>CM077567.1:16854819-18104819 GCA_039657325.1 Stephania cephalantha | reverse complement strand
TGGGATTATAAGAAACTACCCAGTGATGATCAATTCTATGATTTCCTACATTTATTTGCATTCCATGATCTCGCCGCATGTAAATTGGGTATGAGTCATTTCCTTGTAAGGTAGTAAGAGCAAATGATCATGGGTATTTTTTTAAAATCTTCATTTTTTTATACAAATTGCATTTGGATTTAGATGAAACTATGGATTATGAATCATATTATTCTTTACAATATTGTATAAATTTGCTTTTGTTTGAGGAAATGGTATTTCTGCTCTAACTATTAAATCATATTCATCTGGAGTGGTGATCTTATCATTTTCATCTAAAATAATTAAAATATGAGAATGAGGTATTGTAACGGCCCAATATTTATTAATCACATTTATTCGCAAATTTTAGACTAGGACGCCAGCTCAGGTCCACGTGGACACCATGGATAAGGTTTGGACACCTCGAGCTAGACAAACAGTTATTTTTGCGTGATGGTTGTTATATTGCGGTGTTTAAATTGTTAATTTTCATATTGCATTGCATGTTTTTACTAGAATGTTGTAATTGAGTGAGATTATGTGCTGAGAGTTTGCCTCGAAAAGCATGTCGACGCGGGTATCAGATAGGCGTAGTATGGGTACACAAAATTTTATAACACTAACTTGAATTAAATGACTAAGAATCAATGTGAATATCATATAAAATAGAAAATCAAACTTTAGAGTAAGTCATAATAATCAGGTACATCAAGGATTGGCGCGCCTTGGGATGCGTACTAATACACAGGGCATTTGGTGCCAAGTAATTGGTTACTATGGGAAGTAGTAGTACACCGATTTAAGACCCTTAATAGCTTACATATGTATAAAAGTGTCTAAGTTAAATTAATTGAATCAATTGATTACAAACGCCTATAGTTTGATGGAAAACGGATGTCATAGATTTGCCTCGAGATTCCCGCTAGAATGGAATCCTATGAGATGTAAGTTGGAAACTTGTATCAACAAGATGGAAGTTAGTGGAATAGGAGTTAGCAAGTACCATTAGATTGACCTCGAGATACGTGAACACAATTGATTCTAACATAACATATATATAGCTAAGTTAGTGGAAAATCTCTTCATGCAACAATAACAAATTTTGTTCTTGTAATGGAGTGCTGAAAAATTCAGTGAGAACAACAAAGAAGGGAGGTTGTCTTCTAGAGGAATCAAGATAGGAAGATCAAATGCAAGAGTTCATCATCTAGGTACAAAGAACCCACTCTTTATTTGCTTAAATTCATCAAAATGTGTACATGGAAACTCAAGTTTTGGAGGTTATGTAAAAATGAATTGCAAAAATTAAGCCACTATTTTCTTGTCTAAATCAGTGTTTTAAACTGATCTTGATGATCAATAATGTTTCAAACTAGTTTTAGCAAGAAATTGGGGTTTCTTGAATTCTTGATATATGCATGTTAGTTCTTAGCAAATCTGTTGACCTAACCTCTATAAATTGAGCATTACTCTCTCATACGAACTACAAATGGGGCGGATCATACGCCATTGGAAAGCTTACCCAGAGATCTACAACTTTATCAATAGAAAATTGGAAATTCAAACTCATTCTAGCTTAAAAATGCACTGTAATTAGGCTGTTAAAATACTAATATGGGATTTTTAAAATGAACTTTGACAAGGCATCACTCTCTCAATTCCTATCGGAATGAGCTCGTCTTTTAGTGTGTTTTTTAAGTTATGTTAACTGCATTGGGATCGAAAATAATGAGTTTTAGAGCTATAAATTTAGAGAAATGATTTTTACGATATTGTTAGTCGGATTTGATTCCAATTTGATCTGTTTTAGTAAAGGTTTGATATCTCTTTTGTTTTAAATCAAATTTTTACAAACCAAACCTTTTTAGAAAGCTAAGACATGGATTCAAAACCTTCCTATTAGATGTCTTTGATGATTTGGAATTTATAATAGCCTAATTTGCATTGCAATATATAACCCAAATGGAAAGTTGAAACTTTATTTAGTCTTTAAGGAGTTGTTTTGGGGAATATAACATTAAACTTAATTTAAACACCTTAATTCAATCTAAAACACTTAAAATGGGTCCCTGGGGATTCGGGGGCTATGGTACGGTAGTTGGGAGCGTAGCGGGGTCGAATTCGGGAGTCTAGAGAAATTGGAGCACGACTTTTGTGGTGCGTAAAACCCTTGAAAATACTCCACAACATTTAGTTCTCTTTTCTTATATGTGTGATGGGTATTGAACTGTTTTACTATAATGTTTTTGTCTAACTGATAGAGTGGTTTATCGGGGATTTCATACCGGGATGTGTTGATGGACTTGGGCACACTATATCGTAGCACATGTGATTAGGCCCTTGGTGAATTACGACCCGAGTTGCACTAAGGTGCACGTGCCAGTGTAGTGCATGATATAGGCCCAACGCCGCAAGGACTAAGGTGACAAGACAATGGAGGTTATTGGAGAATTCCACTGGAGAGATCCTTAGCTCCGAAGTATGGTATAGTCTGTTACACACGCTGGGTTTTGGGGTTCATACGCAGCGAAAAATTTAAGACATTTTGAAAAACCCCAACAGAATCGTAAATAAGTTCTATTAAACTAGATCTACAAAATTAAACCTTACCTTAATTCGTGATTTCCTTCTCTGATTGTTCGATTTTTGAGACATTCAAGCGCTCGTCTTCTATTAGAAATTCAAACATGAATGGTGACCACAATTTGGAGTAATAGCCTCAAGAGAAATAGAAAACATTTTTCTTTCTCTCCCAAAATCCAGAGAACTCGAAATTTGCAAACACGAAAATCTTATTTTGTTTTAGGGTTTAACCATTTATTTATATATGTAGGTAAGCCCTCACTTAAAATCATATTCGTAATACAACTATTGTATTTAGGTAGTTTAAGCAAAATTACACATATGCCCCTATTAATAAGTTATCATATAACAAATTGTAAGGTCTTTTATGTCATGAAGTTTATCATATAAAATTCATTACTCTGGATCAATTGAAATTGCGCAAAGCCATTCTTTATGTGCGACCCAATAGGCTCATGCGACGTTGGCAATGAACCATAACCATTTTGGTACATAAGTCATAAGCGATCTCTAGCAAGGCATTATGACTACCCAAGTAGCAAGAATATCAAAATCGATACAACCTAATGAATAACATATATCATATCCTTTTGTTAAGCGATATCCTTTGACTAAACATAAGGCATGGAAAGTCACCCTCAATGATTAATCATACTAGTCTCGATCTTTAGGTAAACTGAAAACATCCAAGTGACATTGATCATATCAATTCACATGGACTTTTCTATTATCAATCTATCATATCGAGGGATCCAATGATATCTCTTTATACGAGAGTGACAAATTTTATCTTAATTACACACCTTCGCATATTATACACATGGTAACCAATCACAATCTTTATAATCATTCGATTAAATACAATTTTTTATTGTGTCAAATTACCATACTCATAATATTGAAGTTTATTGTAATCTCAAGTCGAAAGACTAAATGATATACATATCATGAGTAACGCCTATGACTTAATCCATGTGGTGTTCTCATGGCGGGTCGATCCAGTACCTTGTTCCCTAACAAGTACTCATGATCTTGATTTGTATCCCTATATGCATGATCATCACATGACCATCAATCAAGATTCACACTAGTATTAATTCATTATAGTTCCCAGTATAATGATTGACTAAGGACATTTAAGATATTTCAACAAATACTCATGGATCTTACTATAAAGTAAACATGCACTCACTTATAATAAAATAGCAAATGAAACCTCAATTTTATTAACTAAAATTATAAGATAAATAATATTTGTAGATTGACTTAGCGCACATGTCCCTAAAAACACGAGACACGTCCTTGGGTTTTCATCGGAGACATTTATGCTTATATTGGCTTAACGGTTGTCTATTTACATTGTCGTTTACCTCGTTAACTGCTACTTTGTTCAATTATTGCCCGCTGAGCTATGTTACTGTTATTGTCTGCTTTTTGAATCTTTTGTATTGCTTTACATTCATGGGAGTATGCCTTTTTGTTGCCAGATAGCGTACTTGCATTTCTCATAGTTTTATCTGATTTCTTGCTTAATATTGTGTGGACTTCTCTTATGATTTTACTCACTTGACTCGTCACTATATTTTTTGGGTGACCGAGTGCAGATCTTTCTACGAGTGGTGTTTATATTTTGATATATTTTGCTTTGTTATGGGTATCTTAGGCAACTATCTCTTTCAACTGGCGATTTTGGACATACTAATAGGTGTATATATTTTGATATATTTTGCTTTGTTATGGGTATTATGGAACTATGAGAGACAATGTGCATGTATATACCTACTTTTGTTTATCTTGTTATCTTATATATAGTGTACTTTATTTCTGAATTTTTCACTATTTAGGAATTTTGATAATATGCATAAGATATTTATATATTTTTAAAGTCTTCCGCTTCAAAATGGTATAGAAACCTGATAGGTTAACTAACTAGCTAAACAAAATCATTAGTAATTATATGAAGAATAATTGGCTAAGGTAGTCTTAGTTGGAAACGTGTAAACAACCAATTAGGTCGCAAGGCTTCATATATAAGCAGGCCATGATGTGGCAAGGCTTAGTGAAGTGTGATGTGACATGGCGGTGCCCAGGGTTGTCTCGGGATTTGGGGCGGTCGGTCACAGGTATACCTCTTTTTTGAAACTCTATTACATGAACATGTGCAATTACTTTTCCTAAAACACCTTTATTAAACAAATCAATTTATAATTCCTCTAGTTTGGCTCTAAATATTCTAGTAGTCAAATCAGGCCTATCCTGTGATTTTTTTCCATGAAGTAATTTACGTGCAATTTCGTCCCACAATGTGTTACATGAAATAGTAATAAATAGAGCAAGTTTTCCATACCTAATGACTATAGCCATTGCATCTCGATAACGATGATGCATGTCTCGTGGGCTTACCATATATGACGCTGGAAGAACAGTTCGATGCCCAATATTTTCAATTAATTTGGTTAAAAGAAAGTAATGATCATTTGGTCACATAAAATGCATGTTAAATCAATTAATTTATTTTTGAAAAACATTAAATTACCTTCATTAGTTTCTCCACCCGATACCACATCTTGTAATCCATCGTAAAGCTCTACTCTAATTATAGATTGATGGTCTCGGATATATCGAAGCCTCATAATTTTAATTTTAACAAAAATATCCACGACATATTGTTGAAGCAGTCTAGGCCCAAGAATAAATTAAGAAGTTTTTGAAGGACGAATCTGTAGATGTAAATTAGAACTTGAGTCAAACAAATTTCATCTCGAAATGTATATCTATAAATATATATATTGTAAGAAATAAAAAATGTGATTTATACCTGCAACAAATATGAGTAATAATCAAGACAGATGATTCTCATTCCACTGTTGTTGTGCACACTTTATTCTCTTCCATGTTGACCATAAAGTAATAATATAAGATATTGGAGTGGATAATAATATCCAGCCATATCTAAAATTCTTTGAAGCTCTCCCAATGTTTTCTTGAACAATAATACCACTTTCATTATGAGTAACATTTGGATCATTGTCGCCTGAAATGATAGCTGCAACTTGTGGCGCAATTAGCAATTCATATTTATGTCAACTCCATGTAAGTTCTTTAATTATGATTCTTTGTAGTGCTAAATGTCTATATGTTTGAAAATATGGATTGTGTGCATCTAGTATTTGCTTCAACAATGCTACTAATTCAGGATGGGTATTTCTACTCTCAAGACACCGATTATAAATTTCATGTTCAGTATCATATATAAACATTTGTAAAAAACCTCGGTCTTTAACCTTCGAATGGAGTGAGACTATCGATTCTATGATATATAGTTGCTTGTGCACGATAAGAGAAAACACCATGTCTTCCGCTAGATAGAATTTCATCTATATTGGCACCCATTGAAATGAAAGAAAATACATGGTTATAGGAACGAATATTCTCTCTAAAATGATTTTCAACTTCACTTTGATCCTGAAATAAATTTATTAGTTATTGCGGAGCACTCGGTTGTTGCACATTTATTTTTCCTCTTGAACAACATATTTCTAAACTTTCATGAATGAAGATTTTTGCACCACAAAATTGAAAAATGGTGGATATTGCAATAACAATTTTTGAAAATCTTCATCTGCAATAAAGTTTCTCCCACAGTTGTGTTGGACTATAAGTCTCCGTGGAGGTGGGTTAGATTGTCAAATTGTTTGAACATTTTGTGTTCCTAATCTAGCTTCTCGACGAAGGTCAGTCAATCTAACTCTATGTTTTTGTTGGTGCATTTGTCTATCTCCTAATCTAGCTTGTAGACGAAGGTTAGTTAATCTAATTCTATGATGTTGTTGGTGGATTTATCTCTCTTGTTGGTAATGGGCTACGTCTCTTTGATGGCATTGATGTCTTTGATCATCTATTTTAGGTAATCTATGTTGTCTATGATGTTCTTGTAATTGATTTTATCTGTCGTTTATAGATTGGCTTCTTTTAAGTTGTTGAGACAATATACGTCGATTTCTTTGTTGTTCAACATTTTGTGTATTCGGATTTATATTTGCAACCATTTTTCGGCAATTAATAATATGAATGAAAAAGTTAAAAATTGAACAAATCAATTTAAAACCAAAAAGTGATGAAACTTAAAGCAAATGATGTGAAAAACTATTTTAGATAATCCTCGAAGTAAGAAGGAAATAATAAAAATAAAAAATAAGAAAAGCAATATCGTTAATACATGTATAATGCCTATTCATAACTTTCTCTTTAGAAAATAAAAAAAATAGGAACAACAAATCAAGGAAATATGTACCCTTGAAATCTGAATTCTAAACAGGAGCAATGATAGTGAACTTCGGGATAACGTTGTTGGTTTTTAGTCTTTTGGCCTTTTTATTTTTGAAAGCTGATCCAATTATGCACCATTTTGTTGCGTTTTGTTGTTTATCATGAATGTTGTGTTGCTTTTGGGGGAGAGAGAGAGAGTGTGTGAGAGATAAGTTTTTATTTTAGGAGAGAATAAAGTGAGTTTAGGTTTGTTTTGGAAATGAATATCAATGGTTATATAAATCTTTTTAGGCTAATTAACGTACTTATCCATGGTAGTGGAGATAACTATAAATCTCTTTTAAGTGGATAATCTGTAAACAAAAGAAGACTAACAAACCCATGAGAGGAGTATATGGTAAGCTCAATTTTTTGTACTTTTCTTTTATTGTAATTAATGTTTTGTATTATGTGTTGCAGGTGATGTGGTCTCGATGATGGTGTTGTTGTCGCGCATGTGTTGCGGGAGGCTATCGGGTGAGTACAATGTAGGATTCATTAATAAATATGGTGATGGTTCATGGTGTATGCGTGCGATTATGTTGGCAGAATGGAGACTTGAGATCGCGATCTGTATGTTTGTGGGCCTCCTAGCTATCCTTTGATATTTTGAAGAAAAAACTTTTTCAATTAAAATGATGTACATCTACATGATCAATAGTAACCAAACAACACTTGACTATTGAAATTTAAATAGTGTACTAAAAGTTTTTGCATGTCAACAGTGAACACAAAAGGAACATGGCAACATTAGGCTAAACTATCATTGTGATCTATCTCATAGAGTAGTAAACAAAAATTCACTTGTTTGGAGCACTTAAGTAACAAATGTGTAATTAAGCTTGAATATATGACGTTGCGATTGTGTGTTTCTTTGTTGTTTTTCTTTTTAGGAGCACTTATGTAACAAAGACGCGTGTTTTTTAGGAGCGATACTATGGAAGGTTATGAGTTTGAGAGAGAGATTAACAGATAATTGAGGCCAATTAATAGATAATTGGTAGAAAGAGATTTACGTAATGAACCAAACTCGCCTCATTGATTGCACTTCAAGTGCAAGCATATAATGTGGTATAATGGCACGTGCATATGAAGTTTTGACAGTTGACATGTTAGCTTACTTGTTTTCATCAAGCTATGGGGTTGATGCTTGTAAACTATGGTGCGTGTTAATTTGTAGGTGGTCGACCTCCATTTGGAGTGTGTTGAGAGGTGAAGGAAGACATGAAAGGGATGGCATGCTTTGAAGTAGAGATTGTTGGGTTTACTTCATTTGGAATTTATGTTCATTAATCAAGTACTGAAAATTAACTTGTTTGGACAAAAAAATAAAAATAGTCTAATAACGTAAAGTTTAAAGGAATGACTTCCAAAAGAGAAATAAAAGAGAATGAAAGATAACAATGAAATATAACCAATAAACCTAAATTATGGGTGCGGGTTGTTTGAAACTAAATCGCTATTTTGTAGGGAGGGAATTGAGGAGATTCCAAGAAGGGATATTTGCTTCTACTCCCTTATACATGTGAGTATGCATTTAAAAAATAATAATGAACTGTCTGGTTTGCCCCAAAACTTACAGCCAACTAACCTAACAATTAGCCAAAAAATATATCAAAAGCATTCCATTTCACCTGCCTTGCAAAATGCAAAATTTCTACGTCCTCCAGTTCCATAATTCATGTCCGACATCTTTTCTACATTTTCTCTATGATCGAGACAAAATAGGGAGCACTAACTTGGCGAGTTCGAGAATTCAAACAAAGCACGCCTTGCAACCTGCAAAATTTCTACGCCCTTCTGTTCTGTAATTCATACCCGTCATCTTCCTCTACGTACTCTTTATTTTATTTTCAATGATTAGGACAAAATTGGGAGCAGTACCTTGTCAAATTTGAGTTTGAACAAAGCAATGCCCAGCTGCTACCCTCCCTAACTTTAGTTCCCAAAATATGAAACAAAATCGAAGAAAAAAATATTAAAAGAACCAAAATATGTCTAAAGTATACGCGATCCATGCTATTAATCCCCAATTACCCGTGAGATCCCGCCCATTAATGTCATGCTTTGAATTATTTTGAACCCAAAAGAACAACAACCATGCTCATCTTTGCTCCTTCCCACATCTTTTCACAACTTCTATATCCATTTTAGAAAATTATGCAATTCCTTTCTTCTCAAATGACCTAGGTGATTGCCAACTTTTTGCATGCTACCCAAAGTATGTCTTATTTGGACTTTTGGAAAAGAAAGATTGAAAGCAATTGAAAAAAGAAATGAATATCAGCAACCTTTAAGCATATAAAAAAGAATATCAACAACCTTTGCTGTGTTGATCTCCTTATACATCCCCATATGCAAAACTTATAAATTGTTGTAACTCAACGAAATCGTCATAAATAATCCAATTAAAGACCTACGACCAATTACTTACAAACCCATCCTATCGCCCGCGTCGCTCCACGTTCTCCCTCTCCGATCTTCCTGAGATGGAGATTATAATGCAATGGTAGAGAATGTGATGGAGATGAAGGCACAAGGATTCGGGATGAGTCATTGAACTCGCTGCGCTGATCGCATCAGGATTGGGCAAGCCACTAATGAACAGAAAAAGTGGAGTTGTCGTGGTCGTGGACGCTGAGGAGACGAATAGAGTGATGGGATTTTAAGCGCCTCTTTTGAACACAAAACATGAAAGTTTTAAAGAGTTAATATATTCAAAATTGTTTATTTGTTTTAACAAATTAGTTATAACTCCTCCTTGACTTTTGCTTATTTGTAGGAACTAACAAAAAAAGGTTTTGATTCCTCAAATTTCTCTATATTTCAATCGCAGAAAATTGTGATTTTCCTACAATTACGTATAAATTATTCCAACCAATAAAAAAAATTGCAGAGGCACTATTAGAAAGATAGGTGGCAAAATAGCTTCACTATGGAAACTGCCCCAAAATTTTTACTATAGAATAGATATATAGGGTTAGTTTAAGAGTATATTTAGTATAAATATCCCTAAATGAGATCTAATTTGTAGCATCCCCTATCTTGATTAGGGTGATACTCGTCCTGAAACTTTAATTAAGCCTTGGTAACCCACAATTGTACTTAACTTAAGCTAGAGCCAAATTGACCTATCCGTTAGTACCTGATAAACTGAACCTGTATATGAATATCGAATAAACAATACACAATATACTCAGCGAAAAATTAAAACTTTTTCGATATTTAAACATATATAGGAATAAAAAGTTTATCAAAACCTAAAACTTCATTTATAAACCTCCCAACCATGTTTATATACAACAAAATATACCAAACAATGTATATATGTACAAGAAGGCTTGTTACATCGTAGAGAAGATTATAAGACTCCTAAATCTTCTCTTTGCCCTTTGCTAAAGTGTTAGGTTGCGAACCTGAAATATTAAATTTGGGGTGAGCGCACCAACTTGCTCAGTAAGTAAGGGTTCACAAAGCCATCAACATTCCATATACTAATCAAGAACATTATGCAATAACAATTTGCACCAATGTTAACTAACTAGAATATGAAAAGCATATAAGTCAATAAATAACGGATGCAAATCAACTTTCAATGACTATTACGCTGTGATTCTAATTTTATTTATAAAACTAGGTTTGATTACCCATTGACGTCATTAACATGACTGCTAGACCAACACATTAGCCAATGTGCTATCTAATTAATCCATTAATGCCCAATGGTTCTATCTGAAACCCTCCAGTGAATATATAACCCACGTAACCTATCTAATTGAGTAGGAGTTATGTATAGACCGGGAGATCATCCCCGTATCCTAAACAATCTGGTCTCGATTCCAGGAGTTATTCTCGTGTATCACATTAAACATCATTTTTTCGTTTGATTAAAAACATCACAGTGTACATAGTCCCTCATTTCAATCCATAAACTACATGAACTATATATACTAAAGATAGCCAGGCAACGTTGATAAATAAGTGAATTTGTACTTACCTCAGCTTAGGTCTCCGTTCCAGATTCCCTAGCTTTTCAGGTCACTCACGCTTTCCCGAGGATCCAACACCTTTCACAAACCACTTTAGATCAATATAGGTCTAATACCTTATATTTAGAACCCATAAGTCAGTCCCTTAGTAAGTGGAGTGCGCTCCAGCAGTTGAGTTCATCCTTACTTATGAAGGGAGCGCGCTCCTCTGCTGGGTGGAGCGTACTCCACCCTGTACTGTCTCAACAGTACACAGGGAAGCAACCACTATTCCATCTATAAATTAATAAAAGAACAGCAAACACTCCCAAAATTTATCAGGGAGGACCTCCAGTAAGGTAAGAAACCATTTCCAATGATCAAACAACAAAATTCACAAAGATTTCATCACCTACTATCGAATCAAACTTCAAAAACATAAAAACTAACCTTACCAAAGTGATGGTCTCTGGATTCTCAGTTGATTAAGCTCCTCAACTCCTACTGAATCAACTCTTTGATTGATTTCCTATAATCAGAATCAAAACCCTTAGCTGCTCTCACTCTCGCTTGATCAAATTATGGAGATAAGTATGAAGTGTTGTAGTTTAAATATATGGGTTTTCCTTAAGATACGCATCGTACTATCTCGAGACTGATCGAATGATTTATGTGCTAACATGATACTCTTTAAAGTGACACACATGTTGACACCATCAACACTCACGCTCATCTCGAGGCGATCTGACAATCCATATAATTCAAAGCAACTTATATTTTTTAATATATGTATATATTTATATATCCAATATATATAAATATATATATCATGTATTTTCTCGCCAATAAATTCACCAGACATGCCTGCAACTATTCTCGAGTGTGCCCATTCATTTCAAGACCTCTCATCGCACTTGGTGTATCGGCTATTTATTGTTTAATTGCATATTTTCCCTTTATACGCTTGTATATAAATCTTATATTATACTACAACCTATAAAATTCATAAACATCCCAAACTAACACAAACCATCATGCAAACACACGCACACACTAATCGAGGTATGCTGGACTTAACCACGGGCCTAACTTGAGTTAATTAAAATTTAGATTAACACTAATCACCAGCTTAAGGTAACAGGTCGTTACATAATTCAAGGTATTATTGCATTTTCAAGGAATTAAGGTGTGAAGCAAGGAAATGAGCAAAAAGGAGAAAAAATGGAGAAAAAACCCATGAAAACATTGTTGGCGCTGTGGCTACACATGGTAAGGTCGTGGGAAGAAAAAGCAAGGCATTGGAGAGTAAAGAAAGTGAAGAAATCAATACTAGAGGTCCGGCACAGTGGTGGTGTTGTGGCGCACAAAGGACGATGTCGGGGCATGACAGTGATAGCACTGAGGCTCCAGGTGGTCAAAAGAGATGCACACAGAGGCGGCGCGATGGTGGAGACGTGACTTAACACACACGGCACCAGGGCACTAGTAACTGCGCTATGCTCACAAAAAATAGAAATTTGGAGTTTTATTTCTAGTGAAATTGTAAAGTAAGTTTTCTAATTGTTATTAGGAGTATAAATAAGTATTAGGACATGGTAAACACACCACATACCAACTATCAGCCACCATTAGAGTAATTTTGTATATGGTTTCCTTTAAGTTTGAGTATTAAGGAGTTTTGTGTATTCAATTTCGATTTCATTAATTTAATTCAAGGTAATATTTATATTCATCTCTGACTTTCAATAATTTCCATTATGAATTGTGATGTGTGTGTTTCAATGAAGTGTGAGTAGTCTATTTATCTTAAGGATCAATGGATCCTATGGTATGAATAATATGCTTTGAATATGAGTAAAAAATGAGTATAAAAAGTGCAATCGTTAGAATTTGTATTGATTATGAGCATAATGTTTTAGACATCTTAATCACGTATTTAATGAACTTAATTTTTAGAAGTTATCATGGCCATTAAAGCTTTTAATCCGGACATGAATGGTACAACTTTAAAATACACAACATCGATAGATAGTTGTTGATTAGGGAGGCACGGATAGTAAACTTAGTTGGTTCTGAATCCAATGATTTAGTATATAAAGTAATATGGAGCTTACATTATTCACACCGATAGGTGGAGTTCTAATTTGCACATTAGAATCTTTTTTCATCACGACAATAGATTAAAATGGATTTGGAAAAAATTAGTCTATTAGAATTACGCATTGCACATAACATATTAAGATGTAAAAGTGGTTGAAAAGCATAATATTAAATTACCTAGGTGAAGTTGTGAACTAAGATATCCTTAATATAAGAGTTCATGTACAGTTTACATTGTTTTGTTGGATATAGTAGTTTAGTATAAAACCAATTAAAAATAAATTTCCTTAGAAATAGTTCAAAGTTAAATAGGTAATTAACTAGTGCAAAAACCTTTCCCTGAGAACGATATATGTGATCAATGTAAGTTAATTGCATTATTACTACAAGCTAGCCATTATACTTATCGCACGCATCAAGTTTTTGGCACCGTTGCCGAGGATGGGTAGTCATTAGTATTACTTAGTTAGTTTTAGAAGTTGCTAAGTCTTATTTTAAGTACTTTACTTTTCAGTTCATAAATAAAAAATAAAAAATATGCTTAAGTTTCAAGTTTGACTTTCTGCACTTGATCTTTTGGTGTTTTCTTTTCAAGAATAACTAGTACATGCGTAGCAAGGGAGAGAAGGACCTAGTTCCTTACAACCTGAGATTGATAGAAAAAAATAAAGGAAATAAAAAAGAAGTCAAGATGGCTAAGGAGCAAGCGAGAAACCAACAACAGGCCACAGGAATAACCAACCCGAAGGTGATCTGGTAGTGTAGAATAGAGCGCGAGGACAAAGATGCCTTAGTGACCATTTCAAGCCAGAAGTTCAGGAGACTCACAACGAAGTGATGAGGCTTTCAGCCAACACCATCAAGTTTGAACTGAGATCATCTTTGATAAACATGGTGCAAAGTAGTCTATCTAACCTGCTATTTAATGAAGATCCAGCTGCACATGTTGAGAATTTATTAGAGAAAAAAGATGATCACGATGCGACTTTTCCCATTCTCATTGGGTGAAAAGTCAAATCTTGGTTCCAAGGGATGAATGCAGGGAGTATGACTTCATGGGCGAAAATCAATGAAAGATTTCTAGACAAGTTCTTTCCTCCAATGAAGGTCAGGGAAAGGAAACTTGAGATTAATCAGTTCAAGTAAGAAGACACCGAGTCTCTTAGTGAGGCTTAGGAAAGATTTGAAGAGATGCTGAGGAGATGTCCGGGAAATGGATACATGAAATGGGCACAACTTCATATTTTCTACTGTGGGATGAGCCACAATACGAGAATGCTAGTAGATGTTGCATCAGGTGGCTCTTTCTTACCAAAGATGAGGATGAAACATTGGATCTTCTTAATCTTATATCTTAAAATTCTACCATCGGTGCTCGTTCCACTATAAGGAAACCAGCAGGCATCTACGAGATTACTCATAAGCTACAATTACGCCACAGTTATCAAATCTGAGCAGTCACATGGCAAAACTTCATATGGGACACTAAGGTCCACAATTAGCACAATAACCCATGAATCACCAAGGCATGGTGGTTAACTTAATGAGCAAACAACAGGGAATAGAGTATGAAGACATCAACTTCATGAATAGCTAAGGCTACAGGAACAACTTTAGGCTGAGAATAATGGCTCCTCAATGATTTTATCAAGGTTACAACAACAACAACCCGAATTTCTCTTATGAAAATCATGATAATGCATTGAAGTTACCTCAAGACTTCAATCAACAAGTCTAACAGGGGAAGATGGGGCAGAGCGAAGAGATGACTTCATTGAAGTCAATAGAGAAATATTTGCAAGCCACGGACATGAGCAATAGAGGGCGCCATGAGAAGCATGGGAAAGAGATGGAATGAGTAAAGAAAGGCATGAAGAGGATGGATAATGAGCAATCACAATCCATCAAGAATTTAGACAAATAAATTGGTCAGCTTGCTATAGCCTTGAACTCAAGAAAAAATGGACAGTTTCCTAGCAACATTGTCACCAATTCCAAAGAAAACATAAGTTCCATTCACATGATGAGCACTACGAAAATAAAGAAGTCAAGGCAAGACCAAGTAATGTACAAGTCAAAAGAGGTGAATACAGTGGCAATCAAGAAGCTAGAAAAACCAGAAGAAGTGCAAAGGGTGGAGGTTAAAAAGAGGCACCATGATTCACAGACTACGTTAACTACTTGGCATGAGCCATATCTATTTAAAATATGCAATGATGGACTAATTCGACGATGTGTAGCAAAGGATGAGTGTGCAAGCATTTTGGAAGGATGTCATTCATCACCATATGGGGGACATTTTGGAGCACAAAGAACGACAGCTAAAGTGTTACAATACAGATTCTACTGGCCAAATCTCTTTAAGGATTCATATATTTTTGTGAAAACTTGCAATGAATGTCAACGATCAGGAAATATTTTTAGAAGGCAAAAGCTTCCACAAACCACATTTAAAGAAGTTAAGCTCTTTGATGTTTGGAGAATAGATTTTATGGGACCATTTCCTACTTCAAATGGGAAACAATACATACCATTAGCCAGTGGATTATGTATCCAAGTGGGTGGAAACAGTAGCAACCGCGACCAAGAATGCAAAAATGGTCATAGAATTCATAAAGAAAATATTTTATGTAGAATTGGAATGCCTAAAGCACTAGTTAGTAATGAGGGTCGCATTTCTGCAATAAAGCCTTAGACACATTACTAAAGAAATATGCAGTGAGGCATAAGACTTCACTGGTATATCACCTTCAACCAAACGGACAAGCTGAAGTAAGTAATATATAAGTGAAACAGATCTTGGAAAAAGCTATAAACACCAATAGAAAAGACTGGGCATTCCACTTTGAAGAAGCAATGTGGGCATACAGGACGGTATTCAAAACACCAATTGACACGTCTTTGTGTTGGTTGGTCTATGGAAAAACATGTCACTTACCGGTAGAGTTAGAGCATAAAGCATATTGGGCAATGAAAAAGCTCAACATGGATTTTCAAGCTGCAGGGAATGCCATATTACTTCAATAGATGGAGCTAGACGAGTTTAGATTGGACACATACGAAAATGCTAAGTTATACAAGAAGAAATGAAGAAAATGGCACGATAAAAAGATTGAATATCGATCCTTTGAAGACTCCATATTTGCAATTCAAGTCTGGTTTCATTGATTTAATTCATGTTAATAATTATATTCATCTATGATTTACAATGATTTCCATAATGAATTGTGGTGTGTGTGTTTTTTAATGAAGTGTGAGTAATCTATTTATCTTAGGGATCAATGGATCCTATAATATGAATGTTATGCTTTGAATATGAATAAGAAATAAGTAAAAAAGTGCAATGGTTAGAATTTATATTGATTCTGAGCGTAATGTTTTAGACATCTTGATCACGTGTTTAATGAACTTAGGTTTTAGAAGTTATCATGACCATTGAAGCTTTTAATCCAGACATGAACAGTACAATCGTAAAATACACAACATCGATAGATAGTTGTTGATTAGGGGGCACGGATAGTAAACTTAGTTGGTTGTGAATCTAATGATTTTGGACTTAAATCAATGTGGAGCTTATGTTATTCACACCGATAGGTGGAGTTCTTATTTGCATGTTAGAATCTTTTCTGTCACGACAATGGGTTAAAGTGGATTTGAAGAAAATTTATCTATTCTAATTAGTCATTGCACACAACATATTAAGATGTAAAAGTGGTTGAAAAGCGTAGTATTAAATTACCTAGGTGAAGTTGTAAACTAAGATATCCTTAATATAAGAGTTCAAGTAAAGTTTACATTATTTTGTTAGATATAGTAGTTTAGAATAAAACCAATTAAAAAGATATTTCCTTAGCAATAGTTCAAAGTTAAATCGGTAATTAACTAGTGCAAAAACGTTTCCCTGAAGATGATATCCGTGATCAACGTAAGTTGATTGCACTATTACTGCAAGCTATTTGTTAGACTTGGGCACACATCAATCATTTACCCTAGGATTTCCATAGTTATGGTAGTTTTTGGAGGTATTTATTGATATGTAATCTAATAAAATGACGATGAAGGGAAAATCATGCGTATAGATTACTCTATTCAATATTAATTATTAGAACCTTCAAATAGCTCATGTAAAATATATATATATAAGGTGATTAATGACTTAATAGACCTAGTAAGTTGTATTGAAATAAACGAATGAGACAAAAGTATGAAATAATTAATCAATAATCATATCAATGGTTGGAAGGTGACAATTAGACATATGTATAGACATGTATGTATATGTATATATAGAAGAATGTAAAGTAAATCAAATTGGGATTATTTTGAACTAAAAGAATCCAAACTAAATTTTAATGGTTCTAACGCACTTAAAACCAACGTAAATGGATACTAGGGACCTAGCGAGCTAGAGTCAAGCGTTGGATATTGATTAGGACACTTGTTAGGAGCCGCGAGGGCATATTTTTCAGCGTAGTTTGAGGTAAGTAAACCAGCTAGGATCTTCATAGTAATTAATTTTCATTTCTTCATTCTTTAAATCGTGAATTAGCTTGTCCATGGACTCCCACTCCTATTATGAGCATTCGAGGGCCAAGTGAGTTACGAAGGTGCTCGAGGGTGTAGTTGCCGACTTGCAACCAGGACCAAGCCCCGATTCACTAAATTTTGTTGGAATAAGATCTATTTTATCTGGGGCACTGTTGGTATCCCTTATTCGCGATGGTCTAAGTTCAGAAGGAGTTGCTGCGTCCTAAGACCCGAGTCTGCCTGACGTTGTCGCGACTCAATGACCCCGACCCTATGGCTGTGACATCCGAGAATTTTAAATTAGGCGGCTAACTAAGTATTTTCGGATTTAATTTGGGGATTTAGGTATCCAAGCTGGGACCCACATGTTACGAATCGGAGATCATAAATTTAATATTATTTTTGTGTGTCGTGTGCCTATTTGATGTATTATATATTATTTCGATGCGAAATAGGGTTCAAGTGAAGTGTATACGCGGTGTCTGTAAGTTCCGGAGCGCGTCAGAGAATTTTCTCCAATTTTTGGAAATTTTTGGGTATTTTCTGAAATTTAATTTGGACATAAATTGAAGAGATAATCATAAAATTAAATAAAATAATTAATAAATTAGTGGGCGCCTAGTGACACGCGGGGTCGAGGGTGACAGCGTGGGATGTACAATATTGTGCATGCCCGAGGTTCGTCGTTGGTGCGCGTAGCGAATTTAGAGCCGCGAATATATAGGTGTATATGTATTTATATATAATAAAGTTTATATATATAAATATATATAAATCAATCCTATAGTTTGAATTAAACAAAAAATATACATTAGATGCGCCTCCGGATACGCGTAGCTTGATCATCGAGAAGGTGAAATGGTTGGACAATTCGGTGGCTATTGGTGAGGTGTTACATGCCTCGAGATGCGTGATGTCCAATCTCGAGGAAGAACAATAAAATAAAATAAGTGAATCATTAGATTTGCTTCGAGATTCATTCGATGCGAATCTCCAAGAAATCCTAATATATATCCTCAAACCAATACACCGCCTCATTCAATTGTTTTGAGACAAGGATTGACCTCGTATCTCGAGGAATGTCAAATTTATATTATGATTTGGAACTATTAGATTTTGTCTCGAGATAGCGTAATGCGAATCTCGAGAAAATCTAATATAATTGTTGTAAACAAAACATAATCTCATCTTCCCATTTTGATTTCCATTGAACCAGAGGAGGAAGAAGAAAAAAAATTTATCGATTGTAAGGGGATCGAGAAACCGATAGGGAGAGGTGAGGTGAGCTTGTTAGTTGTTGTAGTTTCGTTGATTGTTGTTCGTTGTTGAGTGTTGTTGCAACAATAGAAATGGAGGTTGGGGAAAGAGGACTCGGATGTCCGAGGAAGGAGGTCATCTCCATCCACAGAGTGCTCGGTGGTTGGGGCCGAACCCAACCTCAGCAACCAAATAAATAAATAAAATTTATTTGAAACAAAACAGAGCTCTAGTCTGTTTCGTTTCAAGGAAGAAGAAATGGGTCCTGAACCGTGCCATTTCAGCTCGGTTGAGCAGAACCCGGTTCGGATCGGTTCAAGCCCAAACCCTAAATCCATTTAAAAAACAAAAACAAAAGAAAAAGAGAATTTGCTAGAAAATAGGAAAGAATTCCGAAAAAAAGAAGGAAAAATCTCGAAAAATTAAGATTTTGATTAAATAAATAGAAATTGAGGAATTTCTATGAAAAAAAAGTATTTGAGATTTCGGGCGAGACTTTATACTAGGGTTTTGCCTCAAAGTGTGCTACGATACTCGAAAATATTTAAAATTTAGAAAATTGCTTAAAAGCCTAGTCAATGGTGATTTTCAATTCTGAATCACAATTTGGAGTCAAAATTGAGATCCAGACATCCGAGAAGTTGATTTGGAGGGATTCTAGGGTTTTTGGGTCGAGTAGGACCGATAAATATATAAAAGTTTGAAAAAATGATGAAGTTTTTCTGGAGGCTTACAAGACGTATTAATGAATTGTAAGACCGCGATTGGAACTCTGTGTGGACTATTTTACTGACTCGGATCGCAAGGGAGTTGCGATATCGCGTTTGTAAGGTTAAGTAAATCTCATAGTAACCTTTAAATTGTATTATTATAATTTAGTATAAACTGCATTGATCCTTGATATTGCATTTTTGTTGTACATGCATACACGGTTTGGGAAGATAAGGTGATTCAAGTCTCCTTATAGTGTAGACTATACCGTGGTTATAGAACACTATATTATGCTTGAGAGGTTGGAGTCACTGATAATTTGCATCACGTGGTTATCATAAGATCACGTTGAACCATATCATACGCCTACAGTCTAGAGGAACGAGATTCATTTGATTATTCTCCCCGCGCATTAGTCCTTATTATTGTTTACTTACCACTTTCGGAGAACGTTATCTGATTGTGGTCAGATAACAAAAACTGGATGGATTCACGGTTGTATTTAAATTCCTTGGATTATATTTTTCGTTTAATCTCTTAGATTAATATGCATTTGATTATTATAGATGTACTGGATAGTGTGGGATTTACTTATCTGACATTATTGAATTTTATAATTGAATAATGACATATTCTAGTGGCAAGAAGGGAAAGGGGCTTTCCGACTACATGTGACTTGCTTAGTTCTTTTCTCTATGTATGTATTAGTTTTTGAATATATTATATTGTATAAATGAGTTTATGGGTTTGAGTATGATTAGGATCTCCTTTGGAATGGCTAGAATGGTTTTATGATGAATTGAAATAATTTTGGAATTAAGATAATGTTAGTTTTAGAATTTTTAATACTTTAAATCAAGTTAGAATGAATATATAATTTAGTTGATGCTATATATATTATTATGGGTGGATTGTGAGTCCTTCGGCATTTCCACCAAAGCTGAGCAGGTTTTGTTGAATATTTTTGTAGAACGAGATTTTCGGTGTAGGCTTCAAAATAGAAGAGATGCCGTCAAAAAAGTTTTACGAAATTTTGAGGACTATCTAATTAATTTTTTATCAATGGAGAGGTTAAAGCTGTTAGATTATCAAGGGATTAAGGTAATCTAGGCCGGTCAGATACCTTAATTAGGTGGGGTCTGACAATGGCACCCACACTCGGTGGTCTAGTCTACTTGAGCGCCTATCTTTTTAGCTTCCTTTACATTCATTTCTTGCAGTTTACATCTTCCAGTCTTATTATCATGCATTTTACTTATTTACTACTTTCATTATCTCCCGCATGATTCTTGGACTGTTTTATATTACTCATGCATTACTGTCGATATCCTTTTGGCTTTACTTACTGGAATTGTCTCCTTTGGTGACACTTGCAGATCCGCAAGTGAGTAAGGGCAAAGTGCTGGTGATTGATGACTTACTCTGAGACATCAGAGCGGCCCTCCCTTTTGTTATTTTTTAGGTTTTTTTGTATTGCGTTTACCTATATATTTGATATTTTGTACACCTGGGATATATTATGGGTTCTGAGAGACACTTATGACTTGTATATCACTTTATTTACTTTCCGCACTTGGTCACCAGATATACAAGTTTATATATATGCATGGTTCCACACATAGGTTGTTGGACTCTTTGATTTACTTGTCGAGTTATTTTATTTGCTTAATTGCTTTCGCTAAATCTGTAAATCATGCAAAACATTATTAACTTGTAAAACTTAGAAATCCCAAATAACTCAACTCATATACATTAAAGGAAGGTTGATTAAGCTTGCATTGACCTCGCGGAGGCTGACTTTGGGGTCCACGTAGGCTTAGGCCAGGCAGAGCTCAATTTGTGGGAAACTGGGGCAATCACATATTGCCCTTGATCTATCGCAAATCTGCACTTGGTCAAACACAAGAATATCGGGTCCAGTAAGTAAAGTCAGTATGATTTAAACAGTACTTCAAAATTAATAAAACAATCTAAATTCATGCTGATACAAAGAAAGCTATAAGGAATGCATGATAATGAGACTAAAAAATGAAAGTACAACGAGAAATGAATGTGGAAAGAAGCAACTAGAAAAGCGCTCGAGTAGTCCAAGACCACCGAGTGTGGGTGCCACAGGGTTGGGGTCATAGAGTTGCGGCAACGCCAAGCAGACTCAGGTCCTAGGATGTGGCAACACCTGTTGTACCTAGAACGTCACGAAAGAACGATATCAGCGGTGCCCCGAAAAAATACATCTTTCCAAACGATCCAATGAATCGTGCTCATGGCTGTCAGACCCTACCTTATTAGGGCATCTGACCGGCCTAGATTACCTTAATTCCCAAATAACCTAGCAGCATTAACCTCTGCTTCAATAAATAATTAAAATATATCAGAGTAATTATCAAATATGATTCTTTATCAACCACAAAGGGGTTCAAAAATGAATTTTGTACCTCAAAATCAGTAAAAATTAATTATATAATCCTTAAATATACGTAAAAAAATTTCACCAGCATCTCCTCTATTTATAAGCCTACACCAAAAATCTCGGACTTCATAAATCTTCAACAAACCTGCTCAGTTTGGTGTGAATGTCAAATGACTCACAATCCACCACATAACAAAATATATCGCATTAATAATGATTATTTATTCATTCTAATCTATCTTAGACTTTCAACATTATTAAATCATTAATACCTTAACTTATCGGCAATCCAATATATCCTAAAACTATTTCAACACTTTCAAAATATATCCTAACCTCACACGAACCCAAAAAATTATTTATACAATATTTTATATTCAAAAGTAATACAAACATAGAGAGAAAGAAACAGAACAAGTCACCAATAATCAGAAAGTTTTTCCTTTCCTTTGTCGCTGCTAAAACCTGTCATTATCTAATTATAAAAATTTGATAATATCAGATAAGTAAATCTCACACTAACCAGTACACCTGTAGTAATTAGATGCATAGTAATTCAAGGAATTTAAATACAACTGTGAATCCATCCCGTTTCTATTATCCGACAACAATCTGACGATCGGTCTCCGAAAGTGGTATATATGCGCGGGGAAAATAACCAAACGAGTCTCGTTCCTCTAGACTATGGGAGTATGATCTGATTCAAAGTAATCTCATGATAACCACGTGATGCAAAGTATTAGTGACTTCAGCTCCTCAAGCATAATATAGTGTTCAATAAACCCGATATAGACACTATAAAGAGACTCGTAATGCCTTACACTCTCAAATTGTGTATGCATGTACAACAAAAATACAATTCAAGGATCAATGCAATTTATACGAAATATAATCATAAAATGTAAAGGTTACCATATGATTTACTTAACCTTACAAACAGCCAACTTCATGCTTAATTTTCGAGGTCCTCGGAGCGTCGGATCACCTTGAAAATGGTTCCAATAGGTTCCCTGCATACATAATTACATTATTGGTCAAGCTTCAAGTGAAATGATATCACGAAGCCTAATGAAAACCACGATCAAAGTACGCTTGAGAACAGTTTCCAAAAATATTAATTTATATAAATATTTCAACTAGCTTTCAACTAGAAAAATTTAGAGTAACTTTTTAACCTTGAAAACCTTAATTTTTGTCATGATGACCTAAAAGGAACTTGTAGTACTCATGTCATACTTTCCATAAACTCCAAGAACACCTAAATTGGATCACCGATGGAGAAGTTATGAATTTTCCCATGTGACCTATGGACTTGGCAACTTTATATATTTTGAACTAAAAAAATTATCCAAATTAATATTTTCGTAATTAAATCCTCAAAACTCAACAATAAACACCACGAAACCATTTGATACCAACGCCAAATATTTTCACAGTCCGTGGAGTCAAATTGGATTAAAACCAATAATCAATATCAACTATTAAAACATCACCAAAATAGTTATCAACTTAATTGCATTAGTTCACCTCATCAAAACCCTAACCTACGTCGGTGGAATTTATCCCAAATTGACGCAAATCAATCCAATATACCAATTAACAACAATTCCAACTAATTTCTTTCAAAGCCCCGTGAAAGAAATCGAAAAGTTGCGAGAATTCAAATTGAATTGAGGAAAAATATGTTTTGCATTAAAAATTTACCAAATTGCAGGCTGAATGCCTCATCTCCACTGTGGAGATTTAGCTCAAATTGACTGTATCGTAATGCTCTACAGTGTTGCGAAACGAAACCGAGGGAAAATCAGACGTCGAGAGCTCGCGGAAGGAAAGATCGAATTGAGAAGCTTAGATACGTTCGTTTCTATTGAATAAAATTTTGGTTTTTTTTCATTTATATGTAAACCTTCAGTTGCTTGTCAGCAGCTTAATTTCTTTTTATTTATTAATTCCAGAAATCCATATTTTGAGTTGTTTTGACTTTCGGTGCCCGTTTTCTATCCAACTTTTCACCAAATTGAACAAAACTCTCGACAAACCAGTCCATCTTCATGAAATGTCCACAACACTGGTTTTGGTCATACCAAAACCCTAAAGATTTAAACTTTGTCCATGACATACGGAACCCTTATAGACCAATCATTTTACCATACTTATCCAAATTTGCACCAGTTTGGACCAAATCTCAACCTCGACTAGTGTCAACTGACACCAAACTCGAAACAAGATCTCACACAACTTCGTCTCATTTCACACTACCTCCTATCCCGACTTACACGCAAACCGAGGCAATTCCCCACTTCAGCTCGTTAAGTCTATTTAAGGTCCAAATTTTGAATTTTTAATTTAAATTTAATTATTCGTTGCGAAATTCAAAACTAATATTTATATCAATATTTTGACTATCTCGACATTTGTCTAGACACGTATCTCGAGACAAAACCCCACGAATTTCAAATTTACTCAATCACCAAAATTTTGCAAAATGAAATAATACATAATACACAACACTAGGCAAACATCACAGATAAATAAAATTAATTATAAATCTCAAATTCATCGATGTTTAATTCCTGACTCACGGCCAAAACTATAATTAAGTTTTCTTAATCCAAGATTAACCGTAATTACCAATTTAAAAATTTCGGGATTTGAAAATCTTCCCAACTAATCAGAATTTCGTCCTCAAAATTAAAATTTAACCAAATCTACATGAACTCAAAGAGATTTAGAAAATCCTCTCTCATACACGCCTCTTTTTTTCATGTTAGCTCTTCATACATCACGTTACTCTACAAATCAAACTGATTTCATTCAACTATATGATGCAAATCAGATTCTTTCTGCCTGAGCATAAACTCGTGAAACACGTCATCATTTCGGCTTACTGAGGCGGTACTACCAATCCATACACAAACTTCCCAACCCATTTCACAATCTCAAACGACCATATCAATCAAAAAGAGAGCTTTCCTTTCAGTCCAGACTTGTAATGGCCTTTTACGAGGGGAGACTTTCAGATAAACCCAATTTCTTTCACTATATATCACAAACTGGTGATAGAGATCATAATAACTTTTGTATCTTTTCTAAGTCATTTTCAATCCTAGACGAATTTATGACTCCAACTCCACCCAATCCTCTGGTTCAACCCCGTCAACATGAGATCGACAAGGTGTCCCATGCCATGTCTATAACGAAGTCATTTCAATAAACAATTAAAAATAGTATTATAAAAGAACTCACAGAAAGGTATGTATTCTTCCCATGAACCTCCAAATTCCAGTACACAAGCCTTGAGCATGTCCTCCAACATATAAATCCACCTTTCAGTCTGACCATTCACCCGAGGATGAAATACAGAACTGAAATAAAACTGAATGTTGAAATAATTCTTATATGCCCTGCTACAACCCGGATGTGTATGGAGCATCAAGATAAGAAAATATCATCAGCGACACTACATCAACAAGCGAGCCACCTCTTGCCCACATAACAAGCTCATCTGTGTGAAGGTATCCGAAATGTACATAAAAAAACATGAGCAGACTTCGCCAGTCCATCAACAATAATTCACACTACATCATGTTTCTCCCAAGAAATAAGAAGATGAATAACAAGTTCTATCACGATATATTCCCATTTTCATTACAATATGGGAAGTAGTTGCAACGTATCTCCAGGTTTCCACCTATCGGTCTTAACCTGTTGACAAATCTCACATTTCCTCACATAATTACCCATGTCAGCTTTCATCCCTGACCACCAATACAATCACCCCATAGCATAACATATTTTCGGTTCTACCAAGATGAATGATAAATCTAAACCGATGAGATTCTATCAATATCTAATCCTAAATCTCAGCCATCGATGGAATCCACAGTCTACCTTTAAACCTCAAAATTTAATCCACAAACTTAACTCAATCTTGATTATTACTATTATCAGCAAACCCCTTACACTTTTCATAATCCACATCACTTTGTTGCCACTCTATCACTTCCTGAATAGAGACGAGTTGTACTCTAAACTGAGCACAAGTCGGTTCATCATCAACCTCAAGAACTTCTGAAAAAATCATAACAATGACTTTTTCAAGCAAATCATACTCGTAAGATAATCGACTAGTTGCACGCAATGTTTCAGCACACCTCATGCTCAATACGTCAGCAACAACATTAACTTCATACGAATGGTATTTAAGACTAAAATTAAAGTCTTTGTAACATTCAACTATTATTATTGTCTCACATTCAATTTTGTTTGAGAGAACAAATAATTCAAACTCTTATGATTTGGAAATAGAGTAAAACTTCCCCATATCTCCACAGCTTCAAAACAAACACTATCGCCGCTAATTTCAAATCATAAACAGAATAATTTTTCTCGTGAATATTTAATTGACAAGAAGACTAAACAATCACCATTCCATATTGCATTAACACACAACTCAAACCCACTTTTGATGCATTAGTCTAAAATGTAAGCCTTTTCCTTACTTTAGGCAATACAAGAACTGGTGCTGAAGTCAAACACTTCTTCAATTTCTCGAAATATAGCATTGCATTCATTTGACCAAACAATTGGAATATTTTTTTGAGTTAGTTTAGTAACTGACGTAATTATCTATAAAAATCTTAACTCGACAATAATCGCTAGCAAAACCCAGAAAACTCCATATCTTCATCACTTTGATAGGTTCTAACTAACCAATGATAGCCTCTTTCTTGGTTGTATCCACCAAAATTCATTTTATACAAACCACATCACCCAAAAACTTCACCTCAGACAACCAAAACTCGCATTGGCTAAACTTAGCATGCAGCTTATGATTTCTTAAATTTTAGAGATTAACTCTAAGATATTATTCATGATCCTCGTAAGTCTTAAAGTATATCTCGATATCATCAATGAACACTATCATAATGTGATCCAGATATGACCTCAACACTCTCTGCATCAAATCTACAACTATTGTCGGAACATCAGTCAACCCAAATGACATAACAATAAACTCAAAGTAACCATATCTGATACTAAACTTAGTTTTCTGTACATCATCTTCACAAACTCTCGACTAATAGTAACCTTAAAGAAAATAAATCTTGCCTATGTACTATAGTTCCAGTAAGAATTTCAATTTCTTCTTAATGACTAGCTAATCCATTATCAATAACTCCTCAAACTCCAATAACTATAACATATAAAATCAATAATCATCTCATGTCCGGATATCTGAACAACATATTTCTCATACATTAAGTGAGGATCCACCATATCCCTAATTACTGTGTTAAGTACAAGATGAATAGGGGCTCACATCGGTGTTAACCCTAACTCAATCACCACACGACCATAAACTAAAATCAAACCTTTAATTAGATTACGATTTGTGATTGAATTTTGTTCAGTCACCATCTAAACATATTCCCTGATATGTTGTTGAGTCTGTGACACACAAGATGATGCTCTTAAAAGTTATGGACACGTCTCTTGTAATGTCTTTTCTTTCCATACCTAAAACACATAATCACATGCAGATTTTGAGAACAGTCTCGGCTAATGTGACCTTTTTTCATACCTAAAACATGTCACTATAGATTTATTACTTATAAAAGATTTTTGAATAGGTTTCGATCTCTGATTTGAGGCCTACCCCCTTGAGATCCTCGACTCATTCCTCTAGAACTAAGGTATACCTTTTCGGCCTGAAGACTAAAAAGTATGTTTGTGTAATCTCAACTAATCCTCAAGTCTTTCATTCTCTCTTGAAACTTAGGGTCAAACTTTAAAGGAAATTTTTTCTTACCCACAAAATTTGATTCTTGTCCTCACTCCACGATGCCCTAATATCATCATTATTCGTGCTAAAAACTTGTATAATCACATAGGTATTGGCCCTATCTCAAACCTCTCGCATAATGTTGAGTTTAATCCTTAATATAATGGCACCAGACTCTTCCTACTTTTCCTCCTATGACATTCCACTATCAATGAATGTATCAGTCTGAACCAGAAACTACAACAACCAGTTCAACTCTCGAATGAACTGCAATGGTAGTCTGCTTTTTTAGCGACTAAAGTGGCATTAGGAACTTCTTGGGCCACACAACCACAAATACCTAGGTTGGTAGCTCAGGTATTTATCGACTCTAACATTTTCACAGCCAAACTCTCAAACGTGTTTGAATCCATACATTGTTGATCCTTATTATCCTCATCAGATCCCTAATCTAGCTCTTGTTGTCCACTAATAATTTTTTGCAATAAAAATTGCAAGAAAAGCGATTCAACATGCCAATATCCATCGATATCTCGATAATATAAAATTCGTATAACACAATCTTAAAGTTTTTAAACATTTTAACCTCGTTCCATCGTGTTACTTCCTAATTAATTCCTCACTAAGCCTCAATTAGCAAGATTGTTTTAGAATCTTAGGCTCTGATACCAACATTGTCAGAACCCACCTAATTAGGCATTTGATCGGCCTAGATTACCTAATTCACAGATAACCTAGCAGCCTTAACCTCTCCTTCAAAAAATAATTAAAAATATATCAGAGTAATTATCGAATATGATTCTTTATCAATTACAAAGGGGTTCTAAAACAAATCTTGCACCTCAAAATCAATAAAGATTAATTATATAATCTTTAAATATTCATAAAAAAGTTTCGCCTGCATCTCCTCTATTTCTAAGCCTACACCGAAAATCCTGAACTTCATAAATCTTCAACAAACCTACTTAGCTTGATGGAAATACCAAAGGACTCACAATCTACCCCATAACAAAATATATCGCATTAATAATGATTATTTATTCATTCTAACCTATCTCAGACTTTCAACATTATTAAATCATTAATACCTTAACTTCTCGGCATTCCAATCCATCTTAAAACCATTTCAACACTTTCAAAAGATATCCTAACCTCACGCGAACGCAAAAACCCATTTATACAATATTTTATATTCAAAAGTAATACAAACATAGAGAGAAAGAAATTGAGCAAGTCACCAATAATTGGAAATCTTTTCCTTTCCTTTGTCCCCGCTAAAACCTGTCATTATCTAATTATAAAAACTCGATAATGTCAGATAAGTAAATCTCATACTATCCAGTACACCTGTAGTAATCAAATGTATAATAATCCAAAGAATTTAAATACAACCGTGAATCCATCTCATTTCTGTTATCCGACCACAATCAGACGACCGGTCTCTGATAGTGGTATGTAAACAGTAATAAGGACTCATGCGTGGGGAGAATAACCAAATGAGTCTCGTTCCTCTAGACTACGGGTGTATGATCTGATTCAACGTAATCTCATGATAACCATGTGATGCAAAGTATTAGTGACTCCAACCCCTCAATCATAATACAGTGTTCAATAAACCCGATATAGACACTATAAGGAGACTCGTAACGCGTTACCCTCTCAAACCGTGTATGCATCTACAACAAGAATGCAATTCAAGGATCAATGCAATTTAGATGAAATATAATCATAAAATGTAAAGGTTACCATGGGATTTACTTAACCTTACAAAAAGTCAACTTCAAACTTAATTTTCGAGGTTCTCGGAGCATCAGATCACCTTGAAAATGGTTCCAATAGCTTCCCTGCATACCCAATTATATTATGGGTCAAGCTTCAAGTGAAATGATATCACGAAGCCTAATGAAAAACGCGATCAAAGTACGCTTGAGAACCATTTCCAAAAATTTTAATTTATATAACTATTTCAACTAGCTTTCAACTAGCCAACTTGGGGTAACTTTTTAACTTTGAAAACCTCAATATTTGTCATAATCACCTTAAAGGAACTTGTAGTACTCATATCCTACTTTCCATAGACTCAAAGAACACCCAAATCGGATCACCGACGGAAAAGTTATAAATTTTCCCATATGGCCTGTCAACTTGGCAATTTTATATATTTTGAACTAAAAAAACTTCTCCAAATTAATCTTTTCGTAATTAAATCCTCAAAACTTGACAATAAACACCACGAAACCGCTCGATACCAACACAAAAATATTTTCACAGCCCGTGGAGTCAAATCGGATCAAAACCAATAATCAATATCAACTATTAAAACATCTCCAAAATAGTTATCAACTAAATTGCATTAGTTCACCTCATCAAAACCTTAACCCACGTCGGTGGAATTTATCCCAAATTGACGCAAATCAATCTAATATGCTAATTAACAACAATTCCAACCAATTTCTATCAAAACCCTGCGAAAGAAATTGAAAAATCGTGAGAATTCAAATTGAATTGAGGAAATATATGCTTGGCATTAAGAATTTACCAAATTGCAAGCCGAATGCCTCATTTCCACTATGAAAATTTAGCTCGAATTGATTGTATCGCGATGCTCTATAGTGTTGCAGAAAGAAACCGAGCGAAAGTCGGACGTCAGCTCGCGGAAGGAAAGATCAAATTGAGAAGCTTAAAGACGAACGACCAGTTCTTTCGTTTCAATTGAATAAAATCTTGATTTTTTTTCATTTATATATAAACCCTCAGCTGCTTGTCAGCAACTTAATTTCTTTTTATTTATTAATTTCAAAAATTCCTATTTTGACGTGTTTTGACTTCAGGCGCCCGTTTTCTATTTGAATTTTCACCAAATTAAACAAAACTCTTGATAAAACATTCCATCTTCATGAAATGTCCATAACACTGATTTTGGTCAAACCAAAACCCTAAAAATCTTAACTTTGTCCATGACATATAGAAACCTTATGGACCAATCCTCTTGCCATACTTATCCGAACTTGCACTTGTTTGGACCAAATCTCAACCTCGACTACTGTCAACCGACACCAAACTCGAAACAAGATCTCACACAACTTCGTCTCATTTCACACTACCTCCAATGTCGATTTACACGCAAACTGAGGCAAATCCCCACATCAGCTCATTAAGTCCATTTAAGGTCCAAATTTTGAATTTTTTATTTAAATTCAATTATTCGTTGCAAATTTCGAAACTAATATTTATGTTAATATTTTGACTATCTCGACACGTATCTCGAAACAAAACCCCACGAATCTCAAATTTACTCAATCACCCAAATTTTGCAAAATAAAATAGTATATAATACACAACATTAGGCAAACATCACAGATTAATAAAATTAATTATAAATCTCAAACTCACCAGTGTTTAATTCCCGACTTGCGGCCAAAACCATAATTAAGCTTCTTTAATCCCAGATTAACTGTAATTACCGATTTGGAAATTTTGGGATTTGACAGTGGCTCCAGTAGCTAACTTATAAGTGATTATTTTGACTTATATATAGAGTTAGTTTAGTAGTATATTTAATATAAATATCCCTAAATGAGCTCTAATTAATAGTGTTATACATTTTCAGATAAATTAGGTGTAAAGAAAGGAAATGAGCAAGCATGAGAATAAACGGAGCAAAAACCCATGATAGTGTAGTTGGGTTGTGGCTACACATGGTGGCGTTAAGGGTGTATAAGGCACAGCGTAGAGGACTATGGCACGGCGTGGAAAAGAAGTTAAAGTGAAGAAATCGAGAATGTAGGCTTGGCGCAGTGGCGGCACTGTAGTGCCTAAAGGGCAGCACCGGAGATCATGGGGACAATGCCAAGGTCACTGAAGAGAAAGATTGTACACAATAGTGGCAGCTCAGTGGCAATGATGTGGGAATGTACACACATCGTTTGGGGATAAGTGACAGCGCCAAATTCGAAGAAATTAGAAAGTTAAAGTTTTATTTCAAGTTAGATTGTAAAGTAGAGTTTCTAATTATTATTAGGGAGTATAAATATGTATTTTAGCATAGATTTACTTTGATTTTGAGTATTAAGAAGTTTTGTGTGGAGAAAATATTGAAAACTTCAAGTTTGTAAGTCAGGTTTAGTTTCATTGGTTTAATTGAAGGTAATATATTTATATTCATCTCTAATTTTTAATGATTTTTATTATGAATTGTAATATTTGTGTTTCAATGAAGTGTGAGTAGTCAATTAATCTTAGGGATCAATGAATCCAATGGCATGAATGTTATGCTATAAACATGAACAGAAAGTGAATATAAAAAGTGCAATGGTGAGAATTTGAATTGGTTTTGAGCGTAATGATTTAGACATCTTGATCATGTGTTTATTGATATTAGGTTTTAGAAGTTATCATGGTCATTGAAGCTTTTAATTCAGACATGAACGGTACAGTTGTAAAATACACAACATCGATAGATAGTTGTTGATTAGGGAGACACCTATGTTAAATTTAATTGGTTATGAATCTAAAGATTTGGAGCATTAAAGCAATGTGGAGCTTACATTATTCACACCGATAGGTAGAGTTCTAGTTTGCACATTAGAATCTTTTTCGTCACGATAATGGGTTAAAATAGATTTGAAGGAAATATGTTTATTCTAACTAGGCATTGCATGCAACATATTAAGATGTAAAAGTGGTTGAAAAGCATATTATTTCATTACCTATGTGAAGTTGTGAACTAAGATATTTTTAATATAAGAGTTAATGTAACGTTTAGATTGTTTATTTAGATAGAGTAATTTAGTATAAAACCCTTTAAATAGGGATTTCCTTAGCAATAGTTCAAAGTTAAATAGGTAACCAACTAGTGCAAAGACTTTTCCTTGTGGACGACATCCATAGTCAACGTAAGTTGATTACATTATGAATACAAGCGAGCCGTTATACTTACAGAATGCACATCAAGTTTTTGGCACTATTACTAGGCATAGGTAGCCACTTAGTATTACTTAGTTTGAAAAGTTGCAAATTTTTATTTTAAGTATTTTACTTTCAAATTAATAAAAACAAAAAGAAGAAAAAAGCTTAAGTTTCAAGTTTGAATTTTTGCACTTGATCTTTTGTGTTTTTTTTCATGGATAGCCAGTGCATGCATAGCAAGGGAGATAAGGACCTAGTGCCTTATGACCCTGAGATTTAGAGAACCAACAAAGGAAAGAAAAAGAACAGAATCAAGATGGCGGAGGAGCAAGCAAGAAACCAACAACGGGGCCGCAGGAGTAACCAACCCGCAGGTGATCTGGTAGTGCAGGATAGAGTGTGAGGATAGATATACCTTCAAGACTACTTCAAGCTAGAAGTTCAAGAGACTTAAAACGGAGTGATGAGACTTCCAGCCAATACCAGCGAGTTTGAAGTAAGACTGTCTCTTATAAACATGATGCAAAATAGCCTATTCAACGGGCTATCTAATGAAGATCTAGTTGCACATGTTGAGAATCTCTTAGGGAAGTGTGACACCGTGCACATCACCAGAGTTATGAAAGAGTTAATCAGAATGCGACTTTTTCCATTCTCATTGAATAGAAAAGCCATATCCTGGTTCGTAGGGCTGAATGCAAGGAGTATGACCTCTTGGGTGGAAATCAATGAAAGATTTCTATACAAGTTATTTGCCCAGTGAAGGTCACCGAAAGGAAACTTGAGATTAATCGGTTTAAACAGGAAGACATCGAGTCTCTTGGCAATGCTTGGGAAAGATTCAAAGAGATATTGAGGAGATGTCCAGGACACGGATACGTAAAATGGGTACAACTCTAGATTTTCTACTATGGGATAAACCGCAGCACGAGAATGATAGTAGATGTCGTAGCAGGTGTCTCTTTACTTATTAAGGATGAGGATGGAGTATTAGATCTCATTGATCTTATGTCTCAAAATTATATAGTCGGTACTCGTTCAACAATAAGGAAACCAATATGGGCATATGAGATTGACTCGCAAGCTGCAATTATGGCACAACTATGTAATCTGAGCAGTCAAATGGCAAAACTTCGGATAGGACACCAAGGTCCACAAGTAGCACATCAACCCAATAATCACCAAGGCATGGTGGTTAACCAATGGACATACAGCAGGGAATGGAGTATGAGGACATCAGCTTCATGAACAACCTAGGCTACAAGAATAACTTCAAGCTGAGAGGAATGGCTCCTCAAAGATTTTATCAAGGATGCAATAACAACAACCCAAACTTCTCATATGGAAATCATGATAATGAGTTGAAGCTACCTCAAGGCTTCGATCAACAAGTCCAACAGGGGAAGTTGGGTCAGAACGAAAAAATGACTTCATTGAAGTTAATTGAGAAGTACTTGCAAGCCATGGATGTGAGTAATAATGATTTCCATGAGAGTCACGAGAAAGAGATGGAAGGAGTTAAGAAAGCCATGAAGAGGATGGATGATGTGCAATCACAATCCATCAAAGACAAATTAGTCAACTTGTTATAGCCTTGAACTCGAGAAAAGAATGACAGTTTCCTAGCAACACTGTCACCAATCACAAGGAGAACGTAAGTGCTCAAATGATGAGCACTACGACAACAAAGGAGCTAAGACATGAGCAAGTGATGTACAAGCTTAAAAAGTCAACATTTTGGCTATAAGGAAGCATGAATAGATGCATGAGCACAACACAGAAGTGAATCAAGATGAATTTGATGGTTTCAAGAAATGAAGAATCAATGCCTTGAAGAAAAAGAAGGGGAGGCAACAATGGAAGGCCAAGAAAAAAAATGAAAGACCTTCTAAAGTAGCCTTACAAGGCAATAACATCAAGGTGGTTCTAAAAAAGTCGAAACTGAAGCTGAAGTTCATCCTGAGACTTCAACGTATCAAAATGAGAGATCCTGGAGAGATATGCATATCCAATAAGCATCGACGGGCACCGGTTTAGAATATCTTATATGATACGGGAGCCTTAGTCAATGTCATGCCATTAATGGACATGTTGCACGCTGAATTGAAAATCAATTGTCTCGATACCATGAATTTGCAAGTAATAACTGGAAACTTGATACCAACTCTAGGAAGAATCTTGAATGTGCATTTGAAAGTGGGTAGATTCACATTTATCGCGGATTGTGGTTATCAACCACAATATGGATGAAGATGTGTCTATGACACTTGGTCAACCATTCTTAAATACTGCCAAAGCAAATTTGTACACAAGAGATAGAAAGATCACGATGAGTATCGATGAGGGTGATGATGCTGAGAATGTTTTCTTTGTCGATGGTGAAGAAGTACATCCGAACGAGAATGACATCATAATCTCCAATCTGTATATGGAGCTTCTCGATTTAAACTCGGACTAAATGAGCAAATAGTCATCAGGTTAATGACGCTAAACTAAGCGCTGGTGGGAGGCAGCCCATGGTTTTTAAATCAAGTTTTCAAGTTTCAGTAAATAGTTAGTTATTTAGTTCAATAATTACAATTAAAAAGTCTTAGTTCTAACTTTCAAAAATTTGTGTCGAATGTGTAGGAAAGACCATTCGTCGATTGATGATTCATCGAAATGAATATGTCTCGCAAATTCATGAAAGAGCGTAAAAGAGTGAAGGAGTTCAAAGCGGTGAAGGTAAGGTGCATGGGCGAATCAAAAGTAAAATTTATTAGTTTTTATATTTGCATGGATTCATGTGATCGTGCCATCTTGTGTAAGTGATACACAAAGTCGGAGAAGCGCCAAATAAGAATCAACGAAAAATATAGGCAAATGATGTTGGCAGACTGCTCGACGCCATGACTATAAGCCACATCGCCATGGGTACTAGTAACAGCACCAACAGGGCAGCATGGGCAAGGACACAACAAAACCTCATTGCGTCCTCGACCTAGTGGTGGCGATGTAACGGCGTCGTGCCCAATAAGTTACAGCGCCAGTATTGTTATTAAACCCTTGTACCTCACATTCTTCACACTTGCAACTAAAACCCCACCATAACCACCAAGTATAAATCCCTCTAGAGCCAAAGTTTGATCATTTCTAAGTGAGATCAGAAAGTTCCTAGTGATTAAGAATGAAAGGAGCAAGTGCATTATGGATTTGCACAAGTTAAAAAGCCAAGGCTTGATTTTTGGATTTTGACTTCAAATAGAGCTAAGGTTTTAGTTTGTGAGAAAAGTGAGAGGACTTGGATTGTTAAAGACTTGGAGGAGTGTTCTACACCGGAAATTAGTCCGAGATTGATGTAAATTTACAATTTCATCTAGTTATACTTTGAATTTTTGAAAATTTTGATGACATTGTATGAATAGCAGATTTGAGGTTATTGGATAAGATTTCCAAGATTGTGTGAATATTGAGCAATAATGTTAACCATGAAGGCATTGTCTATATTTTTGCATTATTTCGCATATGAATGAACCAAATGATATAAATTTTAATTTTTTAGGTGATTTGAATACTCGGATTGCTAGTTGCATTGTTGTGTAGTTGTTTGAATTTGAAGAAATTGCAAGAACAAGGAAGTAATTTAGCTGAGTTAGAACAAATGATTTTGAGGTATCTATCTCAAGAGATCCCACATAAGAGCCTAGACCATTTAAATGCAAATTTTTAATTAGTAGATAGGCCAAGGACCGATATTAGAATATCCAACATAAGAAGCTCATTTGTGATAGAGTAATAAATTTACCGGCCAAGTATGATAATAGAGTGAATAACTTCATTAGGCAACAAAATTGGGAGCAACTCACTCAAGATTATAGAAAGAATGAAGTTAAAGGAGTGAGTGGGATTGTTTACGAATTTTATGCTAATGCAAAGTTCACCATGAAAGGTGAGCCAGTGAAGGTGAGAGTGATTTTTGTTCCCTTTAATAAACGTGAGATTAATAAAATCTTTGGATTATAGCACTTAAGTTTGTATGGAGTCAAACCGATTTTCCCGAATAAGTTATATGAGAGACCCTATAACATATACCCTTGTAAAACCATTAAGAGAGCATTGGTTGTCCAAGGACAACAAGGATGGGTCATGGGACATGAGAATGTGCTGAAGCACATAAAGAAGGGGAGTGTTAGAAAAGTTTATCGAATGTGGCAACATTTCATTGTTGCGTCGTTATACCCCATTTCTCAGCAGGGTGAGATCAACAAGCCAAAAGCAGCTTGTCTTTATGAGATTTCAAAGAACAGGGAGATCAACATCGGCAAGATTATCTACAACAAGTAGAGGTGGTCAATTATGTCAGAAAAAGACAACAAATTGTCATTTCCTATCTTGATTACTCATATGTGCTTAAAGGTCGGAGTGCGATTGCGAGATGAAGAAGAATTCGATATTGAGGCCTAAGCTACCACGGTTGAAGATTTCATGCTTACACTAAAATCACCACCTAGTTATCAAGACTTCAAGAGAGAGAGAGAGAGAGAGAGAGAGAGAGAGAGAGAGAAAGTCGAATGAGCCAGACTTGAGGCCGAGTTGTTGGACAAACGGCAAGAGGACCAAGCAGCAGCAGCAGAACTAGCCAAGAGCTGGAAGATCAAGGATATGGAGAAGAGGGGGAGCAACAGCAGCAGGGATTCATGAGGACTAAGAGTTTGTAGACCCACAGGTTAGAAAGTAAGACCTAGATGGTCCTGAGGCCTTTCCATCACCTCCTCCACTATAAGCTTCAATACCACCACCTAATGACTTGACTCTAAACTAACAGAGACTATGGATAGCTGAGATTAGGAGACAGTACCAAGAGGACAAGGTGCAATATCAGGCAGTTGTGTTAAGATATGAGCAGCATATGGAGAAGAGAGAGCAAGACCAATGAAACGGGCAACGTAATTTCATGTTGTTTGTAGATCATCAAAGGGGCATAGCTAGATATGATATGAGCAGACGGATAAGACCTACTGATTTGTCATTTGGTTTTTCAGAAGCATCGGACTATGTGTTTAATCCATATTTAATTTAGAGCATGAGGATGGAGCGTCCTTTGAAACCATCCTATACTGGAGCTGATAATGCGAGATGATGATAATGATGAAGATGATGATGATGATGATGATGATGATGATGATGATGATGATGATGATGATGATGATGATGATGATGATGACGCATGGTCCTAGTGCAAATGTCTTAGGACTCCTTTATACCAGGGGAGATGAGAGATATATTGATACCATTTTATTTACATTTAGGGTATTTTGTTAACTATTTAGTTATTTAAATTATATGTTTAGTATATTTTATGTTTATATATACTTGTGTTATTATATATGTTTGTATGTTTTAATGTTTTCATGTTTCAAACTTATTTTTAAACGTTTAAGTTTGAGGGCATCGACAGTACACTACACTATAGGAAGTGGTAAGATAGGCTGAGAAATAAGGATAAACACTGCAAGTATGATCGTTTAAAATTTTATTTTGAAGCAGTTTAAGAGGAAAGTATGGTAGTGTATAAGTTTTTCATTTTACTTACTATTTGAATGTTTAAGTAGTATAGATTAGGTTATATATAGTAATATGTAATGAATAAGTAGTTCATTTGCATGTTCATGCCTTTAATTGAGGATGAGTAGATTACAAGTATCTTGTTGATATGAAAATCAAGAGAGTGTTTTAAATTTTTGAAGAAGAAAAAAATGAAATGTAGCAACAATGGTATGATTTCATTATTAGAAACCTAGAGTTAGGGAATACTATGAAATTGAAACAAAAGCAAGAAACTAGAACACTTATTGTGGAAAAAGTTAGATCTCTAAGGATTTTATAATAAGTATGAATCATACTTAATAATAAAAAGTAAATAAAGACTTAGTGCAAAGAGGGGAATAAATAGGCATTGTAAAAGAAATGTTGGGGTTAACTTACTTGATTAAGTGAAAGTGAGAAGTGCTAGCAAGAGTTTTAGAAATAAAAAAAAAATGAGAGAATCCCACAAGTTCTACAAGAAATGAAGCAGAGAACTTGATGGTTGAAAAAAGTGAGTAAAAACGGAGTCCGTAGGAAAAAGAACAGGGGCCGTAAAATAAAAAGAAATAAAAAGGAGAAGAAGAAAAGAACAAAGACAAAAATAAAGAAAAGAATATGGAAGTAAAATAAAACTCTTAAATAAAAGATTTAACTTGAGTACGAGTAGCTAATCAAGTTAAATTGTCTTTCCAACTATATTAAATCCTAAAGACTCTTGAAGTGCTACAGTCTACCAAAGATGAGGTTAAACAAACTTGTGAGTGCTGATGGTTTAGGTTGTGATTTATTTTGGTGTTTCGAAAGTGAAGTTATATGTGTTGTTAAAGCTACATATCTTAAAACAACTAGTTTTTGCAAAGAAAAACTCTTGAGTCGATTATTGACTTGAAAATTAGTGAATTAAAGGATACTCCATGAACAATGTAAAATAAACAAGAACTAGTTATTAGGAGATTTAATAAAATTCATTTTTGCTCGGGCGCGCAAAATTTTAAGTTTTGGGGTATTTGATAAGTAATTATTTAGACTCATATATATGGTTAGTTTAGTAGTATACTTAGTATGAATATCCCTAAATGAGCTCTAATTAATGGCGTTTATGCATTTTCAGGTAATTAAGGTGTAAAGGAAGGAAATGATCAAAAACAAGAATAAACGGAGCCAAAATCGACGAAAGTGTTGTTGGCGCCATGGCTACACATGGTGGCGCTGTGGGTGTATAAGGCACAGCGTAGAGGACTAAGGCACGGCATGAGAGAGAATGCAAAGTGAAGAAATCAAGATTGTAGGCTTGGCGCATTGGCGGCATCGTGGAGCTAAGGGACGGATGTCATGGGGACAGCGTCGAGGTCACGAAAGAGAATAATCGCACACAAGAGTGGTGGCGCAGTGGTGGCGTCGTGGAAATGTACACATAGCGCCGGGGGATAAGTGACAGCGCAGATTTGAAGAAATTAGAAAGTTAGAGTTTTACTTAGAGTTAAATTGTAAAGTAGCATTCCAATTGTTATTATGGAGTATAAATAGGTATTAGAACATGGTAAAATCACCACATATCAACCATTAGCCACCAGAAGAGTATTTTAGCATAGGTTTACTTTTATTTTGAGTATTAAGAAGTTTTGTATGGAGAAAACATCGAACACTCCAAGTTTGCAATTCAACCTTGATTTCATTAGTTTAATTGAAGGTAATACGTTTATATTCATCTCTGATTTTCAATGATTTCGATTATGAATTGTAATATGTATGTTTCAATAAAATGCGAGTAGTCTATTAATCTTAAGGATCAATAGATCATATGGTATGAATGTTATGCTATGAACATGAATAGAAAGTGAATATAAAAAGTGCAATGGTTAGAATTTGTATTGATTCTGTGCGTAATGCTTTAGATATCTTGATAACGTGTTTATTGATATTAGGTTTTAGAAGTTATCATGACCATTTAAGCTTTTAAGCCAGACATGAACGGTACAGCCGTAAAATACACAACATCGATAAATAGTTGTGATTAGAGAGGCACAGATAGTAAACTTAATTGGTTATGAATCTAAAGATTTTGAGCATTAAAGCAATTTGGAGCTTACGTTATTCACACCGATAGGTGGAGTTCTAGTTTTCACATTAGAATCTTTTCCGTTACGACAGTAAGTTAAAGAGGATTTGAAGGAAATTTGTCTATTCTAATTAGACATTGCACTCAACATATTATGATGTAAAAGTGGTTGAAAAACAAAGTATTTCATTACCTAAGTAAAGTTGTGAACTAAGATATTCTTAATATAAATGCTAAAGTAAAGCTTATATTGTTTAGTGAGATAGAGCAATTTAGTATAAAACCATCTAAAAATGGATTTCCTTATCAATAGTTCAAAGTTAAATAGGTAACCAACTAGTGCAAAAACATTTCCTTGAGGATGATATTCGTAGTCAACGTAAGTCGATTACTCTAGTACTACAAGCAAGCCATTATACTTAAGGAACGCATATACTAACAGTCAACCACTCCATCAGAGACACCTTCTTGACTCACTTGGCCCTCGGACACTCATATTAGAGTGAGAGTTCCAAGAAAGGTAAGATAGTGTAATAGCAATAAAATATGAAGCTCCATGAATTACTGCACATATCCTAGCTGGTTTTACTTACCTCGGATCAACACTAACACGTGCTCTCGCGGCTCTCACACGTCTCCAAGCTAATCCCCAATACCCGACATTAGTTTGCTAGGTCCCTTATATCAATTTAAAGTAGTTTAGGTATATTAGATATTACTATGTTTGGTTTATTTATTGTTTTAAACATGCTCTCGTTGATATCAATTGGACTTTGAGCAAATTCGAAACTTAATTAAAGTAATCTTAAACTGATTGGGTAAATTCAAAAACTTAGAGCAAGCTAAATATTATTGAGCAAACTCAAAACTACTTTGAGCAGGCTTAAAACTAATTATTATCTTGTTATTATTGAGTATGCTCAAAAACCTACTCGAGCAAGCTCAAATCGCAGAATTGGATTTAGTCTTGGCTCTACTTTTCAAATTCGCCCAAAAACTTCGTTAAAGCCTAGAAAAGTCTTCAGAACTAACCTAAATACATCCATAACAGTCACAACATGCTTAAACCATCATTTTCTCATATTGTACATAATATGCTTAAACCTAAGCAATGAATACTAAATTTCCATTCAATGGTGTTACTATTCATCTTCTTCCTCACCCAACTACTAACTCAACAACATAATAGACCTCGATCTAAACCAAGATGTTTCATAACATACATATCCATTTTCCCAAATCAAAGAAGTAACACCATCACAAATTTAAATATCAACCATGGAGATCTCTAATAGACAAATGGTTAATCTACTCCCTTTCAAGCTCAAATAACAAAAAAATGTCCAAATAAAAGGATTAAAATCAAAGATGTAAAAACTTAGGGAAAGAACTTACTTAGAGCTTTAATGGTGTTGTCTTCTAGCTTCCTCCAAGTTAGATCTATGCGACCAAGTATCAACTTCTCTTTGATCTTCAAGAACTCCAACAATTTTTTCTCACCGCACCACTGATCTACTCTCTTCTTCTCATTTTCCCCCTGCACTCTCGTTCTCTCTCCTCTCTTTTGTTCAAATGGAACAAAAGAAAAGAAAGCTTGGTGTTTAAGTTAATATCTCACTTGGACTCACATATAAGTATTTTTAGAAACTTCTCATGGTCATTAGTGCTCCAACACATCTTTTATTATTATGTGGGTATGAATCACTCTACACTTTGTGTGGCTTGAAATGAGATAACATACCCACTACATCATCACTAACAATTATTTGTCTTTTTTGGTATGACAGTTAGCATGCACTCTGTTTCCTATTGGTCCACCTTCACAAGGCATATAACCTTTTTTTCCATTTTGTCCATGAACTTTTAGAATAATTACATGCTAGTCTAATTCCACCAACTTAATAGTTTCCCTTGGATTTCACTATATTTTAAATCAAACCATAAACAAGTTTTATTACTTTATCAACTCTAACTTAGGCAAATCTAAATTAAATAATAGTTAATTAACTTAGGGAATCCTTATTGAATAAGTTTAAAAGCCTAAGTTGTAATTTAACACAATTCCATCAATCCAACTAAGCGTTCATGTTCTCTTTCATCGCGGCATACTCCATACTCGTGTTTGCATACTTTCCTAAGTGAACCTCATATTTGAAAGTCAGTAGCATAAATGAGTTTGTAAGTACAAGTTGGTGTATTGGTATGAATAAATACTACACCTATCTAGGGTTGCAAGTGGCGGGGAATCCCTGTTCCCCGTGGGGCCCCGCCCTGGTAGGGTAGGGATTCCCAGCTTTTTACTTCCAACAGGGCGAGGCATGGGGGCAAATACTTGCCTCTCCATACGGGCAAGGCAGGGACGGGAATTGTTCTCGCCCTACGGGGATTCCTCACCCCGCATCCCTTGCATAATTTCTCCATTTGTTATGTTTTTACTAATAAAAATTATATAATTTCTTTTACTTAAAACATATGTAATATATGAACTGACACTCAAGATCTCCAATAATAAAATCTATTTTTACCATTAAATTGATTCTAATATATATTATATCATAAAGATATATAAATTATATTTAGAACATCATTAAAATATATTTACCATACTAGTTTTAGAAATCTTATATATTTAATTAAGTATGATAACTTGTAACTCAATCAACAAAACAATATCAAAAACAAAATCACAGTAATGCTTCAATTTGAGAAAAATAGTTTCTTAAAAAATTGAGAAAGTAATACTTAAGTGCTAAAATAACCAAGGAATGGAGATCAAAATAGATATTTTTTTTACAAAATTGATGAGGTTCGGTGATTCCCTACCCCGCGGGGTGGGGGTTGGGTAGGGAGTTCACCTCGAAGGGAATTTGTCGGAATAAATCCTCACCCCACGCCCTGTGGGGACGGGGACAGTAATATCGATACCTGCCCCGCCCTACCCCACTTGCAACCTTACTGACATATCACACAAAAGTAAAATATACATCGGTGTCGAATCTCGAAGGTTGACCGAGTATGGCACGTCATCATGAATCCATGTCAGGGTCCTGATATTCGCATATGACACGAGTTAGAATATTTACGTCGTTACACTAATGTTCACCTCTTCCTCCGCATTTTCAATGCTAACCCTGAGTAGTTTAGAAACTAGCTTATCGCATCCGAGCGAGATTCGTCAGTATACCTTGCAAAGTTCTCAACCACAACAACTTTGTCCATCACAAGAATCTTCAGTAGAATGCTCACATCCTCCAAAGAGATCGACATTTCACCGATGGTAAGTGAAATGTGTTTGTCTTCGACTGCCACTGTTCGATAAATGCAGAAATCACCTCCTTCTTGGCCTTATGGTATGAGCAGTCTATCGGCGGAGTCAGCCCAAACCGCTGGATGATCCTCTGAAGGCCTTCAGGATCAGCATGACACGAATACAAATCTCATTCTTGGATTTGAGCCCCGTGATTGATACACTAGAGTAACGGGCGATCCTGCAACAACTAAAAAACTTACATCAGTTACATGAATAAAATAAAGTCTTCAAGGACTATGTTGAATGCAACATTACGTATCTCACTGTTCCAAATTGCTAAAGCACATGATCTTTAAAGCTCTTCAACAAAGATTCGTCAGATGGACCACCAAGGAAAGGAGCACACTTGTGTTCTTGTGCCTCCTCATTATTTCGGTTACCTCCACTTCTAGTACTCCCACCCACATTGCCATGCACACTATTGGTTTCTGCTCGTTATGAGGATTGAACGGTAGACTCCAATGCATGAGCCTCACTTTACCACGAGCAATGATAAGATCCTGATGCTGACATTCGCAACATTGGAACCCTTATTGTGCACCTCAGCTTTCTTTGCACATTTTCCAATAGCCATTTCCTTACCTTTCACATCCACATTTTGTTTCTCTAGCTACCTCGATTGCGTTACCTCTCGTCAGCTCAACACCAACCTCCTCCCTACTCATAGGGGTCTTGGGACGAGCCATACCTGATAACATAATTGAAGGTAAGCACCCTGAACAAAAACTCTAGTAAAAACAGACATAAATCAACAATTTAAGTAGTGTCGGATAAGTAGGACCGCGAATCAAACCCCTTTCTCGGATATGGATGACCGTAATATTAAACACATTCTCGATTAGTGACAACAAAAAGTAGGTCTCAGTAGGATGTAACAAACACTAATCTAATTAAAACTATCTAACTATACTCGGAATGTGGTGACCGAGACATATAGGAAAGTCACGGTACCTAACACACTACACACAAAAGCACAATCTCGGATTGGGATAATTGTAAAGACCCGGAATATTTAAATTTTAATTAAACGCTAATATTTTTAAGATTTTGACCCTTGTCCCAGTTCACATGTAGAACACTCGGTCAAACCACGGGCATTGAGGCCGAGATAATTAATTTTCGCTGATGTATGTCTATTGGTTGTATTGTATGTATATTTAAGTAACATATTGAAATAGTTACATAGTTGGAAAACTATATAGTAGTAATTTTATTAATGTGCACTATAGTTGTTAAGATATAGTTTCAATTAAGTTTAAATGTGCCATATAGTTTTAGATAAATCGATTCATTTACCAGAAAAAGAAAAATGGTCAATTCATAAATGAAATTTTGGAATTTAGTAATGAGACTTTGAGGTGTCACTTGTTGTGGGAGTTTTTTTTTTAAGGATAAAATCAATAATCAATAAAATTGATAAGTAAATAATTGATAGAATTTATTTGGTAGGGGGTGGATTGCTTGTTGTGTAATAAAAGAGAAAGGGTGGGTGTCATGGTTGTTTGTATGTTGTTGTGAGTTGAACAAGGGAGAGGAGAGCAAGAGGACTCTTCATTTCTCATAGAGATTGGTGGGTATTCTAAAGGTTCTAAGGAGTTAAAGAGGCTTTAATGGCTAGGTAATTATCTTCTCATTTTGCTTCCTTATCATTCTTTTAGAGTTGGTGTTCTAATTTTACTTGTATTGAGAATCTATATTCACCAAGGTTCAAAATGAATTAATTTGGGTCTTCTTTGATCTAGTTATTGAAGATCTTACCTCTTGTGGTTGATATTTATAGGGGCTTAAATTTGGTGACTTTAAACTATCTAAGAATCTAGTTGATTTGAAATTAACTTCATTTTTTTAACTTTTGATTGGCTTGAATGTGACTTTAGTAAACTCATACACATATATTGATATAGATACACATATATTGATATATATAGTTGTTGAAGTTCATCCTTAGGCATTATAATGGCACAAACATAGAGGACTAACTATTGTGCGTCCAATTTGTCAAGAGAGAGTTTCAATCAATCACTTTTCTTTCTTTTTTTAATATACTACAAATTTGTATAGATTATGTTTGAAGCCTCTATCATTATGACTACACAATTTGCAAACTAATAGTACTTTAATCTCTTCATGTTAGTTTTCTACATGGGTGAATTGCAAGCACAAAATTATTAGACTTTTGATTACACTATAGTAGAATTTGTTAATGAAGATTTGATGCAAATGAACAAAAATATGGGAGGTACTTTTGAATTCTCACGAAGATGGCGACAAGATTGAGGAAGTCCAAACTTAAAAAAAAAATTATTGTTTTCACTTAATTTTAATGAGGCTTCAAAGCTTAATAATATTTAATGCCATTTAAAGGAGAACAAGGAGTTTAATTGAGATAACTTAATGGACTTTGGTAAGATAAGAACCTTGGCTTGATTCGAAGTTAGGAGTTGTTCATGGATTTAAAACTTAGGTGTTACTTTACGTGTCAAAACACTAATTGTACACTAATACAATACACGTGTATGATTTAATAGTTTGAACTAAGAAAGCGGTGTACTTAACAAATTTGTTAACCCTGACTAAAACGTAGAATGAAGTGTGGAAGTAAGTAAACCAGTAGGAGCATTATCAGTAGTTCTTTTCTACTTCTTGAGTTTAATTCTTTAATTGTGCCTATTTATGGAATTCCACTCCTAGTTAGAGTGTCTGAGGGATAAGTGAGTCAGGAAAGTAATATTCTGGGTATGGTGACCAACTCGCAATCGAAACCATCCCCCGGGTTACTGGATTTAGGTCATGGATGGGAGGTGAGGTATTTGGGTGTCGTTGATACCCTACTTTCACGACAATTTTGAATATGTTGGCGCTGCCGCGATTCTAAGAAGTCAGGCTTGTGGCTTTATAGTCGCAACTCGATGGATTTGAGACCACTTTGCTTCTCTCTTTTGTTTCCATGACACTCTCATTTCACTACTTTCATTTCGAGTCTATTTATCATGCACTTACTTTATTTCCTATTTTTTTATATCCCCGTATGATTTATCAACTATTTATTTAAATTCTTGAAGTGTTAAGACTCCTCTAGATTTACTCACTGGAATTTTTTCATTTCGCGGTGACAATTGCAAGCCCCTCGTTTAGCAACGACAAAGAGCCAGTGATTGGTGACTACCTTTGAGGACTCTCAGAGCGACTCATACTTTTGTGATACTGTAGGTTTTTGTATTATATTCATCTATTTTGATGTTTTGTAATTTGTTAGGATATTGGGGTTGAGCGACACTTTGATACATGTATACGAACAATTTTGCCACCGTACTTATACATGATACATATTACAGGGTTCTACACAAAGGTTGTCTCATTCTACGTGTTTTAGAGTTATTTGAATTGCTTCGTTTATGTTCTTTCCTCTGCTTATTAATTTAAATCTTGCAATATTAATAACTCAATATTAAAACACCAAACTAATTATAAAATGGTATAAGATGGCTGGCTAGGCTTGCGTTGACCTTGCGGGGGTTGACTGGGGGTCCACGTAGGTCTACGACGGGCAGGGCCCAGTTTGTGGTAACTGAGACCGTCATAGTTGGTATCAGAGCCAGATTGATACATCAACTCTCGATAAGCTCACAATTCAACTAAAATACGAACCAACTTTAGAGTTAGGGCGACAATGAATTTTATATGGAGACCGTATGATTTTGATTTAGAGTCTTAGTTGGGAAATGAGGTGAGTTGGGATATGAACAATTTGATATACTCGTTAATTGTTAATTATATTATATTATATACCGATAGGTATAAAGTTGATCAAGACTCATAATCTATATTGTAGACTGCGATGGCCGATCAGCGGGACATTGGTGATCAGAGTGGAGCTACATGTCCAGGCCCTTTTGGTCCAGCAGACTATCAGGCCTTGACGCAAAGCGTTGCTTCGCAGGATAGATGTCCGGATGATATCTTGACTATTCTAAGGGGACAGTTGCCATCACCATCGACACTTATAGTGGCTTCCACACAAGACGTGAGTGTGCCCACACATCAAGCGACTCTGTCACAATCTACAGTACATGCAACATTAGTTGCCGATGTAGTCCCGACGTTACCCGAGATAGCAGCGCTAGCGGTTACGTCATTGACTGAGAGAGACCGTGGCTTTGATTTGAATCCCAAGGCCAGATTGACTAGGGAGTACGAGAGGTACAAACCGAGGAAGTTTAGTGGAGAATCTGATGTGTTGGAGGCAGAGAAATTCATTAGGAGTCACGAGAATATCCAGAGACTTTTGAGGTTAGATGATAGTAAGAGGCCTGGGTTGGCAACTTTTTCCTTCTCATGGGACGCAGACACTTGGTGGACCAACCTGGTAGCCACCCAGGGAGAGCCGCAGACATGGAAGGACTTCAAGAAATTGTTCAACTAAAAGTTATTTTCGCCCTCAGTGATGATCGCCAAGAGGTTGGAATTCATGCATATTCGACAGAGGCCGAAAGGATCCGTGCAGATATGGGGAGATTCTAGCAGTTATTGCCATTTGCGGATGGAATGGTCGACACTAAAGAGACAAGGTCCATTTCTTCTATGAGGGGTTGTTTCCCACCATCGGGGGCACAGTTGTTACGACCAAGCCGAGTAACCTGGATAATGTCAGTCCCCCTCATCATTAAGACGACTAACCGGCCTAGATTACCTTAATCCTCTGATAATCTAGTCAACCTAATCCATTATTTCAACTTTGACCTCAAAATAATAATTATTTTAATCATTTCTAAGGCTCCAAAACTATATTTATATCCTCAATAAAACTCAATTCATGATTTGTTCAATATGAGCAAATTAAGAAATCATATCCATATTTAATAAAAATTTCGGCGGCACCTCCCCTAAAAGTGGCTTGCCGAAAAATTCACCTAATAGACAGCAAAATTGAGGAGAGGCCTAGAAGGACTCATAACTCCCCGCTGTTCACATTATGTATCAATTTCAAATTAATAAACTACTTAGAGTCTCCAATAACTTAATTTCAACTTTACAATCTCAAATATACCTAAACTGAATATGAACCTTCACAACATATTTAAATTTCTAACTTAGGAGACTCTCATAACCATTCAAATAAACTTCACATCCTACACTCACCCCAAGAATCCCAAAACAATAAATATAAATAATTTAAAACAAGAATTTACTTTAATTTTTGAAAACAATCACCACAATCTTCGAGTATTGTCCACTCTTCCTTCGTCGTCATACAGAATCTGATATCATAAAAAACAACTCGAATGTGTCAGGTAAATAAATTCCTACATTGATATGTACTCGTGCAATTATTAGTCTGATACATGGAGACATGCAATTACATTTCCAACTAAACAATAAGTTATATGCGTCAACATGACATGCAATCTACTGTGTCGCTGTCTCCTAACTATAATCGAATGTGGACTTCCAAAAATAGTACAGAGACAGTATTGAGAAATCATGAAATGCAAAGATAACTTGTCGGCGTTAGACTCAGTTAGTCTCACTAGACGCTATAGAGGCAGGATTGAAACCAAGTTTCAAGCAAACCAGACTCCGAAATAAGCTTATCCTCATCACTCTCTCTATGTATAAATGACCAAGAACGATAATGCAATGCAAACTATGATATAATTACAGGTACATAAATATTCAACCAATAGTAAAGATCATTGTACGGTTTACTTACAACCAACCAACTTTGAGCTTAATTTTCGTTGTTCCCGGAGCGTCGGATCTCCTTGAAAATAAATCCAATAGCTTCCCTGCATACCAAATTATACTATGGGTTAAGCTTCAAGTGAAACCAAATCACGAAACCTAATAAAACTGCGGCCAAAGTACGCTGGAGAACACTTTCCAAAAATATTAATTTATATAATTGTTTGAACTCGCTTTCAACTAGCAAACTTGGGATAACTTTTTAACCTTGAAAACCTCAATATTTGTCAAAATGACTTAAAAGGAACTTGTAGTACACGTGTCATACTTTCCATGGACTCCAAGAACATTAAAATCATATCACCGACGGAGAAGTTATAAATTTTCCAATATGGCATATCAACTAGACAAACTTTGTTTTATTTTTACCTGAAAAACTAATCCAAATCAATATTTTCACAATTAAATCTTCAAAACTCAGCAACAAACACCACGAAACCACTCGATTCCAACATTAAAACATTCTCACATCTCATGGAATCAAATTGGATAAAAACCAATAATCCATTCATCCTGAAACCTAATTTAAATCAATATCCACTTTAAAAACATCTCCAAAATAGTTATAAGTTGAATTATATTAGTTCAATTCATCAAAACCTTAACCCACGTCTGTGAAATTTATATCAAATCGGCGCACATCAACCTAATACATCAATTTTCAACAATTCATACCAATTTCTATCAATATCCCGCAAAAGAAATTGAGAAATTGCGACAATTCGAATTGAATAGAGGAAAATGCCTAGCATTGAGTATTTATCAAATTGCGGGCCAAATACCTCATTTCCGCCGTGAAAACTTAGCTCGAATTGACCGTCTTGTGATGTTCTACGATTTTGCAAAAAGAAATAGGGCGAAAATCGGACGTTGGGAGCTCACCGAGCTAGAGATTGAGTTGAGAAAGTTAGGAATGAAATACTTTTCATTCACTATTAAGTCGAACGAATGTTTTTGATTTTGATTTGATTTTTTATATATATTTATATAAACCCTCAGATGCTCGTTTTTTATCAAATTTTTCACCAAATTGAACCAAACTCATGACAAAATAGTTCCATCTTCATAAAATGTCCATAACACTAGTTTTGATCACATGAAAATCCCAAAAATCTTATCTTTGTCCATGACATATTAAACCCTTATGGATCGATTTTCTTGCCATACTTGGCAAAACTTGCCCTGGTTTAGACCCAATCTCAATAGTGACCACCACCAACTGATACGAAGTTCGAGGCAAAGTCTTGTACCAACTTTGTTCTCACATTGCATTACACCAATCCCAACTTGCATGCAAACCGAGACGAAATCTCCATATGAGGATTAGCACTTGGTTAATTAGTTTTCGAACAGCTAATAATTTATTTTCACTCGTACCCTTAAGACACGCACTTGTAACCTCGAATATGAAAATTGAGGATACACCTCAACGTAACTTGACTTCGCGACGAAATAACATATATTACATCCACTAGGCATGCTACACGCAAAAATAATATGTAAACATATGATCTCTAATCCGTAATAAGTGGGTCCCACCTCAGATACTTAAATTATAATTTAAATTCGAAAATACTTAATTAGCATCCTAATCAAGTTTACGAAATTCTCGGATGTCACAATCTTCCCAACTAATAAAAAATTTTGTCCTCGAAACTTGAACTTACAGTTTACTGAACCAAAAGAGATATGAGAAAATTAATCTTCATATATAACTCTTTTAATTCAAAACTGTAAAAATCATTTCCAAGGTGAACCGTTGAGTGAATCCAATCACCTTCGTTGTATTCAACAACTCAGTGGTAGAGATCATAACTATTTCAACTTTTCATTTCCAACATCTTGGTTTAATGAAAAGTTATCTTCATTACTTTACCAATCCTGAAAATTTGTGAATTTATGAAGAGTTAACAATCAGCTTTGTGGAATATTTAATAACATTTACTTCATATTACATGCCTTGAATTGCGCGCATTTAAACATCTATACATAGCAAGACCTAACCTATCTTGATTTTCATAACACAATTCTCATTCTAAACTGAATATTATTCCACAAGCCGTTGATAATTCTTTTCACATCCACTCAAACTCTGGTACACATCCTAGTTTATATTCTCATAACTAATCATCCCTTATTAGAATTGTAGATCGACCAATTCTTAGACTATCATTAGTCTAAAATGACACAGTGATGCAAATAATACTTGAGCACGACATTAGATATAAAGTAGAGTTGCGTGTCTATCTGATTCATCATCATTTTTAGCGTTTCTCAATGGAAACCTAAAATTACATAAGTCAACCCATGACTATAGATCTCTAATTACATATGTCATTTCATGACAAGAGATCTCAAATTACAATCCGATCTGAAAGCAAAACCTGACACATCATGAAACTCTTACTCATTCTCTAAATGTCTATTCACAATATTATTTATATTGTGGATTAGAAAGCAATTATTAATTCCAACTCGTCAGCCAATTCACTTATCTTTTCCTTTGACTGGTTAGAAAATCAATGACTTTTTGAACTTTGTCAAATCATTTTCTATTCATGAGTTCACTAAGAACCTCATTCTTTCATTTTACTGCCGAATTTTTGAGATTTCACATCTCAATATGTATTGTTCATTAGACTTTCATTACCTGAATAGAGACAATTATCCTTAATTTTAGTAAACATACGTATTTAAACAGAGATATCAGCATATTTCATAATTATACTCTCATAATATAACTCTTAACTTATATCGCATACAAGTTTATAAATATGTTATCTTTTTTTCATTTCTACTCAATTACAGTGAAAGAATATCCAATTATTCAAACATACAAAGTCAGATACATTGTCCTCTATTCAACATTTTCAACCAATACGGATAATATTAACTAACTGAGTTGTAAGTTGTACGTCTCTTTTCATTTATTTGTATTTTCACTGCCATTTCAGGTATCTTACATCAACTCCAACTTAAGATAACATAGTGCTTAAAACTTCACCATTGCTTAATCAGGTCGTGTAACACTAAAATTGAACCAATGTACAACATATTCACTGATATTAGTTGTAATTTGGTTCAAAATTTTCAACATTTGGAGTTTGATTCCTTGTAAGATCCTTGAGAAGATATATTAAGTTTCATCAAACATATAGTTTGATATCCTAAGTCTTATCGAGACTTTTTGACCTGAAATTCCATTTTTCATATGTATGTGAGAATGTCTTGACCATTTAGTTCCCTATACTTCAGCTTCCAATTGACTCTAACAAAACTTCATAGACTCTTTTATTCCGACTATCATCAATTCATTCGATTATTCAAATATGGTGGACGTTACACTGATCTTCTACGCTCTGAATGAATCATGATTATGAAATGGAGTTACTCAGACTTTTGGTCATGCACAACTACTCCAGTGTCTAACCTTGACTAAAGGAGTCCGTTCGGATCACTTCCAGTAGTTACAAGTCATCTCAATGTCTTATTTTATGCTATACACAGAGTCTATTTCGTTCGATTTTTATCAATCTAAGTTATTCTCACATTGATCTCAATCTTAGTCCCTTTACAAACAAACCACGACCTTCGCTCAATAACCAAGCCACTTATAGCTCCTCGATCTTGACTGAGAAAGGAAAGTTACATCTCCTCCCTTTTTGAAAACTTAGTTAAAGATAATATGACTTCTAATGATCATTCAATCAATTAAAGTCTTACCTGGAGAAATTTCGCGACTCAAACAGCTCTATTGTTTGTTATTGTCTTAATTTGTTTCCATTAGTCTCAAATTTACCAACTTTTCTTTTTCTAAAAAAGAAATTCGGTACTTTTCAAGAGATTGTGTAAGATAACTTTGTATCTTACTAATCATCAAATTACTTTTGCTGAATTCACTTGTCCGTTGTTGTTTAACTGGAGAGATAGAAGAATTTGAATTTCCAAACTCTGAATAACTTAATAGCTAGTCAAATTCTTAAAGGATGTTCTTTCAATCCTTTAATTCATATTAATAGAAATTCTCGCAATATAAGAGCTCATATTGACATCCTATACGAATCATTTACTGATATTCAATCAGTACATCTATCTCTTCATTTATTATATTTTAGGTCATAGTGATAGGCATCATTATTCAATGTCGTTAGAAGTGATTATTGGGTACTTTGAATCTCAAAACACAATCGCTTGTTTTGATGTTTAATAGCTAATCCATTTGCTTTTAAGTTAGAAGTTTTTCTTGATCTTTGTTTCATGACAACACCTAATTTGGTGTTAACAAAGATTACTTCTAAATCATGTATTTTCATTTGCTTTATCAGTTCTTTATTCAACTGATAGAACCACTATACTCAACATCGCTTATGGATAAGTAACTTGAGTTATAAACAATCAAAAGCTTCGGTACTTCTTTTTAGAAGTCATTTGATTATTTTCAACTGTGGTTATATTCCATATTTCACTTGATGTTTTGTTTCGGAAAGGAGACAATACTTTGCTTCAAAATATTTTATTTTTATAAAAATCGACTTAGACAACTGGACTAGTTCTATCACAATCACATTGTGATTTTTCAATCAAGTTCAGTTTATCTAATCAATTTTTACTTTCAAAACCGCGTGTCTTCGTTCTCCTTGTTGAAACTATTTTAAAATTTTCCAAAGTGTTTTATAATTTTAAAAGTTCAATACTTTCGATTTCCAAAAGAAATTCATGTTCATGTACCTGAATCATTTGGATTTCTGGTCCAACCAATTTCCTATTGGTTTCATAACTGATACGTTCATCAGTTATATTAGTAATGAACTACTTACAACACCTTTGTGAGTTTAGACTTCTTGAGTCTATTTCACATCCATTTACGCTCAGTTTTATTTTATAAGCTTATTCTCTCTTTTAATTATCCGTTTCTAATCTTACTGGTCGTATCTTACAAGTTAAGTATCGAACAGAAAGGAGAATAAACTTCCTATCGCATAACTAGCGATAATACAAACATGCAACACAAATGTAACATAATGACAAAAACAACCCAGTTCACATTCGCTTCTCAACTAATCGCGCTCAATCACCGTTTGGTTCTCAAACAAAGTTTATCCTCAATTGAGCTAAACCTAGTCTCTGATACCAAGTTTGTCAGTCCCCTCGTCATTAAGACGACTGACCAGCCTAGATTACCTTAATCCTTTGATAATCTAGTCAGCTTAATCCATTCATTCAACTTTGACCTCAAAATAATAATTATTTCAATCCTTTCCAAGGCTCCAAAACAATATTTATATCCTCAATAAAACTCAATTCATGATTCGTTTAATTTGAGTAAATTAAAAGATCATATCCATATTTAATAAAAATTTCGCAGCACCACCCCTAAAAGTGGCCTGCCGAAAAATTCACCTAATAGATAGTAGAATTTAGAAGAGGCCTAAAAGGACTCATAACTCCTCGCAGTTCACATTATGTATCAATTTCAAATTAATGAACTAACTTAAAGTCTCCAATAACTTAATTTCAGCTTTACAATCTCAAATAGACATAAATTGAATATGAACCTTCTCAACTTATTTAGATTTCTAACTTAGGAAACTCTCATAACCATTCAAATAAACTTCACGTCCTATGCACACCCAAGAGTCCCAAAACAATAAATATAAATAATTTAAAACAAAAGTTTACTTTAATTTGTGAAAACAATCACCATTTTCTTCGAGTCTTGTCAACTCTTCCTTTTGTCATCATACAGAATCTGACTAGATTATCAAAGGAAAACAACTCGAAGATATCAGGTAAGTAAATTCCTACATTGATCTGTACTCCTGCAATTGATAGTCTGATACATGGAGACAAGTAATTGCATTTCTAAATAAACAATAACTGATATGCGTCAAAATGACATGCAATTCTATCGCTATCTCCTAAATATAATCAGATGTCAACTTCTGAAAATAGTACAGAAACAGTATTGAGAGATTATGAAATGCAGAGATAACTTGTCGACGTTAGACTCCGCTAGTCTCACTATACTGCATAGAGGTTGGATTGAAACCAAGTTTCAAGTAAACCAGATTCGAAAACATGCTTATCCCCCTCACTTTCTCTATGTATGCTTGACTAAGAATGATAAAATGTAATGCAAACTATGATACAATTACAGGTACAGAATATTCAATCAATAGTAAAGATCATTGTATGGTTTACTTACAACCAACCAACTTTGAGCTTAATTTTTGGTGTTCCCGGAACATCGGATCTCCTTGAGAATAAATCCAATAGCTTCCCTGCATACCCAATTATATTATTAGTCAAGCTTCAAGTGAAATTAAATCACAAAACCTAATAAAACTGAGGCCAAAGTACGCTGGAGAACACTTTCCAAAAATATTAATTTATAAAACTGTTTGAACTCGCTTTCAACTACCCAACTTAGGATAACTTTTTAACCTTGAGAACCTCAATATTTGTCATAATGACCTAAAAGGAACTTGTAGTACGCGTATCATACTTTCCATGGACTTCAAGAACACTAAAATCAGATCACCGACGGAGAAGTTATGAATTTTCCAATGTGGCATGTTAACTAGGCAAATTTTATTTTATTTTGAACTAAAAAAATAATCCAAATCAATATTTTCGCAATTAAATCTTCGAAACTCGACAACAAACACCACAAAACTACTCGATTCCAACATCAAAACATTCTCACAACCCATGGTGTCAAATTAAATAAAAACCAATAATCCATTCATCCTGAAACTCAATTTAAATCAATATCAACTCTAAAAACATCTCCAAAATAGTTATTAATTGAATTATATTAGTTCAATTCATCAAAAACTTAACCCACGTCGGTGGAATTTATCCCAAATCGGCGCACATCAATCAAATACATTAATTTTCAACAATTCATACCAATTTATATCAATATCCTACAAAAGAAATTGAGAAATCGCAAGAATTCAAATTGAATAAAGGAGAATGTCTAGCATTGAGTATTTACCAAATTGCGGGCCAAATAGCTCGTTTTCACCGTGAAAACTTGGCTCGAATTGACCATCTCATTATGCTCTGTGATTTTGCGAAAAGAAATAGGGTGAAAATCGAACGTCAGGAGCTTGCGAAACGAGAGACCGAGTTGAGAAGCTTAAGAACGAAATACTTTTCCTTTACTGTTAAATCAAACGAATGTTTTTTATTTTGATTTGATTATATGTATATATATTTATATATAAACCACCAGCTGCTTGTCAGCAACTTAATTTTTTATTTATTAATTTCTGAAATTCTTATTTTGACGTGTTTTGGCTTCCGACGCTCATTTTAGATCCGATTTTACACTAAATTGAACCAAACTCTTGAAAAAATAGTCCATCTTCATAAAATGTCCATAACACTGGTTTTGGTTACACCAAAACCCCAAAAATTTTATTTTTTTCCACGACACCTTATAGACCAATTTTCTTGCTACACTTGGCCAAACTTGCCCTGATTTAGATCAATCTCAATAGTGACCACCACCAACTAATACGAAATTCTAGGCAAAGTCTTTTACCAACTTCATTCTCACATTACATTACATTAATCCCGACTTGCACGCAAACCGAGACAAAATCTCCACATGAGGATTAACACTTGGTTAATTAGTTTTCGAACTACTAATAATTTATTTTCACTCGTGCCTTTCAGACACGGACTTGTAACCCCGAGTATGAAAAACTGAGGATACACCTCAACACAACCCGACTTCACAATAAAATAACGTATATTACATCCACTAGGCATGCAACACGCAAAAATAATATGTAAACATATGATCTCCGGTCCGTAATACGTGGGTCCCACCTCAGATACTTAAATCGCAAATTAAATCCGAAAATACTTAATTAGCATCCTAATCAAGTTTACGAAATTCTCGGATGTCATAGATAGGGCTTACGAGCGTAGCTTGATTAAAGAGGCTTTCTTGTTACGTACACAAAGGAGGACAGTGTTGCACCTGCAGAGGCACAATCTGGGCATTATATATGTGTCAGATAGGAAAAGGAAGATGAATAACCATTTTGTGCCAAGTGACTTCAGGACTCAGAGTGTAGGGTCCGTGGCACCACCTGTACAGCTAGCACGTATCGCAGTTTCACCTCCTCCAATATCGAGTTACGCCAGTCGACCACCTCAATCGACTCAGTCAGTACCATACCAACAGCGTGGTACCAAGGGCAGAGAAAATGGTACAAACAGTGGACATCGAGGACATAGATATGGGCAAGGACAAGCGTAGAGATCGATTCCTCCAAGACTAGGGCCGCAGAGGGCTTGTTTCAAGTGCAGACAACCAAAGCACTTCAGGGACAGGTGTCCGCTATTAGACAGGGCTCAGTCACATGCCAGAGAAAGAGTTAATGTCATTATAGAGCCAGATCTGAAGGTGACGTACGACCGTATAGATTGTATGATTTTATTTTACTTTTGTATTTTGCAAGCAACGGTGGTTTGAATTTTTGTTTATACTCGTGTTAACATTATATTGCGACCGTCAATGCCCTGCGCCTACATTGAGCTACTAGTGTCAACTTAGTCAAGTTCATTGTTCATTATGGAGTAGTTTCACTGTTAATGGTGGTTTGCGGCTTGCTATAATTGATGGACCTATTCTCATGTTGTTTGAAGTAACTTGGCTGAGTCCACGCCTCAATATGGAAGTTGAACTATACATGAGACCTACAGTTTGATGGATTAAGAAATCGAACCACATGAAGCGACTCTGTGTGAATTCACAGTTTATTTGAGAAGTCAAACTATGTAAAATAACTTAATGAGTTCTTAAATCGATGAGAAAACTTTAAGCTATCTTGAAGTTGTTGCGGGCCCTTAGTTCAGAGAGTATATAAGTCCACTTAGTCACGTTTGGATGAGTCCACGAGAAGAGACGAGATGATAATCATTTCCCTGACCTTTTCGATCCTAGTAAAATTCCGTCTTAGTTTACTCAATTTCGAGGACGAAATTCTTATTAGTTAGGAAGATTAAAAAGGCCCGAGAAATTAAAATCTTAATTAAATGCCAATTTTAAGATTCTGACCCTTATCCCAGTTCACACTTAGAGCACGATCAAACCACGGGCATCAAGGCCGAAATAATTAATTTTCGTTGATGTATGTCTATTGGTTGTAGTGTATGTATATTAAAGTAACATATTAAAATAGCTACATAGTTGAAAAACTATATAGTAGTAATTTTATTAATATGCACTATAGTTGTTAAGATATAGTTTCAATTAAGTTTAAATATGACATATAGTTTTAGATAAATTGATTCATTTACAAGAAAAAGAAAAATGGTCAATTCATAAATTAAAATTTGGAATTTAGTAATGAGACTTTAAGGTGTCACTTGTTAAGGGAGATTTTTTAAGGATAAAAGCAATAATCAATAAAATTGATAAGTAAATAATCGAGAGAACTTATGTGGTAGGGGGTGGCTTGCTTGTTGTATAAGAAAAGAGAGAGGGTGAGTGTCATGGTTGTTTGTATGTTGTTGTGAGTTGAACGTGGGAGAGGAGAGCAAGAGGAGTCTTCATTTCTCTTAGAGATTGGTGGGTATTCTTAAGGTTCTAAGGAGTTAAAAGAGGCTTTAATGGCTAGGTAATTATCTTCTCATTTTGCTTCCTTATTATTCTTTTAGAGTTGGCGTCATATTTTTACTTTTATTGAGAATCTATAGTCGCCAAGGTTCAAAATGACTTAATTTGGGTCTTCTTTGATCTATTTATTGAAGATCTTACCTCTTGTGGTTGAGATTTATAGGGGCTTAAATTTGGTGACTTTAAACTATCTAAGAATCTAGTTGATTTGAAATTAACTTCATTTTTTTTTTAACTTTTGGTTGGCTTGAATGTGAAATTAGTAAACTCACACATGCGCACGCGCGCGCATATATATATATATATATAGTTGTTGAAGTTCATCCTTAGGCATTATAATGGCACAAACATAAAGGACTAACTATTGTGCGTCCAATTTCTCTAGAGAAAGAGTTTTAATCAATCACTTTTCCTTTCTTTTAATATGCTACAAATTTGTATAGATTATGTTTGAAGCCTCTATCCATATGACTACATAATGTGCAAACTAGAAGTTCTTTAATCTCTTCATGTAAGTTTTCTACATGGGTGAATTGCAAGCACAAAATTATTAGACATTTTGATTGTAGTATAGTATTGTTAATGAAGATTTGATGCAAATGAATAAAACTATGGGAGGCACTTTAGAATTCTCACAAAGATGGCGAGAAGTCCTAACTTGTAAAATTTTATTATTTTCACTTAATTTTAATGAGGTTTCAAAGCTTAATAATATTTTAATGCCATTTAAGGAAAAACAAGGAGTTTAATTGAGATAACTTAATGGACTTTGGTAAGATAAGAACCTTGGCTCGATTCGAAGTTAGGAGTTATTCATGGATTTCAAACTTAGATGTTACCTTACGTGTCAAAACACTAATTATAAGACTAATACAATACACGTGTATGATTTAATAGGTTGAACTGAGGAAGTGGTGTACTTTACAGATTCGAGAACCCTGATTAAAACGTGGAATGACGTGTGGAAGTAAGTAAACCAATAGGAGGATTATCAGTAGTTCTTTTCTACTTCTTGAATTTTATTTCTTTAATTGTGCTTACTTATGGAATTCCACTCCTAGTTAGAATATCTGAGAGCTAAGTGAGTCAGGAAGGTAATCTTCTGGGTATGGCGATCGACTCGCAATCGGAACCATTTCCTAGGTTACTAGATTTGGGTCGTGGACGAGAGGTGATGTATTAGGGGCGTCGTTGATACCCTTACGTTCACGACAATTTTGAATCTGTTGGTGTTGCCACGATTCTAAGAAGTCAAGCTTGTGGCTGTACAGTTGCAACTAGATGGATTTGAGACCACTTGGCTTCTCTCTTTTGCTTCCACGACACTTTCCTTTCATTGCTTTTATTTCCAGTCTATTTATCATGCACTTACTTTATTTCTTGTTCTTTTATATTCCCGCATGATTTATCGACTATTTTTTAAAATTCTTGAAGTACTGTTAAGACTCATATGGATTTACTCACTGGAATTGTCTTCTTTCGTGGTGACAATTGCAAGCTCCTCGTCTAGCAAGGGCAAAGAGCTAATGATTGGTGACTACCTCTGAGGACTCTCGGAGCAACTCATACTTTTGTGATACTGTAAGTTTTTGTATTATATTCGTCTATTTTAATGTTTTGTAAATTTTTGGGATATTGGGGTTGAGCGACACTTCGATACATGTATATGCTCATTTTTGCCACCGTACTTATACATGATACATATTACAGGGTTCCACACAAAGGTTGTCCCGTTCTACGTGTTTTTGAGTTATTTAAATTGCTTCGTTTATTTTCTTTCCGCTGGTTATTAATTTAAATCTTGTAAAATTAATAACTCAATATTAAAACACCAAACTAATTATAAAATGGTAGAAAAAGACTGACTAGGCTTACGTTGACCTTGCGGTGGTCGACCGAGGGTCCACTTAGGTCTAGGCCGGGCGAGGCCCAAATTGTGGGAATTAGGGTCGTCACAATAATGTAGTCAATCAAGTTCAACACTCATTTTAACAATCGTTTGGTACCCCCATCGAGACTACCGTTTAAATCTCGGTAGGATGTAACCAATACGCATTGCATAAACACTTAAGCTAATATCTCAGTTATGGTTAGCAGAGAATGCACAAGGATTCTCTGGCATGTGTGGCCGACTACTACGGGTTTCCAAAAACAAAAAACAAAACAAAAAAAACAAAACAAAAAAAAACCTTTAAAGAACAACTCGCAAAAACAAACAAATAACAAACCAAAAGCTTGCAAAATCGACTATAAATGTATTAATCTATCGAAGTAACTGCTTGTTGCGAGATCCGAACCCTAAACCTGAGCCCCAAAACAGAGACGAACTTCAACAACACGGGAAATTTCCAAACTCGAACCACACGACAACAATTTGTGTCTAAAACATAGGAGAAACGAAGAGAAATCCAAGATTTGAGGGTTCTTTGCGAGAGATGAGAGAATGTATAGGGTTCAAAAAGAAAAAAAAAATCGCCCTCTAAATTCTTCATTTTGTCAAATTGGTGGGGTGCATCCGTTGTGAATGAAGGGCAATTTTAAGCTTTCACCTCAATATTTCGAGTGCCCTTGGTAAATCACTTAGTGTCCTCAACAATAGTGTGCCTTCAATAAATGGTGGGGTGCCCATAGCGCACCTCATAGTAAATTATGCTCGATTTAATATAATTGATGGTACGCTTTCAAAAACATTAAAATGAACTGGTTAGGTTTAAACATCTCATCATTAATTGTAATAAATACATTGAAGCCAATTGCACAGCACTGTACAAACTTATGTTGTGATTTTGGGGCATTCTTCCCACCATTCTAATATGTGATTCCCATAAAAGAAAAAAAAGCATGAACATGAAAAGCAGCAATTCTACAAGTCTTATGCTGATCAAACAGTGACTGAAAGGTCTTGCATTTGTACCCACCCATAAGCACATCGATCTCGAATTTTCTGCACTGTCGAAGCTGCTGAGTCAACCATTAACCTTATTCTTTCCAGCTCTTTATCTAATGTCGCCTTATCTTGGGGCTCTAGCTGCAGAATTCAAAAAGCATTATATGGTAGATCAAATTCGCGACATTGTAAAGACAACAATAGTTTAAGAGAGTTAAAAGTGGAGCAACCTTGTCCACGAAACGCACAGCATCCAAAACGAAACAGAAATATGAAAGTTGCTTGTATAGATTCGCTTCTGTGTACTGCTTTGAGGAAAAGATAAGATCAAGCTTTTAGTTTGACACACTTGTTAAGAATGAATTTTTTTTTTTAATCGGAATAGCTAAGAATGAACTAAATGATAAGCCTGACCTTTCTCACGAGGTGGCCATTGCAACGAGGATAGTTGGGACAAACTGTGCCCCTCGGACTGTCTCCGATCACTCTTAAATTCGGAATGCGAGTGGTGCACTTGCATGTTTCATCATCACACTGCCAAACAAAACCGGTAATCAGGCCTTTAACTAGTTTAATAGCAGCAGTAAATGATAGATGATTAGTTTGCAGATACCGTCATTACGCTCATGTAATACATGGATATGAATCCATCGGCTTGTCTTTTAACCTATGAGACGAAAAAAAGAGTGATAGTTTAGATTTTAAGCAAAATCTTTCCATATGACATTGGTGAATTCTCTCTACTTACCTGGTTAGCCATGATGACTGCTGATAATCTACCTCCATCACCATCCTCTGGACATTTTGGGCACCGGAACTTGAGCCAGAAATTAGATGTGTTATCAGTTCCACTGCTGCCTCGCAATATTGAACTTGAAATTGAGGGACATTCAAAAGAGCTAGTGCAGGTGGGACATGACATTCTTAAAGGCTCGCATCCTCGGTATCTGCAATATTGATTCGATAAATGTATATCTTTCAACTTTCACTATGCCAACTGTATGAGATGCAGATGGAAGAGAAGTTCACCTCTCTTCATCATCAGCCACAGACATGAGAGAGGTAGAAGGATCATTGCTGGCTGCTTCACTTGTATGAGCTTGGAACTGAGCAATGAAATATTTAGTGTCAATTATGTGGTAAGAAGTGCATACATATTGCCGGAGACATTTGGATTGTAGCCTTAAAAGGTGGAGCTAGTTACCTTAGATGAGTCGAGACCTAGACAATCAGCTAACCTTGCCGGGCTTGTACCTTCAATGGAAGCGCACAGGCGCGACACCACCGGATGAATCTGCATGGAGAAAAATTAGAAAGTCTGAAAGATTCGGAACAATAAAAAGAAAAGGAATAAGAAAAGGGAGCCATCCAAAATCAATTCGCACCTGCTGTGCCAAGTAATAGTCTATGTCGATTATCCAGTTTCCATTGTCCCTTTTTAATTCATCAGGATGCCTTGCCCTTGATGCAATTCCTGTGGCAGAACCTGAACTACTCCCCTACAATTACCAATGTGAGAAATTAGCATGCAACATTATATGATTCAAAATCAGTAGCAGCATCAATGTCGTAAACAACCGAAAACAAGAAATACCACATGATAAATAATACCTGCTCACAGCAAATTACGTAAGGCACAGTGTCACCAGCGGAACAACCGTTTGAATATCCGGCTTCCCTCAGTCTAAGTGCTACCTACAAGACATTGGCAATTTAGACTAATTAGATGGGGGCAGAATCAACTGAACAATTAGTATAGTTAATTTTGTTACAAGTGATTAACATGACATTTTAAGAACAAAATAAACAAAAAATATGCCCATATTTATATAAATTAAGATAGTGCAATGCTTTCACCTGTACATGGGGCTGGTTTTTAGCATCAGGGTAGGCTTCAGGTGATTTTGTTAAAGTCTTCGTGATAACGTATTTCTCAAGTGGCACTTCCCCATTCCTCATCTCCTCCTGAACCTGTTTAGCACAAGTAATTAGAAGATCCATCTTCTATGTGACTATCAATTACAAGCAAGCATTTTGCTTAAACTGCAGAAGCCTTGGCGATATTTCCAAAAGATAAACTGGAAGGTAATTCCTTGAAATGTTCCAAGTGGGTACCAAAAACAAATAGCAAAACTTTACAAAGCCGTAAAAACGTTTACCTTCATAAGAGTGCTATGAATTGACTCAACAACATCCTCAGAGGACCTGCAAAAATAGAAATCAGGCGGTTGAAACAAAGATACATCAACATAGCCTCAGTCCCAAATTAATTGGGGTCGGCTACATGGATCGAACTCTTCCATTGTGCTCGGTTTAGTGCCGTACATATATTTCCAATCAAAGAGAAAATATTAAAAATTGCAGTAAAGATATTTCCAATCAAAACTTAATACTGGAAGTCTGTACCCTCCCGATAATATTTGGCTTAGGCAGAAATCTCCTAATTCCTTTGACAACAAACTCCAGTCACGTCGAACCATGTCCAGACCCTTGCGTTCAATGATCTTTTCCATGCAAGATAAATACACAAATTACACCTTGAAATGGGCACGCATGAAACGATTATAGATCAAGTGGGAAAAAGTTCACAAAATGTTACCTCATATGGTGTTCCATCCCTGAACTGTACTTTGACAGCAGCATATTTCTTTTTCTTGAGAAGCAACATTCTTTTGTACAACCCATCAAGATCAATTTCTAAACGACGATACTTCTTATTGACCTAATAAACAAAGCATTCCGCAATTTATATGAGAACAACAATATCAGCTGAGCTGTTCAAGCTCCCTTGGAATTATAAAACATGATTTTTTTAATCGATGCAAAATTGGAAGTCTGTAATAACAAGTGGTTTAATAGTCAGATGGGAACAAACATCATGGGTCTGGAAAACTAGGCGAAGCTCAACTTAACCAAACCAAACAAAAGATTATTTCCAGCTATATGAGGGGTCGGCAGAACAAGACCCAACCTCAACTTATATTTGTACAAATTTAACCAATACAGCTTTCTATCAGAAAAATTCTCCACATTTTTCTGGACTCCAAAACGTGAGATAGATTGAAAAAAAAATATAATTATCAGATCTGGACCTGGTCAAATAAAGAACTAAGAAGTTCCTTGGTCTGTCAAATCAAAAACTTTTTTTATGTCATACCCATATGGGAAAGGTCGAGGGAATCACCAATTTCACTACAAGTTTCCTCAATAATAAGTCCATAGAACATATCAAAGTTGAGCAACGTGCTAAATCTCTTCCACTTAAGCTACTAAAGAATATCATCAAAACTTAACATAAAAAACAAAGAAATGTTACCTCCTGAATGACCCTTCCTGCTATTATTTTTGATTGTGAAATATCATCAAGACCCGTGTAAATCATGATTGAATCAGTATCACCGTAGATCACCTGCTCAGTGTAAAGCAATAAGTGTGCTTCGTTAACAAAGTGATTGAAATAAATTGATTAAGAAACTCAGGCCACGTCCAAATGCGATTTTCATACAAGATTAAAATTCGTATAAATACCTCTAGCTTCAAATTATTTTGAACAAGATCTACAGTGCTTTGTAGGATCTCCCTTCCCTGCAGAAGAATGATTAATTATTATATTTAAACAAATTTTGCAGAGTTTTAACAAAAAAAAAAAAAAATGGCAGTCAATATTGCATCTATGAACTGTGTACATGACTATTATCAACAATTTGACTTAACTCAATATAGAATTCTCATACCTGCAGTGTTATAAGCTCTGCAAGTGGCTTAGCATAGAATCTTGAATTGGAAAATCCCAAGCAACCATACATACTGCATGCATGAAATATTTTTATTTTTTATTAAAATACTAGGGATCAATTTTCTTTATCAAGTTTGAGGAAAGATAGAAAACAATTTAAAAAAAGATTATGAACTAACCTATTTGCAGTGAGCTTCAGAGCTTGCTGCCTTATATCAAGCTGTTGAAGCTTTAAACCAGTTGCACTTTTAAGAAGGGACTTAACCCGCTTTCTCTTCTCAACCAGGTCCCTTAGCAACTGCAAGAAGTGTTTAGGTTGGGAAGTTACTTCCATGAGTCGGCCAAAAAATTTCAGTTAAAAACTGCCATAATAGATATCCATCATAAAAGGTAAACCAGCCAACCAGAAACCGAAATACATCTCCCCAGACCATCTTTTACAGGAGAAATTTATATAATACCACGACACAAATATTTTTTAAAATTTTTTCTTACTCTAAAAACAGAAAATTGTGCTCTTCTTTACTTTGAATTGGAGATTGTGATCTAATAACAGTAAAGAAAAAATACAAAAAGATCACTTTATGAACTTGAAATTTTTGAACATTCTATAAACGCGTCTAGATATCACGTCACCGGAACATAATAGAATATACCTCAGGCAGAACTCCAGTTGCTTTACAAACTGGCAAACTAGGAGCTGATCCATCAACTGATCTTTCAACTGTTGTGAAGCAGATATTGTATTCCTTCAAGACAATGAAACATTCAACGTCAAATGTGACAAGACAATAACAATTAATACAGGAAAAAGTGACAAACTTTCAAAATCTAAATTGTAGAATGTTAACATAACAAGGTTTAAACCATTGACAATGTGATGTACAACATGGCGGAAATATCAACCTGAATGATTGAAGGGTAAAGACTGTTGAAATCCAACAGTAATATGTACTTGTCATATAGACCTCTTTTTGGTTCCAGAACCAATCCACCAGCATAGGCAGGGCCCTTTTTACCCTTCCCCTGATCAACATGCTGGACATCATCGCCAAATGGGGGATTATTTGAATCACCATCTTCATCTTTAGCACCATGAATGGTTTTTCGTTTTGAAAGCATTGTCTCTTTCTCTCGAGCAGAGATTTTATCTGGAACAATGTACTTCTTTGCATGGAATGCATGCAACAACAGGTATTCCACTCTCTGGGCCCTAGCACCCTAGGAAAGCATATTTGACAAGGAAACCCATCACTTTGACATTGCAGCTTCACAAATGTGGATGTGGCTAAAACAAAAAAAGAACTAACCTGAAGGGTTTTTCCCCAGAGATTACCACTTATGTTAGTCAGCTGACGAGTAAGGGGAAGAACGCTCAAATGAAACATGAGTTCCAAGGATAACCATGCATCAGTCTCACCACACTCTACCTGATTCATTTCAATGCTTAAATCAGAAAAATGATAATTTTCAGCAAGTGCTCATGGAATAGCAAAGACCATCCATTCATGTGACGAAAAACAGTAAATGATTGAGGTTAACAGCCAATGCAATTTGTATTACGTGATTCCCCACTCCAAGCAAGAATTACAAAGAGGCCAAAATTTCATCATGTTTCAGTTCAGTACTTAATACAAAATAAATCATACAAATCGGGAAAAGGTAAGATACTATTTGGTCGAGTTTGCAAACAGTTGAAAATAATCCAACCTGACTCAGCAAATAACTTCATATAGAATGCAAAATCCAACTTAACTATTAAAATATTGTGGAACTACATATAATTTCAAAATAATATTTTTTTTTATTCTCTTTAGTATTTTTTATGATGACCTTGGTGCCTTCAAGTCCCAGTGGATTCCGAAAAATAAAATAAAATTCTACCTTCCATTAACTAACATGAGATTTTAAAGAGCAAAACACATGATCAACATTACACATACAAGTTCCATGAGTGAGTTTGACGTTTGGAACATGATTGGGATGTCCTGTGGTGCGATCTCCTTTCTGTCTCTATTCAGTTGTGTTTTTGCAAGTTGTGTCAAAGAATAACTGACCTGAAAAAAAAGAAAAAAAAGAAAAAAGATTGCATACCCATCAGATAATATGTCATGACAGTAGTCAATGTAAAGGTGTTAAACACGTAATATATACCTCCTTTAACAGGTCACGGGAGCATAAGTAAGTATCACATAAGAGCCGCCCAGAAATACAAGACAAGACCCCAGGACTAGCTCCGGAACCATAGATTGTATTCCCCTTGGTAAGCTTAGGCACCAAAGAACGCTTGAGACGACCAATTTTTGACCACATGCCGCTTGCCACCTTGCAAACCTGGAAATCAAGGAGTGCAGTACTGAATAATTTGTTATTATGAAAGAAAAGAGAAAACAAGCTTGTCAACAACTTTAAGTCTAACGGATATCCAAGTCTAAGAAGAGAGAGCACAATGAAATGATGACCAAGATGTACGTATTCATGTCTAATGGATACAAGCTTGTCAACAACTTCAGTAAGTAAATCCTATTTTAGGATCTTGGAAATAGAAACTAGTTGTTAAAATATTTTTTACAAAAAACAGCTGTGACATATATAAGCATTTCCAAGAAGATATGAAACTACTCAAATGAATTAAGAAATAACCTGAACTCTGTGAAGAAGTATGTCGAGGTCAAAACCAGATATATTGTGCCCAACAAGGACATCACTGTCCAATTTATGGAGTTCAAGCATTAGGCGGTTTAGCAATGCTCTTTCACTGCAAGTCGGGTGCAGAAAAACAAACATTTATAATGAAGCATAGATATGAAAAGATCTAAGAGAATTTGTCAAGGAATGACAACATAATTTGACCATGGGAAAAAATCAACAGTGGTTGATGCAAGTCATAAAGTAAGTTCCAGAAATTCCATGCCTGCTTTCAACACTTATAACATTGCACCCAGCCTTTGAGTTTTTTTCTGCAGCTTCAGTTGTAAAACCCATAGGAAATATTCCTCCTTCAAGCTTGCGCACAACTGTAAAATGGCTTAAAACCCCAGGATTCTTCCACTCAGATGCTAACATTGGAGTGTCAATCTAAAATCAGAAAGAAGGCTGCAATGTCAACTCAATCTCAACATGTAAAATGATGCAAAATTAATCATTTTGATATAATTGAAGGGAAGGTGAAGCAAGTAAATCAATAACGAATGACAACTCCTGCAAACACAATAGAAAAAAGAAAAGAGTTTCTTACTTTGCAGGTAAAAGTAAAATCTTCCAGCATTATGTCGTTTGATACACCTAAGTTAACACTATTAAGCAACATTGCCAAGTTTGCTTTCCTTGTTCATGCACCTCCCCAGGAGTGAATGTCAAGGCCAAATTGCCACCGTTCGTTCTAAGAATATAATAGCCATAATTCTAAAATAGAATAAACTACCTCACTCAATGATAATATTGAGCCCAAGAAGCGGCTGGTATACCATAAACTAAAATTATCAGAATCATTTGATTCTCTCAGTAGAGTCAAGCCTTCTAAAAACTGTAATTGGTTCTAAGCTTTTGCAAGGAAGTAACTAAATTCAAATCAATAGCTTCCCCATAAATTTGGGGTCGCGCTATTAGCACCTCAATTTTTATGTAAGGCAAGTCAATTTTGAGGGCACCCTCAAAATATTTTAGTGCCATATTTTTTGATTGGATGCCCCGAATTGCCCTTTAAGTCAACTAAGGCCCCCTACTTATTGAAACAATATAACGGAGACAACTCACTTCACTCTCGATATCCCAGTCTCGATTGGATATGACCGATTCATGTTTGAATGCAAGAAACCACAGGATCGCCCCTCTAACCGAGACTCCAATTAACGACTCGAAGGGCATCGAACGAGACATACACTAAGGGCTCGGCTCGATGTGGCTGACATACTCAAACGAAGTGTTCACAACTTCCACACCCATATGCTAGAAAAAACCACAAAAATGATGAAAAACTACCACTTCTTGTTACACATCCACTTCCAATGAATGTTCTTGTGCCATTTCAATCTAAAAACATCCTAAAATAATTCACACCTCGAAAAACACAAATAAAAACATCATAACCAGTAAAAACCAGAAAAGTTTCTCTGGCACTATAACGAATCATAACTCTTAATTTCTTTGTTAAGAAAAGAATAGAATGTTCTTAAATCCTTATCTTAGATTTTATGATCGAAAACGACATTTCAATCTTTAAGAAAGGAGTAAGAAGCTTCCTTGACATTCTGACTGACAGCGACTCGTTAACATAACAAATTCGTTATAACATAAGGAATCCTTCATCTTTATATCTGATTATTATGATCGTAACGACATTTAACAAATTTATTATTATTTTATCCTATCATTATGACAGAAAAAGACTTTAAGATTATTCTAATCATTCTCAACACTATAAATAGGAGGATCGATTCAACATTAATGCATCCTTATAATCTTTATTTCACTTGTTATTAATTAGAGAATGAACCTTGCAGAGTTCTTGTTAACTATCAAATAAGGTGATTTTCTTTTTACATGTTGTTAATTCTTTATATATGTCTTAACACTGACACTCTTATTACCTTACTATTGCCTTAACTATTCACATGTGAGATTTAAGCTGACGACATATTTTAGTTCACCGGTGTGGTTGTTGTGTTGCACCAATTTGGTCATGTGTCGACGGACAACTTAGATGATACTAATGACCTTGGCGAGATTCTAGCTTTGAGGCAAAATTATGAGGTCCACCGGTGTGGTTACTAAGTAATATTGTTTGCAGTTGGTGATATATGATGTTGTTATTGTTTTTCTATATATGCTGCATTAACAGGATGTAAATAGAGAATTACTGGGTGACTAGCTCATTAAATCTAACAATTTCAGGTGCCACCCCAATTATGAAAGGAGAATGAGCAGTTCAGACCAGGGCATCGGTTGACTGTGTAAAATAAATAATGTATAAAACTAGTTGTAAAATTTGTGGTGATGATCATGGATTGAGAATGTAATATTTGTAGATATTGTACATTGTATGATATAAATAAATGAGTTCCCAATATTCAGTTATACTTGATACTGGCCCCATGGGTAGTCTATCCAGACCTTGTGAGTATCTCGAAGTCAAGGTGTGACAATTTTAGTATCAGAGCTATAGTATAACTTGAGAAAATACGTAACGAAAGAGGAAGGAAGTTCTGATAATAGTGACAAGCAATAAATATCATGCACAACAAGAAAAAAAGAAACGGTGAGATGATGTGACTCATAGCAATAAATGTCATGCACAACAAGACAAAAAGAAATGATGAGATGAAATAAGACTTAATTAGATTAAATACTTAAAGAGTCATAGACAACACAAATGATTTGACACTTGACATGTCACTCTTAGGTTAAAATCATAGATGACGTGCCAACGAAAAGTGTGTCAAGCTTTCAAAAGATTAAAACTTACCTCATTTAGATAAGCATGAGAGGGAATTGTTATACCAATAACCTTCCCCATAGATTTAACAGCCTAGATTCCTTTTAGTACTTATAAATACCCCATCGAGACATACACTCTACTGTAAAAAGAAAAGAAGGAGGGAATGTAGCCAAACTGATGCTTCTCAACCAAACCCACTTTGTTTAAAAAAACAAAGAAAAAACTGTGTATTGGCCCTTAACCCATAACCTACTTGTCTATACTTCACTAATAAACCCTGCCTCTCTACATGTATCATAGTCCTTTTCTTAACCCAATAATAATGTTGTAGTCAACTAGCCTACCTTACCTTTTCAGTCAAGTTTTTGAACAACAAGGCGTACCTAAGGTAAATCCTATTTACAATATCTTATTTCAATTAATGCATTGCATCAATAGGTCATGACATTTTCTGCTCTACTTTTCTCCGTAGCCAAATATGTATCACCTTTCTATCATTGCATGTCCATACCAAATAAGTTCTTTTCACTCCATGTGTCGTTACACCACATACTTAAGTTTTGCATACTATATTCATGCACTTTTTGTCATTAATACTTTAATTAAAAATCAATTCAACTCATATAGAGCAGTCACCAAGTCAAATTTTTGACAGATCATATATGCATTTATGAGTCAGATCAACTAATCATTTGACTCCTTATCATTTAGCTCCCCACTCTCTTGTCATTGTTTTGTCCTCACCAACTAAAGTCTAATAGTCATCAAACTATTATAGGGGAAATTCAAATCGAGGGACAACATCAAATTATTACGAACGTTTAGTTTTATTTATGTCATAATCAGTGTTATATGTCAGAAAAAAAATATATATAACTAGCAACCTCAAATTAAAACCTATGAATTAGTTAACCTTGCTAAATACCATATAAAATAGATCAAAGGTATAACTAGTCCAACCAAGACTTGAGCTGCTCTCACATGAAAAAATTTTCGGCAACGTGCAACTATATTAAATATTCTCATAAAGTTCATCTCTAGGAAAATTATATTCAAAATACATCCGTAAATATACATATATATCAACTCAGTTAGATATCCATTCAAAATTATATTACGTGATGAAGGTATAAAAAAATATATATGAAGGTATAAAAAATATATATATACATAAAATAAATATATAAAGATTTATAAATTGATTTCAACTTAGTATAAATAATAATGTATACATATTATATTGTTATTATGGCTTTGGTGTGAAGGATAATCGGAATCGAATATAAAAATAGTATCGGTACGTTTAGACGGATGGGACATCTAAATTTGCAAAAGGCTATGATTATATTTGAAAGAAGAGAATTTGTGTGATAACACTTGTTGGGTAGAAAAATTAAAACTTGACAGTTACTTTTATCGTTGAGTTAAGACAGTATGGGACGTATTAACTCAACAGATAGGAAAGAAGTACTTATTGAGATTTTTCCACCATGGGATGAAATAAAGTGGAAACTAATAAACCACAAACCTTGACAGCCTAGATAATATGTATTTTTCATTACCCATGAAAAAAAAAATTGTATTGAAATAATCTCTATTCATGCAGAGATCGCCACCTACAATACCTACTGATAATCAAACTTTTGAGTGATGGTCCTACCATGATTGAATGTGAGGAACTACTTATGTAGATTGGATGTGAGGAACTTTGAGAGCATTGAGGGGATGTGTTACTAGGTCCTCCAACATAGTAGTCTTTATGGCCTGAAGAAAATTTTGTGTCCTTTTTCTTTCCCATTTGTAGGTACATTTACATATAATTTATTTAATAATACATTCAGATGCATGAGGCGATGCAGATGTCTAGATGAATAGATATGGGTAGGACTTTTGCATTTCAGACTTCAATTCAAAGATTGCCTCTTCCGTTGAATGGTGTTGCCACAAAACTTTTACCAATTCTATTTGACGATTACGTAACTGTTGAACCTTGTTGTCTAGTATACGAATTGGTTGTTCTTGATAGGAGTCTGGTTCTATATATCGATCCTTCCATTGAATAATGTTGGAAGAGTCAGGTTTATATTTTTTTCAACATGGACACATAGAAAACGTCATGTATTTTTCCCAATGCTAGAGGAAGATTTATTTTGTAGGCTATTTCTCCAATCCGTTCTGCGACGGGGAAAGGACCAATGAACCGAGGAGCTAACTTTCCTTTTTTTCCAAACCGTTGAATTCCTTTCATAGGACTCACTTTAAGAAGGATGAGTTTATTAGCTTGAATTTGATGATTTTCGTCCTGAATCAGCGCAAGTCTTTTGACGACTCTGAGCTGTTTTTAGTCGATTCTGTATTATTTGAATTTTCTTGTTGGTTTCAACAATTATTTCAAGTCCTAACAGTATCTTATCTTCTTTATCTAGCCAAAACGTTGGGGATCGACATGGCCTACCATATAATGCTTCGTATGGAGCCATTCCAATACTTGTTTGGTAACTATTATTATATGCAAACTCAGCTAAGTGAAGATATTTGCTCCATCCATCTTGAAAATCGATTATGCAAGCTCGGAGCATATCTTCCAAAATTTGAATAGTTCGTTCACTTTGTCCATCTGTTTGTGGGTGATAAACAGAGCTCATGGTGAGTTTTGTTCCCATATGTTTTTGAAAAGATTTCCATATTTTTGAGGTAAATCTAAGGTCTCGGTCAGAGAAAATGGTTGGAGGAATACCATGGAGTCGGACGATTTCCCTTTCATATAAATCTGCTAGACTAGCAAGTGTGTCAGAGGATTTTATAAGAACCTGGCTATTTTTGTTAGTCGATCAATTATTACCCATACTGTGTCTTGTCCCTTGTATTTTCTTGGAAGTGCAGTGACAAAATCTATAGTGATATTGTCCCATTTCCACTTTCCTATTGGTAAAGGTTGTAACAATCTGGCTGGTCGACTATATTCAGCTTTAACTTGTTGACAATTAAGGCATTTTAAAATATACTCGGCTATTTCTCGCTTCATACCCTTAAACCAATATTGTCGTTTGAGACCATGATACACTTTATCACATCCAGGATGTATTAAGAGTTTCGATTGATGTGCTTCTTCCATTAATAGAGTTTTTATAGCACGATCTTCAGGTACTACTATTCCATTTTTGAAACGCAAAGCATCATCGAGAGATATAAACCACTCTGCTAAAGTTTTTCCAGCTTGTAATTGACCCTTGATTTGTGTCAGTTTTTGGTCATTTGATTGTGCTAGTTTTACTTGTTGTCGTGTGGTGGAATCTAACACTATGTTAGTCAGAACAACTTGGGTTGAATCTTCCCTAGTGATTAAATCATTTTGCTCAACAGTGCGATGCATATTCCATTTGTAAAGTTTAATCTGATTTATCTGAGGATTTGATCTACTTAAGGCATCTGCTACTATGTTAGCTTTTCTTGGATGATATTGGAGAGCGAAGTCGTAATCTTTTAGGAGTTCTAACCATCTTCTTTGCCTAAGATTTAAATCTCGTTGAGTGTAGACATATTGCAAACTCTTATAATCTGAGTAAATAGTAATTTTTTCTCCATAAAGATAATGTCTCAAAATTTTTAGTGCAAAGACTACTGCTGCTAACTCTAGGTCATGGGTTGTATAATTCTTTTCGTGGACTTTTAATTGTCTAGACGCATATGCGACTATGTTTCCAGATTGCATTAAAATAGCTCCTAACCCATTATGGAATGCGTTTGTATAAATGACAAACGCAACACCACTGACAGGGGTGATCATTAAGGGTGCGATTGTGATTCGTTTCTTGAGCTCTCTAAAAGCGTTATCGCAATTTTTGTCCCACGGTGACATTTTTCCTAGTCAATCTAGTGATGGGTTCTGCAAGTTTGGAAAAATCTTGAATGAATCTTCGGTAATATCCTGCTATCCCTAAGAAACTTCTAATCTCGGTGATTGAGGTAGGTTGTTTCCATTTTAGAATTGATTCTACTTTTTCTTGGCTTACCTCAATTCCTTTCTTTGAAATCACGTGACCTAAGAACTTAACTTTTTTCATCCAAAACTCACATTTGCTTAATTTTGCATACAGTTGGTGATTGATAAAAGTTTGGAGAGTGATTCAAAGATGTTTCTCATGGTCCTCATAGGTGGATGAGTAAATTATATTATCTATGAATATGACAATGAATTTGTCGAGATAGGCTCTAAAAATACTAGGCATTAGGTCCATGAATGTCGCTGGTGCATTGGTTAGTCCAAAGGGCATTACTAAAAATTCATAATGTCCATAGCGAGTTCGAAAAGCAGTTTTAGGTACATCAGACGATTTTATCCTCAGTTGATGGTATTCTAATCTAAGATCAATTTTTGAAAAATATTTTGCGCCTTTTAATTGGTCAAAGAAGTCATCAATTCTTGGGAGTGGGGATTGATTCTTTATGGTCAAAGCATTCAATTTCCTATACTCAACACAAAATCTTAAGGTTCTATCTTTCTTTTTGACAAATAAGACAGGAGCGCCCCAAGGACATGTACTTTTTTTGTATAAACCCTTTCTCTTCTAATCGAATTTGTTTATCTAATTTCTGCAGTTCCTTGTACGACATTCTATATGGTGTAATGGCGATGGGATTCGCTCCAAGAATAAGGTCAATTTGAAAGTCAAATTCTCTAACTGGAGGAAGTCCTGGAAACTCATCTATAAACACCTTTGTAAAATCTCTTACTACTGGAATGTCATTCGTGTTAAGGTTAGCATTTTCAACTGTTGAGAAATATTTCCGGGTTTTTCTTATCCTCAGGGAAAGTTTTAAGAACGGCCATTATAGTTCTATGGATCTTTTGGGCTTGACCATTTATTATAAGAGTTTGTCCAGCTGGAAGGGTTAGATATACCTTTTTCTTTTGACAATCAATTTGAGCATGATATTGTGCTAACCAATCCATTCCTAAAAATAGGTCATATCCTATTATATTCATAACTATAGGGTAAACTAAAAATATTTTATCATGTAGTCTAAGTTCACACGAATTACATAATTTTTCTATCGTTGTAGTGCTTCCAAATGGTGTGTGAATCCTAAGAGTATCTTCTAAATCTTCCATTGGTAACTCTAAAAATTTTTGCAGTTTCTTTAGAGATAATGGAGTAAGTAACACTAGAATCAAACAATACTTTAATTTGTGTATTAAAAAGAGGTAATGCACCTTCGATTACTACATTGGGTGGTAATTCTTCTACTGTGGTGTCATTGACTCACCCAAAGTTGTTGGTTGGTTAGCGATTTTGTGGTTGCCCTAAGAGTTGACAAGGGTGAGATGGAACAACATTTGGATTTCGAGGGCAATGACGGGCTATATGTCCTGGCTGATTACATATGGAGCATGTTTGCATTGGTGTTTGTGCCAATTGTCCTTGCTGGATCCCTAACGGTGGTTGAGTTAATTCTTGATTCATCCCGCCACGAAGATTGTTAAAGTTCGTTTTTTTCCTGTCTATCAAACTTATGTTGAATTCCATTTTTTTCTGACCTAGAGTATGTCTGTTCACCTAAAGGATATTTTCTTTTAGTATTTATTTGGTTCCAGCTTCCTCTCACATTTTTTCCTACATTTCTAATTTCGAGATTTTTCATCTTGCGGGATTTTTGCCTGGACTGCTAAAGCTCCCTCAACCATTGCTCTATAATTTTTTACGTCGAAAAGGTCCTAATGTTTGTTGGATGTCATACCTTAATCCGAAGAAAAAATTTTCTACCCTATCTTGTTCATTTGCTACCATAGCTTGCACATATCGAGCTAACTCGGTGAACTTGGCTTCATACTCTTGAACTGTCATTCCTTTTTTAGTTAGCCGAGTAAACTCAGCTTTGAACTGTGCTCTCAAAGTTTCAGGAAAATATTGTTGGACTAATAAAGTCTCAAAACCCTCCAATTTCATGGTTTTTGTATCAATATTTGGTTCATTTTATATCATTTCCCACCAATTTCCTACTTGACTAATTAGTTGATAAGAGGCTACTGAGACCCTAACTTCTTATGGCATTCTCATGACATTTAAGGCCTTTTTTGTTTCCTTTAACCATTTCTCAGCTTCCTTTACATCAGGTGCCCCACCGTAAGTATTTGGACTTGATCGCTTGAAGTCTCGGATTAGGGTCATTAAGTTGGAGGCTTCGTTAATAGCGTTTTGACAAGACACTACTAGCTAGTCTTCAGGTAATTTTCTAGTTGTCTGCTGTTGACTGATATATCGTAGAAAACTTTGGAATAACTCATCCATAGTTGGTTCTCGATTTTGTTCCGGAGGTTCAGTTCATGAGTGTTGGTTATTCATAGGAGTGTCCTCAATAGGGTTTTAAATCATGGTAGGACTATCACTCACAGTTTGATTATCAGTAGGTATTGTAAGTGGCGACTTTTGTATGAATAAAAATTATTTCAATACAACTTTTTCATGAATAATGAAAAATATATATTATTTAGGTTTGTGGCTTATTAGTTTCAACTTTATTTCATCCCACGGTAGAAAAATCTCAACAAGTACTTCTCTCTTATCTGTTAGATTAATATGTTTCATATCATCTTAACTCAACAATAAAAGTTACAGTCAAGTTTTAATGTTTCTACCCAACGAGTGTTATTACACAGATTCTCTTCTTCAAGATATAATCATAGTTTTTGGCAAATTTCGACGTCTCATCCTGTCTAAACATACCAGTACTATTTTTTATATTCAGTTCTGATTATTCGTCACCCAAGGACATAATAACAATATAATATACATACATTATTAAATAGACTGAGTTGAAATCAATTTATAAATCTTTATATATTTATTTCATGTATATATATATTTATACCCTTACCACGTAATATAATTTTGAATGAATATCTAACTGAGTTGATATATATATATATATATATATATATATATATATATATTTATGGATGTGTTTTGAATATAATTTTCCAAGAGATGAACTTTATGAGAATATTTAATATAGTTGCACGTTGCCGAAAATTTTTTCATGTGACAACAGCTCAAGTCTTAGTTGGACTAGTTATACCTTTGATCTATTTTATATGGTTTTAGCAAGGTTAACTAATTCATAAGTTTTAATTTGGGGTTGCTATTTTTTTCTGACATATAACACTAATTATGACACAAAGAAAACCAAGCGTTCGTAATAATTTGAGGTTATCCCACAATTTGAGTCTCCCCTCTAATAATTTGATGACTATTAGACTTTAGTTGGTGAGGACAAAACAAGGACAAGAGAGTGGGAAGTTAGATGATAAGGAATCAAATGATTGGTTGATCTGACTCATAAATGCATATATGATCTCTGTCAAAAATTGGACATGGTGACTACTCTATATGAGTTGAATTTATTTCTAATTAAAGTATTAATGACAAAAAGTGCATGACTATAATATGAACTTAAGTATGTGGTGTAACGACATATGGAGTGAAAATAACTTATTTGGTATGGACATGCAATGATAGAAAGGTGGTACACATTTGGCTACAGAGAAAAGTAGAACAGAAAATGTCATGACCTATTGATGCAATGCATTAATTGAAATAAGATACTGTAAATAGGATTTACCTTAGGTACGTCTTGTCGTTCAAAAACTTGATTTAAAAGGTAGGGTCGGCTAGTTGACTACAACATTATTATTGGGTTAAGAAAAGGGTTGCGATACATGAAGAGATGCAGGGTTTATTAGTGAGATATAGACAAGTAGGTTATGGGTTAAGGGCCAATAAACTCGGTTTTTTCTTTGTTTTTTAAACAAAGTGGGTTTGGTTGAGAAGCATCGGTTTGGCTACATTCTCTCTTTCTTTTCTTTTTATAGTAGAGTGTATGTCTCGATGGGGTATTGATAAGTACTAAAAGGAATCTAAGCTGTTAAATCTATGGGGTAGGTTATTGGTATAACAATTCCCTCTCATGCTTATCTAAATGAGGTAAGTTTTAATCTTTTGAAAGCTTGACACACTTTTCGTTGGCACGTCATCTATGATTTTATCCTAAGAGTGACATGTGTCAAGTGTCAAATCATTTGTGTTGTCTATGAGTATTTAAGTATTTAATCTAACTAAGTCTCATATCATCTCATCATTTCTTTTTGTCTTGTTGTGCATGGCATTTATTGCTATGAGTCTTTAAGTAGTTAATCTAACTAAGTCTCACATCATCTCACCGTTTCTTTTTTTCTTGTTGTGCATGATATTTATTGCTTGTCACTATTATCAGAACTTCATTCCTCTTTCGTTACGTATTTTCTCAAGTTATACTATAGCTCTGATACAAAAATTGTCACACCCCGACCTCAAGATACTCACAAGGTCTGGATGGACTAACCACGGGGCCAGTATCAAGTATAACTGAATATTGAAAAATACATAATTAGCTCATTTATTTATATCTTACAATGAGTCTACAACATCTACAAATACTACATTCTCTTCACTCTCATCCATGATCATCGTCATGTATTTTACAACTAGTTTTATACATTATTTATTTTACACGATCAACCGCTGACCTGGTCTGAACTGCTCATTCTCCTTTCTTAACTGGGGCGATACCTTAAATTCTTAGATTTAATGAGTCAGCCACCTAGTAATTCTCTATTTACATCCTGTTAATGTAGCGTATATAGCAAAACAATAACAACATATATCACCAACTGCAAACAATATTAATTAGTAACCACACCGGTGGACCTCATAATTTTGCCTCAAAGCTAGAAACTCACCAAGGTCATTAGTATTATCTAAGGTGTCCGTCAACACATGACCAAATTGGTGCAACACAACAACCACACCAGTGGACTAAAATATGTCCGTCGGCTTGAATCCAAGGTTTAAAAAATCAACAAACTTCGCCGAAGTTCGGGCGAAGTTTGTCAATTTTGAAATGAGCGAAGCGAAGTTCAAAGGCAGTAGAAAAATTGCAAAAAATTCGACTCAACTTCGGCTAACTTCGACTAAACTTCGAAAACATCGATGGAAGTTAATAAAACATAAAGTAAAATTGTTATGTTTCGTGGAAGTTGAGCAAACTTCGACTAAAACTTCAACTGAAACTTCGCTTATGCTAGAAATATACTTAAAATTCGAAATATCATCCGGTGACATGAGTTTATGCATTATTGTTCTATGATTAAGTATAGTTCTAGCATCTCTACGAAGAAACTTGAGTTTTCTAGCATTTAAAGTGAAATTCAATAAACTTCTGTACACCGACGAATTTTATCAAGCTTCCATAGTCGAAGCCAACTTCCCCGAATTAATTCTAAATTTTATGTGAGTGAAATCATAGACGAAGTCGAAATTTCGAACCTTGCTTGAATCTCACATGTGGATAGTTAGGACAATAGCAAGGTAATAAGAGTGTCAGTGTTAAAACATATATAAATAATTAACATGTGAAAAGGAAATCACCTTATTTGATAGTTAACAAGAACTCTCCTTCTCTAATTAATGAGTGAAACAAAGATTATAAAGATGCATTAATGCATCCTCCTATTTATAGTGTTGAGAATGATTAGAATAATCTTAAAGTCGTTTCTGTGATAATGATAGGATAAAATAATAATAAATCTGTTAAATGTCGCTATCGATCATAATAATCAAATAAAGAAGAAGGATTCCTTTAATTATAACGAATTATTTATGTTAACGAGTTGTTGTCAGTCATAACGTCAAGGAAGCTTCTTACTCCTTTCTTAAAGATTGAAACGTCATTTCGATCATAAATTCTAAGATAAGGATTGAAGAATTTTTTTTTTCTTTTCTTAATGAAGAAATTAAGATGTTACTGGTTGTTATAGTGTCAGAGACACTTTTCCGTTTTTTACTGGTTATGAGGGTTTTATTTGTGTTTTTTGAGGTGTGAATTATTTTAGGGTGTCACAACATGTGGATCTTCAATCATGCCACGCACATGTCTTTTTGTCCTAACTTCAACTAATCACAGGCAATCACCCTCGAACGTGACTACTTTATATCCTCCCTTGACATGTATTCAATATTCACTTCATCACAAAAAATAACTATTTAAATTAACTATTTGAATATATTTTTCTTACAAAAAAAAAAATTAACTATTTAACTATATGTTTCTTCTTAATCTCCTCGCAATAAAGATGATTTATAAAGAGGGCCGATGCATACCTTGACCCTGTGACAGCAGATAACCGATGCAGATACAATTTCGTTAGAGTTCTGCTTCTCGTTGATGACTGTCTTGAGATTAATAGCTGAAACAATCACAGGAGGAATCTCTGGAGGTACTCTTGAGGAAGATGCAATCTTTATGTGCTTAGGAAAATCAATGGTGACTTCAAACTTGCACCAGCTCACCTAAAGGAAAACATAGTTCAAACTATTAACAGAATCTAAGTACAAGAATGGCATTAGGCATCCACATGAAAGAGAAAGAACAAGGAAGAAAGAGAATGAAAGAAAAGGCATAGAATGATTCGATAACAAAGGTATATGCAGCATTACTAGCACGAGTTTAAAGCCTCACCCGCTGCGGTGCTGGACAGTTGGAGAAATTTGATATTGACAACCAGGAGGGTCCCATTACTTTCCTTTTGATCAAAAAGAGCTCTAAAGCACTGCAGAAGGTTTAACAATTGAAAAAATCAATAAACTAGGACAATAGCATAGACAGAGAAATCATTTGTCATGAACATACTTGGCATAAAGATTTTTCTAAAATAAATTAGGGTTTTTTTTTACTATTTTATTCAAGAAAAGAAGCCAAAACTGATACATCACTCATTTAATCCCAAAACTAAGAGTTTGGTGCACTTAGTAACACTCGCCCTTCATTTTCCCCCAAAACTTATCAAAAAGGACCTTCTTTTTTTCGTCAAGGACTTGTTATTAGAGGTTTTCATAATTTGTCACTTGTATTTTGTGATAGAACAAAATTTTAGAATAGTTATTTCCTTTATTAAGTCAAATCAACGTGCAGCTTAAATTTGGATTGATTAACATGAATGTTTAAGCATTCTAAAAATTTTACGTTACTTCCCCCATATAAAATATAATACCAACTAAAACTATTTGCATCCAGATGAGCGTGGTTTTTTACATTTCATAGTGAATGCTAATGGAACCAAATCTTCTTACTCACCTGCAATGAGTTCCAAGCAGAGCTGAAAAGTATTCTCCTTTAAGACCTGAAGGAAGTGGTGGATCCTACAGCCACATAACTGTCTTAATGGAGAAATCCGGTGGAAAATAATAGCTAAGAGTGTAAGGGTTACGATGCACAAACATACCTTAAATGGGTAGTTAATCTTAAGAACATAGTTCTCCCCAACAGGTATGTCAGATCGTTCAAATGCATAGCCCCTCTACAATGCGCAGAACCGACATGACGAGTTAACAAATTGGTTGCTGAAAGAAATTGTGAATATTGCAATACACAAGATAAAAAGACCTGATAAGGCCTCATGATTTAGTGGAGGCAACAATAAATGAGTGACATTATAAACCTTAACAGGAGCCATGCTGAAAGTTGAGACATTAAGATCCAACAGCTTTTGCACTATTTCGTTCTTGAGTCCTGATGCCATCTCCTAGAGAGACAAAGCATTATCAAAGTAGAACTTAACATAACTAAAATTTGAATCTCAATAGTAGATAACGAGCTACGTTAGAAAACAAATATCTTTATGCATTTCTTTAAGACTCGAGATAAAGGAATACTTGCAGTTTTGTGCGGAGAACAGTTGGTGAGACCCGGGACTCGAGAACCTCTCTCTCCATCTCCATGATCACATCATTTTGAAAAATGGAACCATTTGGAATGGCATAGACACACCTTTGCATGTTCTTCACAACCACGCAGCAGCTCTGATATGTAGCACCTGCTTTTACCTACCATAAATTTTAACAAAGTCAAGAAAAATATGTAAAATTTATTAATGATTTAGATAATCAGACATCAGAGGAACCCAACCAAAAGCGGCAATGAAGTTACTGCTTTACTTCAGTTTTTTTTCTGTTTAACAATATATTCAACTCAGCAATCAATACCATACACTAAAAGAAATACTTAACAAGCATAATTTTTTGGATAATTGAAATACTTAACGAGAATAATGAAATAGCAATTGCTCAAATACCTTCCCAAAGAGATAAAGATTTCCAGCATTGTTACCGAAGATCTCTTCGTGGGCATCTATCATGTAAAAAAGCAATGACCCATCAGAATCCAATTCAAACTCCGACTTGTCATCGGTGTGATTGAGCTTAGCATCAGCCTCCCCCGGACCCAAGTCCCCATTTCCCTTCTTTTCGCTACATAGAGCCTTCCAACCAGCTGTGGCACTCATTGCTGGATCCATCTCTGCCTTAATTTTCGCATTTAGGGAGAAACCAACATCTTTCTCCCCATTTTCAACCTTCAATTCACTGTTGCCTTGGAGAGCCGAATCGGCCACACTTCCATTGGCCGAAGAATCATTCACCGCAGGCAACTGATCAGAGCCTCCGTCCAATAACATCCCGCTACCATCATCTATTTCATTCTGCGCCTCTCCTACAAACCCTTCACCCCCATTTTCCATACCACCTATTTGTGATGCCCTAGAAGCAACCACATTGACCTCTGGTTCAGCCCTAAAAACCAACTGATCCTCAGCCTTCATCGGCGCAACAGGCGTGCAAATCTTCGGCCCCCACAGCGAAGCCGGCTGCGCCCTTCTCCTCCTCTCCCTATCCGCTTCATCGGGCGCAAACTCCGCAAGAACCTCGTCAATTATACTATCCGAAGACAACCCTTTCGTCTTCTCGTCCCTACTCTTCTTAAACACCGAGGACGTGAACATCGAAGAGAGCCGTTGCTTGCCCATTAGGGCCGCCGCGGAAGCCAAAGGAGAGGGCTTTTTCTGCGGCGCCTCCTTCTTCTCCAATTTCTTCTTCTTCGGCCTCTCGGCTTCCCCATCGGACTCATCCGAAGACGGCGGAAGGCCGGCCTGCGACCAATCCTCTTCTTGGCCTTCGTCTCCGTAGCCTAGACCATTGTCGTCTACGATGAACCCCCGAGCTTCCTCTCTGCGCTTCTCGACGAGGGCCTCGTAGTCCTCTTCGGCCACCGTGTCGTAGATGGGGTCCTCGATTTTGACCTGGAAGCCGGCGTCGGAGCGGCGGCCGCCGGTGCGGAGAGCTTTGAGGCGCTCTAGGGCTTCCGCCCTCGCCGTGGATTCGGCGCCTTTGGTTCGCCGCCTAGACGCCGCAATTCGATCGGCCATGTCGCTCGGCTAGTCTCTCTCTGCGGAGTGTAGAGAAATTAGGTCTGGATGGTGCTCTCTCCACTGCTTTAGATCTCGAAGTAGACGAAGCGGGAAATGTTCTCGTTTTGGCGCCAAATTGGGTACAGTAGAAATAATGACCTTTTCTTAATGTTTTTTTTTTTTTTTTTTTTTTTGAGAAGCAATTTTGAGACATGCACATTTAGAAAAGCTTTTTTTTTTTTTTTTTTTTTGGAAAATGATAGAATGACACCCCGCGTCCAAATGGGGTGTTGGATGTGTTATTTTATGACATTTTGATGTGGGACTCATACGTCACATGAGATATTGTGCAATGTGTTGTGATTCAGTGTTGTCATTCTAAAAAGTCAACTTAATCACAATACACACTTTTGAATCCAACACGAGTCCAACCCCTCAACCGTGCTTCGTCCATCTCACTAGCTAGAGAGATTTGGCAACTGGCTCTCTCTCAAAGTTTTAACGCCCTCGAATGTCGATGTGGTAAGTAGAATTGTTTTATTAATTAAATTGATCTGGAAATTAAGCTAAATAGAAGATGGAAAAGAAAACCTTAAATAATTGAGCTAAGAAGAATTGTTTGCAAGTCGAGTTTAGTACATATATAGAAGATGAAAAAAATATAATTGAGCTAATTAGTAAATTTTTTTTCCATGGAACTTAAGTAGAATCGTTGGATCATCAATGCATGAGAGACCCCACCTAATTTGAAATTGAAGGTTTGTAATTATGTTGTTATTTAGTAGTAAGACTTACGGAATTAGTCATTCTAGCTCCTCCCTACCAAAAGTAAAGCGTTCGGGTTGATGGAGCACATGGATGCTACTGAGATTGAGATAGTATAGTTTCACGGAAAATGCTTTAGCAACCCATAAAGTAGTCGCACCTGTTTGCATGCCGTCCATCTCGTGCATGCGCTTCCCGAGGCGCATTGCAAGCTAGGAGTAGGAGTGCATTACCATACAACTGAACACCAAAAAAGAGGGAACTCACTACGAGTTTTATGTATCATCATAAAATTAACACGCCTTTTCATAAATGTATACATTGACAAATAGAAATTTCATATAGCCCGCCAAAGTAAGAAAAAACCAACACTAGATTGTTTAGAGGAATTAATACATGCACGTCGCAGTTAAGTCTTACACCAATTTTAATTGAATTTTATAAATATAATCCAACTCTCGCAACTCTTCAGTAGTGCCAAAGATGGCGCGAGTGATGGGGTTGTTGCCTTGTTTAATTCTTTTTATGTGCCTGTACTCATTGATAGTTGTGGGCGCTTATAGTCAGCTAAGTAATGGGCTCAAGAGCAGAAGTGACTTCCCCATGGGTTTGTGTTAGGCGCTTCACCAGGTCTCATTTACACTTTCAAGTTTCTCATTTTCAGTTTTGGTTCGATTTTTATGCATAATCGATTTTAACGAGATTGCAGATTGAAGGTGCTGCCGACAAGGATGGAAGAAAACCAAGCATTTGGTACACTTACACTCACGCTGGTGTAATTTTTTACTAGCGACTTTTACTGTGTCAATTCAAAATAGCTTGATTATATGGTATATGATCAGTGGCAGAACTAGAGGGGGTAGGGTGGGAGGTCGCCCCTCCTTATGCTCGATACACTTTCTGCAGACTATAATTTTTGGTAAAGTTCGCCCCCTAATTAAATTTTTTGGTTTCGCCACTGTATATGATGACTCGTGTTTTTCTTGGGTGTGCCTTTGCTCCGTGCAGGAAAAACGAGTGATAAGAGCACTGGGAACATTGCTTCGGATCAATATCATCATGACAAGGTACTGCAACATTTATACCTGAATCCACACCACTGGAGTTGATATTAGAATTGTTTATGATCAATTAATTAGCTGAAAAAGCTATTTGTAAATTAATCAGTTTTTAAGTACGTACAACCCTCCCCTTGGAATGAATATTGAGCTATTAATCCAACACGGACGTCCTGCAAGTACAAACTCATGCCGATTATTATGCTAACAAAGAGCAACAAATGATAACAATGGGAGTACTTGAACTCGATCGAGACATTTTAGACCGTTGTTTTGACATGAAAGATACTGCTTTTTTTTTTAAACATTAATTTCGTTAATAATACTGTTTGACAAATTGAAAGGAATTTTGCAGGAGGATGTGAAACTGATGCACGATAGGGGACTCGACGCTTGCAGATTTTCTTTTTCATGGAATAGGCTCATTCCAGGTATTTAAGCCACCACATTTCTTCTCCTTGGTTAATTTTTCAGGCTTAGTCACAACTTGATCTTTTACTTTTCTCATTTTCCTAGCGCAGACGGACATGGAGCAGTCCATCCAAAGGAGTACTTGAACTCGATCGAGACATTTTAGACCGTTGTTTTGACATGAAAGATACTGCTTTTTTTTTTAAACATTAATTTCGTTAATAATACTGTTTGACAAATTGAAAGGAATTTTGCAGGAGGATGTGAAACTGACTAGGTATGTGTGTGTTAAAGGCTTAAATTACTAGAACAATCTCATCAATGAGCTTGTCAGCTATGGTATTTAAATCTCTATAGTACTATACTACCAATGCGCGAAATTCAGCACTAACAGTTGCTCTCTATGACTAACTATAACAAGAATTGAGCCTCATGTTACTCTCATTCACCTGGACATTCCCCAATCTTTGCAAGATGAATATGACGGATATTTGAGCCCCAAGTTCATGTTCCAGCCCCTTCATTAACCTGAAGAAAACAACATTTGCCAGTTGAGATTGTTTTCCTTCTTGATGGTTTCACTTCTGTCGCAGTGTAGATTTTACGGCCTATGCAGATATCTGCTTCAAAGAATTTGGAGACGGTGAAACATTGGATTACTTTCAACGAACCAAACATACAAACAATTATTGGAAACGATCTTGTATCTTTCCACCGAGTCGGTGCTCTTATCCTTTCGGTGTTAATTGCACAATTGGAAACTCAACAACGGAATTTTACATTGGCCCACATACCATCTTATTGTCACATGCATCAGCAGCACAACTATATAGAGAAAAATACCAGGTCTCGAAAATCTTTACCATCCATTCCTTTGATAGTTATTATATAATGCGCAGTACCTTCAAAAATTTCTCAAGCTGTTAAAAGAAATATATATTTATTTGTAAGCGAATTCAAAGAGGCCAAATGGGAATAACAATTCTAGCAATTTGAACCTGTCTCAAATTCTCCAAAGGACATTGCTGCTAAGCAAAGAATGCTTGATTTTCATCTTGGTTGGTAAGTATCGCGCGGTACCTGTGGTCTTCTTGATTCACATATATGTAATGTACAATTCATTATCCTTAATTTTATTATGAACATACAATTGATAACCTTGATTAATTAGTCCATTTCTTTGATAACTGATCAGGTTTTTAGATCCCCTAGTGTATGGGGATTACCCTGCTACTATGAGGAATATTGTTGGATCTCGATTGCCACTTTTTACCGAGAATGACTCAAAGCAATCGAAGAACTCCTGTGACTTTATTGGCCTCAACCATTATTCTACATTACCTGTTGAAGACCACCCTACTACATTTAGCAAGTATGGGAGTGATTATTTCAACGACATATTGACAAAGGGTTCTGTAACTTAATTTTACTTTATATTTTTTTTTTTAATAAAATGCTAATGCATTTATTCATTCTTATGGAAAATAACTAATTAATTAGGACTTTCTCACGCTTTTGATGCAGTTTCAAAACCTCTCTATAATACAGTAAGTAACCTATATAAGTTCTGATTGCCTAAAATGGATTTGGGAAAATTTGCATTTACCTCTTTAACAAAAGCTGAACTTCTCAACAGGAGAGGAGTCTACTTTTCCATGGGATTCACGGTCGCTGCAGAGAATGCTGGAGTATGTCAAAGTGAAATACAAGAATCCTGCTTGTTATCCATGAAAATGGTACTCGTATACACGTTAAGCATTCTATGTACCAGCATTGCAATTAGTTCATTCACTTGACCTGTATTGGATTGTAAATGAGATCAGGACACCCAGCTTATGGTGACAACTGCAATGCTTAAGCTCTGAACGATACGGAACGAATAGAATACTTGCAAAGCTATATTGGAAGCTTGTTTCTTTCCATAAGGTATTACTATTGCTACACCTCCAGTACCAAAAAACATGAATCTGCAATGTAGTGAGTCAAGGCGCGCAACAATAACCTCACCTTTGTTTAAGCAGGAATGGATCAGACGTTGGAGGATACTTTGTGTGGTCATTCATGGATTGCTTCGAATTAGTAGAGGGGTACAGATCTCATTATGGTCTTTATGCAGGGATTTCAACGACGCGAAGAGGAAGAGGTACCTTAGGATGTCAGCTAAGTGGTTCTCCTCTTTCCTTGCTAAGGAGAAGAGCAGGGCAGGGTTATCTTCTTACTAGTCCAGTGAGTAGCAATAGTATTAGGCCAGTGGTCCAATTATATATGGACGCATAATGCTCTATGTTGTAAATTGAGTTGGAACTTGCTAAGAACTAGAGAAGAAAAATAGAAGACTAAGAACTTTTACTACTACAAAGGAGGAGAGAAGAAATGAGATAGTTGGAATGAGAAGTTTTCATTCAACTTAGTGTGTGAATTATAATGTGGTTGGCACCCTTTATATAGACCATTTGGTGATAATGATAATTGTACTTATACAATGTGTACAAGTTATACATACACCACAAGTCATACAACACATCACAAGCAACATAGACAATACATGGAAGAGTTGGTGTACATTGAAGATGATTACAAGTTACATGACAATACATAGACAAGTGAAGGTACTATTAAGTGAGAAATACAAGTTACATGACTACGCAATATGTTGGTGTACATGCATGGTCATACATATTCCACAACACTCCCCCTTGGATGACACTTGCTTAGAGATTGTGCCTCGTTAAAACTTCTACTAAGAAAAACCCTGTGGGGAAAAATATAGTAAAAGAAAAAAAGTACACTATTCTCATAAATATTAAGATGGTATAATATTGTTAAGATTGCTTCATTAAAAACCTTGCTAGGAAAACTCAATGGGATAAAACCATAGCTAAGGGAAAAAAAGTGCAATAGACTAATCAATAACTCCCCTTCTTGTGAACATGGGTGAAACTTGTTCAGTTTCTTTACTTGCAATGTCTTTAAGTTTACGCAAGCCAATACCATATGTAAGCCTTTTAAATGTCGTAGTTGGTAAGGCTTTTGTGAATAATTCAGCAAGATTATCACTCGATCGGATTTGCTTGACATCAATTTCACCATTCTTCTGAAGCTCATGCGCATAAAAGAATTTTGGTGAAATATGTTTTGTTCTGTCATCTTTTATGAATCCTTCACTTAATTGTGCAATACATGCTACATTATCTTTATATAATATGGTTGAAGAATATTTTATTGAAGGCAATCCACATGATTCTTTAATATGTTCAATCATGTTTATCAACCATACACATTCACGACTTGCTTCATGAATTGCAAGTACTTCAAAATGATTGGAAGAAGTAGCAACCATAGTTTGCTTTACTGACTTTCATGATACAGCAGTATTACCACAGGTGAATACATATCCCGTTTGAGAACGGGCTTTGTGGGGATCAGATAAAAATCCAGCATCAGCATAACCTTGGATATTCAATTTTACCCCTTTCGAGTAAAATAAACTCATGTCACTTGTTCCTCGAAGATATCGAAAAACATGTTTAACACCATTCCAATGTCTTCGAGTTGGTGAAGAGATGTATCTTCCAAGTAGGTTGACAGCAAAAGCAATGTCACGTCTTGTACAATTTGCAAGATACATAAGTGCACCAATTGCACTTAAATATGGTACCTCCGGACCAATTAGCTCTTCATCACTTTCGTGAGGTCGAAATGGATCCTTATCTACTTCAAGTGATCTGACAACCATTGGAAAGCTCAATGGATGTGCCTTGTCCATATAAAATCTTTTTAATATTTTTTCAATATAATTTGACTGATGGACAAGTACTCCACTTGAAAAATGTTCAATTTGCAAACCAAGACAAAGTCTTGTTTTTCCAAGATCTTTCATCTCGAATTCCTTTTTCAAGTATTCGGATGTTTTAACGATGTCGTCGTGGTTTCCCACTATATTTAAATCATCAACATATACAACAATAATCACAAATCATGTTGATGATCTTTTAATGAAGACACATGGGCAAAGCGGATTATTTACATATCATTCTTTCTAGTAAATAATCACTAAGACGTTTGTACCACATTCGTCCAGATTGTTTCAATCCGTACAAAGACCTTTGTAATTTTATAGAATGCATGTTATGAGGTTTTGATTTTATTTCTTCGGATATTACAAATCCTTCAGGGATTTTTATATATATCTCACTGTCTAGGGATCCATACAGATATGTTGTAACGACATCCATTAAATGCATATCAAGCCCTTCAGAAACTGCAAGGCTGTTGAGTCGTTAATTATGTAATATTATATATAGGTTATTTATATATTTTTATTGTCAAGTCTCCAAAATACTAGCCTAATTGCGTTTATTTGTTATTTTCAAGATTTTTGGAGTTCGCGGTTGAGTTTGTGGCGAAAAACTGCGCGAAATGGACTACTCATACACAGTGATCAGACACCGAAAGATACGCCTCGAGATATGCGCGTTTTAGGCAATTTCCACTGTTGCAGTCCACGTGTCACTCCGTCATTCGCTGGTTTCCTGTTAAAAATCAAATAACAACCAACATCAATAACAATGAAAATGGTGGCCAAAAAGCTCGAAAATAAACCCACCAAACGAGCGGAAACAATGAGAGAACGAACTTACTAAGTCGATTTCATGTGGATTCACACATTTTTGTTTGGTTGGAGATGAGAGCGTGGAGTCGATTTTGGGGTTTCGATTAGGGTCAAGTCGGTGAAGGAGAAAGAGGGTGGGTATGGAAAGAAAAGACTCTTTTATATATAAAGGGTAACTTGGTCATTTCCTCGATGGGCATAATTGGAACATAGAAAAAGAAATTAAAATAGGGTCCTCTAAGCAATAATTGAGGTCCGTTTAGCCGCTCCCTTCTTTTATAGTATATCGCTTGTGAAACCTTTTGCATGAAGAACATGATTTAATTATGATTTGTGAATTTTACTTTCATACTATTGTTTAATAATTTATGAATCTTGCTTTAATGATACATATCAATGGTTCCACACTCGTGTATGAACATGAAACTTGCTCTTATGCTTCTACTTAATGTTTTTTTATTCGATTTTCAAAACATGCTAGTTCTTGCATGTTTATTAAGTAGTACTTGCATACTTGATGGTGGAGCGGGTTTTTTCAGACATCGAGCTCGTTGGTCCTTTTAGCTCACTCCACTTACATCTCAAAACCTTCCAAATCGGTGCTAGGTCGAAGCAAGGGAGAGGCGATAGATTGGAACTTTCTCTTTTGATGTGAACCTTGCATTGTATTATTCTATTTATTTGTTTTTAAAACTATTAAAGTTGGGTTGTATTAAAATGGGTCTTTTGGATATATTGAACCTCACTTTCCTTTAGTTTGAACTTCTTGTTAGTGATTGAATGATTTTAAGTCAATTCAAGAGTTAAGAACCCAAATATAGTTTCATGGTTAGTCATATAGGTTTTGTTTACATTATTCCATACTTTTGGTCCATATGAGGTTGTTGTATTATTCCGCAAGTTGTTTTAGGCGATCCAAACCGCTTGATTTGGCCCAATTCGGTTATTGGGCTTGAGAGGCGGCCTGGGCCGGGTGACCCGACCTTAGCTTAGGTGAGGGTTAAAAAAAAAACCATAAATCGACTAAATGATTTGGATAATGGACTTACGACGATAAATCGACTTTAAATGATTTATAATAGACTTACGACATTGATAAATTGATGTGGTTTCACCGAATTTTCACCAAAAGTGAGGGTGTGATTCAAGAGAGGGAGAGTGTGCATTGGTTGTGAGTTGAGTGATTGTGGTATTAGTGAGCAAAAGCCTGTTTATTTGAAGGGCATTGAGATCATTTTGTGCAAGGGTAAATTTGAAATGCAATTAAAAGAATTTATTGGGGTATGATCAACAAAAAGTTAGTTTAGTTTAGCTGCCCCATATATAAGAAGATTGATATAAAGGCCGACTAGGTTTGAACACACACAAAAGAAAAGTAATTTATTCAAATATCTCGTCTTATGTTTTAAAGACGAATAGCAACTACAATAAATCTAGAATGCCACACATACTATCATCATATATGACTTTTATATTTTAAAAAGGAACACACAATGAACACTAAGCGAACATTATTGGATCATGACGTGTGAATAAGTGGGAAATGCTATGGCACATATACCAGCCCCAGTCCCACTCTGCATTTCCTTCTTTGTATAACTACCCACTTATCCTTCCCTTCACACCACTCTTTCCCAATTTTTCTCTATAAAGCATACATTCACTCTTCTTAAAACACCTACTCTGGACAGTCCATTGATTCTACATTTCACTCTCATTCTCTCTCTTTCTTTCTCTACGTATATGTTATACATAGACATATATAGACCCATAGTTTTATCATTTTGTTTGGCCTATATATATCTCCTTATCCTAGCTAGCTGAGCAATCGTTGGGGACACATCATGTTGAGAAGAGGTGTTATTGTTGCTTTTCTTCTACTACTAGTCTTCGTCTCTGATGAGTTCGAAAGTTGCTCTTCTCAGAACACATCATCAGAGATTAATAGAAAGAGCTTTCCACAAGGTTTTGTTTTTGGCACTGCTTCCTCTTCTTATCAGGTATTTTTTATATAAACAAGCCTCTCATACATTCATAATTAATTAATCTCTTACAATTTCTTCTCTTCATCAATTTGTATATTATATATATGCTAGTCTTGTAGAAATTGTTCAATCATATATACAGTTCTATGATCAGTGATCAAGATCTGAAATGCATTCTGATTATTTCTGACTCTCTAGCTTCTATTGTGAATGCCTTTTTTGTTGATTTTATTGGCTAAAATTCTTCGTGATATGAAATTAAATTCCATTTATCACATATGCTTTTCTAGAGATTTCTTTTTTATTATTTTTTTTCTTCTTTGCTGCTTGTTTTGTAATATATGTCTAGATTCCTTTCACATGTCTTGAATGGCAATTAATTATATAATTAATATAAGTTCATGCAAAACAAATGAGCCCGTAACCTCTCGATCTCCCCACCCATTTTTTTAGAAATAAAATTTTACAAAAATGCCCATAGTGTCAATTACTGCATTACCCTTACACAAAACCCACACATACACAGGAGCCTTCTAGCAAATTAAGTTAAATAGAGTGCACCGAGAAAAAAAATGCTAATTAAGGTGCATATACTCACTACGAGCATGTACAAAGACGGTCAATGGGCTCACTAAGGGGAGAAATAGAGTGAGAGACAGGCTTGGAAGAACTTGTGTGAAGGAGACAAAGACGGTCAATGGATTTGGTAATGCCACTTTTACTACGAGTTTGCATTTGGTGGGTATTTGCTTGACTGGGAGGAACTGTTGAAGTAGGAGATGATGATATGTCAGGCAAAGGGGGTGTTGGAGAAGTAGAGTTAATGAGATATGGATTGGTTGGTGGAGTTGGTGGAGGGGTAGGTGAAGTAGGTGTAGTTGGTGGAGGGGTAGGTGAAGTACTTGGCTGGCTAGATATTAATGGATCAACATTTGGTGATGTAGGAGAAGATTCTGATGGGATTGGTAAGTCAATTCGTTGGGAAGTGGAAGTACCAGTGGAAAAAGGTGAGGTTTGTGTAGTGGGTAGAGTAGAGAGATCAAGTGGGATAGTACAATATCTCTTTAGAGATCCTGAAGATATTGCAACTGGTGAACTACATGAAGTAAAAGGAAAAATTATTTCATCAAAGATTACATGCCTGGATACAAGTAAGCGTCCTGTCTGCATATTTAGACACAAATAGCCTTTGTGTTTGGTGTTGTAGCCCAAGAAAGTGCTCAAAGCTGATCGATATGCAAGTTTATTTGCATTAGAGGGACGAAGACAAGGAAAACATGCACAACCTGTGACGGCCCCAAATTCCGAGACAAACCGGGCACCGCCATGTTGCCGGACACGTCACCAAGCCATGCCACGTCGCCTGCACGTCTGTCTATGACGACCCGCGAACTTACCACCTAATACTCCAACTTAGTAAATTTTGATATTTAAATGATTATTTTAGTAAAATATACTAAATTATAAGGTTTTATAACTTAATTCATTTGTTTTGATTTATTTAAGTTATTATAGTAGCGGAAGCCTTAATAACATGCAAATAATTAATTTAAACAAGTTATGCATTAATTAACAACCTATAGGGTGGAAACCCAGCAAAATGGTACCATGTATATCATTTAAGGCGACAAGATGTATAATAAGTGTCGATATACATGTATCAGGTAAAAGTCTCTCAAAAAGATCCCAAAAAAATATATACACGTAAATACAAACACCTATGAGTAAGCTAGTGGAGGCGCTCCAAATTAAAGGTAGTCGCCAATCACCGTCTTTCCCCGGCTCGTCGTAGTAACTGCAACTTGCCACAAAAAACAATGACAAGTTCCAAGTGAGTAAATCCCAGAGAAATTCAGTTAGTATTCACAAGAAATCCAAGGAAACGGCTATAATTCATGCATATGAAATAAATGAACAGAAATGTAAAGCATGAATATAAGTCGTGAGATAATCAAGAATACGGAACGCGAGTGTGGTGTACAACTGTCGAGCCCTGGGACAAATATTAAACCGAGAAGGCTCTGGAGGTGAGGAACTCCACACCCCCTCTTCACGGTCGAAATGAGGAACTCTGTTGGTCGGAAGGTAGACTTCCGCCCAACGCCTCAAAAGAGAGGAAATCGTGACAGAGGTGGGCCTCACGTCAACTCGCTCTCGAGATCATCGACTCGCTGAGAAAAATCTCACACGTAGTCTAAGGTATGACCAACACCGTAGCAACAATCGGATCGTCATCATCGAGAGCGGAAAGGGGTCACCGTCCCTTCGACCATAGAGTACACACGCGTGAATAGAGTAAAAAGAATCGAATCGGCGAAAAGTAATGTGAAATAAATAATTTACAAGGAAAATAAGTAAATTACGAACCGACTTTCTCGTGGGTTTACTTACCTCAAGCAATCGCAATTGCCTCTCGAAATATCCCGCACACGCCCGAGATACGTAAACGACACCCGACTAGAGTAGCCTAAGTTTCCCGGTGTCCAATTATACAATTTTTATCATTTAGGGCTACGTTACCTAAATTATTCAAATCACATTTAATTTAGGTGAAATAAATTATAAACATCACCTCCATCTCGTCGTCGAACTTCGTCGAATCGCACCCCTCGTCAAGGTTCGATTAGTCCGACAACGCGCCACCGCACTGTTGCTCCACACCGTTCACCACCGCCGCTGCCGCCACTACCGCGCCACTGCCGCTACCGCGCCACCGTCGCCGCCATCTCGCCGGCGCCGCCGCCACTGTCTCGCCGGCGTCGCTGTCGCGCGCTGTTGCGCCGCGCCCTAGCTCGCTGCCGCCCGTGACGCCGCTGCCGTCTCGCCGACGCGACCGCCGCTACCGCCTCGCCTGCGCGGTTGCCGGCGTCGCTGCCGGCGCTGCCTCGCGCCGCCGGCGCCGCTACCTCTTTCTTCTCCCTTCTCTTCTTTTCCTTTCTCCTCCGCCGCTGGTGTCGTCGCTGGTCCGCGAGCTGCTGCCGCCGCTCGCCGTCGCCGCTCGCTGTCATCCCACCTCGCTGGAGCCGCCGTCTGCCTCCGCGACGCGCCGCCCAGCGTCGCGTCCGTGCGCTGCCGAGCGCTGCCGATGTCGCGCCGCTCGTTCCCGCCGCTGGTGGCTCCGCCGTCCGCGTTGCTGGCCGTCACCTCGCTGCCGGCGCCGCTGGTGCTCCTCGCCGGAGCCTCCTGCTCTCTCCACCACCGCCACCGTCCCTCTCTTTCTCCTCTCTTGCTGTCTCTCTCTCCTTTCTTTCCTCTCTTTCTCTCTCTCTGTCCGTTTTCAACAAAAAGAATTTTTTTTTTTAATATTTTGGAGAAAAAGACAAAATAGCATGATGAGGGATAGGCTGATTTGATGTGTGATGTGATGTGTGATGTGATGAGACGACTCAATCCAATACACCCGCGTACACCCGCGTTATGCGCACACCGCGACGTCGTGCACTCTCATCACTACACGCGCACAACGCGACCAAACGAAATTCTCAATTAACGAGGCGCGAACTATTAAATAATAATAAAATAGTTAAACACTCGTCACACAAAAATAACATATTTCACCCATTAGGCTTGTCGTAGACTATTTTGCGACGTCCACGTGGGTCTGAGCTTAGGATCTAAATCCGTAATTTATTAATTAATTGATATTAATTAAAGCGGGCCGTTACACAACCAAAGACCCTTAATAAGTTGTATTTTGGTACTTGCTTGTAGAGAATCTCATATGGAGATATATTGGCAAGAGTTGATGTTGGAAGCCTATTGATGAGATAAACTGCAGATTGAAATGCAAAGGGCCAGAACACCATAGGCATAGTTGACTGGGCTAGGAGAGCTAGTCCCGTCTCCACAACATGACGATGCTTTCTTTCCACTCTACCATTCTGTTGTGAAGTGTATGGGCATGAGACTCTGTGAATAATACCATGAGCGTTAACAAGTTATCAATCGCTTCTGAAATTCTCCACCACCATCTCTGTTTGTAGAATTTTGATGGAACTTTCAAGTTGCTTTTCTGCCATGGTTTTAAATTGTATAAATGCTGAAATTAATTGATCTTTCGAGTGCAACAAGTAAAGCCAAGAAAAGCGAGAGAAGTCATCAACAAATAATGCAAAATAGCGTGCACCATTTATTCCTGCTTGAGGTGCAGGACCCCATAAGTCTGAGTGTACAAGATGCAAGGGAGCCGAAGCTCGTGATTCAGACAATGCAAAAGGTAAGCGATGGCTCTTAGCCATTTGACACGCACTGCATACATGAGAGTTAACTTCATAAGGTAGACGACAAGTAGATAAGACTTTGTTGACAATACTAATGGGCGGATGACCGAGGCGGCAGTGCCATAGAGATGACTTATTGGAGTTGCAAGAGTGAAGTAAACATGTAGAAGATGTAGGAGAGCTGGCTAAAGCTGAGAGCTTGCAGAGTCCACCATCACCAACCTTGTATAAACCATGTTCAAGTTTGCCCTGAAGAAGAGCCTTCTTCGTTTTGGAGTCCTTTACAATAAAGCCACATGCATTAAACTCAACAAGAACATCATTCTCATAACAAAGTTTAGGAACATTTATGAGATTGTGAGAAAGTTTTGGAACATGTAAAATATTATGTAATTTCAATGTTACCTTCTCACCAAGAAGAGAATGACCAATATTAGTAATAGAAAGTCCAGAACCATTTCCCTCAAACACTTTTTTCTTACCATGGTAAGTTGTAGGTGCGGCAAGATTTGAAGAATTTGGTGTCATGTGATGTGTAGCTCCTGTGTCCATAAACCATGAAGTATCATCAGTTGCAGAAGACGATGCTAGCATAGCATTGGGAAGCATTCACATTAGGTGAAAGTTTTGATCATAACGGTGCCACATGATCGATCGCGGTATGTCCCATTTTTCTGCAAACTTGGCATATAGGACGATCATTGTTGGAAGGAAAAGTTTGTGAGTTGTTGAATCTCCCTTCATTGAATTTGCCTCTGCCTTGATTTCTGGCTGTAGAAAAACCACTTCTTCCTCGTGAACAATTTTGTTTTGAATAAAAATTGTTACCTCCAGAAGTATTGTTGAATTGCATAGGCGAGCTATGGTTCTTGCGCGGTTGAGCGGAAGCGACATTTGCTTGAATGAGATTAGTTGGATCAATAGAGTGTTGTTGCTCTAATCGTGCTTCATGGGTGAGCAACATGCTATGAATTTCTTCTAATGTAACTGAATCAGTTCTGGTTGTCGCCGATATGACAAATGAATTGTATTAAGCACCAAGTCCTCCTAAGATGTAGAGAATTTGATCTTGCTCTTTCACTGGTTCACCTATTGCTGCAAGATTGTCAGTGATGATGGATTTCATTTTCAAAAGAAAATCAATCATGCTCAGCCCCCCTTTTTTCAGTGTTTGCAATTGCAACCGGAGTTGCATTATTTTCGCCTTAGAAGCTGCAGAAAAAATTGTTTCAAGTGCATCCCAAATTTCAGCTGCAGTGTTTAAACCAACAATTTGAGTCATTGCATCTTTGGTGAGTGATGAGTAAAGCCAACACATGACAACACGATTTTGTTGCGACCAAGTTTTATACTTGGGATTTTTTTCATTGTTGGCGAGAAGTTTTTCTGGTGGGGGAATAGAACTATCAATAAAATCTTCATAACCATTGGCTTCAATAAAAGTCAACAACTGAGTTTTCCATAAAAGATAATTGGAGTGATCCAATTTAATTGATGTAGCATGATTAATTTGTGGCAGAGATGAGGCGACTAAACGTGTTACCTGCCCATCTGAAGTTTGGATCCATGTTACCTTAGGATCTGAGGATGAAGAATGATTTGAAGAATTAGTAGAAGCTGCCATGATTACTGGATCTTCAGCGCTCTGATACCAAGAAGAAATGTGAGCAGAGTGTAGAAAAATGTTGTTCTTTAAGTTATTGAGAGAACAACTCAAATCATTGTTATTAGATTGATGGGATGGATACACATTTTATAATACAATCTGTTACAAAGATAACAATGATCTATATTGGATTACACCTATTATCTAACAAACTAACAACTGAGATTTAACTAACAGTTGAGATTTGAATTGATAAGCATAATCTCCTAATAGTACGAGCATGCACATTGATTTTATTTTATTTTTTACAAGTTTGTGCGTAGTCGAGGAGGGTGATAGCGTGTGTAAACAGGAAGGAGGTGGTGTGTGGCCAGAGGCGAGGACAAAATTGTAGAAAAAATATAAAAAAAATCAATGTGTATGCTTGCAATGAGTGTCCGTAGCGGGTCATCTCAGCATTATCCAAAAAGAAATTAAATAGGTTAATTCATTAATTTTATATACTCTCGTTGCTCAAAAAATATTATGTATGCAATTTGCCATCTTTTTTTTTTTTTTTTACAAGAAACCAACTTTTTTTTTACCTCGTCTCAAACTTGCATACATACTCAAACCCTAAACCTAGCCGGCTTATTTACATAAGCGTGCCCACGTGACAAATTATTGGAACTACCTCTTGATTGTTCATTAATTTTATATGCTTTGAGGATTCAGAACTGATGAAAAATTAAAATTCACAATTGTTATGTTAATAGGCTCTTTATCGGTAAGATTGTGTAGCTCTTTTTACCTTTTTTTTTTTCCTAGAGCTTTTTTTTACCTTAGGCCCTGTTTGATTACAAAGAAAATGTTCCATAGGAAAAAAATATTTTCTTAAGAAAGTTTTCTTTAGTAAATGTTCAAAAGAAAATCTTCCTATATATGTTTGATTGCATATATAAGAATTTTTTCTTTCACAACTCACTAACAACAAATTTTGAAATAAATATGAAAGCTTACCATATATATTAAATACATTAATTTTCACATTTAAAATATAAATTGAATGTGGCTTCATATGGAAACTCACATTTTCTCAATAGAAAACTCAATTTGTCCCATCATAATAGGTGAAAAATATATGGGTAATATGGAAAGTTGACAATTGTGAGAAAATATTCTGCAGAAAACTTTGGGTATCAAACGCATAAAAATATCATTTTTCCACGGAATTTATCACTTTTCTTGGAACATTTTTCTTTTTCATCCAATCAAACATGGCCTAAAGTCTTTTAATTAATTAAAAGCATTAAAAAAAAACGCCAACAGTACTCTCGTCTATCTACGATCTCTGTTGGACTCACCTCTAGTTACGAGAGCCATACGATCTCAAAGTGCAACGTACAATCAGTGGAGCTTATGCATTTTGTCCTGAGTTTAGGGTGTTATACATTCTGATATTTTTTCTCAGAGTTTTTACACGCGGTATCGCCAATATGCCATCACGATATATTTCCACCCATGGATATCAATTAATAAACTAGATGAATTGATTTGACAAAAAAGAAGAAAGAGTTCTAAAATGATGCGAGGACGTGTGGGATCAATATGAAGAAGTCACGAAACGAGTGGCCTAATCGTTCTTTATCCAGCTTTTCAAATAGTGCAAGCAAAGGAATTGACAATCAAACGGAACTTCGATTTTAAAAGTGTGAAAGCATGATCAATCAATCAAACCGACTAGGATACATTATCAAATTTAGGCTTTATATGTATGGCCTGATATTAGGCTCTTTTATAAAGTATTTATTTATTTTTTGATACAAACGGATTAGGCTAGTTTTTTGAGGTTTTTTTTTTTGTTTTATATTCCGTTGGAGTCGAACCCACGATCTCCCTAAACCTTGCATGTATTTCGTCAAGTGATGTCTCATTTATCTCACCAAATATACTTTGACATGCTAGTTTATTAAGCTTGATCACACATAATTCATTAATAAAATTAAAGACACAAATAATTTGTAGGGTTTTTTAATAATTCATATTAAGTTGATTCTACTATTACTTTCAAGGCAATGTAGTATTTATTGCATTTCACTTGTTGAAATGTTGTAGTAGGTTGACTTACCCTCTTGAGTTAGGAACGATGAATATGTACCTTTGTAGGCATACAAAAATACTTTTTATGGTATAATTCAATTAAAAAAATTAAAGACAAATAATTGGCATGATTTTTTAATAATTCGTATTAAGCTGATTGTATCAAATACTTTTAATGCAATGAAGTATTTATTGTATCTCACTTGTTGAAATGTTGTAATAAGTTGGCTTACTCTAACTTTTGGGTTTGAAATAATAAATGTGTCTTTTTATGCTTCAAAAAAATATTTTTAAAGCAAATAATTATAACAACTTACAAACTAAGTGGGTGGTTCAATGATTTGATATCTAATTTATATTGTTCCAAGAGGGCGGGAGTCCCATGGGAGGCAAAAAAAAGTTGACTTCTTTCCTGTCAAAAAAAAAAAACTGTAACAACTCTTATGTTTGAAAAGAAAGGTAAAAAAACTTCCACCTCGAATTGGTGAAGTCCCAATTTCTATGCATATATGGTTAGCACTGGCGTTCCTACTGGACTCTCCTAGTAAGGGCAACAACAGAGTTACAGAGACTGTCCTTTCAGTAAACTAAGCCAATCTATAGCTTTGGCTCAGCAGTTTTTTTTTTATTCTTTTTTTTGTTTGTTTTGTTTTGCTTTTTTTTTTTCATGACATGTATATGGGCTTCAATGTTCACTGATTGGTTTAGGAAAATGTTTAGGCGACATATTTTACCACATATTAGTTTTAGACCCGGACGTCGTCTCGGAGTACTATGAATCTATATTTATTTATTTTTATAAATAAAAATTGTTTAAAAACCAAAATATATAAAATATATGAAGAACGATATATGCAATTGTAATTCTCATAATAACTAAAAACCGTAATCTTCGATTAAAAATATGAAATATGAAAAATGCATACACTAAATTACTATGAATCTATATTTATTTTTTATTAATAAAAGTTTTTTAAAAACTAAATATATAAATATATGAAGAATAATGTAATTGTAATTTTTAAAATAATTAAAAATTGTAATCTTCCATTAAAAATATGAAAGATGAAAAATACTTACACTGAATTATATATAAATATTATATTTTATTTAAAAAAAAACTAAAAAATTGTTATTGTGTAAAAAAATAAATAAAAGAAAAAAAATTGAAAACAATTTACTAGCAGCTATTAATTAGGATAATGATATTAATTGAGCTAATAAAAGTACTTAGTTTATTAATTAGGCAAACTAATTAATAAATCAAAAATCTCAAATTTATGTAGAGGTAAAATGTGTCAACAATGTACGTATGTAGCTTTGTTATATGTATATAGATTGTAAGTTTTGTTAGCCATCAATACCCATTGCTTTAATTAATAGAGGTCGTTGACTCTAAGAGAAAAAAAATTTCATCAGTATTTCCATACTATTGGATATAATTTGAAAATTTATATATTTTTTTAAAAGTGAAAATTTATATATTACGATGAATAATTTCTTCATATGTACCTTGCGTATTAATGGCTTTAATTGATAGTTCTAATTATAATTGAATTGAAGTTAAAAACAAAATTCTAGTTTATTTGATAGTTTGATAGTTATCATTTATTTAGGCACCAACTGAACGGACCTCATTTTTTGTTGAGTTTACCTCAGTCCCATTTTTTTAACCTTCCAAAGTTGTCTCATTGTGAAATGACCAAATTATCATTCATGTATAAAGTTTTTTTCTCACCTCATACCGTAGCTCAACCACCTCAAAATTACACCATCCAATCCGACCAAAATTCGACAAGTTTTCGGCGAGATCACGTTAGCCTTCATTGGTGAAGCTATTCTTGTCATTTTGGGTCCGATTTGTATGTGGGTTGTTTGGGGGTTTTTTAGTCGATTTTTACGTCGTTTTTTAGTCGGCTGGGGCTTTGATTTTGGGTTCCATTCTCAATTTTTAGGGGCTAAATCTGGGTAGAATTGAGAGGAGTAATCCATAGCCTACAAAACCACCTAAGTTTTAGTCATTTTTTGGAGTTTTGTGGAGATTCAAAAATTCCTTCACGGTCGTGACTTTTAGTGGTTCAGGGACGAGACTCATAACATAGGTCTAGACAATTCAGGGTCGAGAACAAGAGTATAGGTCTCGTTCGATGTCCGATCGAGACCCATAGATATAGTCGCAGTAGAGGCAAACTGAGACAATTAACTTTTGTCACGGCCTCAGTTCTCGTTATTGAACGAGAACTACAACGTAGTCTCGACACCCATCAATCGAGAACTACAATGTATATAGTTCTTGGTTAAAGCCCACTAATAGTGCATATTATCATCGAAAACTATCGGTTGTCCGCGTAATGTTGCCTTGCGATTGAGACCACCAATGAGTTGTTCAATACACTTTAAAACATTCAATTCTTCAATGTAGAGTGGGAATCACAAATTCAAAACTGTTAGAAACCTTAGCAATGACGAGTCAGTTACCATCGAAGGTGACTTTGCTGCACTCGACGAAAGAGTCGCAGAGACAACAAATAAGGTTTTTCAGATCGAAGTTCGACGATGGTTAGAGTTTCTAAACCCTCCGGTGTAGTTTAGGATAATCATAAATGAAAGCAACAACATTTACAGCTAATCAACATCCCATAATCATTTTTATTACCAAATAAGATTTATTTCATCCTATAATCACGATACACAATTCAAAGCAATACATGCATTTTGCAACTACAAGTTGAACCACACTATAAATCATTAATAAAATATATCCTGCTATTTTCAAACCTAAGGTAGGGATGTGGTTTGATCTGATCATGAAGTCAACATGTGTCATCTCGCTCTGCATCTGTTATGACTAGGCACACCAGTCAAGGCATCATGGCCCAGTCACCAAAAGGAGGAAGTCGGCATGGCAAAGCTTAAACTTAAACCCGTTTGAATCTTTTTGGGTGACGCTTGTGGCATATAACTTTTGTCACAAAGGCCACTTCGAAAGATACAAATAGAAAAGAGTTAAAGCTTTTCACACCAATTTCATGTCTGTTTGATAATCAATTCGGGCACGATGCTCTTGACCGGTATACCTAATCATAATAGATGTAGTGCGACATGGCACAAGCGACTTGGCACCTGATCTCGACATGAGTCATAACCCAGCTTCCTTTACTTTATTTCATCTATTCAACCGCATCTTGCGTCTCGCCTTACCTAAACACGAAAGAAAGCACATACAAGTATCAGTACAATATGATAATATAAACCATGGCAACAAAGCGATGAAAGACCTAGATTTTAGTTATCTCGATCAAGGGGGACCGATAGGCCTCCATGGCTTTTCGCCCATCTATAACCGAGACTATGGAAGGGGTCTCGACCAATTGCAAACAGGTCCGAGAGCAATTCAAAGGACTCGGTCGTGTGTTGCCGAGACCTCTTTAGAGGTGTCGTCCCTGTAGAATCGTGACCTACAAGCACATCCAAAACTGAAATATAACCTCTACTTCAATAGGCCAAAACGTACAAAAGCCTGAGGAACAAAATCCCTCAAATTTTAAAAACAAAAAACTTACCCAAACACGATGAGATTCGTCTTTGAAGGTTGCGCTCATCCTTCCCTCTTTGTTTACTGTTAATGTTAACTTTGCCCTCAAAACGACCTACAAAACACTCATTTATATTAGTACCGAACCTTGTAGATGCGATGTAGAGGCCAAAATAGGAGAGGTATGGTGGGATTGGCGGCTATTATTTGGTGTTGTTTCGTTGGGTGGGGCTTGGGAGAGGAGTCCATATTTAATACAGGGAGGGGTATTTCAAGGATATTAAAAAAAAATTAGGATATGTACAACAATTAAAATTCAAAAAGGGTAGGAATTAGTAATGAGGTAAATTCAGCAAAAAGTGGGATTGGTTCTGTCGTTGCCTTTATATATATATATATACTAGTTTCATGACGTGTTACGCATGATTGACCCGCTCGCTTCGCTCGCGGGAATTAATTTCTAAGAACTTATTAATAAAATTCAAAATTGTAATTAAAATTTAAAAATTAGAAATACAAGTACATTTTTTAACTTATCAATATTCTCTAATGTGATTGATATAAGATGTGAATGAAAAAACAAGCTAGTCATGCTAGGAAATTACTTCTTCAAAAAAAAAAGGAAACAAGGCAAAAAAAATACAAGTGGTTTGACCCATCAATTTGTGAACACTTGCTTGTGGAGATTCCGTAGAATTGTTCATAAAGTTCAATCTTTACCTCAAACTCTATAGATAGAAATGATAACTTTGAAATTATGAATGTAAATAATTGAATTAGTCGGGATTAAAGCTTTAGATACCTTTTTTTTCACATGATTAATCGAATTTTTTTTATTCAAATTTCTTCTGGGTTTTGGGTTTGTTCCCTCCCCCAACACCTTCAAACCACCTTCTTCTTCAACCCCCACCTTTTTCTTCTCCCTCTCGGATTCTCTCTTCTTCACTGTTTATATATAACCGAACCTTCTCATCTCTTCATCACACAATCAACAACCAACCACAATAACCCCTCCCAATTCCAATTTCGAATTCATAGACAAAACCAGTTTCATAGTCACTGAAATCAAAAATTGAAATATTATCTCACCTTCAACTGTTCTTCAACAACGCCACCAACACTCACGGCTCTCCTTGAACTTGATCTCCAACCGGAGAGAGAGAGAGATATATATATATATATATATAAGGAAGAACAATGAGGGTTTGGGTGAGAATGATGAAGACGATGACCAGTGGTATGCACCCCCTTAAAACGTATCAAATGGTAGCATGCAATTCAAGCTTTCAACATATACAATGTTCATATAAACCGATTTGCCACAGAAACAAGTGCACACTCCAATTTAGAAGTTTCCCTCAATTTATCAACCTCTCCGTCTCCGTGTATTGGATTGATGAGAAGGACTTCGTCCGAACACGAGCAAGTGATCGATTGAAGACTGAGAGAGAGAAAATCGTGTATTAGATTGATGATATGGAGTTCGGGATTGATTTGGAGATAAAGAAAAAAAAAGGTGTGGTGGATTGATAAGGAATTAGAGTTTGATTGGAGACAAAAGAAAAGGTTAATTTGGAGATGAAAAAAAAAAAAAAATATGGACAAATAGGTAAATTTCATTACCACTCAAAAATTTGTGATTCGTGCTTTTATATATATGATAGATATGCACATGTCTCCTCCACGAATTTAAAATAATTTGATGTCATTTTGCAGCTTTAATATTGTGAACTTTTTGTAATCATTAAAAATCAACTTATTGAAAACATATATGTATCGAACCTTAATGTGAACGTATTAATTAATTTGTTAATCATATAAGGAGTATGTTGTAATTGTAATTTAATTTTAAAACTAGGTCATACTAGTCAAAGTAATTAGTTAAGATGTCGCATAGGGAGCATTACAAAAATTGAGATACATACACATACACATATATATATATATATATATATATTATATTATATTATGCGTTTATTACGCACGTTTTTCGCCTATTTACTCTCGCTACTCTCATGGAATTTGATTAATTCATATCCAAAAAAAAAAATTAATAAGATCAATGGTAAATTTAAATATTTTAAACATCTTTAAAAACTTTCTTTAATTGATTATTGAGTTAATACAATGTTGCCGTTTTATGCAACAAATAAATATTGATTAATAATTATAGTTAATGGGAGGACAAAAGCAAGGTATATATAATGTATCAAAGTTTGTAAATTTTTCGTTAGAATTTGAAAAAAAAGCTGGTTAATATCCTATTCTCTTATTATTAATATTCTATTTTTTGAAGCTAATAATCTATTTTTTAATGTTTTCTAATTAAAAGACTCATTCTTCAACAAAAAACTTATAGGACCGATAAAATTGACAAGTGAAAATAGATAAAAAAAAAAGTTAAGAAAATAATCTAAAAAATTCGGCTTAGAAAAAATAGGAAAGGAATTTGAAAATCTTAAAACCATGAACCAAAAATATCGGCCAAATAAAAAGAAAAACAAATCAGACTTTCAAAAATTATCCACAAAGCTAAAAAAAGACAATTTAAGTGACGTAGAAATCTTTTGTTTTTCGTCCTTATTAAGTATAGAAGATAGATATAGATATATATATATATATATATATATATACTATTTTCTCTTATAAAAATATTTAGATATCATTCTTAATTTCTTATCCTTTTCAGTATGAAGGTGCGGTAAAAGAAGATGGAAGAGGACAAACCGTATGGGATACTTTTGCACATTCTTTTGGTAAATCTTTGGGTTCATTGACTTCATTATCATCTATTTTTATCTTTTCAATATATATATAGTTCAATTTTCAAATCATGATTTTGGCAAAATCAGTGAAGTGGTCCTCAAACTTTGAAGTATTTTTTTTATAAGAAAGAAATAATTGTCCCCATCAAGATAAAAACTCATGACCTCTTACTTCTTAACATATCAAATCATTGGACCAATCAATTGGTTAGTAACTTTGAAGTATTTTTAGATTCGACCCTAAACTATTAGTTGAGTGATTTGTGTCCTGCAACTTATATTTTGGTCGAGATTGAATCCTCCCAAAGTTAAAACAAATGGAAGAGTCGTCGCGGCTTGAAAAAATGGGTTCTTTTTTTTTTTTTTTTTTCAAAAAACAGTCGTCTTCTCCACTGCTCTCTCGCCCAAAAACAAATCCAATCCTAATCAAACCCCTAAACCTCATAAGTATCAATTTTTCCTCAATAAGAACATAAACAACATATCATACAACTATAAGGAGAACAAAACTGAAAACAGAAAACAAGACCAATCAAGAAAAGAAGACAAAATCAGCTAATCAGACTGAAGTGGTTGATCAAAAAGCGGATTCCAAGCGTTCCTGTCTTCATACATTTAATCCCATCGTACCTAACAGATCCCTTGCTTTGACGCGGAATCGAGAGAGAATGAACCTAATTTCATAGATGGATTAGGGATTTTGTTGAAGAGTTGAGCGTGAGATCTGAAAATTTAAACCAAGTTTCGCTCAAACGCACCCTCTGTTGTTAATTTTTGTTCTTCACTCATAATTATGACCATGTTTGAAATGGGTGCTTGTGAGGGTTTTGTTGATTTGGGGTTTACTTTGTGATCGTATATGTATTCTTGAGTTTCACTTTGATAATACTCAGAGAAGATACCATGGAATCGATGATGAACGTGAAAGCTTAAAATGCTTTCTATTCGTGAATGAACATGAGAGCTAGATATTTTCCTTATATACTCCAATGAAGATACAATGTGAGACGTTGGATCGGGTCGATCTTACGTACACAACATTCACTCACTCTCTTACATACATAAACAAACGTCGAGATACACAAGTTAATAGACTACAACATTAACTAATGATTTACTCTTACATCACCCCTCAAATGAAGAGGGAGAGTAATCACACTGCGTTTGTCCTTTAAAAATTAAAACGAGAGGAAGTAAATGGCTATGTAAACACTTAATCAATCTAATCCACATAGGGTACGTGATGCACATCCTGCTGACCTGATAGCACTTTATCTCGCTTATAATGGATATCTAACTCAATAAGCTTAGTGCGAGAGTGGTAAACATGGTCCTTGGCCAAGACTGTAGAGCTCATATTAATATTATCACATCAAACTGTTGGAATACCTAGGATCAAGACATGAAGTTCAAACAGCAGCAATAGAAGCTAAGAAATTTCATCAGAAACCCGAGCCAGTGCACAATACTCTGACTCTGTGTTAGACCTAACCACAACATGTCGTTTCTTAAACTACCAAGAAACCAAATTCAAACCCAAAAATACAACAAACCGCGCAACAGACTTGCGATCATCAGGAAATCCAGCCTGTGACTGCTCTAGTTCCCCACAAACTGGGCCCCACCCGGCCTAGACCCACGTGGACGCTCGAGTCAACCTCCACGAAGTCAACGCGGGCCTAGTCAGCCGTCCAATGCATCAAAATAAGTTAATTTATAATTTTGAAGTCGAGTTATTAATATTTTCAAGTTTTACAAGTTAGCGGAAGTAATTAACATGTTAAATAACTCAACAATAAAGTAAAAGAGTTGGACAACCTAAATATAGAACTCTGTAAACATATATAATCATGTATATATGGTGTGAAGTGTAATAAACAAGCAAAATGATATACAAGTCATGTGTATCTCTGAACCCAAGCAAGCATCTCAAGTGTGATAAAACAACATATAAAAGTGTGATAATACAACTTATACAAGTGTAACAAAACAAAATATATGTTCTTAAATGAATAGGATAGCTAGATATTTTCCTTATATACTCCAATATACACTGTATGTAACGATCCTTATCCTAATTAAGGAATCGTTCGACCTGAAACCCTAAGTAAGCCCCGGTACACCAGCCAGACTTAACTAGAGCCAGCAACCTCACATTCAACACCTGATAAATACAACCTCTACATCGAATATCAATGTAAAAATAATAATAAACACCCCAGTCCCCATGTCCATCGTTGTCAACAACAACAGTAACAACAACTCACCTTATCTCTCTCTCCATCTTCTCTCTCTCTCTCTCTCTCTCTCTCTCTCTATTTTGAATCCTAGTTCGATCACACTTTCCACAGTTTCGAAATAATAACAGAGACAATATGGTTTTAGGATAAATATGAGATCTCCTCGAGATTCCTATCGCACGAATCTTAAGGCAGTTTGTATGGCTTTTTCTTTTCAATTTTATATTTTGAACCTTCTCGAGATATGTGTTAGGTATCTCGAGGTCGATTTTGATGGCTATTGACAAATTCATCCCTCTCGACCGATTTACTCACGATCAAATACACATTTTTTTAAGATTTGTGCGTACGAATCTCGACGACGATCTAAAGAAAATGAGCTTAAAATGACTTCCATGTCAGAGGCCCATTGATTCTTCTTGTGATGTAGTTACATACATCTTGAGGCATATATTTTTCTTTAAATCACCAACGTCTACACCATTCACCTCCTCGATGCTTACACTATGCGTATCTCGAGGCGAATCTAATGATTTAAATAATTTAAATCAAACTATAGGTTTCAATTCTTATATATATATATATATATATATACACACACACACAACATTGTATTTCTCGCCTATAAATTTACCACATACGCCAATGACCACCCTCAGGCGTGCACACTATTGTACGTCCCACGCGTGTCACCCTCGACCCCGCGTGTCACTAGACGCCCACCAATTTATTAATTATTTTGAATATATAATTATACATATAATATATATATAAATATATATTTATACATGCATATATTCATGCGTTTATAATTTCGTCGTGCGCGCCAACGAGTTCACTCGGGCGTGCACGCTACCCACGACCCATGTGCGACCCTTAACCCACACACGTTATTAGGCATCGCATAATTTTTCAATTATTTTCTTTCCAACGATAAGTTATATATATATATATATCAATATATATAAATATATATACAACTATATATATTTTATGACTTATCTATTACCACGTGCGCCAATGCATACACCCGAGCATACAAATTGCTTTCACTTCTCTTCGTGTGATCCCCCACGATTCACATGCGTCACACTAGGCGTACAGTCAATTTATTTATAATTTATTTTTCAACTACAGGTTTTATATTAATTCACATTAATCACCTATAGTTATATTGATTATTTTACACACCAACCAAACACAATACAACACAACAATCACACTCACACTCTAATCAAAACAAGCTGGGCTTAACTACGAGCCTAACGTGGGTCAATTAATCTTCGAATTAATGTTAATCATCAAGTTAAGGACACGATTTGTTACAATGTGAGACGTTGGATCGGATCGATCTCAGACATCCAATCCTTACAACACATATTATATATATACATACCATCTACTCACTTTCTTACACATATAGACAAACCTCGAGATGCGCAACTCAACAGATTACAACACTAACTAATGATTTACTCTTTCATACTTTTTTCTTTTTCTTTTTGATTTTTGATTTGATCTATTTTGTCTAATCACTTCTCTATTTCTGTGATTATCAGTCCCTACTCATGATCACTGAAAAAAATCCGATTTTAAGAAAATTGATACAATTTTTTGAAGGGAGCGGAGAAGTTGACATTCGAAGAACTAGTTTTTTTTTCATCTCGCTTATTAATTCTTTCATTCGTTTAAACGTTTAAGTACTCGATGCTAACCAAAATTAAAGTTGAAAGGCTCAAATCATCCCTATAGTGGCAAAATCTAAAAAAACCTCAACAGTTGATGGCCACTTAAATAGTTTTGCCTTCCATTTTTTTGTCAAATTTTTTTGTGATTCATTCTAATTACTTGAGCAATTTTATTGGTGATACTAACTTTGGTTTGACTTTGCCTCTGTTATCAAATGGATCAATTTAGTTAAATGTTTCAAAATTATATAAGAAAACTGTCATTCAACGAATTTGATTAATTTTTTTGTATTTAATTATGAATTTGATTAATTTGCTAATTGTTTTAAAGTTTTTGCCACCCTAACCCAAGATTTGAATTATTATTAATTTATAATAAAGTAAAGTATGGTATTTAATGTTGTAAACTAAGTTGTAAGCCAACTAGAACTTACGTTGGACTTGCTAGAGACTTAAGCATAGAAGACATAAACAAAAAACTACTAAAACAAGTAGAGAAGATGAGACAAGAGAAGAGTGCTAGAGATGAAAATGTAGAGATTTCATTCTAACATTGGTGTGTTCTTTACAAGTGAAGGAACCCCCTTATGTAGACCCTTAGTCATGATAAAAATAAGTATTTGCACAAAGTGTGCAAGTTACACCAAAGTCTCATGTCATACTAGATTACAAGTTACATGACAATACATAGCCAAATGATTATATATTGGAGTTGAATACAAGTTATGTAGAGTGTACAAGTTACATTCAATGTAGAAGTCATACTTGATGTTACAATTCAATGTGAAAGTCATGCTTGACAATGTGATCATTCATAAGCTTGGTTAAAGGGTCATCCAATTTACAACACCCCCCTTGGATGACACTTGCTGAGAGAATATGCCTCGTTAAAACCTTTACTAGAAAAACCCTGTGGGAAAAAATCTAGTATAGGAAAAAGAGTATAATGTTCTCGTCAATCTTGATTTGTAGTATAATATTGTTGATTGCCTCATTAAAAACATTGCTAGGAAAACTCAGTGGGATAAAACCATAGCTAAAGAAAAGAGTGCAATACATTGATACACTTTGAGAGAATATATATATGCCTCATTAAAACCTTTACTAGGAAAACCCTGTAGGAAAAAAAATCTAGTATAGGAAAAAGAGTACATTGCTCTTATAATTTTTTTTTTTATGGAGTATAATAATGTTAGGATTGTTTCATTAAAAACCTTGCTAAGAAAACCCGGTGGGATAAAACCATAGCAAAGGGAAAAAGAGTGCAATACACTAACCAATAACTCATTTTGATTATCTCCTCATGTTCACATGGGTGAGACATTTTGTGCATTTTGTTGCACATGAACATCGTTTTCTATATGAACCATTTAATGCTGAAGCATATGATTGTCACTCTTTTGTGTGTAGTACTTGCATCAAGTAATTGATTCATAACTTGTTGCTACTGAATGATCCTTTGAACTTTGAGTTCATATTAATTTATACATGGATCATAATACAACAAATTTAATGCAATTTGATGTGTTTCAAGCAATTTCACGTCATTCCCTTTGAATTGGCTTATATCTCCCCCTAATGGTGGGAAAATTGCTTCATCAAAATGACAATTAACAAAACTTGCTATAAATAAATTCACTATTAGGGATCCAAGGCATCTTATAATATGATTAATGGAGAGTTAAATCAATATAAGTCTCCTATTGATTTGCCTTGAGATAATATCCAGTTGATAAAAAAATTCAGTTCGATAAAGGATGTTCATGCGAATTTACGATATTCTCGCATTATTGATGATTATGGATAATCAAATAGATCTTTCCACATCATGAATGTCATTTGAATTATTACGACATTCGTTTTAATGTGCCTTATATATTTCTGAAGTTAAAGCCGAGAATATTATACTCAGATTAAATCATATTCATATAGATAAATTTTCTATTATTCTGAGTATACTTCTTCTGAACAAGACATTAACAATAAAATTGTTGTACCAAATATTGTCTGAACATTAGCCTCCGCTAAGTTCGAATTCGAAAAATATTCACTTTTATATTATAATGTATATGCATGTAGCACGATACACAAGACATAAACTCATCGCCCATATTTAGGTCACGATTTAAACACATCTCGATGTGTCTGTTTTATCGAGCCATTTTTAATGATAAAATTCATAATATTTTGTCTCTGATTTTGAAGGCATGGTAAAGGACACAAAAATATTTGGGTATATATGACAATATTTAGGCAAAATAGCCTTTCGTATATGACCAAAAAACGTCACAATTATGAGCGCTCATTGTCAATAATTATTTGCCCTTTGTAGTGGTGCACCACTTTTGTTCCAATTTTAGGTGAAATTGTCAATACGACCTTTACCTGATATTTTCACCTTTTCCACGTCCATAAATTTATTATTGTGATCATGATCATTATATGCAACATACGCTTCTTAATTTGAAGCTGAATTAATTGGACGTGAGCGATATTATATTTATAATATCTCATTATTTTACTCAGCATAAGACAAGAAATCAATCCTTAATATTTATTGGATTGACATGCGCACTCGATATTTATTGCAACAATAAATCGAAGCGGGCCACGTGACATTATTTTTATTGTCTCATCAGTCGTATTTCCATGTAGCCTCAACATAAAGGTAATTAAAATTGTGGAATTATAATTGATATTTGACTGATTAAATTTTGTAGCTTGAGACTCAACTGCTCATTTGAGCTTTTGGAGCAGTACATTTTTTTTATATTTATATATTTATAACTCCATAGGGTGAAAAAATATATATAAAGTGAAATATTCACTTTTCAAATCTCTAAAGAGATATTGACAAATGATTTAAATTTTGTATAACACAACTTAGTCTTGCATAGATGTTTTATTCACAAATTATAGTATATAATTGTCATGACGAGTAACTCTTGTCGGTAATATAATAAGGCAACAAGTTCAACTATGGTTGAATAATATTTTGAAAATAAATTTAATAAAAAATAGTTTTCCTTTTTTTTATGTAAAAACATAACATATATGTTCACAACTTGATTCATTAATAAACAAAATGTACTATTCGTATGAGTTAGTGGGACAACCTCCAGGTTGGGTGGCGAGAAATAGTCTACTTAATATCATGCCTCCTCGAACATGATAACCCGTCTCCTTTTCAATGTTTAGCTTTACCGGGGACAAGGCTTACCCACTGTCAACTCAAACTTATAACATTATTTGTATTATAAAATCAAGAATAGAACAATAACTAATCGTTTGTAGTTTTAAGAAAAAAACTATATGTCACAAATTGACTTTTGATTTCTAATGTAGAAGATCGTACAAGACGCAACTACAGAACATACTTTCGCAATCGGTGACGTTATAATGCATAGTATATGAATAAAGTATGCATATAGAAGTGATGCATGTAATAAAAGGAAGCAACCATGATAATATAGAAAAAATTGAACTTATTTAAATAACAAAAGTTATACCTTCATAGCTTTGTCTCCTTAACAAGCCTTCTTGAACTTCAAGATCTCCTTAATGCTAGAGCAAGCTCGTGCTGATAACGTGTTGTAAACTAAGTTGTAAGCCAACTAGAACTTAAGTTGGACTTGCTAGAGACTTAAGCATAGAAGACATAAACAAAGAACTACTAGAACAAGTAGAGAAGATGAGACAAGAGAGAAGAGTGCTAGAGATGAAAATGTTGAGATTTCATTCCAACATTGGTGTGTTCTTTACAAGTGAAGGAACCCCCTTATATAGACCCTTAGTCATGATGAGAATAAGTATTTGCACAAAGTGTGCAAGTTACACCAAAGTCTCATGTCATACAAGATTACAAGTTACATGACAATACATAGACGAGTGATTATATATTGGAGTTGAATACAAATTATGTAGAGTGTACAAGTTACATTCAATGTAGAAGTCATACTTGATGTTACAATTCAATGTGAAAGCCATGCTTGACAATGTGATCATTCATAAGCTTGATTAAAGGGTCATCCAATTTACAACATTTAAGTCTTTTTGTTGGTTTCAACACGATGGACATGACTTTTTTTTATCAAAGTTACTTGTATTAACGTGTTCCTGATCCACTCTGTCAAACATCTATTACAAATAGATTTTAAAACAGTGAAGCACCGAACAAATTCCGAAAACGGGCACACTATAATGCAACCCCAACCGACACACTATAGTGCAATCCCAACCCTACCCTAAGGCAAGGACAACCACCCGGGACAATCATCCCAGCAACGGGGACAACAACCGCTCGTATATATGCGGAAACTAACCTACAAACGTAAACTAAACTAAACAAAAACACTAGAATGTGCCGCTCCAAGAGAGGCTCCAGTGTCGCAACCACTAAAATGCTCCCCGCCATGAAACGACTTGCCGTCATTTGTGATGACTATTAGTCTTTGTTGATTCGCCTTTCACCAGATGCAGATGAACCAAATCACACCGTGTTGCCTCCTTCATCTAGACCAAGTTTTAGGGCAAAAAAGAAAAAAGTGGTGGTGACCACGCCGGAGACCACGACAACTCCAACACTAAGCTGGAATGTTGTCCAAAAAGGTAGAGAAAAAGAAGAAATAAATAAATGGTAGTGAAGAAGGCGTTGAGGAACATAAGGGCAGAGGAAGGGGTTGAAGGGCGTTTATTGAAACGATGAGCACTGTGGAGTTGGAGAAAGTGAGCACTGTGAGGGGGAAAGATAAGGAGACGGTGAGCACTATGGTGAGGAAAGAGAAAAGAGGTGGGAGGGAGGAGGTTGGTGGAGGTGGAGGTCGCAAGAAAATAGAAAAAAAAAGAAAGAAGAACGAATAAAAGGGATGGATGGGCAGGGACCGGCGACACAGGCGACCTGCCAAAGCAAATCCGTGTCGCCAGCCATAAAAAATGGTAGATCTAGTTTGGTCTCTCTTTTGCGAAACTATGGTTTTTTAGAGAGTCCCTCTACAGGTATGGCTGGCAAAAAAAGGGGACCGGACGTAAAAGGGACCGGACACCCCTTCGTTATAATGATTAAATTTAGTATTCGGACCCGTTCCCGTTTTTAAAACGGGCACTTTTTTTTTGTCCGAACTCGTATTTTTGTAAAACATACTGCTCCCGTTTTGTCAATTCTTATTTTTAAATATGATTAAATATTTTATTTATCAATTATTTTTTTTTAAAAAAACCTCAACCACAAGTCTACAAGTCACCTAACATTCAATTACCAAAAAATAAATACATAACATCACAATTTTTTAATTTCCAAAAGGCTTAAAAAGTTAAAAGCTATACACTGAATCACCGATACACATTACACACAGGGTTTGGTCCGTTTGGATTTTGGAATCATTTGATGACATGGAGTGTGAAATTACATATATGCCCTTCAAATTAATCATAAACGGGTACCCGTTTTTTTGAAATTTTTGTCCAGACCCGGTCCCATATTTTTAAACAGACACAAAAAATTGTTCAGACCCGTATATTTTTTATAAAAATATTGCCCGATTCCGTTTAAAATGGGTCAGGACAAAACTGGACAAACGAGTCTGGATAACTTTTGCCACCCCTATCTACAGGTTTTCATACATTGAAAAAGTCTGACTCAAATCAATAAATGCAAACCCCACACTTTTTGATCGACATGACTTTATTATTTAATGTATTGTGCAGGTAAAATTATTGATTTTAGCAACGCTGATGTCACCGTGGATCAGTACCACCTTTATGCAGTAAGTTAATTTTTTTTTTAATGAAAGTAAGTTAATTTCTTTGATCGTCAGAGCAGCGGAACCAAAAAATTTATTTAGAGATGGGACGAACTTTAACATATAAATTTATTCATAAGTTTGAACTTCATCTGATACATGTGCTCAATATCATAAATCTGACTTAAGTTTTAAAAAAATATGATATAGACTAGGCCTACTTAAGAACACTATATAAAGTGCGATAATTTGATGTACATTTCACCTAAATTAATTTGCATTTGCATTTGCATTTAGAGTTTGGACCTCACCCTGCCCATCTAGTTCCGTCCCTGATGACCATCAGCCTTGTTTATGAATTTCACTAAATTTGAAAATAACTAGTAAATTTAATGGTTGAGGTTACTGCACATTAGTTAGGATCATTAGTTTATAGGATTTTATTGGAGTAATTTGTTTTTTCCTTATTTTTGTAATTTATCTGATTCATTATATTTATAGTACCAATTAATTAACATGGATTTTTAATTTGGATGCCAACTCAAAGGAGGATATACAACGTATGGTGGACATGGGAATGGATGCCTATCGGTTCTCAATTGCTTGGTCTCGAATATTTCCTAGTGAGAACTACTTCATTCTTCCGTAAAAAAACTATTTTTCCTTATTTAATTTCATATTTCTACAACTTGAATTTTAATAATTAATAATTTTTATCTTGTGAATAGATGGAAGTGGAGCAATAAACCAAGCAGGAATCGATCATTACAACAATCTCATCAACGTTTTACTTGCCAAAGGTACCTACAAATCGAACTATAATTCTTACTAGGTAACAAAAATTAACATGTCAATTAATGAGCTAACCAACTTATCATACTTGCATACGTGGTCAGATGTGCCTCTATATATAATATGTTATAGAGTAATGCTTTTTTTTTTTTTCAGAAAAATAACTTATATATTCCATAGATTGTTAAACACTTCAGGGGGAGGATTCTCCCAATTACAATTCTTATGCTCTATAAGAGCCAATTTTGCTAGTCCATGAGCTCGAGCATTGAACTCTCTGGGGACAAAACCAAAAATTACATGGATCCCGTGTCGATAGCAAGAATCTAATATCATACACAATAAGGTCTAAATTTCCATTTTGTGCCTCTGAATTCTAGATAGCATGTATGACCATCCAAGTGTCTGAGAATACACACTTCACATCGTTGGGCTCCAGGCAGTGATTTAAGACGTTTAAGATTGCCCAACATTCAGCCACCTCTACTGATGGTGAGGTTCCCACTAAGAACGATCCTACGCGAAGCACTTTTTCTAACCATGAAACTAGGTTCCATCCAATTCTCGTATCTCCTGAGCCTGGCCTTTTCAACGTGTCAACAAACATCACATTTCCATCCGGCCTGCAAGCTCCTCCCCCAACATTAGGAATACACGTGATGGGTTCCAAGCTTTATTTGAACTCTCCAAACATTTCGTAAGTGGCCTTCACTAGTTCTTCTGGACCCCCTTACCCCCTCTAAAGACCACCTAATTCCTATATTTCCAAAATTCTCTGCATCCCAAATATAATCCACTGCAAAATCTCTTCAAAATTTGGGTGCTTCTTAATTTTACATATAAACATGTCCCAAGTATCCAAAAAGGCTCCTCATTTACTACACTCAAACCACAGACTCCAAGGCGTAATGTACCAAAATCTCTCAGCAAAGTCACAATGATACTGAAGATGATTGGGCGTTTCGTTGGCACAACTACACAAGGGACAACTCGAGTCTGTCATAACACCATTTCTATAGATAATACCCTTAGTAGGAAGGATTTCTTTGAGACACTTCCATGTAAAGAATAAGAGTTTACGCCTTTGGTGCTCCTGTGAGTCGTGGACGAGTTTATTTATCAAACTGGATCTTCTGTGAAAGCTCGGCTATGGTACCCTGGACATGGGAGTTGGGTTCAGTCAGGTTAAAGTATTTTAGATAGTAGTTCATAGTGGTAGTTGTACAATCAGTTATTGCTCTGTATTCTCCGTAATGGCCAGTCTTGCACAAAATGTTAGGGGTCTAGCGGGGCTTTTTTCCTACTATGACAATCAATTTGATAATTCATGTGTGCACATATAGGGTAGACGCTGCTTGTTCAAGGAGGGTTCTTTTATGTTTTTCTCTTTTATTGTGGCCTTAACCCGATATTACCAAGTCACATTGACCTTTATTTGTCCAGTGTTGTGCTTTGCAAGGACTGATTACCTTAGTTTGAAATGGCTAAGGAAGAGGAAATTTCAGGATGTTAGTTCGATGATCTTTGAATAGGGAGGAGGAGGATGAGGTGGAGATTTCAGAAGATCATAAAGGGCCTCAAGGGGATCAATCAGCTCATAACATCCTGGGTCAGCTAGCTACAGTCCATCACTTCAACAAGGGGGCTGAAAGATGCACTTCTTCGCGTTTGGAAAAAGAAGGAGGGAGAGATGCAATTAAGTGAAATCTCAAAAAACCTTTTTCAGATTAAGTTTGCATCAACTAACGTAAAGTCTTTTGTTCTGGAATCTGGACCGTGGTTATTTGAAAATTATATCTTTTTCACCACCCAATGGAGTGCAGAAGTTCACCTCCCCACAGTGAAGCTATCAAAGTGCAAAGTTTGGGTTCAGATTCATAGGTTACCGATTGACTATAAAAGCGTGGAGTCGATCAAGGAGATTGTCAAATACATTGGTGAGTTTGTAAGGATGGACGATGAAATTAAGGTGGACGGGGTCATCCTGGATCATTATAAGAGAGTAAGAATGGAGTTAGACATTGAGAGTCCTCTGTTAAGAGGGGAAGTTCAAAAATAGAGGGAAATACTACTTGGTTGAATTCATATATAAAAGACTTCAATTTGTCTGCTCTTATTATGGGAGGGTTAATCATAAGTCAAACTTCTTTGATCAGTTCGTAGAAGGAGCTTCTCGAAAGTTATATTTTGATTCCATGCTTGCTGATGCAACTGGCAAGAGAAGAAGACGCTGAAAGACTCCTCACTCACCTTCAGCTGGGGAAAGATGCACATCTCGTCAGAGATGAGAAGGGGATCCAGGGGAGGATCTCGAGATGGGACCAGAGGGGCAGCTAGCTTAGGCTCCATATCATCTAGAACTCATAATGTGGTCCAGGCCGTAGGTCATTTGAGGCAACTGGCAGAGACCGAGATGAATTGAGAAGAGTTAATGCTGATGGAACAACCACCTGTACTGGTGGAGGTAAACGAAGACATTGAAATGGAGAGAAGTTTGAATTTAAATGTAAGCTCCAACCAAAGCCCAAGATTGGAAGTCCACAACCATGTGCCCAAAACTACCCCAACAAGTAGGGCCTAATCCTCAGCTGAGCCCAAGGAGGGGTGCATACCAAATAGGCCAAGGGAGCAATGCAGCTCAAGGGTAGAGTTAGGAGAAACCTATTCATATGCTACACATACAGCCAACTTAACTTCATCCAACAATAGTCACCTACCTTCCAATCGAGCCCACCCTTTTTAAATTAAAACTGCCGAGTAACTCTTGCCTTGTTCATCCCGATTCTCCAACAAATTTATCTTTACATAAAGGAAATGCCCTCCAGAACCCACAAGCCCTGATTAGACCCATCGATAACCTTTAGCCTGTCTTGATCTTAACTATGGCTAAACCTGAAGATCGATTTATTGAACTAGATGCCCGACCTTCTCCATTGTCCATGTCACAATAGGATTCCCTACTCCTTCACCTAAACTTAACCCTCCAGTATACACCCAACTTTCACCTTCCCATCTTCCAAAAAATGGAATGCCTCCATCTCGACCAGTTACAAGGCGTGCAAAGGGCATCAAAGCAAGGGCCAAAGATGGAGGAGCTAGAGGTCTAAATTCATTAAAAGGTGTCAACTCATCATGTACGTATGTACTACCACAACGAAGGAAGCTAGACACGAGAAAAGAGAATTTGAAACCCAATGTCTCATATAAAAAGCATAAGGCTTTTCAATTTACTGTTATGGTGGAAGCAGCCGGCCAAGAAGGGGCCCAAGGGTATCAATAATGGTGAAAGTTCTGGTTTGGAACTATATAGGTGTCGGAGGAGCCCTCACAGTAGAAAGTATTAAGGCATGTATAAAGATTAATGTAATCTAAGTGTTAGTCCTGAGTGAAACAAAGAATTAAGATGTAGTTATGGAAGGGGTTAGAAGGAAACTGGGTTTTGAGTATATGCTAACAGTACAGCCTATGGGATTAGCAATCTTATGGAATTTGTCATTAACAGTTCAGGTAGCTAAGTATGGAAATTTCTTTATGGAGTTGAAGTGCATCAACTAGTGGAATGGGCTGTCATGGAGGTTGATGGAGGTTTTCTTAAGCACAAGTAGAGATGTGAGGGAGTCTCAGCTGAAGATTATATAGGATAGGATAGTCATATATGGGGATCCAACCGTGATTATGGGAGATTTTAACGCCATTACCACTCAAAGTGAGAAAGATGGGGGCTACAATGGGCGGCTGAAGATAATGGGGAACTGATTGACTTTATCAATGATGTTAGAGGGGTTGATCAGGGCTATGAGGGTCCGTGCTTTACTTGGACAAATATAAGAATTGGAACTCATAGGATCATAGCCAGACTGGATAGAGCAATTGCTACCCAGAACTGGGAGGATTACTTTCATGAGGCTCGGGTTACGCACTTAGCCTTGGCAGCATTAGATCATCTTGTGTTATTGTTGACCACAGAAAGGAGGCTAAGGAGGAGACCCAGAGTTTTTAGATTTGATAATGGATGGTTAAAACATCAAGAATGTTCATAGTTGATCGAGAAGGTCTGGAGGGAACTTCCCCATTCAAGTAAGGCTACGGTTGGGGAGAAGATTGATATGTTAACGAAGGAAATCCTGCGCTTGAGAAGAAATGCTCCCCTAGCCAATTCTAAGAGGCTAATGGAGGTTATTCTAAAAAAACTAGAGATCCTACATAACAAATGAGGTACATACGTATTGCAGATAAGGGAACTGAAGTCAAAATTGAGAGGGGCATTGAAAGTAGAAGATGATTAATGGAGAATAAAGTCCCACATTGAATGGATTAGAGGAGGTAGTAAGAATACATCATTCTTTCACGCAACTGTTAAAGGCAGGCGAAGAGGCAGCAAAGTAGTAGGACTCTGTAACAGGGAAGGAAGAATGGTGCATGATCAGTTGCAAATGATAAATATGGTAGAACAGTACTTCAGGGATGTTTTTCAATCCATAAGGGGGATGAGAGGACTTCTCTATACTGAATGGGATGGATTTGAGAATTCAAGAAGAGGATTGGGAGATTCTTGATAAACCCTTTGAGGAAGATGAAGTTGTGGCGGCTCTCAAAGGCATGCATCCTAATAAAACTCCAGGCCCAGATGGCATTACCAACAGACTGCTACAAGCTAAGTAGAGTCTATTCAAGGAAGACATTATGAGAATTTTTCGAAACTTTCACTCTTCCAGTCATTTTGAGCAAGGAATTAACCAAGCACATATAGTTCTTATTCCTAAGACAAAATCATCTTAATCTCTTTCTAAATACAAACCGATCAGTTTGTGCAACTCCACATATAAACTTATAGCTAAGGTACTTTACAACTATTTGAAACCTTTTTTTAATAGACTAATCTCTCATTTCCAGAATGCTTTGTAGTAGGGAGGAAAATTACGGATAACATCTTGCTTGCACACCAAATTATGCATTCCATGAGCAAGGGAGATAGACGTTCAGTAGAGGCTATGCTCAAACTAAATATTTATAAGGCTTATGATAAGTTGGAGTGGCCACTAATCCTGGAGATGTTGAAGAGATTGGGGTTCTCGCTGTGTTGGTGCAGTTGGATATAGAAGTGCATTTCGACGGTCTCATATAGGGTTATGATCAATGGGGAGCTTTCAACAGATGTGAGATCAACAAGGAGTATTTGGCAAGGGGACCCGCTCTCCCCATTTCTGTTTGTCATCTGCTCAAATGCACTTTTCCTTTTTACTTGCGAATGGAGAAAGAGATGGCATTTTTCAGGGTTTCATATTGAATAATGGTGACCCTACTATCTCACATTTGATGTTTGTAGATGATACATTACTCTTTTACAAGGCTAACCCATAGAACATCTCAGGGGTCAAACAAATCTTACAAGATTACTCGGTGATCTCAGGCCAGCAGATTAATGAGTCAAAGAGTACCATTCGCTTCAGCATGATAGTCTCACCTATCTCTTGTCAACACCTTTAAGAGCTCGCAGGCATTCCACCTACTAACGGTCTGGGGAAGTATCTAGGTATACACCTTCAGGAGGGCCAATCTAGAAGACATCAGTTTGAAGGAATGGTGGAGCGAGAGCTGAATAGAACCCTTACATGGAAGGAAAAACTCATGTCCCTAGCTGGTAAGGAGTTTGTTCTAAAGGCCATGGCACAAAGTATTCCCAATCACCACATGGCCTTCTTCAAGTTACCTAACTGTACATTAAATGCTATCTCATAGGCTATGGCTAGATTCTGGTGGTGTGGCTCTTCTAGGGACAAAGGGATCCACTGGTGTAGTTGGGGTAAAATGGCGAAAGCTAAGGTTTAGGGTGGGCTTGAGTTCCGCAACTTGGAGATGTTCAATCTCAGCGTACTTGCTAAGCAGGCTTGAAGAATCATGAGAGGTGAGAACCAGCTTGTGCTGAATTTCTTACAGAGCAAATACTTCCCACATGGAGAGTTTGTCAATGCTGAGTTAGGCAATAGACCTTCTAGAGTATGGAGGAGCATACTGGAGGGTCTAGAGGTGATGAAGGAATGGATGATATGGAGGGTTGGTAATGGAGACTTCACGAGAATCTGGGATGATCAATGGGTAGCAGGAAAGAGAATGATGAAATTGTAGTCCCCTAGGTGCAATAGTTTGGTTTGGGTGAATGACCTAATCGATCCAGCCACTCACAGATAGAACTACAGCTTGATCATGGAAGTGTTTTGCAGCGAGGAAATCTCTGTCATCCTAGGGACTCCACTTAGTAATGAAGGTTGTGAAGACCAATTAATTTGGCACTATGAGAAGAATGAAGTTTTCTTAATGAAGTCTGCATATCGCTTGGCCACACAGCTTGAGAGGGAAGGATTTTGGGGAAGGAAACTGGAAAGGGAATCTAGTTTGGACAGATTGGGAGACAATGTATAGAGTTCATTATGGAATATTAAGGCCCCTATGAGTAATGCTAATTTGACTTCAATTTCACATGCCAATATTATTACCCTCACTTAGTTGGGTCCCTTTGATGCACATCCATCTTTGTGCACACACATCAAAGGAAAAACCAATCGTCACAATTAACTACGTGCCATTTTGACACGTTAAATTGAAGTCAAATAAGTAGTATTATTCTATATTTTATGTGATTCATTTTACATCTGACAACTCACAAGTCGCAACTATCTCATATGCATAGAAGACATTTATCAATGTATACTATAACGCTACATGACCTTTAATTTTCAGGAATTCAACCATACGTAACGTTGTATCACTGGGACCTCCCACAAGCCCTAGTAGACAAGTACAACGGATGGCTCGACCCACAAATCATGTAGGTTTTTCTTGGTGAAAATCATGTAGGCTTCGAATAGTACTATTTCTCCATTTTTAGTCAAAATGACGAAACTAACCTCGTATAACGTAAATGACTAAAATGGCCCCAACGTTTTACAGAAAGGACTTTGCGGTGTACGCGAAGACGTGCTTCGAGAACTTCGGCGATAGAGTGAAGCACTGGATGACTTTTAACGAGCCTCACACGTTCGCCATCCAAGGCTACGATGTGGGACTTCAAGCGCCCGGGCGATGCTCAATCCTACTCCGGCTCTTCTGCCGAGCCGGCAACTCGGCCACCGAGCCTTACATTGTAGGCCATCACGTCCTCCTCGCTCACGCCACTGTTGCCAACATTTATCGCACTAAATACAAGGTTTGTAAAAGTAACCAAAAAAAGACAATTGATTGGTTTGAGTGGTAAAAATTTTGTTTTGTTAATTTTTCAGTTATCAGACTCACCGCACATTATGGATGGTGCGGAGATTCTCTACCTCACATAAACTTAAAAATTGACTTAGATATGTGAAAAAATAGTAGAGATGGAGAGTTTTATGGAAGTTGAGAGATCCCCGATAAGCGAAGAATGACGATCAAAATTCTCCAATGAGAAATCCCCATCCACCAAAAGTGGGATGAGGATGTCGATTGCATTCTCTCCCGCATATCTGCCTCATATATATATACTTTTGTTCTACACATCTCCTACATGTTTCATTAGACGAGGTCTCGAGTTTGAGTCTCGCCTCAAAATGGAACTTGACAATGCCTAAGCGTGGATTAGTAGGTGCGACTGGTAACAGACCTCACATAAGAAACCAAAAAAAGAAATAACATAATTGAGCGACATACTACTTGACACATTTATGGGAATCTGTTGGATTGTATATTGACATTTATGTGTAAATCTTCAAGAATATTCCAAGTTAATTTTATATTTTTTTTACAGGCTAAGCAACAAGGCTCACTTGGGATTGCGTTTGATGTTATGTGGTACGAGCCATCGAACAACTCCTCGGAGGACATTGCGGCTACACAAAGGGCTCAAGATTTTCAGTTTGGCTGGTACTAATTACTTGATCTTTACCTTAACTAATTATAGCAAAGTTAACACATAAAGACCCCATTTATTTTTATTTTTATTTTAAATTTGTGTTAGAAAGAAAAATAAAGCGTATTAAGTGTAGAGTGGACACTCTATCTTGTCATGACATTTTGGACTGAACCCCACTTTCACACTTATAGCCTATACGTAAAGTAGTCACCACACTCTCCTCACATTGGATTGGGACCTATATTATAAAATTGAACATGACATCAAAGTTGATGGTTGACTTAATTGCCCATTATCCAAAGGCCTTGTAGCTAGACATCTAACATAACTAGTTGATTGATGTTCTGCGGTCAAGTCCTAGTTGGACTTGAGTGGTAGTGTTGGAGATGTTGGGATAGTCCCATATCGACTACTTAAAAAGAAAAATAAGGCTTATACGTACTGTAGAGTATACACTCTATCTTGCCTTGGCATTTTGGAGTGAACCATACTTTCACACTTATAGCCCATATGTAAAACTAGTCACCACACTCTCCTCACCTTGGATTATCAGAGCCGATGGTTGGCTTAATTGCCCATTTTCCAAGGGTCTTGTAGACATCCAACATAACTCGTTGATTGATGTTCTGCGGTCAAGTCCTAGTTAGACTTGTGGGGGAGTGTTGGAAATGTTGGGATAGTCTCACATGGACTACTTAAAAAGAAAAATAAGGCTTATAAGTATGAAGTGGACACTCTATCTTGTCTTAGCATTTTGGAGTGAACCCCACTTTCAAACTTGTAGCATATACATAAAACTAGTCACCACACTCTCATCACCTTGGATTGAGACCTATATTATAAAAATTGAATAGTAAGCTATGCATCAAAGCACTTAAATTAATTGTTTGTACAAAATTAAATCATTCGTGACATTGCTTATTCTCTTAGTGTTCCCTCTTGATATTTGGGGTCAAAACTTTGTCTTGTGAAATTTTGTAATGGGTCTGAGACTAGTATAGGGCTTTAGTTTTAGAGCTGGTATGTACTCCAAAATACAAAGTCAGGGTGTAGTTTCCACCCCAAACTTATGACTTGTTGTAGTTCTTGTCATCTAGTCGAAGTGGAATTATCCCCCATCTCTAACAAGTCTAAATCCACATTTTAGTGGTTCGAAAATGGGATGTGGTATCCCGACATGGTTTTTTTTTTGATAACTTCTAAAGAGAATAATGTTTATTGTATGTCTTTCTTGTGTATAGGTAACCTATATATACACATAGGTTTTGGATACAAAGGAAAGTGTATGGCTACAAAAGGAACCTACTAATTACATGGGATTCCATATTCTTTAGTTTCCTATTACACACGTTTCTATTTTCTTGAGTTTCCTTAACACCCTCCCTCAAACTCAAGATGGGTGTGTAGAAATCAACTTGAGTTTGTCAACTAAATTATGAAAGCGACCAAGAAGATGAGCTGTAGTGAAGATATATGTCGTCTGATTAAAGGAGGAAACAAAAGAAAGCTGAAGAGTTCCTCGAACTAGATGTTGTGACGGGTGAAGTGACAACCATTTTCATTGTGTTTTGTGCGCTCATGAAAAACATCATTGTGAGCAATTTGGATCACACTTTGATTGTCACAATACAGGATAATAGCAGAAGAATGCGTAACCCTCATATCTTCAAGTAACCAATGAAGCCAAAGTAATTCAGAAGTAGCATCAGCAAGGGCCCGATACTCAGATTCTTTATTGGAGCGAGATGTGACTATTTTTTTCTTGTTTTGTCAAGATATCAATGAGTTACCTAAAAAGAAATAATAATCAGTAGTAGATCATCGGTCGGTCGGATCACCGACCCTATCAGCATCCGAATAACCAGATAATACTAATAGAGAGTCTATAAAGAAGTGGAGACCATGAAACAGAGTGCCTTTCACATGTGGAAGGATTCAGAGAACAGTAGTAAAGTGAGTAGTACGAGGAGCCGACATGAACTGACTAACTATATGAACAGCGTAGGCAATATCTGGTCGACTTACAATAAGATAAACCAAACTTCTCACAAGCTGGCGATATATAGTAGGATCTAAAAGAAGTGTATTATCTGATTGAATTAGCTTGACATTTGTATCCAATGAAGTGGATGCAATAGTAGTATCAGTAATCACAGATCGAGAGATCAAGTCAGAGGCATATCTCGTTTGTGAAAGATAGTATCCATAAGAAGTAGAAGCAACTTCAAGACCAAGAAAGTAGCTCAAGAGGCCCAAATCTTTCATCTCAAAGTGACTTTTAGGATATTGTTGCAAGTCAGATATCCCAGTTGAGTCGTCCCCTATGATGATCATATTATCAACATAAAGCAGGAGAAGAACCATGCCCTTGTCAATTCATTGAGTAAACAAGGCAGAGTCGTGAGGACTGGAGTGAGTAGAACTGAATTTGGCAAACCATGCACGAGGAGCTTGTTTAAGGCCATACAAGGCATGAAGGAGGATACAAACTTGCTTTAGAGAATGAAAATATCCATGGGCGGGCACATATAAACTTTTTCAGCAAGATCTCCATTAAGAAAAGTATTTTTAACATCCATTTTGAATAAAGGCCAATGTCTGACAGTTGCCACAGCTAGCAAACTCCTAATATAGGTTAAATGAGCCACGAGAGCAATTATCTCTTCATAGTCAATGTCGTACTCCTGTGTGTAGCCTTTAGCAACTAGACGAGCCTTACACCACTTAATAGAGCCATCAGAGCGAGTTTTGATCGTATAAATCCATTTGCAGCCAATCAGAGTCTTGCCGGAGGGGAGATCTACTAAGTTCTAAGTATGAATATTCTCTAATGCATACAATTCTTTTGACATTGCTTACTGCCAATGAGGCTCAGAACTAGCCTCTCGATATGAGGAAAGCTTATGTAAAGAAGAAATAGAAGAGAAACGATGATAATCTTTGATGTAAGGAGGAGGTTCAGTTACTCGTTCAATACGACAAAGGGGAACAGGAGCAGGAACAGGAATATCAGAGGTGACAAATTCTTCGACGACGAGTGTTGGACTGGGGCCACGATCATTGAGCTCATCTGAAGTACCTGCAGCAGGGGATGGAAAAAGCTCGATAGACAAGTTAGTGAAAAATGGTTGAGCACAGGATGGGGAACCGTCGAATTTGGATAAAGTTAAAAACATAGTGTGTTCCCAAAAGGTAACATGTTTAAATATGCATAATCTCCGAGAAAGAGGGTTTCAACACTGATAGCCTTTATGTTCAATTCCATACCTAAGAAAACAACAAAAATGAGCACGCAGTTCAAGTTTGGTACACTTAGGGGGGTTAAGAAGGACAAAACATGCACACCCAAAAACTCGAAGATTAGAATAGTCCGGTGGCATACCATATAATCCTTCAAAAGGAAAGTTGTTCTTTAGAACTAGTGGGGGAAGTCGATTAATGATATAAACATAATTTAAGGCGACTTCACCCCAAAACTTTTCAGGACAAGATGCAGAGAGAAGTTGAGCACGTACAAAATCTAGAATATGTCAATGTTTTCTTTCAGCTCGACCAATTTATTGAGAGGTATATGGGCAAGAATGTTGAACAATAGTACCTTACAATTTAAGAAATTGAAGAATAGCAGAATCACGGTATTCTAAGGCATTGTTAGTACGCATAATTTTGATTGTACATGCAAATTGAGTTTTGATCATGTTAGCAAAATCAAAATAATTTTAGGATATTTTAGATCGATGCTTTAGAAAATATATCCAAGTGAACCTTGAATAATCATCAATGAACAAGACAAAGTATCGATAACCATTCACAGTTGAAGTGGGTGCAGAATGAATTAATCCAAATGGAGTATTATTGATAGAATCACTAAGACTAAATGAGGAAGCAGGTTGTTTCGCTAATTGACAATGCACACAATCAAAAGACTTGAATTTAGAAATACCCAATGACCCACTGAAAACAAGAGTACGAAGTTTACTGGCAGAAGTATGGCCAAGACGAAGATGCCACTGATAGACTAAGGGGGTGGAAACTGCAGCATAAATATGTTTAACAGCAGGCATTTGAAGTGACGTAAGCTCAAATAATTGTCTCACTTTGGTCCCCTTTCCAAGAATCTGCTCGTGTGAATGTCATGTACCTGACAATCAGTGGGAGAAAATGAAACAGTCAAGCCTTTGTCACATAATTGACTAACAGAAATTAAATTTAGAGCAAGGTTAGGAACACATTGGGTGTCAGGAAAATTCGAACTAGGGATATGTATGGTTTCGAATGGGTAACGGACATAGAACTACCATTTGCGGTTTGAATGCTCGAAAAATGAGGTGTATGGTTATTGTTAGAAATGACAGAAAAATTTGGTGTCATATGATTACAACACCCAGAATCAAAAAACCAATGGTTACTTGAGGTGACAGATAAAGTAGTGGTTTGGGGAGGTATCACATATTTAATGATTGCTTCCAAATCACTCATAGAAAACGTCGAGGAGGAATTTGACCCATCAGAAACAGCAGCAACAACAAAAGAACCAATTTTAGAGACAAATGTGGACTTGAATGTGCCTTTGGGACGAGGTCGTCGAGTTGGGCAGTTTGGCATTATATAACCGCGTTCATGACAATATCGACACTCAATTATAGGACAAGTAGCAAACGAGTGGCCCGTTCTTTTACAGTTCTTACAAAAAAGTGGGACGGGTTTTGATCATGATTGAGTAGTTGCTAGGGCCACTTCCCATGAAGAGGAAGGATCGATCAAGCCAAGCAAAGTTTCTTCAAACAAAATTTCTTTCACAACTGCATTAAGAGAAGGTAGGGGATCACGATACAAGAGGGTCACTCGGACTGATTCGTATTCAGGGCGAAGAGCCATGAGAACTTGGATGAGATGAATGTGGTCTTTGCTAATCTCTGCTTGTCATAACTGGTTCCAGATTGGCTAAATGAGTTCTAAGAAATCGTTGATGGACTGACCAACTTCTTGTTTCAAACTATTCAAAGTAGTAAACAACTGATAATACTATGCCAAACCAGAAGTTTTATATCTAACGAACAGGAAATCCCAAATTTTTTAGTCGTCTTAAAATTAACAAACTAAATATGTATAGATGGATTAAATGTGTTATAAAACCAGGTGATGATATGATGAATCTTACTGTCCCAATCGTCAAGTCAGTCAAGAAATTTGGCATTTGTTTCCGTGTCATCTTTTTCGGGTTTGAGGTTGTCTCCCGTAACAATTCGCCAAAGCTTTCGACCAATCAAAATACTTTTAATCCATTGGGACCAAAGTGCATAGTTTGAATCATCAAGAATCATGGAGATGGGATGTGAGACTTCACTTTTCTCCAACTAATAGAGGATATGAGTGCAGGCGCGTCAGGCGGTCAGGCGCGGTCTCTGATACCATGATAATTTTTGAAAAGAATAATGTTTATTGTATATGTTTCTTGTGTATAGGTAACTTATAAATACACATAGGTCTTGGACACAAAAAATGTATGACTATAAAATGAACCTACTAATTAGGCAGGATTCCATATTCTTTAGTTTCCTATTACACAAGTTTCTATTTTCTTAAGTTTCCTTAACACTTTTCATTAGAGGTTGGACTTGAGGCTGGTAATTAATACGGGAGATTAAGTCTTAAATCATTCAACTCAACCTTTGATGGACTTTAACTAACTTTTGTTCGCGACTTTGTGTAATGATTTGTTGTCATGGGTGTTCGAATCGCCTCGACCCCTCCCAATTAAAACTGGACTAATTAATCTCACAAGAGCTAGGAGGGCGCGCCCCTACCATTAACCCAAATGTCACAGGAAAAAATGCAGCCATGAATCAAACTCATCATATCTACTTAAGAGAAAGTACTCAAACCCTATTTATAACCACTCCATCACACCCCTTTAGGAGTAATCATTCTGTTAGGGATGAAAACCCTACACATTCTCCTATTTAATTCATTAATTACTTCCTTTTGTGGCACTATACTTAATACTTCGTGTCTAATTAATTATTGCCCTATGTAAATTCAATACGCAATTGCAGGTTCATGGATCCATTGTTCTTTGGGGAGTACCCGAGATCAATGAAGGAGAGAGTAAGAGGAAGATTGCCAACATTTACAAAGGAAGAGGCAGCTATGGTTAAAGGGTCTTTGGATTTTGTGGGGATAAATCACTACACTACCTATTATGGCTCCCATAATAATACCAACATAATTGGCGTTCTCTTGAACGATAGCTTGGCTGATTCTGGCGCCATCACTATTCGTAAGTCCAATATATCTACTATATTTCTACGGTATTTAATTTCTACGGTATTTAATAAGCACAAATAATTAATCTTTCAACCTCGCTTAAATTTATTATTATATCATTAATTAAGTCTTTCAGCCATACGTAAATTCACTTAAATTTACTATTCTACTCATAATTAAGAGTTTTCTACTATTAAATCCAAATAATTATAATTAGTTGTCAAAAAGTTAAAATAAAAATGAAGTGGTTTATTTTTGAAATATAAAAAAAACAGATTATTAGATTGATTAAATTCTCACGAGCATAGCGAGTGGGTTCAAGCGTGTGTAGCACGCTCTAGAAACTAGAATACATAATAAATCAATATCATAATATCAATTATCTTTTTCATTACTTACCTAATCTCAATATTCTAAGATTGATATATCTCTTCTTTTTCTTATTATATTTATTCACAGCGTTCAAAGGTTTAAAGCCAATTGGAGACAGGGTAAGTGAACTAACCATGTAAAAATTAATTAGTATAAATTCTCATCACATTAGTGTTTCTTAGTTATATTCTTGATAGAATCCCTCAATATATTATTCAATTGATCATTTTGCTCCTATCAAAGAAATTTATGATTTTGTCACTTTTTATTTGGTATAATAGTAAAGTACTCATTATTCATAGCATTAATAGTTCACCAAAATCATATTTTAAGTTTTATAAAAATGCTACAAAACTTAATTTAAAAATTGATTTGCAATTAAATTAACGCAATTTTTCTATCATTTAAATAAATGTTACAAAAACTTACTTTCTAGACACGTTTTTTTTTTTTTTTTTTTTGTGTATTTCTAGACACTGTTTACACCCAAAGATGTGTTGCTTTTTTGTTCGAGAATTACTTCTTTTGTTTACTTGGGATCATAGGCATCATCTATATGGTTATACATTGTGCCTCGTGGAATCAGAAGCTTAATGAATTACATCAGGCAAAAGTATGGGAACCCACTTGTCATTATCACGGAAAATGGTAACTAATTATGCTCTAGTCCTTGATGCAATGCTAGCTGATATATAAAAATGTGTATGTGGCCTCTATAATTAATATACGACACTTTTATTTAATTTTGATTTGATTAAATTAATTGGTACTATTTGTTTGTAGGAATGGACGATCCAAATGACGCACTTAAACCACTCAAAGATGCTCTCAAGGATCAAAAGCGGATCAAATACCATAACGACTACCTCACCAACTTGCTAGCCTCTATCAAGTACGTGATCTCAAATTTCAGCTTCGTGCTTACAAAAACTGTTCTTTTCATCTGTCATGATTTCAGAAAAAATAAAAATAAAAATACGATGCTCTTAATTTACTTGATATCATTGTTTTTGTTTTTTTTTTTTTGATAAGAAAGAAACGACTTGGTGGGAACCCATAACCTCTTACTCCTATGCAAGGCCGACCCTAATTAATTAAGCAAAAGCCGACATGACAATTGCCCGGGGCCCATTTGAGTGGAGCTCTACTTTTCCAATTCTTCTTTATGCATATTAGGTAAGTGTGGGCAAACCGTGGTTTGGTGGTAAAATCCTTAAATCACCACCAAATCAAGGGTTCACAATTTGATCGTTTTGCAACCCACCACCAAATCAAGGGTTCACAATTTGATTGTTTTGCAACCCACCACCAAACCGCGAACCTCAAAACTGCAACCAAACCAACTGTGGTTTGCCCGTCGGTTTGGTTTTGCGGTTTTCCTGTGACACATTTTCAAAAAAAAAAACTGCCACACATTTCATATAAGTCTACACATGTCCATCAACAAAACATACAATAAAACATATGTCTACATATGACCATCCATCAAAAACACAATGAAACACACGAACTCAATCAAAATTATGAGTCTAAGTTTATTTCAAAAGTTAAAACAACATGAAATGGCTCCAACGTAATTACATTCCATTAATTCCAAGTTTGGGGGTGATTTTGCGATTTGGTGAACTACGACTTTCTATACCACCATTTCGCAGTTTTCAAGTTTTCTAAACCACCCTTAAACTATTAGTTTAAACCACACCAAACCAGACAGTTTAGACGATTTGGGCGGTGTTGTGGAGACCACTGCCCACCCCTAATATAAGGTATGATACTTCATTTGTAAAGATATAAACTTTTGTAATAGCGAACAAATAAAGGGCTTTCTATACGCACGCTCAAGATTGTTTTACACATAGTTTTTTTGACTCATTTGCCCTCATACACACACCGCATTTTTCAACCACAAACCACCACCTTCTTCCACCTTCACTAATGGCGCAACTGCCTTCCGTCACTGCCACCACAGCCGCCTCCTTTAATTCGTCGTTACCTTCACCTCTTTTTACCGTCGTCGTCACCAACCTCATGCCATGTCAAACCCATTGTCGCCACCCTCGTTGACTTCGTTGTTGCTACCTCTGTCACAACTCTCCCCGGTCCACCGTTGCACTCCCCATCTCGACTAGATCTGGCCGAGGAGGATCGGAGAGAAAGAGTGGGTGGGGAGGGGTTGCTAGCCCACCTCCCTCACCATGTTCAGCCACGAAGAACCAAACATGGTGTGGGAGGTGAGGCAACATCTAGCCCCTCTCCCTTACAATAGATTGAGAAAAAGAGAAGATGTCGGCGACGACAAGGAGATGCGACGGAAACGACAATGGGAGAGGCAGGTGCGCCGACGGCAACAGGAGGCGGTTGTGGTGGCAGGGAAGGTGGAAGAAGGTAATGGTGGTGTGTGTGGTTGAGAATGTGGTGTGTGTGAGAAAGGGCAAATAAGTCAAAAATTAAAAAAAAACACAAACAAAAACATGTGTGTAAAGTAGTATTCGGTGTATGTTCAACAAGCCCCAAAAATAAAAGGCATAAATTTTACAATTGGTAAAAAAGTGGACCTTATTTTTTTTAGTTCAATTAATGTATACGTAATAATTCGAGATATATATAACATAATCATATAGAAGGATTATTAATTGAAGTTCTTCTCTCCAAAATATCGCTCCAGTATTTATGGAGGTGAAGAAAGTTCTACCCTGTTGCTAGGGTTAAGGCTACACCTCCGGTGTGTTCCGGCCCTTTGTACCTAATTTCTGGGAGGAATCTAAGTAGGCGTTAGTGCTGGAATGGACTCCTTCAATTTGGAACGGCTGGTTGAGGCGGTGGACGAAACGAAAGCCAACGAGATCGATGTGGCGAAGGAAATCTATGTAGCGGGAAAGACTAAGATTAATCTCAGCCTAATTGGAAGAATACTTGGAATACGTCCGGTTAGTAGAGAGGGCTTTATCATCACTATTCAACGAATATGGTCGACCTCTAATGGCTTTGATGTAGAACAAATCGCTCGAAAGAAGACTTTTATCTTTTACTTCAAATCGGAGACTGACCGTGACAAAATCCTAAAGGGAGGGCCATGGTCCTTCGATAACCAAATCATTGTCTTTTTGAAATCGGAGGGATTGGGGGAATTAGGCCTTGATTTTACTCTTTCCCCAATGTGGATACAAATCCATAACGTCTCGCTAGCGTGTATGACGCACAAGATGGTAGAATTCCTCGGAAACATGATTGGGGCGACCGAGGAGGTTGATTTAAGCGCTCTGGGCGACTGCGAATACAAGTACCTTCAAGTTAAAGTTAAGAAAAACCTCATGGAACCGTTACAAGTTAGAGTTAAGGTCGATTTGGATGAAGTGGGCTATAAACTACCATTGTTATTTCAGTATGAGAGGATGCTTGATTTCTGCTTCTGCTGTAGATGTATCAGGCATCAATATGGGGATTGTGTGCTCTTGGAAGGAAAGGAGGTGGAGCCCGAGAAGTTCATATATGGCAATTGGTTGTGAGCCAAACCCCCAATATTACTAAGATAACGTTTTGAGAGAATTGATAATTCGCCCCCCACTTTACCGGGGCGGGCGTCCGAAGCACGACTGAGGAAGAGCTATGAGAGGGGGTACAAGGGGCAACCGGACGCAGGCTGCCTACTAACAGAATCCGGGAACTAATTTCTAGGGAGATGTCCTGATTCCTCAACAGCGCATCTTTACCCTCGTCCCCCCAACTAAAAGAATGATAGAAGATTGAATTCAGGAGAAAGGGACCCCAGAGTCCTCAGCAGTTGCCATGCCTGGATCCCCACTAACACAAATTGCTCAAGGTCTATCTAAGGACTTATTGGGGGAAAACGAGCTGAGAAACCTTACCCTACCTACGTTCCAAGAGGACATTACTATCGATGCTTCTAATGATATAATAATACCCACATACGAAATGCTTGACACCACTGAGGACACACAAACTATGTGTATGGAACAGCCCCAACCAAGAATAGATGAGGAAGCTACATCGCAAGGAGCTCACTGGGAAGCACCAAAACTATTGAGGGCGACGAGTCGAATGGCTTAATTGAATCAGCTGCAGAAAGGAAGACCTCAGATAACGTGGGGTGGCTTCTAACTCGCCCATTCCCAAGAACAGGCACAAGTGGAAGTAGGTAGCCATGAACTCTCAGTTAGCAGTAACACGTCATCTCAGCCTGGGCAAGTTTAGGAAATTCTCCTATTCCAAATCGACAAATAAGAAGAAACATAACAAAGATTCCGAAATGGACCCCTCATCATCCCAGCCCCTATAAAGTAAGATGAAGCTAGAAATGTATGAAGAAAAATCGTCCACCCAACACAAGAAATTGAAAAAGCTCTGCTATTTTCATGGCTGGCTCTAACAGTGGGACTCAATCACAACAGCAGTTCTGTATAGTCAAGACAATCGATAACCATGAGTACCATCTGCTGGAATGTGCAAGGGCCGGGGAACTCTTACACATAAAATTCCCTATGAATGTTAGTTCGTAACTTTTCCCTGAGTCTACTTTTTCTCTCGGAAACTAGACTCTATGGAAAGAGAGCATGTGAATTTAAAAGAAAAATAGGCTTTGTGAATGGGTTTCATGTTGATAGTGTTGGACGAAGTGGTGGTCTGATGCTATTATAGGAAGAAGACTGGCAGGTGGAAATCAAGTCATATTCTGCTTGTCATATGGACTCTATTATCACTTTGGAGGATGGGTTTCGTTGGCAATTCACCGGATTCTATAGGAATCCAATAAGAGAAGTTAGAAGCCAATCGTGCGAGCTATTAAGAAGGTTAACCAACTGCTCTGACCTTCCATGGTGTGTGGGGGCGACTTTAATGAAATTACCAGCATGCGAGACAAGGTGGGAGGTGCGGAGAAGTGCATTTCGAAAGGATGGAGTTTTAGGATGTACTCAACCAGTGTATGATGTCTGATTTGGGATTTAAAGGTTTATATATGACTTGGAACAATAAAAAAGAGGGAACATAGAACATTCAACGGAGGTTAGAAAGATTTCTCTCTATCGAGTCATGGAAGAACCACTTCTATGAGGCTACTGTTTATCATTCGGATTTTTTCATATCAAATCATAGGCCTATTCAGCTCTCACTCTCACATCAGATAACTGGCCGAGCTCAAATAAAGCAGGGTGGCGTTTCAACTTTGAGCCATACTGGACTAAGCATGAAGACTGTGCACAAGTTATCAATGATAGTTGGCCTCTCTCCGGAGATGCTAGAGACCACGTGCTCTGAATACATGACAAGTTGGCTAAATGTGGATCTTCACCGAAATCTTGGAGTAACATAACCTTTGGAAACATCCAGGCCAAAATAAACAAATTGAAAAAAGGAGATTGAGAAACTATACGGAAAGAGTGGAGAACATGGGGTCATGGGCAGAATTAAAGCAGCAGAGAGACAGATAGACATATTACTTAATCTAGAAGAAGATCACTAGAAGCAGAGATCTAGAACTGATTGGCTCAAAGAGGGGGACATAAATACAAAATTCTTCCATCTCAAAGCTAAACAAAGAAAGTCTAAGAACCGCATTGGAAGACTGAATAATGGCAAAGGACAGTGGGTACAGAAAAATAAGGATATCTGAAAAGTCATATAGGATCATTTTCGAGAGTTGTTCACATCCATCAATCCATCTGAGGAAGAGTTGGTTACATCTACTGTAGGAGTCCAGGCAAGAATAACATAGGAGACCACTGAGATACTAAAAGCACCATTTACTAGAAGAGAGATTGAAATGGCTGTGTTTAGAATGGGGCCGGTCAAAGCACCAGGACCGAATGAATTCCATGACATTTTTTTTCCAAAAGAACTGGAGTATTGTTGGTACCGGGGTGACATCTAGTTGTTTGAGAGTATTGAACAATGATGATTCCATAAGATAAGTAAATGCAACAAGTATTGTCCTCATTCCTAAGAAAAAGAATGACGAAATAGTGGGGGATTACATGCCCATTAGTTTATGCAATGTCCTCTATAAAATACTAACTAAAACCTTGGCAAACATTCTCAAGAGAGTTCTAGCAAGACTCATTTCAGAACCTAAAGTGCCTTTGTTCCAGGTAGGCAGATAACTAACGGCATTTTGGTAGCATTTGAAATGCTACACTCCTTACACACGAGAGATTCATTGACGCATGGAGTTTCCTAGTAGATGGATGCAGTTGGTCTAGGATTGCATATTTACTCCTAGATTTGGGGTTTATGTGAATGGTACAATTGTTGGGAACATTTCTCCAAGGAGAGGCTTGCGTCAAGGGTGTTTGCTGTCACCCTACCTTTTCCTCCTATGTGTTGAAGCTTTCTATGGGTTACTCACTCAAGGGGAGGAGAAGAGCACCATTTAGGGTATGCAGTGTTCTAGACTAAGTACAAGGATAAACCACATGTTCTTTGCAGACGACAGCTTATTTTTTGTGGAGCCAAGACTGGGGTGGGAAAAGAGCTTAAAACTATACTAGATGTCTATGAAATGGCATCAGGGTAAAGGGTCAATTTCAGCAAATCAGCCATAACTTATAGTAAGAACATCCACCCTACAGTGAGAAAGCAAATTGAAGAGGATCTGGGAATTCAAGTGGCCATATCTCATGAGCAATATTTGGGGAAGCCCACAGTGGTCGTGCGTAACAAGAAACGAATCTTTGCTGCAATCAGGGGCAAGCTCTAGAAGAAAGTACAAGGATGTAAGAGAGGTCTATTCTCATATAGGGGGAAGAGAAATGTTATGTAAGGCAGTCCTACAATTAATACCAACCTATGTGACGAGTCTCTTCAAACTTCCTAACCAGGTTCCTAAAGAGATATATTCTACCCTAAGAAAATTCTAGTGGGGACAACACAACGATAAACGAAAGATTGCATGGGTAAGCTGGCGTAAGATGTGTAGACCCAAACAAGATTGAGGCTTGGGGTTCCGAGATACAGGGTTTTTCAACCAGACACTTGTAGCCAAACAAGCTTGGCGTGTTTTCCAATACCCTGATGGTCTTGCTAGCAGAATTCTAAAAGGGAAGTATTTCTTGGACAAGGACTTTCTCGACTCAGACTCTAAAGACACTGACTCATATCAATGGAAAAGCATACTATGGGATAGAGAGATTTTAGCTAAAGGACTTGTCTGGAGAATTGGGGATAGAGAAAATGTGAGAGTTTTAGTACCAACTGGGTCCCCAGACCGACTTCATACTGAATAATCATACCCCTACCGAGAAAACCAAGGAGATGTTGTTGAAGAAGTTTATTATCGGAATGAAATTCTATGATACAAGGAAACTACAAAACACCATACAAATTGAAAATGTCAGGACTGTAACCTCAATTCCAATCAGCTCATTCCCAAATGAAGACACCATAATTTGGTTCCCAGAAAAAAAAAATAGACACTACTCAGCAAGAAATGGGTATCGAGTCCTAGAAAGGGAGTCGGGTGCTAGTGAAGAATCATGTACCTCTCGATTACGGCCATGGTGGAATATGTTATGGAACCTCCGCATACCAGCTAAGGTGAAAACTTTCATCTGGAGAGCCTTCCACAATGCTTTACCAACTCAGACCAATCTCTTGAGCTGTGGTGTACAAATCTCCCTATTATATGCCAGATATGTAATAATAAGACAGAAACAATCACTCATATAATTCTTGAATGCTCGGTGGTAAAAGGGTTTTAGGGAGAATTGGATACCTGGAACCAGATCAAAAGAAAGCACACGAGCTCCCTTCGCCGACTGTCTTCTCATGGTGTGTTCGGTTGGGTTAATAGGGTTGTCTTGATAGGGTCGGATTAGAAACATTGGATTACATAGCTATGGATTAGGGGTAATCCGAAGTTGGAGACTTGTTCGGTTGGCATGATAGGATTTTAAGTGATTTCATGAAAATGACAATTTTACCCCTCCCATATAAAACCCCCACAACCGTCCTCACGTCCTCATGATTCGGTTCCATCGTCATCATCATCCTCACAACCCCTACTCGAAACCCCTAAAATCGAACTCGATCGAGTGGTTTCACCCAAATTAATGCAACCCCAACGATGATAAAGAGTAAGAATAGATCAAGCATTATGATAGTTAACAATGGTGGAAAAGAATTTAAGGAAGAAAAGCAAAGAGAAATCGAGTGGGAGATGAGGCCGGGGGAATGCTGGTGCAAAAACGTTTCTCCAAGCAAGGAAGAACAGAGAGAGAGAGAGAGAGAGAGAGTTTGTCGATAATTGTTTAAGTTTTTTCTATTTTTGTTGTTGTTGTGATTATGTTGTTGTTCTTCGTTGGGGGGTTGAAGAGAGAGAGAGAGAGAGAGTAGTGTTTGTAAAAATGAGTGGCAAATTAAGAATATTGAGTAAAGAAGTTGAACTTGATGATGGACTAACTAAGGAAAGGGTAAGGAGTCACTTAATTTAGTCCATAGTTTGTGTGATTAGCTAATCCGTTGCATTATCTAATCATGCAAAGTGAACAACGGATTACATCTAATCCAATGGATTAGCTAAGTAGTCATGCGAACCGAACACACCACCAGTATTTTCCATTCGCCACAACGCTAGTTACTAAACGTGTTAAGCTTTGCATGGTGGTATATTTGGAAATGAACGAGCATATCTTTGATGTTGGGAAAATCCCACCAAAACTCAAGTGGGAAATGGTGTCGGAATAGCTTCGTGACTTTCAGATCCATACCTCGCCAGATCTACATTGTTCAGCCCCCGAGAAAAAGGGGAAGCCTTCGCTCCCCCTACTTGGTCCCCCCAATAGGGAATGTCCTAAAGATGAATGTTGACGCTCCAGTTTTACCTGACTCTCTTTCCATTGGTGTTAGAGGAGTAATTCGAGACTCTGTAGGGGTGGTTCATGGGGCTTTTGCCCATAATATTGATGACACCTTTACACTAGAGGTGGCCGAGTTCGTGGTTATCAAGGAAAGGTTGGTGGTTGCCAAAAACAATGAGGCTCCCAATCTCCACAATTGAGTAGAATTAAAGCGGCGCAGTTGCAAGTTTGAAGAATTCCTACATCGTGAGCTTTGTAGGGGCTATCATCTCATAGATCCAAAACCTCCTCCATGGCAATACCCAAACTTCGATCCTTCATGTCCGACGATCTCGCGTGAATGTGGTCTCCCACACCTTAGCTACATTTGCAATAAAACATAATGTGTCAAACATGTGGCACCCAGACGATGCCACGTTTCTTGTCTCAAGTTGTATTGTCTGACTTGAAGTTCTCTCTTTAATAAAATATCCGCCAGTTTCAAAAAAAAAATAATCAGAGATATATACATGACTTTTTTTGAGATAACATGTACAATTATGACTCATAGATATATATTCCACAGTAGAGCCCAAATATATATCTATATCATGAGAACCTCTAAATATATTGTACATTAAATATTTTGTGTATTTATGACTCATAGATTAATGTGTTAGCTTACAATCCAATGGTTGTAAATGTGATTTTCATGACATGAGTATTTTTGTAGTTCCCATAGTAGTAGTACCCATTTTGTGTAAACCTTTTTTTTGTTTTTGGTATATATATATAAAGGCCCAACTAAGTTAATGCAACGCAAGGTAAGTGAAAATCCTGATGAATAATTCAATTCAACGAATAAATAGGCGCAAATAAAAGGGGTAAAAGTGGGGGCAAAAAATGTAATACGACGTTTTAAGACTAAATGCTACTTCAACTAGCAATTTAAAATTTAGAGTTTCATCAAGCTTATTTTGAAAATAAGCTACTAACCAAACACATCTTATTTATCGAAGTAACTTATAATCTAGTTTATAAACTAGCCGATAAGCTAGTTTGGACTTACCAACAAAGCCAACATGTATATAAAACTAGAAACTTTGGAGGTCTCTCTCCATATATTTTAAAATTTTAACCTTAATCGAACCCTACCCTTTTCTAACCTTCTATATTTAATGTATGGGACTTCCACAATTTTTAGTCTATCAATCCGTTACCAAAGAAGGTTGATCTCCATTTACTTTGAAGTTGCAAAACTAAAAAGTTGTTGATATTTGAAATTATTTTTCTTGTCAGCTTTTTTTGTGGTATTTTTTTATTTTAGTTTTTAATAACTTTTTTTTTAATAAATAAAGGTTGTTCTTGATTTTGTGTAATATTAAAAGATTTATTACTATTTGATATTTATATATTTTTAAATAGTAAGATGTTGAGAGATTCTATTATTTTATTTATTTCATAAAAAGTTAATTCAACTAAATAAATATGGCGTCAAAGCATATCTGGTGAGATGGAGTGGAAGTGTCACTTGCCAAAAAGTAAGATTTTGGGGAAGTCGTGAGTTCAACTTTCATTTAATTTTTTTAAAAAGATAATAATATAATAAAAATAAAAATAAATAGTGATAAAATACAAAATATTTTAAAATAGTTATTAATCTTCTTTTATTTGAATAAATCTATATTACTAAACACAAATTAAGGGGCCCCTTATCAGGAACTCGCCCATGCCCTTAAATAGGATGGACTGATCCTACTCCAAACTTGATATCAAACAATTAGACCACCCAATTAGTTGGTTGATATCATTATTTTTTTATAAGAAAGAAATTAACATCTTATCTTAATCCCAATGGTACTCAAACTCCCACCTTCTTAAAACTTTACCACATACGAAATCATTGAGCCATCCACTTAGTTTACTTGATATTATTATAAATCGGACTGAAATGCCTTCATGAGACCATTTTTTCTCCATATGTATAAATAACACGCCAAATGGTGGGCGTCTTAATTAGGGGCGATAAAATGGTGTCATTCATTTATATTGGAATATTTTACCTAGAAAAAAAAAGAACTAAACCAATTAACTAGCTTAGTAAGTAATGCTCCTCATTAATTTTTGATGTGTAGGGAGGATGGGTGCAATGTGAAAGGTTACTTTGCATGGTCTCTGCTAGACAACTGGGAATGGGCTGCAGGCTACACTTCTAGGTTTGGGCTTTACTTTGTGGACTACAAGGACAGGCTCAAGAGATATCCTAAAGACTCCGTTGCGTGGTTTAAAAAGTTCTTAACAGCTGTTTGAAGTGATTGTTATTTATTGTTGCCTCAATTAGGTCTCCGTGATTGAACATAGTGATATTTGTTTTAATGAAACTACTAAAGTAACTCACTTTGGACATCGACTTTGTAATATACGTCGAGATATGTGCACACGCTTCTCAAGGCAAAATGCATGGTATCCAGCTGGATCAGTGCCCAAAGTGCATTACCTAAACTTTTTCCTTATTTTAAAAGGAAATAATTTTTCTTTTTCATTCGAGGAAATAAATAGATTGATGTAAGGTACTGAAATGTCGTAAGAAAAAATGATTGTTATTAATATATATAATATGGTTGGCTTGTTTGTTTTATTTAACTAATTTTCTTTGATTGGTAGTACAGGACCCACGGGGCTAATTTAATTGTTTTTTATAATTAAGAAAGACAAAATCTATTAAGTGGCCTTCAAACTTTACGATTATTTAGATTTGGCCCCTTAACTATTGTTAAAGGCCTTATTTGGTATGAGGTGGAGATGTCTCTAAAAAAATAATTCACAGGGAGTTGAGAACTAATCTTGTTTGGTTACCCGACTTGCATGTAAGTTATCTCCCAACTTACACCCTAGGGTGTGAGATATCTCCCCACCACCCCATAGGGATATCTTCAGGAAGTTGTTGACATAATTACCCTTCATTAATGATCATTTTATTACTCATATCTCTTTTGTTTGAAGGCTACTGTGACGGCCCCAGATGCTAAACAGGGCACCGCCCGGCCTAATCCCGTAATCAAGCCTAAGACTTAATTACGTATTAGTCAGCCTTTTGTCCCTATATTTCACCAAACATTCCAATTCCATTATCATTATATTTTAACCAAAAACTCTTAAGTGTGGAAAACCAAGAAAAGACAGCATCATATGCACGTATCTATAGGACACTATTCACTCAACCCAATGTACAACCCAAAATGACATAAACAATAATAAGACAACAAAAGTCGAGACATACAAATGAGATAGGAGAGTCGCTGAATTGCTCAGAGGAAGTCGCCGATCTTCTCCTTCCCCGGTCGACCTACACCCACCGTCACAAACTAGACGGTGAGTATAGTGATATTTAAGTACTAATTGGAGAATTTCATTCCACATTTCCAAAATAAACGAATGATATTTAAAAGCATAAAGTAGCGAAATAAATTGTTGAAACAAGAACTGCAAGTAAATACCAGAGTTAAAGATGTAGAGACAGACACAGGCTAAGTGGAGATGATATATGTTCGGTCGGCGGTGAGACCTATCACCTACCCTTTCCCACTACCATATGGAGCTGCGCTCAACATATCTCACATAAATAGAGGAGCTGCTCTCTACGCTTTACAACATCAATCTCATGCTTGCCGACCACCCCGAGTCCCATAACTCGTGTGCCGCGCAAGTGTAGTGGTGAGTGCCGGAACCCCGGTAGACCCATGTCCCCATGAACCGCGCATCTCTCGTGCAATGGACACTAGATAATCTCTACTTTAATTTCAAAGACAAATAATTTCAAAATTCTAGGAAACCTAAATAAGTTAGGCTACAAAGCCCAAAGAAAATCGAATACAAGTCTACTTAAATCCACATTATTCAATTAGCATGTTTTTTATCAATTTTGTTCAAGAATGACATCAAGTGTAGGAATCAGAGGCAACGAAACAATTCACAAGGCATCATGTCACAATATTCATCCATGAATAGATACAAGAATAACATGATGTGCGAGTTCAAGTAGCAATGTCTACCAATAGACCAATAAAGCAATAAGAGAATGAAATGAAATATAAAATTCTCACAGTCATACTTACAATTCACACGCTTGTCCTAGTATATCCGATCCCTCGACAAATTCGACATGCGTGCCCAAACGCATGAGTTCTCCCCTTAGTTTCCTAACATTCAATAATGTATCAGTTTAGGCCAAATCGAAGTCGAGACAAATTTCCAAAAACCTTTTTTATTTATTTTCGGCCATTCGGCCCATTTCGCGTTTTTCGAGGTAAACCCCCCCGAAAAATGCTCGTCCGAAATTCTAAATATTTTATTTTTCCTAGAAATTCCTTATTTTCTGTTTATTTTGTCGAAATATAATTTTTCGAAATTCTTCCTAATTTTTCTAGAATTTTTCCTAATTTTCTTACATTTTTTTTTATTTTTTATTTTTTTCTTTTGTTGACCTGAATTGGACTGAACCGGGTTCGGCTCACCCGAGCCGAACCGCCCCTGTTCACCCACTATTCTCCTCTTCTATTCTTTTTTTTTTTTGTCTTTGGGCTGATCGGGCCGAACCGGCCGGTTGTGCTCCTCTTCTTCTTCCTCCCGCACGACGAGCAAATGCTTCTGTTTTTTTTTTTTTTTTTTTTTTTTTTTTTTTCGTTCGTCTCGGGGTTGGGCTTCCATCCCCAACCCCAGTTGGGTCTCCTATGCAGGGGAGACTACTCCCATGCCTTCCTCGAGCTCGGACGAATCGTCATGGCGAGTCGTCCGAGTTCGCCAACTCGAACAACAACAACAACAACCGACAGAAACAACAACAACAAACGACACAACAACAATGGAAATTCACTCACCTTGCCTTACGTCGAGCTCTCTCTCTCTCTCTCTCTCTCTCTCTCCTTCTTCCTCCTTCTCGGCTTTCTTTCTCTCCTCTGTTGAAACTGCCTTTGGAAACCAAAAAAAATATGGGATAATGTTGAACTTTGGTTTCATTTGACTTTATACATAGCATTTGGGGCGGCTTGAATGTGAGCCACACATCTCAACCCACACACGTATCTCGAGACGTATCGTGTGGTTCTTGCTCACACCACTTGTCCCTTGTGTCACTCTCAAGTGACTCCAATACTTGACACCTTGTGTTGAGATGTGTGTGTGTGAATCTAGATGTATATCTAGTGATGTCAATTTTTTCTTCTTTAACTTTAGGCCCATGTTATATATATATATATCTATTAATAGATGTGGCCACATACAAACCACACATTACCAAATGATTGTCAATTAATGTAAGTAATTCACTCGTACCCCAATATGCCGCTATTTTGGTCCCACGTCGACACGCGATTCGAGGCGCGTCCCCGCTCGTCTCAGTATCTGCATACCCGTAATGACTTAGTAGTCTACACATATACAGTACACTAGGCAAACAACACACAAAGATGAAAATGTACCCCGGCCCTTGCCTCGGTAACCGAACGTATCACGGTGTGGGTCCCACAGTACGGGTCGTTGAGCCTGTGTAAAGACAATAACACAGTTAAAAATTTTGGGCTGTTACAGCTATTTATGTCAATTCATATTTTTATGATTAAAAAATTTGAAACTTCCATGTAAGTTTAAAGTTGAACAAAAATGAAAATATTAACTCTAAAGAGTTAACTCTAAGGAGATAACTTCAATTAACACTGCAAGTTAGCAAAAACAAGCCAAACGGGGCCAAAGATGATTTGATCCCTTAAACGGAACTACTTCACAAGCCCTAGGCGAATCAAAGGAAAAAAAGTGGGAGTTCACCCTGCATTTGTCCCTGTTACCATCTGTACAACCATCAATGGCGCAGTACCTCGACAATGAAGCCGACCAAAATACTCTATCAGCATCTCATTGAAGATCTCCAAGGCCCTTCTCAGCGTTTGTGGTTATGAGAGAGGTCTCAATATTTGAACAAATTGACAATTTTGGTGGAGGCAAAGAAGACATGGAGTTTCGAGGGTGGAGAAAACCACTTATTAGCACAGTAAGGTGTGCAAGGATCGTGTGAGCGAGAGAGGTCCAGGTGGAGATTGATCCGAGGTTATAAAATATCCTCTGAAAGACCTTTTTTTTATTGGACAATTTTTTTTTTACGTAGGACGACCCATATTGGACTTATGTGATTGACCAATAGTTATCTTAATCGAGAAAGTCTCCGTGTCGTCCATCATACCTAGACTTTTGAGAGAACAAGCAAAGGCAATCCAATGTAATACAGGAATGATGAGTGAAAAGAGAGTTGGGAACGTGAAAGGTGAACTACCTCACCGTCCTTGTCAAATCTCTGTGACGGTCTGACTATTGATTTATTACACACTCATTTAAGAACTGTGCGGTGCATTTTGCATTGTAAAAGATGCAAGTGATTGAGGGATCCACAGAGAAAAAGATGACACAGTTCGTGCCCTTTTTTCTTCGATCAATTCGGCTTCAAGTTTGTCGGGGAGTTAAGATTGCAAGTCTTGTTAAACACTATGAGGTACGAGGTTCCGGCAGAGGCAACCAAATTGATAACGACGACCGAGGCGGAGACTTGGACAGAGATCGTTCGACGGGGAAACAAACGGACGGAGCGAGCGAGGGGGACCTAGATGACTCAAGGAACCGAGGATGAAAGGAAATGGCTCTTTTCGGTTGACATGAAACAAATACTTACAGAGAGACAAGAACAAAGGGGGTTGTATCTACGAGTTTTCCTCTGTTAGAGTAAAACACAGAACAGAGTATATACCAGAACTTGTTTGTGATTGTGTATGTGAATGTGAGATGTCATGTGATATGTATAGTTCGTTACAAATGTATACGTGTCTGGTGAGGATTGGACTCTATGTATTTGTATCTGTATATAAACCTACTAATGAGGAATAGATGATCATCAAAGTAACAGAAAGCATGATCTGTTCTTCGTTTCTTGACAAATTCATCTTTTTACATGGTATCAGAGCTTGAGAGGCTTTGATTGCCATGATCCTTCTCAAGCAAACATGAGTCAATCAATGCCAGATTCTTCTACAGCAGCAACTGTACCTTCTGGATCTACTGGAGCAGCAAACATTGGGGTTTCTGGAGGTCAAGTTGCAGGAATTGGAGGTTCTGGAGCTATAATGGCGTCTCATCAAATCAATGGTTTTGGAGTATCAGGTTCATCCTTTGTTATTGCTCCTTTTGGACATTCTTTAAGTCAATCTATGTCAATTAAGCTAGATGAAACAAATTACCTGATGTGGAAGACTTTATTGATGCCTGCAATAAGAGGTTATAACCAAGATGGAATCTTGTTGGGAGAAACACCTTGTCCACCAAAGTTTGATCCAAATACAGGAATTTTCAATCCAAGCTATCAAGATTGGAATTCCAAAGATCAGCTTATGTCGCATATAATCTTGAATTCTATTTCACCTACCATTGCATCTCAAATCTTGAATGTTGCGTTATCTTCCGCTCATGAGGTTTGACAAGCAATAGCTAACCTATGTGGTGCTCAAAACAAATCAAAGATTCAAGTGTGTCGAAACAACATTTTGACAGCAAGGAAAGGTTAAAAAACTATGATACAATACTTACAAGGACTAAAAGAAAATGCTGACAGTTTGGTTCAGCTGGTGCAGCTATGAATGAAGCTGATTTAATTGCAAGTGCGATTTCTGGTCTTGATTTTGAGTATACGGCATATGCATCCATTCTTCAAGAAAGAAATTCTTTGACATGGCCTGAAATGTATGCATCTTTGCTGAGTTTTGAAGCTAGACTTCAACAAATTCACGGTGTGACTGTGAATCTTGGAAACACGAGTGTTACTCCTTCTGCAAATGCTGCTTTTGTTAAAACTCAAAATCCGCAACATAATGGTCGTTTACAAAAGCATAATGGAAAATCTAACTCTCAAGGAAGAGGAAATGGACATAGAGGAAGCGATACTGGTAACAGAGGACACAGGGGCCGGGGTAGAGGCCGTTATAATGGTGGAACTAGGCCTGTATGTCAAATATGAAAGAAGACAGGACATGAGGCATCCATTTGCTATTACAGGGTTGACTTATCTTATGGTTCATGAAGTTCTCATTAGGCTACTGTTTCTTCAAACTTTAGTCTATAAGGACCTAATCAATTCTCTTCTCATTACAGGTTAGCCATTGCTGTAAATGCCTTCTATACTGCATCCAACACAAATCAATGTTTTACATCACCTGAGTCAGTCGTCAATCAAGCCTGGTATGCAGATAGTGGAGTCTCAGCTCATGTGACAAATGATGTGAATCAACTATGCAACAGATCTTCATATGCAGGTACTAATTCTCTTACTATAGGGAATGGTAACTTGCTTAACATTGATTCAATTGGATCTATTAAACCTGACAAATTATCTTCTCATCTACATTTGAAGAATACTCTATATGTGCCTCACATAACCAAAAGTCTCATTAGTATATCTCAGCTTACTAATGACTATCCTGTATTTGTGGAATTTCATTCCAAACATTGTTTCATAAAAATGATCTTCTCTCCAAGGAGATTTTACTCAAAGGGACTCTTAAAGATGGATTGTACAAATTCGCTTCAAAGTTGGATTCTAGAGCAGCTATTCAACAGTCCAATCCTGCTGTGATGATGTCTACTGTGAAGTCCTCCTCTGCATCAGTGTGGCATACTCGTTTGGCTCATCCTTCAGGGTCAATATTGAGTGAAGTGTTAAAAAGTAACAATTTACCAGTTGTAAAGGATCTAGTACACCATCATTTTGTGAGGCATGTAAACTTGGTAAAATACACTCTTTACCATTTCCAAATTCAGTATCTCATGCTTCCAGTCCATTGTCACTTGTACATACGGATGTTTGGGGCCCTTCACCAATAAAATCAAATGATGGTTACGCATTTTCTTGATGGTTTTTCAAGGTTTACTTGGGTATATCCAATAAAAGTCAAGAGTTAGACCTAATCAATCTTTATTCAGTTTAAAACTTGGTGGAAACTCAGTTTTCAACTAAGATCAAGTGTTTAAAGTCAGATTGGGGAGGAAAGTATCGGCCTTTTACTCACTATCTAGCTCAACATCGCATCCAGTTTCAACATCCTTGTCCTCATACACACCAACAGCATGGAAGAGCAGAGCGTAAACACAGACACCTAGTTGAAACTACTCTTACTCTTTTAGCTCAAGCTAAGTTACTATACTCTTTTTGGTGGGATGCTTGTTCTACGGCTGTTTTTGTAATCAATCGATTACCAACTCCAGTCTTATCTGGTGTGTCTCCCTATCAAGTTCTCTGGAAATCTCCTCCAAAATATGAGATTCTAAAAGTGTTTGGGTATGCTTGCTTCCCTTATCTGAGGCCTTATAATAACCATAAGTTCCAATAAAGATAAGAGAAATGTCTGTTCATTGGTTACAGCCCTAGTCACAAAGGGTACAAATGTTTGAGTTCCAAGGGACGTCTTTATATTTGTAGGAATATCCTGTTCAATGAAGTAGACTTTCCATACCATGAGTTATTTGATGTACACAGCAGTCTTTCTGCATCAGATAACTCTTCTTTTCAGTCTCTTCATACTGTTACACCGACTCCTAGTGACAACATTGGTTTCAATATCATGGCTTGTGGAATATACATGCGTTTCGTATGCTAGGTGACAAGTTCGGAGGTCTTATAGAAGTCGCCCATTCCACGTTAGTGAGAACCGAGCTTGAGTTTCCCGTTTTAAAGGTCCAAGGGTCGGATCATGAATTCTTTCCAGTGGAATTAGACATTCCATGTTGGGGTAAAACAACTTTTTTTAAAGGTCAGCCTAGTCCAATTTGAGGAACCATATTTTCAATCACTGGGAAGGGATTCTGATGAGGAGTGGGGGTCGAAAAAATCTCAGTCCTATAGAGGGCCGGAGAAGACAGAAACGAGGAAGAAGACGGGGTACACAAGGGCGAAAGGCAGACCTAGCACCTATGAGGCACAGTCTTACTACAGTAGATCGGTTGGCGCAAATGGGGTGTGGACATATGGCGATACAATAAATGGTGAACAGAGGCCATTCCTCTAAACCCGTCAAATCAAGAGATACCCCATAACCATATCTACCTAGAATTAAATGCTCAACAGTATTCTGATACCATAGAGAGAAGGGAGTTATTAATGGAGAGAGGAAAAACTATTGTATGTGTCGACCCATGCACTATACCCTCTAGACGGGAGATCGGTGAGTCGTCTGCTCCACGCTTTCCCCCAACTGCACCGAAAGTGGTGGACTGTAGCAACAGAAATAAGGGAGACGCGAGGGAGATCTCGGTGGGCCCACAAACTAGCGGGGACAGTTTTGGGGACTAAAGTTTTATTCAAGAGGTTAATTCAAGCAGTTCAACAATATATTGTACTAACAACAACCCTTGGGCCTGATATCATGAATATGGAAGCGGGGGTTTGGGGAGTCGGGCCTACAATTCAATTTGGAAAGCCCAGGTACTGAAAGCCCAAACCAGTCTGTGGATTCGTGGGACTTGGACTTCATCAACGCAATGCTGGCAGTGGCCCAACAATTTGAACCTAATGGGAGCATGGATAGCCCAGATGTGATGCTAGTAGAAACAGGAGCTAGGCCTCGAACGGATGTAGATGAGGGAGAAATAACCAATAGTAGGGAATGAAACACTCAGGACTCATGGGTGGCCGAGCCTGATTTTGTCCAAGAAGTAATAGCAGCAGCCCAAGACTTTGACATTCCAGCTCAGGTAGTTGATGTGATGATACTTGAAGCAAATAGCAGAGAGGACCGGAAAAAATTACAAAAGTACATATAAAATTACTTTAAATGAGGGAAATGAGGGTGAAAATGGATTTTTTTTTCCAAAAATAAGCAATAACGCATAATCAAAAGGCGTTATCACAATGGGTTGGTGTTGTTGCTGACGTGGACACATGGATAGCGCCTTTTCAAAAGGCGCTATCCATGTGTCATGGCCACGTGGGACGGATTACACAGATAGCGCCTTTTGAAAAGGTCTTGTGTAATCTGCGCGTCCTACGTAGACAGTGAGGTGGACAGTGAGGTGGAAGACAATTGTATAAATAGCTCATTTTCAAAAGGAGCTATCTATACAAATTGCCTCGCCACCTCACCGCCACCTCACACCCATGAAGCCTACAAATAGTGATATAACGCGCACGCATATCGCCACCTCACACCCGCGCCACTCGCGTATGTCGAGGTAGACAACCAATGTAAACAACGCGCACGCATATTGACGCGGTCAACCCATGCAAATGTCACCCATGTATGCCGAGGTGGAGATTTCATGCAAATGTCAGGCACGTCTGTCGAGGTGGGCGACCCATGCAACCTCGTGCAACTGATCATGCAAACGTCACGCACGTGTCTCGAGGTGGTAAAACCAATGTAAACGTCGCGCACGTATCTCCTGGTTGACAACACATGGAAACGCCACGCACGCATGTCGAGGTGGGCCAGCCATGCATATCCACTACAGACCATGGACCCCATGCAAACGTCAACTTCAGATTTTTGATATTTTGTCACTAATTTATGAGAAAAAATTACAAAATTACTTTACCTTTTACTTTAAACCCGAAAAACAAGTGTGGTTTTTTTTTTTTTTTTTTCTAAAACTGGGCTATGTCGCCTTTTGAAAAGACGTTATTGGCTATTTTTGAAGTTTGTGAGGTGGCGGGGCAAATGTATAGATAACTCCTTTTCAAAATGAGCTATATACAAACCTTTACAAATTATGTCCCCCTATGCACCGCCACCTCACCGCCAACTCACAAACTTCAAACATAGCCAATAACGCCTTTTCAAAAGGCGTTATTGGAAGTTTGTGAGGTGACGGTGAGGTGGCGGGGCAAATGTATTGATAGCGCTTTTTCATCGCCTACAAAAGCAATAACGCATTTTGAAAAGGCGTTATTAGCTACTTTTGTTAATTCAAAGTACACCACCCTATTTTGTGAAATAAATTGTAAATGTGCCTTACTTTTGAAAAAACACCGAGAGGACCGAGTTATCAGAGCAACCCAACAAGACTCCGCCTTACCGGGTCTTGACCAAGGTCTTATGGAAGGACTAATTCGGGGATTGGGTGTTTTTCCAAAACTAAGGTGGATTTACAATTTTTTTCACAAAATAGGTGGTGTACTTTGAAATCACAAAAGTAGGCAATAACGCCTTTTGAAAAGGCGTCATTGGTTTTAAGTTGGTGAGGTGGATGTGAGGTGGCGTTGACGTGGCGGCGATTTGTACAGATAACGCCTTTTGAAAATGCGCTATCTGTACATTTTGGCCGCCACCTCACCGCCACGTAACCGCCACCTCACCAACTTGCAATAACGCCTTTTGAAAAGGCGTTATTGGTTAATTTTGATGTTTGTGAGGTGGCGGGCCAAATATAGATGGCGCCTTTTCAAAAGGCGCTATCTATAAAACTCGCCGCCACGTCACCGCCACCTCACCAACTTGACTCGTCGATCCGTCCGCCCACCGCCGCCGCCGCCGCTGGTCCGCGACCTCCCCTGCGCGTTGCTTCTTTGCTGGATTCTTGTGCGCATTTGCCGTCACTGCTGAAAGCTCTTGGACGCGTCGTCCTCGGCCGCTCCATTGTTAATTTCAATCGAAATGCTTAACTAAGAAAATTATAAAACTATTAATTACATAACTAAGCAAATTAAATAACCTAACCTAACATAACCTAACTGTGTGAACTAAACTAACGAACCCAACAAAACTAAATTCTACTGACCGCAAATTGTCGAACAACAAAACTAAAGTAAAGTAATCAAACATTAATAACCTAACTAACGAAATTAACTAAACATCACCTCCATCTCGTCGTCGAACTTCGTCGAATTCGCGCCTCTCGTCGAGGAAAGAACAGTCCGACAACGCGCCGCCGCGCGCCGCTCCATGTCTTTCGCCGCGCCTTTGCCGCGCGCATACCGCTCGCCATCATCGCTGCGCGCGCGCGCGCGCGGCGCGCGCGCGAGCCACCAGCCCGCGCTGCGCTGCTGCAGCTCATCCGCGGCCTCGCAGTCTGCCGCGCGCCCCTCGTCGCCGCGCGCCGTTCCTCCTCGCTAGAGCCGACGTCCGCGCTCGCGCGCCGCGCTGCCAGTGTGCTCGCTGTTGCCGTTCGCGCCGCCGCTGGCGCCGCCGCCGTCGTCGCGAGTTGCGATTCCGCGCTCTCGCTCCTCGCCGATGCTCGGCGCGGCTCGTCGTCCGACCGCCCTCCGCAAGCCGCTGCTGGGACGCCGCCGCCGCCGGTCCACGTCGCTCGCCGGAGCCGGAGCCGCTCGCACCACCACCGTCGCTCGCCGGATCCACGTGGACGGGTGCCAAATCAATAGCGCATTCTCCGGAAGGTGCTATTGAATTTGGATGTCCACGTGGATCCACGCGTGACCGGGACATAACTAATAGCGCCTTCTGAGAAGGCGCTATTAGTTCTCCCCGTCGCCACGTCAGCAATAGCGCCTTCTCATTGGGCGATATTGCTTAGTGTGGGAAAAAAAAACCCACCTCTACTTACCTCTTTTAAAGTAAAAAGTTTAGTACTTTTGGTAAAAAATTCCAGGGACAGAGCAGTCAACAAATGTAAGTAGCCCCAACACAGCTAGACATGCGAGCCCGAGTGAGGTCAGTAAGAAAAGGAATGGAGGAGGAGACAGAGGGAGAAAGGATACATGAAACACATGAAGAAGAGCGGGATCCCAGAGATTTCAATAGCTCTGAATCCGATGAGGAGAACCTAAATATGGGGGTGACGCAAGAGTTGGTAGTGAGTAAGGAAGAATGGTATAAGGAGGTAGCTGAGGATTCCCTTGAGGCGAATGAAGCTAAACCGCCAATCCTGAGGGACGGGAACCCAACAACAGCCGAACTTGAGGTTTTTAAAAGGCCGTTTTCCTCAGAGATAACAAACATAGAGGGAGATGAGTCCACATAAGAGCAATCAACAAATGTGGAGGTACAAGATACATCTGACTATCCGAGGAACAACAAAAGGCAAACACATGCAATGACGTACGAGAGGAAGGACAACCTGCATTAACATCAATGAAGGCAAATGTCGAGTTCATGAGAACCATTGGAGTCAGGCTTACACGACAGACGCGAACACCAGCTGAATAGGAAAGAAGGAGAATGGCAAGCGAAATTAATTATGGCTCGACTAATAGGAGGGGTCCAAGGGTTTCCCAATGAGGATATTAACGTGGAACGTGAGGGGTCTTGTAGTGGCAAGCAAAAGAAAGGCCGTGAAGAAGACAATTGAGAAGCATAAGCCTGACATTGTGATACTATAAGAAACGAGATTACCGGAGATGGATCGATCTGTGGTTTCAACAATATGGGGGAGTAGATTTAAGGGGTGGGTTGTACTAGAATCAGAGGGTAGTAGAGGCGGGGTGGTAATCATTTGGGATGTAAGAAGAACGAGTGTCATAAACTCATTGGTGGGGAGATTTTCGGTGTCAATTCAAATCCGAGAGGCACAGGGATCGGAATGGTAGATTACTGGAGTATATGGTCCGTGTAACACCAGCAGTATACACGAGTTTTGGGAGGAGCTGGCTGTTGTATATGGTATATGTGCACCAAACTGGTGTGTGTGGTGATTTTAACGTGCCGAGATATATGACTGAGAAGTTGCATTGCACTAGAACCAGCACAAGTATGAGGGATCTTGACAACTTGATCAGGGAACTACAACTTATCGATCCACCACTTCTTCAAAACGTCTATACATGGTCAAACTTCAGGGAAAACCCAATTTGCGCAAGGCTGAACAGGGTGATGTTTACGCAATAATGGGCTAATCAATTCAAGTTCGGTCGACAGTATATAGGGGAACGAATTACCTCTGATCACACGCCAGTAATCCTAGATACAGGGATCACCAAATGGGGGCCATCTCCATTCAGATTCGAAAATATGTGGCTGGGCGTAGGAGGATTTAAAACAAAATTCATAAGCTGGTGGAGAGAGTGAAATGGGGGCAAGCACTAGGTATTCCTTAATGCAAAGGCTGAAAGCTATGAAGCGAAAAATCATTGATTGGAACAAGAACGATTTTGGAGTCTTACATCAGAAAAGAAGCATACTGATACAAACTATTGGGGCACTAGATGAGGAGGAGGGTAGCCTGAGCTGGACAACGGAAAAAGGTAAGCTAAGAAAGAGACTAAAGATGGAGCTAGAACATGCTTTGCTACTGGAAAAACGTATGAACCAACAAAAAATGAAGGTGAAATGGTGTAAGGAGGGGGATAATACTACTAGTTTCTTTCATCGCATACTCAGTGCAAGAAAAGGGAAGAACGTCATCGACAGATTCCAAGTTAGTGACACAATTTTTACTGAGGACCTCAAGACGATCGAGCATATGATCTTGAGTTTCTTTAGCAACCTATATACAAACCATAAAACATAGGATTGGGAGGTTCATGGAATTGAGTGGAGTCCTATATCAAATGGGAGAGCTGAGACACTTGAATTGGCGTTTACCGAAGAAGAGGTGTGGGAAGCGATTTGCAGTTGCGCACTGGATAAATCGCGAGGGGCGAATGGCGTCTACCATGTCCATTTGCAAAGAACTTTGGGGAGTCTTGAAACAAGATATAATGAGATTCATGAGTTAGTTTTACCGGAATGGGGTGGTAAGCTCAGTGATGAACGAAACATACATTGTTTAACACCTAAAGGAAAGCATCAAGGAAATATGTCTGATTTCAGGCCTATAAGCCTAATTACATCTATGTACAAGATTATCTCTTAAGTGTTGGCAACAAGGCTAAAAGAGGTACTCTCCCAAACAATTGGAAGGGAACAAAATGCATTCACCCCGAATAGACAAATGCTTGACTCTGTCCTTATCACTGGTGAGGTCGTGGAGTACACAAGGTTGAAGAAGAAAAAAACATTGTGGTGTATGGGCATGCAGGCGTTGATTTGGTGGGTGTGGGTGAAAGGAATTATAGAATTTTTGAAGGCAAGGAGAGAATGTGGGAAGAGGTGTGGGAAGCGATAAAACGGGCTGGTGGCTTCAATATTTGTGGGAACTAAATGCTTTGAGACAAAGTCATGGACGGAGTTAAATAGGAAATGGGAAAGGTTGTTATGACGATAGGGAAGTAAAGGACATAATGTAATTCGGGGGATATAGCAGTGTAATTTTTATTTCCCACTTTTGTATTTTCCCGACCACAGGATCACGGGTTCAACCTAGTTGATTCGGTGAGAATATGGTACCACAACGAGGAGGAGTCTTCATTGCTTCGCCTCGAAGTGGGGGACATAGTATTCATAGGTGGAATGACGCGTTTTTTCCTCTATTACACTGGTAGAAGTTTTTTTCAACTTTATTTATGAGAAACACATTGTTTCTCGCCTCAGTAAATATTACTAATCACTTGTACATATTAAGCTATAATAAATAAAGTTTTGTTCTTATTAAAAAAAATGGGAAGTTGGAGTTCCGTTTTCTTTTTATGTCTATTAACGTTTGGTTGTAGGGCAAAATTTAAAAAACTTCGAAATTTGAGGGCCATTTAATTAGTTTTGCCATTAAGAAATTAATTAACTTATTATTATATATTTATATCCCTCATGCAATTAACCACCTTACGATAACTACTAAGGCTAATATCTAAGGCCAGTTCCACCAAGCAAGGGAACCAATTAACTTTATATATTTATATCCCTCATGCAATCAGCCACCTTAGGATAACTACGAAGGCTAAGATCTAACATTTTCATCAAGAAAGAGAATCAATTAGTTCGAGTCTCATGCAATACATCGTATATATAATTGCTCATGCACCAAGAATAACTGTCTTTTAATTTTATTAATACACCAATTAATCGATTGGGCAATGGTTTGATATTTCTTTCTTATAAAAAAAACTATCTATTTATTCACTTAATTAAAACCTAAATACATACGCCAACGCATTTTTCTAACACGTTCATGAGTGAAGTCCATCTAGCCAGTTGACATCAACGCATACATTACACAAAATTAGTTAACATCTGGATGCATATTGCACAAGCTGCTAGGGGACTTCAAACAAATGAGCGTACTGAAAAGTGAGAACATGTTACAACTTGCTTTATTTCTTCTACTATTACGTACTATATTATATTGAAAACTTCTAATTAAATTGCTTACCCTCGTAAGTACTTCCGAAGGCCCAGTTTGCGGGAGCCACATCAAGAGATTCTACCATTTTACCATCACCAGTAGTCACTTGGAATGACAAGCTCTGCCCCAACAATTTTTCACCAGTCTGCCAGTTTTGCCCCCAATTTCTTTTCATTTGAATCCATCCACCACTACTCGACCCCTTAATCTTAACATCACTAACATCACCAGCACCCCCAACATTGTACACCAAAATCATTATGAAATTGGGGTTGCCTTTTATTTCAAATCTAATTCCTCCCGTCTTCACACACGGCACGCGATGGTACTTAACAGGTACTATACCAGCTTTGTATTCAGCGATCTTTAAGAACATTGGCATCGAGAGATCAAAGTGCTTTTGCGGAGGGTTGCACCAGATGTCCACTGTTTTGGTGTGGTTTGGAGGGCAGAAGTTTGTGCTTGTGATAGTAATAGTGCCTTTCTTACACCATTGTGTCGAGTTGAAGCACATTATTTCAAAGCATGCTCCGCAAGCTTCACCGTCGTTGAAGAGAGCGGCGCTTAGCGCTGCAGTGTTGAGACCATAGCCTTGCTTGAACAAATCACCATAACCACAAGCTCCCTCTGTTTCATTTCCATCGATACATGTACGTAGTCATCATGGATCAAACATATATACAATATAAATCTAAATATAAAAAACTACCTACGTACCATGTATGCATATGCATGATAAGATAAATGAAACACTTGCATGGTTTCACGACCGCTTATGTCTCCATAGAAAGTTGCATGCGCGACAGACCAATCACTTTGACCTTCTATCATTTTATGAGCATAGACAGGGGCGAATCCATGATTTTTGATAGCCTTGGGCTATAAATATTTTTTAATTTATTATTTTTATATATTATTATGTATACTTTAAATAAATTATACCACTATATATATATATATATATATGCATCCATGACAAACATAAAATTAGCATGGTTATCGCATAAATTAAGCCACAAACTATTAAGCAAAGAAAAAAAAACATTTGAACACAAACACTTGTAATAGATCAAATCGAAACCAAATCAATAGATAATGAGTTCAACTGAAGTACCTTAAATTAAAAATTGTTGTCTACTTGTCACAAACATGACTCGATCAATGAAAAGTGTATCAGCTGCAAACACAAACAATATAGAATCAAATATAAATTATATTGGTGGGTAAAGAATAAAAGTAATACTTAAATAATAAATTATATAAAAATCAGAATATGAAGAAAAATAACCTATTTAAGTTGTGCCTTCCTTTGCTTTAAAGAATCGAATTCATCAATTACTTCATCTATATCGATATTTTGAGCGAATTCTCGTTCAATATGAATGATCATAGTATCTGTCAAGAATTCTTCTTCCATTCTATTTCGTAAATCAGTCTTAATACGCTTCATAAATGAAAATGCTCGCTCTGTTGATGCCGTGGATACTGAGGTAGAGTCAAAATAAGACGAATCAATCTCTCAACCAAGTTGTAGTGATGCGACTTATTTGTTCGAATTAATATCTCCAATAACTCGAAGTTGATGACAAATTCGAAAACACTTGTGGTGAAGTACATCAACCTCATAATGCTCCAATTGACATCTCAAATGATGCATTTCTTGATCACTAAAATCAATGCAGGATATAACTTTCTTGCAAGAATACTGATTTGATCAACATCAAATAATTTGAACTGATCATTTGGTTGTAAAGCACAACTCAACTTAAGGATTTCCAATGCATCATCATTAAATCTGTAATTCAACTCTTCCAATTGATAGTCAATCACGTAATTGAGCATATCAAAGTGGTAATGATGCTCAACTGTGACGAGACTTTTTGCTGACAAGAACGACATGTGCCCTCATTGTACCAAGCATTCATATCGGGTGTTTCGATTTCATACTCTATGCAAATCGAATTCACACACATCAAAAGGTGATCAAAGCTTTCATTTCGTAATTTTAGAAGAAGTACTTTTGTTGTGGCAATTGAATCTAGTGCATTCAGAATATCTAGAGTTTTTTCTTGCAAGTTCGGCAAAGCATATCTGTAATTCCCGAAATTCTATGCATTACATGCAACATGAATACGAAGTCAAAAGTTTTCATCATCATTAAAACACCTTTTGCTTCACCACGAATATCATCGTAGATCCATCACTAACCATTTTTTTAAGCACTTGCATCGTTGCCCAATACATATCAATCACACCGCAAATAGAATCAAAATGAGAGCTCCACCGTGTGTCTCCCGCTTCGTTGTAAACTTCCGATTTGATTAGCTCCTTTACCAGTTTCACGTTCACCACTAGCTACTTTACGTGCAATCTCTGACTTAAAAGGCTTGCAACTCAAGAAGGCGTTTTGGAGAAGAACCTATAAGGTTAACAATAGAAGACAACTTTGAAAAGAGTAACCAAATCGACGGTTCCTTTTTAGCTCGCAACTAATGCTAGTTGTAGTCGATGAGCAAAACAATGCACATAATATGCATATGGACGAGTCTTTGAGAAATAAAGCTTGCAACCCATTCCATGTCCACGCATGTTACTAGCACCATCATATCCTTGACCACGCAAGTCATTTATAAGTAAGTTATACCGAGCAAGAGAGTTACATACACTTTTCTTAAGTGTTGAAGCGCCGGTGTTTTCGACTTGGACAATATCGAAAAACGCTCTTTAATTGAGCCTTGACCATCCACGAATCTCAACACAATTGCCATTTCTTCTTTGCCTCCCGCATCCTTGGCTTCATCAACTAATAGACAAAACTTTTTATCTCCAATTTCTTCACGAAATTTTTTCTCACCATGTTAGCCATAATATGCAAAATCTCTTTTTGAATATTTGGTGAGGTGTACTTTGCATTCCCTGGAGCATTGTCGAGTATAACGTCCTCAATGTTAACATTTAATCTACCCATAAGCTTCAACATTTCTATGAGATTTCCTCGATTTTCTCGAAGTTGAACCTTCACGATGACCTCTAACTGCGCATCCTTGTAAACTAAGCCATCGAACGACCTCACTTGTAACCTTAAGCCGCAACCGATTTTTTCGAACATCCTCCGAAGTCTGTGCATTTATCACCCTGTCAATGTGTCGAGTAACATTCGACAAATTCTCAACAGATTGTACATAATTTCTATCTTTGCGAATTGATGCTTCCCATATGTATCAAGAATGGGCAATTAACCCCTTGATTAACTCTCTTCCAATTTTTAAGTCCTCCATTAGTTAATGTGCAGGTGAGGTGTATTACCATTTTCAAAAAGGTAACACGGAAACAAAATACCGCGTGCTTTGAAGGAGAATACTCCAACCATTGAAATTCTCCAAACCATTTTGGTTGAAAGCGACGATATTGATTTCCGAATAGAGTTCGTGGGTATTCGGCAACCTAGGTTGATAAGGGCCCATCTTTATATATGTTCGTCTAATCTCATCTCTCACATTGAAGGAATATTGCCGTATTGGAGCGCAAGCCCGGATCTCTTTCAAGAGAATTATAATCAATATAAACTTCTAAAGGTCTCTCGTTTCCTCACGAGATGAAGCCTCAACAACTGATGGAGAAAGATTGCCAACCTTAGATGCCTCCCCACTTGATTTAAAAAAGGAAAAAATTGTCTTCGTTCTTTTGTTACCATGACGCTCCATAGAGTTTAGTCCAAAGCTAGTATGCTATCCTTAAAAGAAAAAATGTATCCTTAAATATTAAAGTCATGAAAACTTTTTTTATTCTCCTAATTCAATCAATGTAAATAGTATATGATCAAAGATATAAAAAAACATGTGAAACATAAAAAACCAACAAGTTAAAAAAAATTAAGAACTAGCATACAGATCAAAGTTAAATTGAGCTAACTACACTTATACATTTATTTTATGTAACCAACCTAAGCTACCAACAAATAGCCCATACAAATGAAAATTGCTTATTTTAGCACTTTAGGCATGAACTAAGCATAATTACTAAACTTGCTTTCCCCGTCGAATGCTAGACAACACAAAAGCTTATGTCTATGCCTGAGCAAGATTACGAGACATCAAGCACAACACACTTCAATTTATGAAGCATAACAAAACATTTTACACCATATACAATGGAGAGTAGTATCTACTAAATACAAAAAGTTTTCACCTAAATACAAGTATTCTGACTAAAGAATTTATCAAAAAAAAGTATTCTGACTAAAGAAGGAAAATACTAAAAATCTGATTAGAAGTTCATTGAGAGATTTTGTCAAGCACTTGGCTTACATAAAGTTAAACACTAAAAACAAACCAAAGTATGTAATTGCCCCAGCTGAATGTATCCAATTAGATTCAAAAATCACACTAACCCAATCACATACACTGAAGCAAGAATTGATCTTTATCAGTGTAACAACAATCCAAACAAACCCCTAATTCAAGATCGACAACAAATCTCAAAACCCCATCTCACCAATCAACCAAAAGTACCAAATTTACACAGAAAACCCTAAGAATCGAAAATGGCATCGACGAACGGACCGATGGATTGGAGGCGAGATCATCATGCAAGCAACGACGCCGCCGCCTCCTCCGCCATTGCCGTGAGGCTTCGAACTTTCGACTTGGCAAGCTTGTGATTCATGAAGATGAAGCAACGCCTCGCCCTCGCTTCGAAATCGAAGGGTGCTTGGTGAGTGGTTGTGCAGGGGCGACATGGGCGTATGTTTTGGTTGTGGGCTTATGGGCCACAAACTAATTTTTTTTTTTTTTTTTTTTTTTTTTTTTTTTTTTTTTTTGGGCTTTTTGGGCCTTGCCCTGGGCTACTGACCCAGGGCAATCCCAACGTGGATACGCCCTGCATAGAGAAATGTAATGGCCATTATAAGAACAACTCTATATTCAAAGTTAGGCATTTTGTTGTTACCTCAATTTGTATTTTGAAGTTCTAATCACGACGAGGACTATTTATAATGACATTATAGCTTTCATTTCCTTTTTTACGTTTTAATATCATTATGATAACGAGGAAAATTAGCATTACCATATAAAAGAAATCAAGGAGTTACCTTGAGAAGTAATTGGACGTTGGTGGGTGACATGGAAACATGGATATTGTATTAATGCTGATATTTTCTTAAAATTAAACCAATCTTATTTTGAAACACTTAAGAAAAGGTTTTCATAAATATAAGTTAACTATATGGGTAAACATACGTTGATCAAAAAAAAAAAAAAGATGATATATTATTGACTTATATTCAGTGTACGAGACCTTAGCTCTCGTCCATGAATGTCGAGCCATCGCGATCGCGTGTGTGCACGTGTATGAAAAAAAAACCCGGAGACATCAACATTTGAACTTTATTTAATTGTTTTACATATTGGTATAGCTCATGACATTCACAAGGACAAGGTATTTCAACAACTTCTCTCTATGTTTTTATTCAGATAACCTATTCTTTAGGAATACAAGATGCATGATTGAGTAATTCATCATATATTACTAGGAATAGCTTAGTTCAGCTAACATGGATGAGTGCTTGAAACTATCTAGTGTTGTCAAACAATTGTATGTTACATGATCAAATTATAAAAGCATCACAAAAATATATATTTAGTTTGATTTTATCGAAGACTTGATTTGGAAATATTGTGAATTCTAATTTTTATAAAATAAATGCAATAAATCAATTAACATTTTAGTTAATTTTTTTTTCTAAAAAATAAAACTAATAATAAAATCACTAAAACCTAACTACTTTTTGTAAAAAGAACACAAATTTTATATAAAATGTTTCATTATTAATTAAAAAAGGATAGTTTACTTTCTCCAAAAATTATAAAAATATATATTTATTGTTGTAAATAATATTGATTGACAACTCTACATATTCCACGTTTGATTATTCTAACTATCCACATGATGAAACACCCACTTTAATTCATGTAATTATTTAATTAGCCTTAATGTTATTTATTCTTGTAATTGTATAGAAATGTAACTTGTGCCATTTGATCTTACCAAGGATTTATATAAAGGGGTCACACCCATGTAATGAGGTACACCATGATGGAGTAAAAGTTTTCTCTTATTTCTCCCCCATTTCTTCTCTTGATCCATCTTCTAGTTCTTTATTTACTTTCTCTAGCTTTCTTTAAAGTTATTTTACAACACGTTATCAGCACGAAAACTCTACATGAATGAGACATAGCTAGGAAGATTGGTCCTTTTGGATATGCTGACGGTGAGGCTTGTCTATATCACGATCTATTGGAGAAGTGGATGTTGGCCATGGTGAATTCATTGTACCCTAACCACATGCGAAGCAAGTACATGTTTGCAATTTATCTTATATTTAATAATTTTCATTCCAACTACATCATATATGGAATGGGATATTCTTGAAATTAAGTCAGTTCCACATGCTTAATCAATCATCATTTTTTTTTGACGCCAATTAATCATTATACTTGCATCAATTGCAACATGTGTAGGGTCTAGTGTAGTATTTGTTACACATATTTTGGTCATCCAAATATAAATATTAACCTAAGATAAGTTGCAAACTAATTGGAAGAAAAATATTTTGAATTCCTTTCGTTATTTGATTATTTCACATAAAAAATTGTGTACATAGTTTGTTAAACTGATAATAAAATTGGGTGTCAAAGCTCTTGGTGCTAACTTTCCCAATTTTTTTAAAAAAGGGTAAAGATGAACCATTTTTTTCGTTTTGGCAAAAGCAAATATATAATGTTTTACTTTTCTTTCATTTGGATTTTTTATTACTTATATACACAATTTTACTTATACATACAATTAATTGATTGATTTAAAATATGGGTTGGAGGTCTAGTCTTTGTATATTTTCTAAATCTAAAAGATATAAATATCACCATATCCTCTTTTATCAGCTAACCTTTGAATTACCGCTCACCAAAATAATTATTTTTAATTGTTTAGTAATTGATAAACCCTTTGATATGTCTAATTAATGTATATATGCATACTATATATATTTTGGCATGCGTGAAAAAAATAATTTTTAATTATATTTTGACTATAATTAATATATCGTACACATGCCACATAAATTATTTCGTTTATATGCATACATGTGGTACTATATTATGCAAAATTTTCTATGATTCAAAATTATGAGCTAATCTCTTAATTGATTGATTAATTATGAAATAAAGTAAAAATTTGCTTGATTATGCTCATCAAACAATATAACCATATATCTTGACTATAGTGCTTGATTAATTTATCCATTTTAATATATAAATATTTTATATTTGGCATTCATGTTAAATAAAAAAAAACATTAACAGTATATTGGTTGGAAACCATAAGATGCGACGTTACTTGCTCTAAGTTGTCTATGGACAAATTCATCTGACGGTAACAACGCCCCGTATTGTTAAATATTTTTATAAAATATTAAGTATATATTATTTACGCACGACCTATTTTACCATTAATTGAAAGGCATTTCCTATGATCATATAATTTTTATATTAGTTTTTCTCATAAAATTATTAACGATTAATTATGTTCTATTCTTGATTTTTTATAATATAAATAACACTTAAGTCGAGTTGATAGTGGGTAAGTCTTGTCCCAGGTAAAGCTAAATATTGAAAGGAGATGGGTTATCCCGTTCGAGGAGGCATGGTTGTTAAGTAGACTCTCGTCTCGCCCCCCAACCTGGAGGTTGTCCTACCAACTTTTACAAGTAGTATATTTTGTATCTAAAATAATCAAGTCGTGAACATGTATTTAATCATATACTATGTATTTTTACATAAAAAGGAGAAAACTATTTAACTTTATCTCTATTTTTCAAATATTATTTCAATCATACATAATAGAAGTTGTTGCCTTAATATTATTATTGACAAGAATTACTTGTCACAGGAAACTAGATGCTTAAATCATGAAAATGCATCTATGCAAGGACGTGCAAATATCATTAATATTTATTCGCCAACATCTCTATAGAGATTTGAAAAGTGAATATATCACTTCATAGTTATCCTTTCACCTTATGAAGCTAGCTATGAATAAACCAAAATTGGTGATGCTCTAAAAAGTTTTAAATGAGCGGCTGGGTCTTAAACTGCAATACTTATATCAGTCGAATGTGAATTATAATTTCGCAATTTTAATTACTTCTTGGTTGAGGCTATGCGGAAAAGTGACTGATGAGACAATGATAGAAAAAGTCCATGTACATGGTATGCCTCGATATATTATTACAACAAAATATCGAGTGCATATATCAATTCAATTTTAATATTATGAATTGATTTCTTACCTCGTGATAGGCTGGTAGCTGAGTAAAATAATGAGATATTATACATATAATATCACTCATGTTCAATTGGTCTAGCTTCATGAAGCATATGTTGCGTTATAAAATGACCACGGTCGCAATGATAAAATTATGGACGAGAAAAATGTGAAAAGATCTGGTAAAGGTCGTATTAATAATTCAATCAAAAGTGAAATAAAAGTGGTGCACCACATGAAATATAAAAGGGCAAATTATTGACAAATGAGTGTGCTAAAAATCGTGACAAGCAATGTCACATATGAAAGGCCATTAGGCCATACTGATAATGTATTGTCATATATGCCTAAATATTTTGATAACATTTACCATGCCGATTAAAGGCAAAATTATGAATTTTATGGCTCATTAAAATTGACACATTGAGATGTATTCAAATCATTAGCTAAATAAAGGCGATGAACTTATGTCTTAATATAAAAAAGAATATTTCTTAACTTAGCTGAGGCTAATGTTCAGACAATATCTGGTACAACATTTATAATGTTTAATGTCTTGCACCAGAAGAATCTTACTCAAAATAATAGATAAATTATCTATATGAATTTGGTGTTATCTGATAATGAAATTCTCAACTCTACATTCTGGTTATATATTTTTTTTTCTATATAAGGCATATTGAAATAAAATGTCTTCATATGATTCAACGACATTCATAATATGAAATGATCATTTTGATCAACAATGATACAAATTATAGTTAGTAAGGACATCATATAAGGAACCATGAGTTTGATCAGTTGGTGATTATAATTATGCTAATTATCTTAAAGCAAATTAATGAGAGATTTATATCAATTTAACTCTAAATTCATTATCTTATAAGATGTATTAAGCCCCTAATATGGGATTTTTTATAGCAAGTTTTGTTGATGTCGCTATGATGAATCAATTTGTCCACTATTAGGGGGAGATATAAAGCCTATTCAAAAGGAATGACGTGAAATTGCATGAAACACATCAAATTTGTTGTATTATGATCCATGTATAAATTAATATGAACTTCAAAGTTCAAATGATCATTTATTAGCAACAAATTATGAATCAATTACTTGATGCAATTACTAATATAAAAGAGTGACGAAATCATATGTTCTAGCATTAAAGGTTTATATTGGAAATGGTAATATATACACCAACAAAACGCTTAAGGCGTAAAAGACCAGATATTGCATTTTTGATTAATTTACTTGCAAGATGCAGCTCTTCAACTACTCGAAGAAATTGAAATGACGTTATATACACTTTTGTTTTTTTTGTCATCATCGAGTTCATCATAAGTGGCATGAGTTTGTTTTACTCAAAAGGGTAAAACTAAGTTTTATAAAAATTTGTTGCAAAACAATATAAGATGGCTCACCCATGTGAACATGAGGGGAAGAATCAAAAGGATTTATTAATTAGTGCATTGGACTCTTTTTTCCTTAGCTATAGTTTTATCCCATTGGATTTTTCTAGCAAGGTTTTTAATGAAGCAATCCTATCAATATCATATTCCATATCAATATTAATGAGAGAGATGTACTATTTTTCTATGCTGGATTTTCTCTCACAAGATTTTTCTTAGTAAAGATTTTAACGAAATATTTTCTCTTAGCAAGTTGTTATCCAAGGGGGAGTGTTGTAAATAATATGGATTGACAACTTTACATTTTACACCTTTTATTATTCAAACTATTCACATGATGTAACACCCACTTTAATTCATGTAATTACTTAGCCTTAATGTTATTTATTCATGTAATTGTATGAAATGTAACTTGTTCACTTTGGTCTTATCAAGGGCCTATATACGGGGTCACACTCATGTAATTATGTATACCATGATGGAATGAAAATTATCCTATTTCTCCCCCATCTCTTCTCTTGTTATATCTTCTAGTTCTTTGTTTACTTTCTTTAATTTTGTTCAAAGTTATTTTATAACATTTGTAAAGTTATGAAAAAAACCTCGAAATGCAATTACGCAGTTCTTCGATGCGGTATAAACGTAGCACGACACTAGCATAAAACAAACTACTAACCTCAACCAATGAATCAACAATCACACCACCAAACCATAAAAACAAACAAAAAAATAAAAATAAAAAGAACAAATAGCATGAGAAAAAGACAACTGTAAAAGTAAAAAAAAAACTACCTAGTGAAAGAAGAGGGTGGCAAGGGCTCTGTGAGGGTGGTGGTGGCGTGGTGGTCGATGAGTAACGAAGGACCACACACGGGCAAGGGCGAATAACATTGGGCAACAATGCACAACATCAGGCAGCGACGCATAAGGCCGGGCAAGGGCGGTGCATAACTGGCAATGGGGGACTGTCAAGTCCCTGATTTCAATAAATCAATATTTAGATTTAATTACAAGATTAGTTGGTCTTAATTACAACTTGTGCTGTGGATTATGACTCGGATCGGTGAAAAAGAGAATTGCTAGGTTAATATTATTTTTAGTTGGCGAATGCTTAGTGTGTTTATTATATGGTATTTCGTTGAGACGTCGGAGTGTGTTAAGGTCGATGTGTCCTCAATTTGACATAATCATGGTTGCAAGTGTGTATCTGAATGGCACGAGAAAATAAATAATTAGTTGCTTGAAAACTCGTAAATCAAATGTCAAGTATCACATAAGGATTTTGCTTCGACTTACGTGCAAGTCAGGATTGGTGGCAATGTGAAATGGGCACGAAGTTAGTGCACGACATTGCCTCGAGTTTCATGTCAGTTGGCAGCTGTTAAGATTAAGATTAGGTCCAAATTGGTGCAAGTTTGGTTAAGTATGACAAGAGAATTGGTCCAAAAGATTTTAGTATGTCATGAACAAAGTTAAGATTTTTGAGGTTTTGGTGTGACCAAAACCACTTTTATAAACGTTTTATGGAATGGACTATATTGTCGAGAAGTTAGTTCGATTTGGTAAAAAACCAGATCGAAAACAAGCATCGAAAATCAAAACACGTCGAAATAGGGATTTCGGGAATTAATAAATAAAAAAATTAAGCTGCTGACAAGCAACTGAGGGTTTATATATAAATATATATATTAAAAAAACCAAAATCAAACGTTTTTTCATTTCTAACAGAACGTTTTGAGTTTTTGGTTTCTAAACCTCTTCGCGGACACTTTCACTCGCGAAGCTCCATACGTCTTATTTTCATCTGATTTCTCTTTGTAAAACAGTGAAGTGTCGTGAGACAGTAAGTTTGAGCCAAGTTATCATGGTGGAAACGAGGTATTCGACCCACAATATGGTAAATTTTTAATTAAGGGCATTTTCCTCAATTCAATTTGTATTCATGCGATTTCTCGATTTCTTTCACGGGGTTTTGATAGAAATTGATATGGATTGTTGGGAATTAATATATTAGATTGATTTGCATCAATTTGGAATAAATTCTACCAACATGAGTTTTGTTTTGGTGAATTGAATCGATGCAATTCAGTTGATAACTATTTTGAAGACATTTTTATTGTTAAAACTGCTTTACATAGGGACTCATGATAAATTGGATTATTATTTTTTGTTTAAATTGACTCCACGGGCTATAAAATACATTGAATTTTAGTAGGTATGGTTTCTTGGTGTTTGATGTTGAGTTTTGAGGATTTAATTGTAAATACATTGATTTAGAGAGGTTTCATTAGTCCAAAATAAATAAAGTTCGCCTAATCAACAAGTCATAATGGGAAATTCATAACTTCTCTATTTGTAATCCGATTTGAGTGTTCTTGGAGTTTACAGTAAGTATTAAGTAATCTCTACAAGTTTCTTTTTGGTTATCATGGCAAATATTGAGGTTTTCAAGGTTAAAATGTCACCCCAAACTAACTAGTTAAAAGCTAGTTGAAGTTTTTATAAATAATTATTTTTGGAAATAGTTATCGAGCATTCTTTGGCCATGTTTTCGTAGGGTTTCGTTATTTAGTTTCACTTATAACTTGACCCGTAATATAATTGTGTATGTAGGGAAGCTATTGGAGCCACTTTCAAGGTGATCTAACGCTCATAGAATCCCAAAAATTAAGCTCGAAATTAGCTGTTTGTAAGTAAATCTCATAGTAACCTTTATATTGTATGAATATTTCTCGAGTATAATTGCATGCACGATTTATCGTTGCATTATTTGTCGATCATGCATACATGGACGCGAGAGAAATGAGGCTTTTGGGTGTCTTATTGTGTTCAATGGATATATGTGTGGTATGGTGAACATCGTGGCGCTCTATAGCTGGAGTCACTGATCGTTGTTGACACTTGTTTAGGAGGATTTGCGAGAATGTGTTGGCTAGGGTCATAATCCATTTATAGCCGAGGGCGTGGCTTCCCAAAAGCCTTCCTCTCAAATTCATGATTCCTTATTACTGTTCCCGTACTACTTTTGGAAGTCGATCTTTATTTGTAGTTAAGGAACAGAAACGGGATGGATTGCATCCTTGTATATTTATAGTTCCTTGAAATATTACTGTTTCGTTTAAACTCTTTTATTATGATGCATTTGGTTATTACAGGTGTACTGGATAGTGTGAGATTTACTTATATGACATTATTGAATTTTTATTATTGGGTAATGACATGTTCAATTAATGGATTTGAAGAATGGAAAGAGCGATCATTAGTATTCTAGTAATTTCTTTATGTTCTTGACAAATCAATAATTAGACATATTTTATAGTGTAATTTAAGTTGATTTCATATATAATGATAATATTACACTAGATATTCTCTTGTTTTTGTGATTTCAGGATTTAAATAGGAAAATGAAGAAATTGAAGAAAGTAGAAAGAAGAGCAAAATAGTCAAACTGGAGAGATCTCTAGCGATTAGCCTGTGATTTGAGTTTACACTAAAAATCATTACTTAAATCAGCAGCAAGAAAAAATCAGCAAATCCACAAAGAATTGGAGAATAAAGTAGAAATCGCCAACTAAATTGGTGGAGCACAGAGAGCTAAACTCAGTGATTTACTCAGCGATTTATGTACAACTTAGGAATCGCTGACAAATTGATGAGGTCGCTGATGAGTTTTTTAGATAAGAATGAGGAATTTGTCTGATATGTACTCTTAGGGAAACTATATATAGGACCAGAAATGTGACGACCTCTTCTTTAAAATAGGACATTGCCCAGCCTAATCCTATAATTAATCCCTCAAGGTCTGCGATGCTCATTCTTCACCTGTGGATAGATCTCACAATTCCTGATGAACTTAGACACATCCACCTTCATCCCAGGCCACCAGAAATATCTCTTCATATCGTGGTACATTTTGGTCCTGCCTTGATGAACGGTGAATCGGGAATGGTGTGACTCCCCAAGAATCTCGTCTTTTAGCTCCACCACTGACAATATCCATAGTCTGCATCTGTATCTCAGATACTGATCTGACATCTCTGTCTAGTCAACATAATCTGTACTATGCGCTAACTCACTGAACCTCGGGTACAACCTATTGGTCCTCTGACCCTTTGACACTCTCTATGTAGATACGGCCTGTACTCTCATCTGTGCGCAAATCTCAACTCGAGTATCTGAAGGAGCCTCTGACTGATATGCTGTCATCGCTGCTTCGAGTAACCCATGCTCATGCGTCATATAACATCTGACAACCTCAACATTTCTAATCGGTATCCTACTTAGCGCATCTGCGACTACGTTGGCTTTTCCTGGGTGATACTCAAAGGAAAAGTCATAGTCCTTCAAAAATTCCAACCATCTACACTGTTTCATATTCAGCTCCTTCTGTATGAAGAGATATTTCAGACTCTTATTATCAGTAAAGAGTACGAATTCCTCTCCATACAAATGATGTATCTACACCTTCAGTGTAAACACAACCACTGCCAACTCCAAATCGTGTATGAGATAGTTCTTCTCATGTATCTTCAGCTGTCTGGAGGCGTACTTAACAACTGCTCTGCACTGCATCAGTACAAAGCCTAAATCTGTACGAGAAGCATTTGTATACACTGGAAATTCATGTCCAGCTTCTGACAATACCAATACTGGCGCAGTAGTCAACAATATCTTTAACTTATCAAATGCCTGTTCATAAGCCTCTGTCCACTAAAAAGCGACGTCCTTCTGTGTCAATCTAGCAATCGGTGAAGAAATTTTTAAGAAATCTTCACAAATCGGTGGTAGTACACTACCAAACCCAGAAAGCTCTTGATCTATGCCACTTTTGTAGGTGGAGGCGAATCCATGATAGCCCAAATCTTGGTTGGATCTACTGCAATCCCTGCTGTTCCAACAATGTGCCCTAGAGATTTGTCATCTGAAAGCCAAAATTCACACTTGCTGAACTTGGCGTAGAGTCTAAGCTCCCTCAAAGTCTACAACGTCTCTCGAGGTGCTGCTCGTGATCCTATCTGGTCCTCGAATATATCAGTATATCATTGATGAAAACTATCACAGAGCGGTCAAGAAACGGTCTAAAGACCCGATGCATCAAATCCATGAACACTTCGGGGTCATTGGTCAGCTCAAATGGCATGATCGTGAAATGATACTGTCCATATCTCATGTTGAAAGCTGTCTTCGACTTATCCTCATCTTTTATCTTTAGTTGATGATACCCTGATCGCAGGTCTATCTTAGAGAAATACTATGCTCCTCTCAGCTGATCGAATAAATCGTCGATCCTTGGTAGTGTATAGTTTTTCCTAACTGTGACCTTGTTCAACTATCTGTAGTAGATACACAGTCTCAAAGTACCATCATTCTTCTTCACAAAAGGATGGGTGCTCCCCGTGGCGACATAGAAGGTGTGATGAATTCCTTATGTCTAAAGTCATGAAAGTGAGTCTTCAACTCCTCTACCTCTCGCGGGGCCATATGGTATGGAGGTATAGATATAGGCCTTGTGCCTAGTAGTAACTCAATGATAAAGTCAACCTATCTCGGCGCCAATAAACCAGGTAAATCTTCTGGAAAAACACCTGGAAACTCACAAACAGCAGGTATGTCCTCAAGTTTGGGCCCCTAACTCTCTATCATTACATACAATGCTACTAGAGTCTCAATCTCTCCACTAGTCGTAAGTAGACCTCTCGTGCTCTCGGATCTCGATGTACTACCTCTATATGTGAATATCAGACGTCTTGGGATATCGAATATCACTGTCTTACCGAAATAGTCGATATGAGTGTGGCATGCTGACAACTAATCCATCCCTAGTAGTGCATGAAACTCTAGCATCTCGAAGACTCTAAAATCAGCAAATAATATCACCCCACTAATCTCAATTGGACATCCCGTATATAAGCTGTTAGGATAAAACCTATCCCCAGATATAATGCTTAATATTTGGTGTACATTAATCCTAATAGGTGATTAACCTAGGATGCCTATCGTGCGACCAACAATGAATGATACAGCAGACCCGAAATCAAATAAAACATTAGCATCTCTACCATAAATATAAACCATGCTTTTGATGAGATTTCGTGTGGCTTCGCGTCTCTCTAACTTGTATGATGAAAGCTCAGCCCGAAGTCTATCCTCAATTTTCAAAATCTCGGGCCTCTACTATTGGGATAACACCTACTTCTCAATTCTTGAAGTGTCTCGTCCCGTCAAAGTATGCTAGTTTCAATATGATGAAGTCTTTCACTAGCTGAACCTCGACTGATGTACTGGATGATGTGGGCGTGGGGAATGGTGCTATCTCCAATGTCTCTCCCGGTTCTGTCACTACTGACAAAGTCTATACTACTAGTATTGCTGTAATCTCCGATCTTGAGTCGATCTGCCATCGCACTCTGCAAGTTGATGATGTTCGCAACACCAGCAGCTACTTAGATAACACACACACACATATATATATATATATATATATATAAATATAGAAACTAACATGTACATATGAGATCCCCATATCACTTTCACTCACTTCCCAATTAATGGTTTTCGAGGCAAAGATCGTCTGGTTTCTACAACTAAAGTTTGTGTTTTATTCTACTTAAGTTATGTAATTATCGAGAACTAAAGGCTATGATACCAACTGTGTTGGTATCATAACCTCTTTGACCACAATGTTCGTAGAACCTATGCTCTGATACCAACTGTGAAGGCCCCTTCTTTAAAAGGGCACTATGTGGTCTAATCTCGTAATTAAGCCCTAATCTCAGTCACGTAGGACTTAACTACGTACTAGTCAGCCTTTTTTTCCTATTCTCCTCGTTAAACGCGTTCAAGATAAGTAATACACATATCACAATATTATTGAACTTCAGAGTTAATTAAAACTTTTTCTTTCAGTTAATAATAACTTGCATAAGTCTTAATAGTTATGTGGAAGCAATTATTAAAAATCTTAAGTATGGAAACTAGAAAACAAAATCACATGCATATAAATATCAAAAGGATGATAATCAGTTTGATAATCAAGTCTCAAGTCGAGGAACTATATGCTCAACCCAATATACAACCCAAAATATATAGAGAAGATATAAAGTAAATAATACATCAAAAGTCGAAACCTACAAAATATGAAGTAGAAAAACACCGAATGCTTAGAGACGATCTTCTCCTTGCCCAGCATACTACTCGACGGATCTGCACCCACCTTCATAAAAAGAACGATGAGTACAATATGTAATAAAATAATAATTGGAGATTCTTATGTAAGTTTCCAAACATAATCTGTTGGTATTTAAAAGCATAAATATAGCGAAGAAGTGCTGAAATGGAAATATGCTAGAAAATACAACAGTTAAGCAAATTGAGATTGACACAAGCTAAGTAGTAATGATCTAGGTCCGGCCGGATGTGAGTCCTATCACATAGGCCTTTATTTCGCCACCTCAAAGTGGAGTTGTGCTCTACACCTCTATCGAAAGTTGGAGCTGAGCTCTACGACTCCATAATCATCTATATCTCAATCCCTAAAGGCGGAGGTAAGCTCTACGCATCAATAAATCATTTATATATACATAATTGCGGACTACCCTGGGTCCCATAACCCGTGTCCGCGCAAGTGTAGCGGTGAGTACCGACATCCCCAGTAGTCTAGTGACCCCTGTGTGCCGGGCATCTCATAATTATGCAATGGACCCCAGATTCTACCTCTATTTTGTAATTTCAAGAAAGACTAGCATCAAGGATATCAAGACAAGGCAATATGCTTCAAAGCCAACAATCATAGAATACAAGTCCATATATACTCCAATTTCATTACTCTAATCCTAATTGCATGTTATTCTCGATCATACTTTCGTTAAAACAGTAAGGAAAACATATAACATGAGAATAGAGTCAATGATTCCACAAGCAAATGATATCATGATACAACACCTATATAATGAGTTAAATATGAAACAATTTCATGATATCAGAATACAAGGCATTTCATAGTCAAATAGACTGTAAAACAGACCCCAATTAGAATGAAATGTAAACAAGAACCTCGACAAGATTACTTATAAAACACATAGTTTCCAAGCTTAAACCGGCCGTCTCACAACTCACGTCGCATTCCCTACACCTAACATATATTCTCTAAGATAAATTTCCAATGTTTCATGTGTTAGGATCTTATTTGAATACTTGTGCGTAATTATAGTTTAATTGAGGTTGCTTCAAGCTGTCTTTGAGTCTGCTCAATTATAACATTTAGTATGCTCTAAAATACTAACATTTGAACTTTGAGCAAACTAAAACTAAGCCAAATAGTCTTAATCCAAATAAGAAAGTTCAAAAACCCATAATAGTCTTATTTCTATTGAGCAAACTTAAAACTTATAACAGTCTTAATATCATCGAGCATATTAAAAATTTATCCACTTTTGAGTCTGCCCAAATTGCACAGAATGAATTTTATTCAACTCTAAAGCTTTCGATTCTTGAGTCTAAGAATACACAAATCACCTCAAGCTCGTTCCATTTGGCTTAAAAACAACTCTATTGAGTTCTAACATCATCATGCAATTATTTATACTCAAGTTCCATGCAATAAATATCCAATAACCATTAAATAAAGTTACTATTCATCTTCTTCACATACACAACTCAACAATCATAAAGACTTCCACAATGATCCCAACAAGAGTTTTTCACTAATTAAGGGCCGATCTACTCTTATGAACCCACATGTACCAAAACTCATCAATAAGAACAATTTGGAATATAACTTTTGTAGAGATTTGGTGAAAAAAAAACATACCAAGAGCTTTAATGGAGTTGTCTCCTTTCATTTTATGAGCTCCACTAAATTAGATTCACACTCTCTAGCATCAACCTTCTTGTTCTTCAAAAATCCCAACAACAATTGCAAGATTTTCTACAACTTGTTTGATCTCCTAATTTTTTTCACAAGCTCTCTAATGGTGTTGGAGTTTATTTTGCATGTTGAACAAGAGAGCATGAAACTTATATAGTCATTTAAGCCGTCATATTCCACTAAGTCAAAATAAATTCACCACTTGTTACTTTTTGCATGACACCTAACATGCATCCTATTTTCTATTGGTCCACCTACATATATTATAAGATATTTTTTATTTTTTCAATGCCCGTTTAAATTAATTAAATGCAATTCTAATTCCACAAACTTAAAAGTTGCCATTGAATTTCACTATATTTACAATAAAACCATACACATGTTTTATTTAAGTTAGCAAATATTCGTTTAGTCTAAATATAGCTACTAACCAAAGTATGGACTTTCATTATATGAAAATTCAAGTCTATTTAAGTACCGATCACAACATCTTCTATCCACATCCCATACTCGTATGCATCTCGAGGCGCATTCCCACTCTCGTCTCGAGGCCTATATATATTAATAAATGTGATTTAATAATTTACACACATACACAACATTAGGAACACATCACATAAATGTAAAATATTTCTCGGCCACGTGTCTCGGTCGGTGTGCGTATGAAGATGTGGGTCCCACATCATGGGTCGATGATCCTGATTAAGGATTAAAACGCGATTAGAGATTCAGGCCATAACAAATCTTCCCAAATAATGAAGATTTCATCCTTGAAATTAAAACTCAAGTTAGGATTATACCTGACTCGAAAAGGTACGGGAATCTATTTCCTTCAATTGATTCCTAAGATTAATATATTACATACACTTTATTGAAACTTACACATTACAATTCATAATTGAAATCATTGCAAATCAGAGATGAATATAAATATATTATCTTTAATTAAATCAATAATACTAAACTTGAATTGCAAACGCGGAGTCTTCAAAACTTTCTCCATACAAAACTCCTTAATACTCAAAACCAAATAAACCTATGCTAAATTACTCTTATGGTGGCTAATAGTTGATATATTGTGTGTTTACCATGTCCTAACACCTATTTATATTTGCTAATTAAAATTAGAAACCTTACTTTGCAATTTAACTCGGAATAAAACTCCAACTTTCTATTTTCCTCGAGGCTGGCGCTGTCGCTTATGCCCTAGTGTCGTAGGTGTTAAGCCACGGCACCGTCACTGTGCAACCTCTGTGTGAGAAATTTTTTTCTTTTGTCGATCTGGCGTTATCCCTCTTGTTTTGGCGTTGTTCCTTGTACATCTACAGTGTCGCCACTACACCAAACCTCCAGACTCATTTTCTCCATTTTCTTTGCTCTCACATGTCGTGCATTTCCTTCCCATGTTGTGCCTTAGTACTCCACAACGCCACCATGTGTAGCCACGATGCCAACCATGCTTTCTGGGTTTTTGCTCCATTTCTTTTCGTTTTTGCTCATTTCCTTCTTTTACACCTTATTTACCTGAAAATGCAATAACACCATTAATTAGAGCTCATTTAGGGATATTTATACTAAATATACTACTAAACTAAACATATATATAAGTCTAAATAATCACTTATCAAATACCTCCAAACAAAAGATTTCGCACATCCCAAACAAAAGTTTATTTTGCTAAGTCTCCTAATAACTAGTTCTCGTTCAATTTACATTGTTCATGGAGTATCTTTTAATTCATTAAGTTTCAAGTTAATAATCTACTTAAGAGTTTTTCTTTGCAAAAACTTGTTATTATAAGACATGTAGCTTTAACAACACATATAATTTCACTTTCGAAACACCGAAGTAGATCACAACCAAAAATCATTTCAACACTCAAGTAGCAAGTATGCAATCTCGTGATTTCTCATTAAGCTCAGGAATTCACAAATAAGCATAGATCAAACTCATATTTGGTAGACTTTAGCACTTCAAGAGTCTATAAGATTTCATATAGTTGAAAAAACTTAACTCAACTAGCTACTCGTACTCGAGCTAAATCTTTTATTTGAAGAGTTTTATTATACTTACGCCTTCTTTTTCTCTATTTCATTTTTCTCTCATTTTTCTTCTCCTTTTATTTTTTATTTTTTTCTTGTCTCTGCTCCTTTTCCTATGGACATTTTTTTCCTCACTTTTTCCAACCATTAAGTTCTCTGCTCCATTTCCTGTAGAACTTGTAGGATTCTCTCATTTTTATATTTTTAAAAATCTTATTAGCACTTCTCACTTTCACTTAATCAAGTAAGTTAACTCCAACTTTTAATTTACAATGCATATTTCTTCCCCTCTTTGCACTAAGTCCTTATTTGCTTTGTTTATTATAGAATCTGTAGAGATCTAACTTTTTCCATAATAAGTATTATAATTTCTTGCTTTTGTTTTTAGTTCAAGGTCTTCCCTAACTCTAGGTTTCTAATCATGATATCACACTGTTGTTTGCTACATTTTATTATTTTCCTCTTCAAAAATTTAAAACACTCTTTTGAGTTTCATATCAAAAAGATACTTGTAATCTACTCAACCTCAATTAAAGGAATGAACATGTAAATGAACTACTTATTCATTACATAGTACTATATATAACCTAATTTATACTACTTAAACATTAAAATAGTAAGAAAAATGATAAATTTATACACTACCATGCTTTCCTCTTTAACTGCTTCAAAATTAAAATTTAAAAGATCATACCTGCAGTGTTTATCCTTAATTCTCAGCCTATCTTACCACTTCCTATAGTGTAATGTAGTGTCAATGCCCCCAAACTTAAGCCAAACCTTGTCCTCATGGTTTAAAAGTAAGCCTGAAACAAGAAAACACTAAAACCCATAAACATATATAATAACACAAGTTATATAATAAACTAAACTAAATATAGAATTTAAACAAGTAAATAGTTAACAAAATGTCCTAAGTTTTAAATTAAATTGTATTAATGTATCTCTTGTCTCCCCATGTCTAAAGGAATCATAATACACTGACATCAGGACTGCGCATCATCGTCATCATCTGCATCATCAGCTCTAGTGTAGGATGGTGTCAATATACATTCCATCCTCTTGTTGTATATGATGTCATCAATGTTGATATCCCCATTTTTTGTAATCTCATAAAAGACAAGCCGCTTTCGGCTTGTTGATCTCACCCTGTTGAGAGATGGGGTATAGCGATTCAACAAAGAAATGTTGCCACATTCGGTAAATTTTCCTAACACTTCCTTTCTTTATGTGCTTTGGCACATTCTCAGCTCCCATGACCCAACCTTGTTGTCCTTGGACAACCAATGTGCTCTCTATGACTCTAAAAAGGGTATATGTTATAGGGTCTCTTATATAACTTATTCGGGAAACTCTGTTCAGCTCCATACAAACTTAAGTGCTCTAATCCATAGATAATATTAATCTCACATCTATTAATGGGAACAAAAATGCCTCTCACCTTCACTGGCTCTTCCTTGCTAGTGAACTTCGCATTAGCATAAAATATGTTCATAAAAAATCCCACTCACTCTTTTAACTTTGTTCTTTCTATAGTCTTGAGTGCGCTGATCCCAATTTTGTTGCCTAATGAAGTTATTCACTCTATTATCATACTTAGTCGACAAATTTATTCCCTTTTCACAAATGAACTCCCTATGTTGGATATTCCCATATCGGTCATTGGCCTATCTACTAATGAAAAATCTAGATTTAAATTGCCTACACTCCTTTGTAGGATCTCTTGAGGTAGATGCCTCAAAGTCAAAACGGAGATTACCCAGTGATGATCTATTATTAATCAATGCATGATTGATTGAATTGAATTATACAAGAAGCTTATTTATACAAATATGGTGATACATAGGTAAAAGGTAATTACACAATTTTCCTAATGAATATAACTTACCTAAGATTTCTTAACAATATTGCCTAACAATAGATCTAAAAAGCATATTGAATTGATTGATGATCTATCACTTGTAATGCCAATAATTAACTAGTTCGATAAAGTTAAGCCATGATGAAATAAAGATATCAAATTTATCAAGGAAATAGAAAGAGCATACGTAATTGATCAATGATCACTTGTGATGACAAGTAAATTAAGTAACCTCACCTGACACTATATTTGGCTCGAGTATTTAGTTTAATATGTACTGGCATAAAAAGCTGATTTTTTTCCTTTGGACAAAAAAAAGTCTGGATGTTGTATAGATTTAAAAAGCTTCGGCAATGGTATATAGATATAAAATGAGTATAACTATAGGAGTTGTTCCCTTACTAGACTTTGATTTTTGAGAACTCTGTTACACATGTTCACTCCTTACGGCATTAGAAAACTTTTCGAAATTCATAAACAAAGAACCATTTTTACTAGTTGTTTTTATGGTCACTTCTTTCAGCTTTTGGGCCCTTCCAACTAGACTTTCATCTCCAATCAGCTGTTCTACCTTTCTCTTGATTTCAAGCCTTGTGACAACCCCATTCTCATCTTTGTCTAACCCCAAACCAATTCTATAAACATCATCAATGTAGCTTGTATTGATGAACTAATCTACAAAATAAGGCATGCATAAAAGGGCACTCCCATACTTACACCCTTTAATATGAAGTTCCATCTACAATTACTCATAAAACAAGCAACAAAAGAGCGGCTTAATAACTTGTGTTGTGGTGCCCAACTAACAATCTTTCCCTGATCTATCTTTAAATCTGTCAGGGAGTGCACTAGAAGTGCAGTCTAGCCGAATCACCCAAAAGAACGGCCGATTGAGAAGTTCGAGCCCTAACCCTAACTCATGAAACTGAACTTCATTGAAGATTGTAGTACTTCTATAGGATAAATAAATGACTGATTTGGGAGCTTGTTGACCAATCTAACTGTTAGATTTAGTTATATTTTCAAAATCTAAATAAACATGTGCTTGTATTTGGTTGTACGTGTAACATTTAAGTAGGATTTATAGGTAGGTTGTTGAGAGATTTTCTCTAACTCCATTTGTATATATATTATGTACGCAAAATATGATTTTAATAAAAAATGAAAAAGCCAATTCGATCTCTTGAGTATTCTTTTTAATATGGTATCAGAGAACACCTTTTGCTGTACAATAACTTAAGCTCTGCTGTTTTATCATTGCTACGAACACTATTGCTCATAAGGCTCATATATATGACACAAGCAGTCCATATTGTCTTCATCATTCTGATAGTCGTAGACCTATGTGATTTTCAGCCGTTGACCGGCAACAACTACACGTCGTGGAGCCGAGCTATGTTGATCACCTTGTCTGTCAAGAACAAGGTTGGATTCATTGATGGGTCCATTGTGAGACCAACTAGAGATGACGTTCAATTGTTGAATGCGCGGAGCAGAAACAATAACATGGTCATTTGTTGGATTTTAAACTCAGTCTTCAAGGATATCTCTGGCAGTATCATGTTTGCAGATTCAGCCTTAAAGATTTGGAGTGATCTATGTGAGAGGTTCCAACAAAGTAATGCACCGAGAATCTTCCAATTGAAGTGTGACTTGATGGAACTTTGGCAAAATCAAAACACAGTGAGTGTTTATTTTACCAAGTTGAAATCTATATGGGAGGAATTCAACAAGTTTCGACCCATGTGTACTTGTGGAAAATGCACTTATGGTGGTGTTAAGGAATTATGGTCATTTATTCAAAATGAATACATGATGAATTTCCTCATGGGTTTTGATGAGTCCTTTACTCAGGTACGGGCTCAAATCTTGTTATTGGATCCTATACCCACCATAAATAAAGCTTTCTCTATGGTGATACAAGATGAACAACAACGAAGTATTTCTGAAGGTGGATCAGGTGACTTCAACAATACTGTTGCTTTTGTCGTGCGATCAGATCCTTCCAAGCGAGACAATACTGTTGGTAGATTTGCGCAACTGAAAGACAGACCCATTTGTGCTAATTGCTCAATGACTGGGCATACCATTGATAAATGTTACAAGCTTTATGGATACCCCTAGGTACAAGGGCAAACAAAAGCTTAACAAAACATCACCAAATCAAGTCTTTGTGCAAGAAATGGGGGATGATAAAAATTGCTCCTCAACACTAGGGTCATCAAATTTCTTCAATAATCTAAGTGCCACACAATACCAACAGCTGATGTCCATGTTATCTACTCATTTTCATCATCAACAACACTGGCAGAGCATGAGGTTGCTAATGTTTGCCTAGTAGGTACTTGTTCATTTAATTATACTTTATCACATAATATGTGGATTATGGATTCAAGGGCTTCCAGACATATTTATAATAATGCAAATCTATTTTTATCCTTACACAAAGTAGATGGAGTTACTATCTCCTTACCAAATGGAGAAAAGTTTTCTATTGGGTTGAAAGGAGACATCCAACTAACACATGACATAATCTTATGGGATGTTCTTTTTTGTGCCCAAATCTTATTTCAATATGCTTTTGGTCCCTGCTCTCACGGGTGATACACATGTGAATGTGAGTTTTCTTGCTGATGGTTTTTGCATTTAAGAAAGGGACAATCAGAGGATGATTGGCAAGAGTAAGAAGTTACGTGTTTTGTATGGTTTTACTCCAGATTGTGTTGATCATCAACGCAATATCAAGGCACAAATACCAATAGCAGAACAAGTCAATAATGTTAGGCAAATTCAGAAAAATTGACTCAGACATTCTTCAACCGATCGTATGGTGCATTTTAGTGATTATTTACATATTTCTCGTAGGCAATGCAATAAGGACAAATTTTGCTATATTTATCCCTTAGCTAAGCAGAAGAAACTCCCTTTTGTTTCAAATAAAAACTTGGCTACTTCTCCATTTGATCTTGTCCATTGTGATATTTGAGGGCCATTTAATGGCAATGCTCGTTCTAGTTTTCGATATTTTCTCATTCTTGTTGATGATTATAGTCGTTTTACATGGGTGTTCCTACTTCGACAGAAGTTGGATGTACATAATATTATTCCAAGATTTTTTGAGATTGTTGAGACACAATTTAATGTCAAGATTAAAGCTTTTAGATCCGACAATGCTCCAGAACTAAAATTCTTGGATTTATTTAACTCCAAAGGAGTGTTGCACCAACTTAGTTGTGTCAAGACTCCTCAGCAAAATGGTGTCGTGGAAAGGAAGCATTAACACTTATTAAATATTCCATGTCTTTGTTCTTTCAGTCACGTGTGTCGATTTCGTTTAGGACTGAATGCATATTAACAACCACATATTTGATTAATCGAACACCGTCATCACTTTTGAAAAATAAATGCCCATACGAACTATTGTATGGTAAGGTAGCTGACTATTCTACTCTTAAGGTTTTTTGGTGTTTGGCATTTGCATCAACAATAGAGCGTGACTGCAGTGAGTTTGCACCACGGGCCCGAATTTGCATATTCGTTGGCTATCCTGCCAGGACAAAAGGTTTTCGCCTCAATGACGTGCAGTTGAAGGAATTTCTTGTTTCACGCAATGTGATTTTTCATGAAAGAGTTTTTCCTTTCCACACAGATGGACCCCTTTTCTGATTTGGTGCTAACTTACTATTTCGTTGATGATTATATTGATGACTAAGCTCATCAAAATGAGTCCCATGAAGCTATCAATCATCCTACAAATGCTTCCTCATCATCCACTATGGCTAGTCATCATGATGTGGTGTTACGTTGTTCTGAACGAGGCAAACGTTCCCCTGCTTATCTTTAACATTATGATTGTCACTTTGTTCAAAACACTACTAATGCTTTATATCCATTATCTAAGTACATCTCATAATATACTTTATAAGATTCTCACCGCAATTTCGTCATGACTGTCTCATATCACTACAAGCCCCCAATTTTATCATCAGGCGATTAGTTATCCAGCGTGGCGTGATGCAATGCAGGTTGAGTTAGACGCACTTGAGGCATCTCAAACTTGGTCCATCGTTCCTTTGCCAGATTATGTGAAACCTATTGGTTGTCGATGGGTTTATAAAATTAAATATCATGCTGATGGAAATGTCGAAAGATATAAAGCTCGATTAGTTGCCAAAGGGTACACACAACGTGAAGGTATTGATTTCCTTAAGACTTTCTCTCCCGTTGCAAAGTTTGGGACTGTTAAATTATTATTCCCCATAACTGCTATTAAAGGTTGGGAGCTTGTCCAACTTGACATTAATAATGCTTTTCTTAATGGCGATCTTTTTGAGGATGTTTCTATGGAATTACCCCTTGGCTACGATGTTAAAGGAAAGTCTACAATTACAAATTGACAAATGGTCTCACAAATCTCTTTATGGTCTTCGACAGACATCCTGACAATGGAATTCTAAGCTTATTCAAAGCTTACTCGACTTCGGCATGACTCAGTCAAAATCTGATTATTCTTTATTTACGATGGGTTATGGTGATACTTTTCTTTATCTTTTAGTGTACGTGGATGATATTTTAATATTAGGCCCATATTCTAAATTAATTCAAATCATCTTTGTGATTGGTTCAAACTGAAGGATCTTCGACTACCAAAGTATTTTTGGGTCTCGAAATTGCTCGCTTGAAAGCAAGCATTGTCTTATCACAACGCCATCACACTTTGCAACTTCTTGATGATGCTGGTAACTTAGGTGCTCGTCTAGCTCTTATTCCTATGGAACAAAGACATAATCTATCTAATATGGATGACGACTTATTGGAAGATGTATCAAGCTACCGACGATTGATCGGGCGCTTATTGTACTTAACTTTGACTCGACCTGACATCACTTATACAGTGCATGTCTTGAGTCAATTCATGTCTCAGCCGCGCATTCCACATCTTCAAGCAGAACAACAAGTGTTGTGTTATCTCAAAAGCAAACTAGGAAAAAGTTTTATTCTTTTTTACTTCTTCTGTGTTACAACTCAAAGCTTTCTCGGATGCTGATTGGGGCGCATGTCGAGATACTAGACGTTCTATCACTGGACTTTGTATTTTTTTTAGGGATTATCTAATCTCTTGGAAGTCAAGTCTACTATTTCCTGATCATCTGCATTGAATCGAATACCGAGCTCTCACCGTTAACGCTAGTGAAGTATTTTGGTTTCAACATTTGCTCACTGATTTTGGTGTCCCAATTTCATCCCCAACAATTATTTTTTGTGATAATGAGGCTGCTACACATATTGCAACTAATCCTAAATTCCATGAGAGAACAAAACATATTGAGATTGGTTACCACTTTGTTAGTGATCATTTGGCTGCTGGTCGTATCAAATTGCTACCCATTAGGTCGCATTATCAGCTTACTGATGTTTTCACCAAGTCTTTTCCCTCAAGGTCACTTAATGAATTACTGTCCAAGATGTCTCTGATGGATATTCACACTCCATCTTGAGGGGGAGTGTTAGATTTAGTTATATTTTCAAAATTTAAATAAACATGTGCTTATATTAGGTTGTACGTGTAACATTTAGGCAGGATTTATAGGTAGGTTGTTGAGAGATTTTCTCCAACTCCATTTGTATATATACTATATACGCACACTATGATTTTAATAAAAAAAATGAAAAAGTCAATTCGATCTCCTGAGTATTCTTTTTAATACCAACTAAAGCAAGTAGGGTCTTCAGGCCACAAATTTCCAAGCTGATTGCCTGCAAGTAATGGGCCGATTGGCAGTAGGTTAGGCATTGACGAAAAAACACTTGGCTCGAGTTCGTAGGATGAATTGCAGAGGAGCCAATCTGCAGAAGCAATGATTTTTTTGTTTTTTTTATCGAATCAAATACCATTTGTTCAATTCTTGCATTTCCTAAGCAGAACCATACCAAAAAATAAAAAAATGAAAAAAATAAAAAATGCAACACTGCTAGCATGTTTTGAGAAGCATTTGATGATACATAACTAATTTTTGTTCCAATTTGTCCCCAATTGAATTTCATGGACATATTTTTCACAATATCATACATATAAAATCATCAATATGATTTTTTTTATTAATTAACCATAGTATCTAGATACTTTTTTGACTAGTCCCATGAGCACTTATGGTATGTTCGGTTCGCATGACTGCTTAGCTAATCCATTGGATTAGATGTAATCCATTGTTCACTTCACACGATTAGCTAATCCGTTGATAAGATAATGCAATTGATTAGCTAATCACACAAACTATGGTCTAAATTACCCTTTCCTTAGTTAGTCTATCATCAAGTTCAACTTCTTTACTCAATATTCATCATTTGCACCTCCTTTTTCACAAACACTACTCTATCTCTTTTTAACCCCCAATGAAGAACAATATTGAAGAACAACAACAACAACACAATCACAACAACAACAAAAAATAGAAGAAACCCAAAACATTCTCCTTCCTCTCTCTCTCTCTCCCTCTCTCTCTATTTCTCCTTCTCTTTCTCTCTTTCTTTCTTTCGCCCTTTCTCTTTCTCTCGCTCTGTTCTTCCTTGCTTGGAGAACCACTTCGCACCAACATTCCCCCGGCCTCATCTCCCACATTGGATCTCTCTTTGCTCTTATTCCTTAAATTCTCTTCCACCATTGTTAACTATTACAAAGTGCTTGATCTCTTCTTACTCTTTATCATCATTGGGGTTGCACTAATTTAGGTGAAACCAGTCGACCGAGCTCAGTCTTTGGGGTTTCAAATAGGGGTTGTGAGGACGATGAGGATGATGCAACCGAATTATGAGGACATGACGATGGTTGTTTTATATGGGAAGGGTAAAATCGTCATTTTCATGAAATCACTTAAAATCCTATCATGCCAACCGAACAAGTCTCCAACTTCGGATTACCCCTAATCCATAGCTATGTAATCCAATGTTTGCTAATATGACCCTATCAAGATAACCCAATCAACCCAACCAAACACACCATAAGATTGTGGAAAGGAATCAAACTCGAGATAGTGCGCCTAACCCACATAGTCCCACCTTCGCCCTTACCAATAGGCCAACCCGTCCGAGTAACTCATCAATATGAGATCGATGCAGATTAATTAATTACTATATATATTCTGAAGTCAGCACGGTCGATAATGGAGAAATTACCATTGTCATCGATTATCCCCTTCTGAGTCAAGGTTGGAATATTGTGGCACAAGACTTTCACCAACGCGATTGGTGGAGCGAAAGCGGCTCGCATGATTCCCTTTCTCTCAGCAACTTCAATGGTTGTTGCTATCGTCTCATTCGCGATGAAACACGTCATACTCTCCCCTGACTCATGAATATTCTTGATCAGCCTCTCCAGAAGACCAGGAAACACATTGTAGACTGCATTGTAGAGTTCCTCCACATCTTTCTGTTGTGCAGTGGTGAGTCCATCCGGGACGGAGGCCAAACGGATGCCATGATCGAAATTGGTCGCTAACCCCTTTTGCTCGCCATTTGGTGACAATATTGAGTCTATGAGTCTTCGATGGATGCATTCGAAATTAATGAACGTAACCTTGAACCTGCCGTGATTGACTAAGAGCTGTGGGAGCTTCATGAGAGGCATAACATGGCTTTGTGCAGTGAAGGGGACTACAAGGACATAGGTGGTACTGATGGTGGTGATGTTTACAGCCATAAATAGCTAGGTTGCACGCATACTCATCTCAGGTTAAAAATGATGTATACATTTATAGTTGTTTGATGGGACATCGTGTTTTTTTTTCAGCATATACTATGCTCCTAGTCCAAGTGTTTGTTCTTTTTTGCGAATTATTAGAATTTCTTTGTCTTGTTTTTGTTTTTTTCTACTTGTAGTGACGTCTAAAGGTGCACACGGATTAGATCCAGTCCAATTAGGGTTAATCCGTAATCTAATCCAATTATTGCGAATTGGAAAATTATAGTCCGGTCCAGTCCAAATAATTCATAAATCCAACTCAATCCAATTTGCATAATACCGACCAGACTGGATAAAGTTCCTCGGATTGACACTTTTTTAACAAAAGGTTAATGAAATTAAACTTAATCATATGAACCACAAAAATTTATACCACACATACATCTCGTGAATTATAAATTTATAACATACATCTCATAAATCTATACCATATTTCCAACAAATCAAACCAAATTATAAAACTTAAAAAAAGAACAACAATAGTGATCAAAAAACGATGAGAAGAAATTAAACACGAGGATCAACGCTGATATAAAAAAATTGATTCGTAACTAAACAAAATATCATTTTTTGATGCGATTGTTGTCGTTGATTGTGACTATTGAATAGATTTAGGAAAAAAAATGGAGCCCTGTAAAGTGTACTAAGTTGGGAGAAAAGGGTCGTTGGAGTTTTTGAATGAAAAAGGAAGGAGAAAGGGTTGATAGACTCTCAGACAAGATGGGGGGAGGGGAATGTTGGCTGTTAGGGTTAAGTAAGTTAGGATTTTAATTTAGAGTTGATATTTGTGGTTGATGCTCTTGAAGATACTAAGTACATATAATCATATATAGATATATGTGTTTATGTTATAAACAGATTTGATCGGACTGGATCCGCGGTTTTTTATAGTAGGATCTGTAATTCGATCCAATCCATGCGTATTAGTGATTTTTCAATCCAATCCAAGGGATCAGGAAATTGATCCAATTAGCGATAATTGGTTCAAGTTGGATTGGATCCGCGGATTATTGAAATCCGTGTGCACCCTTAGTGACGTCCCTCTCGACATTGTTTTGCCTTAAAGGATATAGATAGGAGCATTAACCATATTATGAGATTTGCCTCGAGTTAACTGAAAGAACTTCACCAAATTCACGTTAATAAGGGAAATACTTATCAATAATACAAGTCGTTTTATACAAAACACACTGATTAAGAAAACATTAATTATGAATTCAAATTACACTTGCTCTTAATTTAATTACATGATAAAATACGCCAATCCTTAATTTTATTAAAACTAAAAAAGAAAAAGTGTTTAATTGCAATTATATATTTAGGAGTAAAATAGGTAAATATATATAGGTACAAAAGTTCTCTAAAATCTCAAAAAGAATTTATATTTTTTGATAAAGAGTTTTTATATTATGACGTACAAAAATGACCAGAGGTAGAAATCGAGATACTCCTCATTAATAAGAAAAACCCCACTTTGTTCGGTCTACCTCATTTCTTCACAACACATCGAATTTGAGTTTTCTTTTCTACATTTTCCTCACTTTTATCATAAACCTAAACGACACTCTCTCACGACACAAACCCCTCACCCTCACTGATTCCATAGAAACCCTTAAATCCCTTATCTCTCGTGCATTTCGATCATCACCTCAAACCAATTCTACCAGGTTCGTGTATCACATTTTGGTTGATTTTAAGGTCAACAAAGGCAGATATTAATGTAGTAACAAAGTGGGATTATTATGAGAATTATGATTTATTACATGATAAGGCTATATTAGTCTTTATGTACTATGGTTTTTGATGTGTTAGTATAAAAAGTTGTAAAGATACCACAATAGTTAGCTTTTATCCAATGAACTGAAGAATTGAATCTTGAAACCTTGGATTGGGTGTTTGTGTGTGTTCTTTCTTGTTGGTTTGTTCTTTCATTCCTTTTCCTTTGATCCTCTCTACATCAGAATGGAATCAAAACGAGATCGTCGACAAGCGATGACTTCCGACGAAGGAGGAAGACGACCCCATCTTAATGACGATGATCGCAAGATGCAGGCCCAATGGGCATTTATCCATCGTTTGAATTGAAAGCTTGACGACCTTGAGTGATAATTCCTTGCTTGTCTCAAAGCCTTTAATGCTTGAAGCTCAAACAACTATCAGCGAGAATCAGTGACTGCGCAACGTCATGCAATTCGTGGAGATTGGTTATTTTTCCTTGTGTCACAACCACCGAATGCTCATTCCATGATTTTGTTTTCTACCCATCTCTTTTTTCTTCTATGCATCCTCACAACCCCATCATCTCTGCTCACTCTTCTTAACCGTCAAAGCCTATCACTACCTCATTTACTTCTTCACCACCACTCTTCGACTCATCGGCATCACTGTCTTTAGCGTCCACCACCACTTTATCTTCGCTAGCATCATCTACACTTCTCTCTTTCTGACCAACCACCCATACGAAACTGCCTTCTTCACTTCAGAGAGACCTTGTTCGACCACACTCCGCACACACTTCTCCACAAACCCATGTCCTTGAGGCCCTTATTCCACCACCAACCCTACCATGCTCTACACTAGGGGTGGCAAAAGTTGTCCAGACCCGTTTTAAATGGGTTCGGCCAATATTTTTGTAAAAAACATATGAGTCTGGATAATTTTTTGTGTCCGTTTAAAAATAAGGGACCGGGTCCGGACAAAAATTTCAAAAAAACCGGTACCCGTTTATGATTGATTTGAAGGGCATATAGGTAATTTCACACTCCATGTCATCAAGTGATTCCAAAATTCAAACGGACCAAACCCTATGTGTAATGTGTATCAGTGATTCAGTGTATAGCTTTTAACTTTTTAAACCTTTTGCGAAATTAAAAAATTGTGATGTTATGTATTTATTTTTTGGTAATTGAATGTTAGGTGACTTGTAGACTTGTAGTTGAGGTTTTTCTTAAAATAATTGATAAATAAAATATTTAATTATATTTAAAAATAAAAATCGGACGAACGGGAGCCGTATGTTTTACAAAAATACGGGTCTGGACAAAAAAAAGTGCCCGTTTTAAAAACGGGAACGGGACCGGACACTAAATTTAATCATTATAAGAAAGTCCGGTCCCGTTTATGTCCGGTCCCCTTTTTTTGCCAGCCCTGCTCTACACCACCACCTTCAGCTCCTCCACTTGCTCCCATCGTCTCGGTATCACCGCTACAGTCATTATCACATAATCGTTTGATGAAGATGTGGAAGCTTAACCCAATTTTTCCCTATATATGCAACTCAATTCACCCCACATTAAGAATCTTTTCAATGTTGAACCCTCAACCCATGTTCAGATTTTCAACTGCTCATCAATAAAACATTGACTACAAGAAGTTCCACCGTTAGCTCTCCTTAGTTTTAATCACTGGTTGTTGATGTTGAAACGAATTCTTAGTAGTTTTTATTGGATTATTATAAGCTTTGACATTAGGGCCCTAATGATCTTTGAAGATGTGGCTGAGAAATTGGGCATTATTTTGCTTAAGCCATGTTGGTTGTCCTCTCCAACAATGGAATGGACTACGTATATGTTTTCTTCTATGGGGTATGTAAAATCGCCAAGCTTACTACCAAGATTCATTAAAACTTACGTTTTGTGTCTATGTTTGAATGAGACTGTGTCAATTCAGATTGTTAAGCATATTGGTTGGTTGAGTAATGCCCGCAACATGTTTGATCAAATTGTTGCTCCAGACCTTCTAATTATTAATGGGAGTGTTGCTTATGGAGTGCTTCTTATTCACTGCGTACGAGATTGATGAGAATGAGTCAATGGAAATATCAAAATTGATTTGTGGGTTTTCCAATGTACTAGTGAATGTGATAACACTTTTAGGTGATTTGCTAAGTATTTTATTTGCTCAACCAAAGAACACTTCGGTTAGTGCAAAGAATAGAGAGCTTCATTTTAGAACTGACAATCACTGATTTCTCTTGCACTTTGGGTTCTCATTATATATTTTTTTCTCTTCATCAATGATTAATTTGTTTGCAATATATCATGAGCACTTGGTGTATGCAGAGGAGATGTTAGATGAAATTCCTGAAAAGAATTTAATGTGTTGGAACTCTTCAATCGGTGAGTGCATGCATACAAGTTTCTCCCAATATGTTGAAGTGAGATATATTGATGAAGTCCGCCTCATTTCATGCTTGGTTGAGCTGTTGCATCATATTTGGAAATGCAATGTGGTGGGTTGCTTGGACGTTGCAATGCAAATGAATAGTGTTGTCTTGCATAAAGTAGCATATGCTTTTTAGCCTTTACTTCATATACTCATGTATGCTACATTGACAAAGTTGTGGGTAGCTTCTCGATTATTGTTCTCGCTTGGTTCACTTGCTTTTATGAGTATTGGAGCATGTTTGTTAGTTGTGAACTTACACCAAGAAGACACCTTCCATGAGTTTGCGAATTTGGATGTGCAAGAGACTCTTGCAAAGTCCTCGTCTTTCAATCAACATCACTTGGGTTTTGCATTTGATAGCGTCAATAACTGTGTTGTTGTTATGAATCGACATATATCTTGGATCCGCAGTAAGAATTTTGTGGTTTATGGGTATGATAGAATTCCTACAAGGAGTTCTCATGGATGGACTATACATCCTTCAAGACTTTATCAAGTTCTCCTAAGTCAAGAGAGAGTGATTGATGGTATTGGTTGGTGTTCCTTTGAAGTGGTTGATATGAACTGGGTTTATGTATTTGATGCTTCTACCGCCACAAATCATTCTCTTGGAATTGAGTTTCGGATTAACCAGCACCATTCCCTGGCTTTTGTATATGATTATGCTAGCGCAACATGGCGTCCTCTGGGAGTTTCAACTACCAACAATTTATGATTTTCTTGTTTGATTATGCTTCAACTACGGGTTGACCACCAGATCATACACTTTGATGGTGCTTCTCCTTCAATTGATCGCTCGAGGTCGAGCTCTTTTTAAGAAAGGGAGAATGATGTAGTAACTAAGTGGGCTTATTATGAGAATTACGATTTATTAAATGATAGGGCTATATTAGTCTATTTACTAGGGTTTTTGATGTGTTGGTATAAAAGATTGTAAAGATACCCCAATAATTAGTTTTTATTAAATGAATTGAAGAATTAGATCTTGAAACCCTGAATTGGATGTTTGTGTCTTTCATTCATCATCCTTTGATCCTCTCTACATCAGACATTTTTGGGATTGATGCAAGTGGAGTGGGTATGGGGTCAGCGAGGAATGTAATCCTCGTCCCCATCTCAACTTCTAATCGAATGGGGATTCTTTGTTTGAAACTTCCTATTAGAGAAATTTTGACTCCCATTCCCCGCCTTGCGTGGATTCTGATTCGCGGAGATACCTCGCCCCACTATACTAATATCTAAGGCTCTATTTGATTGCATGCATGGAAAAAGAAAATACTCTAAGGAAAATAGTAATTTCTATGGGAAAATGACATTTTCTTGTGTTTGATAACCAATATTTTCTCATATAACATTTTTCTCATGATTGTTAATTTTACATCCAAGCCACGTTTTTCTCACTTATTAGGATGGAAAAATTGAGTTTTCTCTAGAAAAATAATATTGAACACATAATGACTCCTTATGTTCAACTACAATAATTAATAATGATGCATTTGTTAATAGTTAATAGTCACCCCTTAACTAAAAAAGATAACATGAAAAATTACTTAAATACCATTATTATATGAAATTACTTTTTAGCCCATATTTATTAAAATTTAAATTATTAAAATGTCCCTCACTAAATAAATAACATTTCTTCCTTGTTTAAAATATTAAAATTAATAAATTGCCCTATATGCACAAATTACATTTTTACCCCTATTTACAAAAATATAAATTTACCCTTTTGTAATGTTGATAAATACCTGGCAACAAATAAGATTTTTATAGTTTACGCAAGTTCATCTTTAATAAACATAAATAGCATAGGTCCACATAATATCACTGTGTGACAGTGGTTGTCCATGTTGTTTTACTTGTTTTATGATAATATTATACTACAAACTAAAGATATTATCTCAATAAATTATTAATAGGTTTAAATTCCCCCAACCAAAAACCTAATAGCCTTCAATTGCACAAATAACAGAGAAAGTCTTCATGCCTTGATTTTTTCTAGGAAGTCTTTAAGATTCTTAAGAGAGTCCCCACCATTGCTCACACTCCTTGTGGCCACTTCCTTGATATCATCTCTTGAAATCAGTCCACTTTCAGCAGGATTCAACCTCAAACCAACCTTCCACACATCACATATGTAGCTCTGGTTGATGAATTGATCTCCAAAGTATGGCCAGCACAGCAGTGGAACACTTGCACTTAAACCTTCGGTAGTCGAGTTCCAACCACAATGCGTCAAAAAGCAAGCAATCGAAGGATGAGTCAACACATCGTACTGAGGAGCCCACCTCACCATCCGTCCACGAGATACTACTCTTTCTAAAAATCCGTTAGGATATTCAATGGCTTCGCCGCTTGTAAGGCCTGTTCGAACCACCCAAAAGAAATGGTCGTTTAGAAAGCTCGAGACCAAGCGCGAGTTCCTTGAATTGTCGCTTGTCCAACATGGTATGGCTTCCAAAGGCAACATAGATAACAGAATTGGCTGTTGATCAAGCCAGCTTATGCAAGTTGAGTCCTCTAGCCAAAAGTTAGAGCCAGAACTTCTTGCCATCACAGGGCCGATAGGTTTGACGTTAGGAAATTGTTCAAACACCTAAGGTTCTAGATCATGGAAAGAGTTACAAATCAGATGGTTAATGAGTTCCAGAGTTTTATAGATCCAGAGAAAAAAGTTGAACATCTCCGATGTTGTAGCAGTATCACCCATGCGCAACCACACCAAGTGATTAGGATTCATTAGTGGCATTGTTGGAGAAAGTTGGATCATTTGGTTCTTGTTAGGAATACCTGTTTCAAAATAATTTAGACAAACAAAAGTCACATACAGCAGCTTTGCAGTAAATTATACTACAAACAAGCCCCAAGTTTCAGCCAGTATACAAACATGTGGGAGATCTCATCTTATGGCCAGCGCAACATAAACTAGCCCAGACAATTGGCCGCGAATATTAAGTGAGGAGCAACCAAAAAAAAACCATGAAGTTAACTATACCAAAATAATGAGAGGTTACCATTGGCATCGCTAATTTTATCTTCTGTCAACTTGGGAATGTGATGTAGTACGGCCAATACTGCTCCAGATGCATGCCAAAATACCGCTCGCGGTATTCCCATCTTTGCAGCAACCACGAGTGCCCATGCCATGGCCCAGTCAGATATAACACACGTGATCTTGTTTTCATTTGAGTCAGTCATGCCCATGCCATGGCCCAGTCAGATATAACACACGTGATCTTGTTTTCATTTGAGTCATCCTTCCAATGAACTCCTCCAGATATCCTGGCAGACACTCCACATTGATCGAATAAGCTTACCATGCTGGTTTCTGTCCTCCTCAGGTCCTAACCCGTCACTGCCGTCAGGTATTGCTGCCATCTGAATTTTACCCCTCTCAATGTCTTCCCCACTGCGCATTGAAGCAATAACCCGCTTGTGATTGAACTCTGTGTTCAGAAACGTGACCTTAAAACCATGCTCAACCAAGCGGTGGGAGAGCTCCATGAGAGGCTTAACATGTCCTTGTGCAGGATATGGTATTACAAGCACATGCAGCGCATCCCTGAGTAGCGCCATTAATTGATCGTGGTACTTAACACTCTAAACTAGCTATTCTCGCGCTTCGCAGCCAATCACTTACAGCCAGTTAAAGAAATATAAAATGCTTGCTAGCTAGATTTATCAACCAGTTTACTTGACCTGATATAGAGTATATATTAGCTAGTTAAAACCTACCTTTCTCTTGTCGGTGCAGAAATTTTGTCCATCCAAGGCTGCAACTTCTAAAATATTTTACAGGGCATTGATTAGGAAATATCATGCTTGTCATTTAGAATTTTGCTTGTTACCATATTAACTCCAAGCACGATTGAATGTTATCGAAACTAAAAACAACATGAACATGCATTTCTTTTTTCTGTGTTTCAATTACTTGGGAATGATCTCAAAAATACAAACTAGACACGAATGATTTATTTTTCTTATATGCTACATACAGTATCATGTAGGTTTTTCTTGATGAATGGATTCACTTGGGAACATATATCACAAATCTCAACAGAAGCAAAAGCTTTATGAGCTATAATTTTGACAACAGAATTCTTAGCAATAAAATGGAAATTCAAAGAAAGAAGAGGAAAGAGAAACGGCTTCATATTTGACCAACTTCATGGTTTGGGCAGGTTTTACCTTTTTATTGATCAAATATGAAGTATGATTTGGTTTTTGGTTAGGGATATATATTAATAAACAGAACCTATATATATATATATACAAGCACACCACTAAGTTTCAGATTTAATAAAAAATATATAGCTAAAAACTTTGAGAGGTTTTAACTTTCAAAACTCTTATATTAGGTACTCAATCCTAATCAATGGAATATTTTAGAACCAGGGGAAGGAAGGTAATAAATGACGCGGGCCATGTGTTGTATAATTTAAATATCTATTTCCTTTTCACATTTAATTGACTCAACTAACAAGCAAGACAAATTTTAGCTTACATAAAGACATATAATTTTCTTATTCAATTGAACTTTCATTTCTAAACTAACATTGACGTCAGGGACCTACCTCTTAAATGCCGTTGTTGTTGAGTTTTTTTTTTTTTTCCTCAAATGGACTTCGATCAGTTTCTGATCTCCACTAAAAGTTGATTTTAAAAATTAATCAGTAAGCGATAAATTGGTAAATATGACTAATAGCTTAACTGGTGATTAGTAAACCTTTGCTTTTGCGTGTGGTAAATAACGGCAAGAGAATTCGTACCTTTTTATATGTTTTTTGAATACAAGAGAATTAGTATCTGCACTCATGAACTAGAAGAAAAAGTGATCAAAACTGCGCTTATGAACTAACATTAAAATGCAATCCTTTTAGATGAAGCTTGAGGTTCTAGTTTAGGTACACTACCACACTAGATAAACTGGATCTTAAGGACTAAAATGAATGAAACTTGATTTTCCATCCGCTTATCATCTTGTAAAAGCATATCACTCACTTAACTAAAAACGAATATAAATCAGATTATTTATAGAGATTCTCTGCATTTCTTGTAGCTATATCAGAATGACTACCAAGACAAACAGCAAAGAGAATATGAAGAATTCAACTATTTGCATAAGAAATTGCATGTAGAAGAGAATGGCTTACATGCACTTCTAATAAGTACAACAACAACAACATATAGCCTCAGTCCCAAATTAAGCTGGGGAATTGGCTACATGGATCAAACGCACTTCTAATAAGCACCGGAAAATAAATTAAATAAGGTATAAAAATTAGCAGCCAATATAGAAACTAGTTATAAGCATATCCGATCATTGTTTGGTAGAAGTTTACAGAAGTTATCAATTAGGACAGAACTGAATTAAGAAGTCAAAAACCAAAAGAAATAATATAATCATTTAAGACATGATAAAAAGAACAACTAACCTTGTACCCCAAAAAAAAAGAATTAACCTTGTCGGGATATTAACAAAAGAAGCCACATTATCACCATCAAGAGAGAGAAAATAAATAAAAGGATAAATAGCATAATATATCCTTACGTTTTAAGTTTCATACAAATTTATCTTAGGATTTTAATTCTTACAAATAGATCCTTTTGAAATAGTGTAAATTGTATGCTACCAATACATTTTAGTTGATTTATATTGGGATTACTTTTAACCGTGTTGTTGCAAATGAGTTTATTTTAACTTTTTAATGCAACTTAATCAAGATTGTTAGATAAATTTATAAAAAAACTAAAACACTAGGATGCATTTGTAAAAATTGAAGTGTTACCATAAATTTGTAAGAAACTTAAAACGTTAGAATGTATATGTAAAAATTGAAATGTTAAGATAAATTTGTAAAAAACTTAAAACGTTAAGATGTATTGTGTTATTTACCTTAAAGAAAAAGAAACAAAACAATGCCACCAGCAAAAAGAAAAAACTGAACCTGGGAACCATTACTGAAATGACATTGGGAATTGTTGGACTTCAAATAATTCAGAGTTCGATACAAGAACATAACCTACAAGTGAAAAACTTCAAATCTAGTTAGTTATTCATTAAAATGACGGTCCAAGATCACCTAACTGGTATTTTGAAAGAATGTATCAAAATGCAGGGCCTTGCATGGTATGATTATAAACTAACTTAAAGACACGAAAATACAATCATCCCTAAATTAGAAACACTTGATATGCAAATGTCGTTAAATTTAAAATTTCGGGATGCATAATAGTTAAAGTCACCACAACAAAATATGTGCTTTTAATGACACAAACTTTATGATAATTTTATAAAACTGTCATAGAAATTGATTTATGATGTCAATTTTAGAAAAAAAATATCATAAAAAGAGTAATGAAATCATATAAGTATAATAACGGTTTTATTTGATGACATTTGAACCAATATTTAATGACAATTAAATTGTCATATCAAAGTACGAGTTAAAATAATGCGGAATGCTTTTACTTTCACTTTACTCTCATGAATTCAAGCAAAAAAACAAAAAAACACTTTGCCCCTTAAGTTCAACTTGTCTCCGCTCGCTCTTTCTCTCTCGCTCCGTTGCTCGAGCCACCCCCACCGATCCTCTCTTTCAATGAGATCCCAAATTAAGGTTTTCGCTTTCTCTCACGCTCTTCCTCAAATTCCATCTCTCTCAATCTCTACATTCGACATTCTCTGCTTTCGATCTCCACATTCTTTCTCCCATTGTCGCTCTCGCACTATCCAAAGCTCTCAACCGCGCTTGTTAGGGTTTTTGCCTTGATTTTTTCTATAAAGCCACATTATCACCATCAAGAGAGAGAAAATATATAAAACGGTAAATAGCATAATACATCCTAACATTTTAGATTTTTTACAAATTTATCTTATGGTTTCAATTCTTACAAATACATCCTTTTGAAATAGTGTAAATTGTATGCTACGAATACGTATTAGTTGATTTTTATTGGGATTACTTTTAACCGTGTTGTTGCAAACGAGTTTATTTTAACTTTTTAATGCAACTTAATCAACATTGTTAGATAAATTTATAAAAAAACTAAAAATTAGGATGCATTTGTAAAAATTGAAATGTTAATTTGGATAAATTTGTAAGAAACTTAAAACGTTAGAATGTATTTGTAAAAATTGAAACGTTAAGATAAATTTGTAAAAAAATTAAAACATTAAGATGTATTATGTTATTTGTTGGGGGCATGTGCCCTAGGTCAATCTATGAACATTGTTTATCTTATAATTCATACCACATGGATTAAATCATAGGTGTTGCTCATGATATGTATATCATTTTGCCCCTCGACTTGAGATTACCATAAACTTCAATATTAGGAGCATGATAATTTGATACAATCAAATGTTTTCTTTAACCGAACGATTATAAAGATTGTGATTGGTTACCATGTGAATAATATGTGAAGATGTGTAATCAAGATATAATTTGTCACTCTCATATAGAGAGAGATATCAATGGATCCATCGATATGATAGAATAATAATGGCCAAGTCCATGTAAATTGATATGATAAATGTCACTTGGATGTTTTATGTTTACTTAAAGATTGAGATTAGCACGATTGAACATTAAGGGTGACTTTCCATGCCTTATGTTTAATCAAAAAGATATCGCACGATAAAAGGATATCATATATGTTATTCATTAGGTTGTATCGATTTTGATATTTATGCTACTTGGCTAGTCATAATGCCTTGCTAGAGATCGCTTATGACTTGTGTACCAAAATGATTTTGGTGCAATGCCAACGTCGCATGAACCTATTGGGTCGCACATAAAGAATGGCTTTGCGCAATTTCAATTGGTCCAGAGTAATGAATTTAAGTGATGACTTATTTACAGATATAAATAAATGTTGAAACCCTAAAAATGTATTAGATTTTTGTTTTTGCTATTTTCGAGTTCTCTGGATTTTAGGAGAGAAATAAAAATGCTTTCAATTTCTTTTGGGGCCAGCGCTCCAAATTGTGGTCACCATTCGTGTTTGGATTTCTGATAAAGGACGCGCACTTGAACGTCTTGGAAATCAAACAATCAGATAAAGAAATCACGGATTAAGGTATGATTTATTTTTGTAGATTTAGTTTAATGAAACTTATTTTCAATCCTGTTGGGATTTCTCAAAATTGTTTTGAATCTTCCGCCGTGATGAACCCCAAAACCAAAAATTGTTTGCCTTAGAGAAAAAGAAACAAAACAATGCGACTAGCAATTACGAAAAATTGAACTAAGAACCAGAACTGAAATGACATTGGGAATTGTTGGACTTCAAATAAATTAGAGTTCAATACAGGAACAATACCTAAAATTGAAAAACTGCCAATCTAGTTAGTTATTCATTAAAATGACTGTCCAAGATCACCTAACTGGTATTTTGAAAGAATGTATCAAAATGCAGGGCCTTGCATGGTATGATTATAAACCAACTTAAAGACGCGAAAATACAAGCATCCCTAAATTAGAAATGCTTGATATGCAAAGGTCGCTAAATTTAAAATCTCGGGACACATAATTTACAAGTTTCATCAAAGTTAAAATCACTACAATGACACAAACTTTATTCGTCCACGCGTTCCAGAAAAAGCTGTCGCACCTGCCTCTCCATGCCACGTGGCAGTCGTCCATTCGTCCGCTCGCGTCAGCAGCTGACGCATGCCTCTGCAAAGCTGCAAAAGGAAGCTATCCAACCCAATCAAAAGCTGACACGTGGCAACCTTCTTTCTCACCAGCGTCATCACCAGCAGGTTCTCCTCCAATCACAACGCGCCACGTCACACATGCCAGCAAGCTCAACCAATCACACGATGACACGTGGCAGAGAATGGAAACAAATTCATCACAACCGTTTGATCGTCCTCGGCGCACGTGTCACAAATTAAACCCAATTTTGGGCTGTTTTAATTGAGGGATCGAAAACAGGTTTGGGGGGTTTTTTGAGTTTTTTCTTCTTGGCGACTTCTATCTTCTCTTCGGGCCGACTTCTCTTCTCCTCCATTTTTTATATTTTTCTTGGTTCTTGGTGTTCTTCAACTATGCGAGGCTAAAACCTCTAGCCTAGGCAAGACTGCGAGGGAGGTTCGACTGTGCGTATCAATGGATTTGTGAGATTTATATATTTTAATTTCAATCTTTTCATTATTATTTTATTTTCTTTGGTATTATTTGAACAATTGAAGTTAAACACTTGTTTAAACCTTGATTTATTTGTCAGTGAGTCGTAAGCACCCGTCCTTGTGCAATAAGACCACACTAGTGGCAATTGACCCTACCAATTGATTAGTCTCTTTTGGGACCGGTTGAATACCTTAGAAATCTAGGCTAAATCGGACACACGAGTGATTCGGTTGTCTAGGTGTAGTGCCTTCACAAAGCCCATTGCGGTCAACACATTAAACTTAATTCACTTGAATATATGGTTGTGTTTGACTAGGGAAATTGTCATTGTCGTATCTTGGCTATCGAGATTAGGGAGTGCGAGGAACCGTGTAGGTTACCGGTTCTATAGCTACACTAAGATGTTTTGATTTGCATATTTTACATAAATCGACGACCAAATCCAATCTTTTCTCGAACTGAACTTGTATGTCTTGGCCTATGTGTTTTTATTAATTGTAGAATAGTGGCAAAGGGTCGATCCCACAGGGATTGATAATTTTTCTAAAGTAAAAAATAACGAAAAGGGAAATCGGGGGTTTTGAGAGAGTGAATAATAAAGCTAATCTAAATATCAACAAAATAAATAAAACAATGGAAATAAATTTGAAAACAATTAATAAAAACACCTAGGGCAAGACATACAAGTTCAGTTCGAGAAAAGATTGGATTTGGTCGTCGATTTATGTAAAATATGCAAATCAAAACATCTTAGTGTAGCTATAGAACCGGTAACGTACGCGGTTCCTCGCACTCCCTAATCTCGATAGCCAAGGTACGACAATGACAATTTCCCTAGTCAAACACATAACCATATATTCAAGTGAATTAAGTTTAATGTGTTGACCGCAATGAGCTTTGTGAAGGCACTACGCCTAGACAATCGAATCACTCGTGTGTCCGATTTAGCCTAGATTTCTAAGGTATTCAACCGGTCTCAAAAGAGACTAATCAATTGGTATGGTCAATTGCCACTAGTGTGGTCTTATTGCACAAGGACAGTGTAGGGCTGGCAAAATGTGCCCGGTCCCGTTTGGCCCGTTTTGTCCGGTCCCGTTTTAAATGGGACCGGGCAATTTTTTTTTGACAAACATACGGTCTCGGACAATGTTTTTTGTCCGTTTAAAAATACGGGACCGGTGCGGGTAAAAATTTAAAAAAAAACTAAAAATTGCCGTTTAGTGATTAATTTGAAGGGTATATTTGTAATTTCACCGTGAAATTTGTGAATAACCTACTTCTCCTCGGTCTCACCATCTCTCAATCTCTCTCTCTCGCCGCGCGGCCGATCTCAATCTCTCTCACGCTCTCACGTTGCTCGGTGATCTCTCACTCTTTCACGCTCACCATCTCAATCTCTCCGTCTCAATCTCTCTCCGTCTCAATCTCTCTCACGCTCTCACCATCTCAATCTCTCTTCTTAATCTCTCTCACGCCGCGGTCTCACCATCTCCTCTCACGCCGTCTCACCATCTCGCTCCATCTCGCCGTCTCCACCGTCCGCCTCTCCTTCCGAACAATCCGCTGCGTCGCCACCATCTCGCTGCTCTCGCGCCGCCGCCCGCCGCTCGCCACCGCTCTCGCTGTCTCGCGCTCGTCGGCCCCACCATCCGGATCGCCTCTCTCTCCTCCGGCTCTCGCCGTCTCGCGCTCGCCGATCGCCACATGCGGCACCGCTTTGTGCGGCCTCTCCCTCAGCGATCCGGCTCTCGCCGGTCGAATGGTGATGCATTGTGTTCGCTCTATCTTGTGATAGCGTATTGTCCATGATGAAACTTGGGTCATGCTTTTCAACAAAAATATTCGACGCAGCACCCTTTCTTGAGGTGATCAGTACATTCGAAGCATAGTTCCGATTTATACTTCTGGGAACATGTTCAATTGCCATATGTAATCGAGAACATTGGGCAGCGAGTATTCTTTCTTCAAATGAAGGTTCATTAGAATTGGTAAATAAACGGGCAAAACGGGTCCCGATTTATACATTGAGAGGTTTTTTTTTAAGATAATTGATAAATAAAATATTTAATCATATTTAAAAAAAAAGGGCAAAACGGGACCGGGACCGGGCACCAAATTTAATCATTTTCAAAATGGGTGTCCAGTCCCGTTTTTGTCCGTTCCCGTATTTTTGCCAGCCCTAGACGGGTGCTTACGACTCACTGACAAATAAATCAAGGTTTAAACAAGTGTTTAACTTCAATTGTTCAAATAATACCAAAAAAAATAAAATAATAATGAAAAGATTGAAATTAAAATATATAAATCTCACAAATCCATTGATACGCACAGTCGAACCTCCATCGTAGTTTTGCCTAGGCTAGAGGTTTTAGCCTCGCATAGTTGAAGAACACTAAGAACCAAGAAAAATATAAAAAATGGGGAGAAGAGAAGTCCGAAGAGAAGATAGAAGTCGCCAAGAAGAAAAAACTCAAGAAACCCCCCAAACCTGTTTTCGATCCCTCAATTAAAACAGCCCAAAATTGGGTTTAATTTGTGACACGTGCGCCGAGGACGATCAAACGGTTGTGATGAATTTGTTTCCATTCTCTGCCACGTGTCATCGTGTGATTGGTTGAGCTTGCTGGCATGTGTGACGTGGCGCGTTGTGATTGGAGGAGAACCTGCTGGTGATGACGCTGGTGAGAAAGAAGGCTGCCACGTGTCAGCTTTTGATTGGGTTGGATAGCTTCCTTTTGCGGCTTTCTTTGAGGCATGCGTCATTGGCCGACGCGAGCGGACGAATGGACGATCGCCACGTGGCATGGAGAGAGGCGAGTGCGCGGCTTTTTGCTGGAACGCGTGGACGAATCAGGGCGTGACACGTGGACTGCAACAGGAAACCAACGAATGACGGAGTGACACGTGGACTGCAAGAGTGGAAAATCGCCTAAAACGCACATATCTCGAGGCGTATCTTTCGGTGTCTGATCACTGTGTATGAGTAGTCCATTTCGCGCAGTTTTTCGCTACAAACTCAACCGCGAACTCCAAAAATCTTGAAAATAATAAATAAACGCAATTAGGCTAGTATTTTGGAGACTTGACAATAAAAATATATAAATAACATATATATAATATTACATAATTAACGACTCAACAAAGGCTTATCAAGAACCGAAATGTGATTGCATCTATAACAAGAGAATACGTTTCCTCATAATCGATGCCAGGTCTTTGTGAGAAACCTTGAGCTACAAGTCTTGCTTTGTACCTTGTAACTTCATTTTTTTCGTTTATCTTTCGTAGAAATACCCATTTATATCCAACAGGTTTTACGCCATCTAGCGTTTGAACAATCGGTCCAAAAACATCTCGTTTCCTTAACGAGTTTAGCTCTGCTTAGATAGCCTCTTGCCATTTTTCCAATCAGGTTTTTTTCGACATTCGTCCACTGATCGTGGTTCTGGATTATCATCATTTTCACATATTTCAAAGGACACATTGAAAGCAAATATATCATTAGGAACAATTTTATTTCGATCCCAAATCTTACCAAAGTTTAAATAATTTATTGAGATCTCATTATTTTCATTTTTTTCCTCTTTTTCTAGAGGCAGTTGTTCCTCGTCAGAATCAACTTGTTCTGACAAATCCTTATCAAATGATTCTTGTGCTTTCTCAGGAGTATTTTGATTTGTATTTATTTTTACTCCCGTTTTCCTCTTTCGATGAATTGTATCCTTTGAACCAACTGGTCTTCCACGCTTTAAACGTTTCGTTGGTTCTTGTGCATTTTGTTACACAGAGACATCAATTCTTGGAGGAGCATTTACAGCTGGAATATGTGATTTCGTCACTTGTTTTTCATCATTAAATGCATCAGGTAATTGATTTGCGATTTGTTGCAAATGAATGATCTTTTGAACTTCAAGTTCACACTGATTTGTGCGTGGATCATAATGTGATAAAGTTGATGCATTCCAAGCAATTTCGCGCCATTCTTTTTGAATTGGCTTCTTATCTCCCCCTAATGGTGGGAAAATTGCTTCATCAAAGTGACAATCAGCAAAACGTGCAGTAAATAAATCATCTGTTAAGGGCTCAAGGTATCTTATAATGGACGATGAGTTAAATCCAACATAAATCCCAAGTTTTCGTTGTGGACCCATCTTAGTTCTATTGGGAGGTGGTATAGGAACATACACTGCACAACCAAAAATTATCAAGTGTGAAATATTTAATTGTTGACCTAAAATGAGTTGCATGGGGGAATGTTCATGGTATGCAGTAGGCCTATAACGAATGATAGATGCTGCATGTAGGACTGCATGTCCCCAAACTGAAGTTAATTACTTAGTTCTCATGATTAAATGTCTGGCAATTAGTTGAATGCGTTTGATCAGAGATTCTGCCAAACCATTCTGGGTATGCACGTGTGGAACATAATGTTCAATGGTAATTCCTATAGACATGCAATAATTTTTAAATGCTTGAGATTGAAATTCCCCGGCATTATCAAGACGGATGGTCTTGATTGGGTTGTCAGGGAATTGTGCTCTTAACTTAATGATTTGTGCTAAAAGTCTAGCAAATGCAACATTGCGGGTCGAAAGCAAACAAACATGTGACCACCTAGTTGATGCATCTATCAAAACCATGAAATATTTAAATGGTCCACAGTGAGGATGAATATGTCCACATATGTCACCCTGAATGCGTTCTAAGAAAATTGGGGATTCCACAACAATTTTACTTGGCGATGGTTTAACTATCAATTTACCTTGAGAACAACTAGCACAATTATAATCACCAGTTGAAAATATTTTATGACTCCTTAAAGGATGTCCTTGCGAATTATTAATTACTCTTCGCATCATTGATGATCCTGGATTACCAAGCCGGTCATGCCATAAAATGAATGTCTTTGGATCATTAATTTTCTTATTTAAGACGACATTCGTTTCGACATGCCTTATATGAGTAAAATATAATCCAGAGGATAAAGCTGAGAATTTTTCTAACACTTTTTTCCCATTTGAAACCAATGTGACATAGAGAAATTCTCTATTATTTTCGTTCATGGTTTCAATGTGATATCCATTTTGTCGAATATCTTTAAAGTGAGTAAGTTTCTTTGGATTTTTGAGTATAATACATTGTCAACATGAATTGTTGTTCCCCAGGCAACATAATATTTGCTCTTCCAGAGCCATTAATCAAATTGGAGATGCAGATATTGTTTGAACATTAGCCTCAAATTAAGTTCAAATTGGAGAAATATTCTCTGTTTTTAAGGATTGTGTGCGTTGTAGCACAATCAGCAAAGCATATATCGTTCTTATTTGATTCATGATTTGAACACATGATTTGTTGATCCATCTAGACAAATAATGTTTGACAAATTAGAAAAAGAGTCATATTTCAATGATAAAATTTATAATATTTTGCCTTTGATTTTGAAGGCATGGTAAATGTCACAAAAATATTCGGGTATATATATGACAATATTTAGGCAAAATAGTCTTTCATATATGACCAAAAAATGTCACAATTATGAGCGCTCATTGTCAATAATTATTTGTCCTTTGTAGTGGTGCACCATTTTTATTCCAATTTTTGGTGGAATTGTCAATACGACATTTACCTGATATTTTAACATTTTCCACGTCCATAAATTTATTATTGCGATCATGATCATTATATGCAACATATGCTTCTTAATTTGAAGCTGAACTAATTGGACGGGATCGATATTATATTTATAATATCTCATTATTTTACTCAGCTACCATGAGACAAGAAATCAATCTTTAATATTTATTGGATTGACGTGCGCACTCGATATTTGTTGCAAAGAATAAATCGAGGCGGGCCACGTGACCTTCTTTTTATTGTCTCATCAGTCATATTTCCACATAGCCTCAACATAGATGTAATTAAAATTGGAATTATAATTAATATTTGACTGATTAAATTTTGTAGCTTGAGACTCAACCGCTCATTTTGAGCTTTTGGAGCATTACCTTTTTTTGGTATTTATATATTTATAACTCCATGAGGTGAAAAGATATACAAAGTGAAATATTCACTTTTCAGGTCTCTAAAGAGAAATTGGCGAATGATTGTGTATAACACACAGTTTTGCATATATGCTTTATTCACAAATTGTAGTATCTAATTGTCATGACAAATAATTCTTGTCGGTAATATAATAAGGCAACAAATTCAACTATGGTTGAATAATATTTTGAAAATAAATTTAATATAAAATAGTTTTCCCCTTTTTATGTAAAAACATAACATATGATTAAATATATATTCACAACTTGATTCATTAATAAACAAAATGTACTATTCGTATGAGTTGGTGGGACAACCTCCAGGTTGGGTAGCGAGACATAGTCTACTTAATACCATGCCTCCTCGAACGGGATAACCGTCTCCCTTTCAATGTTTAGCTTTACCTGGGGACAAGGCTTACCCACTATCAACTCAAACTTATAGCATTATTTGTATTATAAAATCAAGAATAGAACAATAATTAATCGTTTGTAGTTTTAAGAGAAAAATTATTTGTCACACATTGACTTTTGATTTCTGATGTAGAAGATCGTACAAGACGCAACTACAGAGCATACTTTCGCAATCGGTGACGTTATAATGCATAGTATATGAATAAAGTATGCATATAGAAGTGATGCATGTAATAAAGGAAGCAACCATGATAATATAGAAATAAATCGAACTTATTTAAATAACAAAAGTTATATCTTCCTAGCTTTGTCTCCTTAATAAGCCTTCTTGAACTTCAAGATCTCCTTAATGCTAGAGCAAGCTCGTGTTGATAACGTGTTGTAAATCGAGTTGGAACTTGCTAAGAACTAGAGAAGGAAAATAGAAGACTAAGAACTTCTATTACTACAAACTACTACTACAAAGGAGGAGAGAAGAAATGAGATAGTTGGAATGAGAAGTTTTCATTCAACTTGGTGTGTGAATTACAATGGGGTTGGCACCCTTTATATAGGCCATTTGGTGATGATGATAATTGTACTTATACAATGTGTACAAGTTATACATACACCACAAGTCATACAACACATCACAAGCAACATAGACAATACACGAAAGAGTTGATGTACATTGTTATGATTACTAGTTACATGACAATACATAGACAAGTGGAGGTACTATTAAGTGAGAAATACAAGTTACATGACTACACAATATGTTGGTGTACATGCATGGTCATCCATATTCCACAACACTCTATAGATTATGGCAAATGATTGTGCGGTCTGTTCTCTTGACTTGGCAAAAATGTTATTAGCTTACAAACTAAGTGCTAGACCGGTAGTTCTACTGGTTTGATATGTCCTCACTTTTAGACGAGGTTGAGGGTTAGCTCTTCCTTTGCAAGAATAGAGACGTGGCGGTATAAAGGTTTCCTATCAAAAAGAAAAACGTTCTTAGTTTCTCATGTATCCTAAGCTGTAATTCTAAGAGTACCTATATATATATGATATGCTATAACACCGTTGAACTTCAAAATACGTATCACTTAGATCAACAAGGAATAAACTTGTGACTTGATAAATGTTACAACGCATTGTTGAGTCAGCCCAAGTAGGCATGAAGGTTGTTGTAAATTATCTTATTTGAGATAGACTTCTAAACTAATAAGGATAAAGACAATCCTAGGGGAGTTGGGATTTGAGATACATTGTTATCTCGAATCCGAGATACGTTTTGATCACACAACAATAAATAGGAAAATCGGATCAAACAAGAGGTATGTATGAAATTCTTAAAAAAGGCTATTCCTTCAAGATTTTACTGATTTGAGCGTCAGAGTGTTTTCTCCGGAGGCCCCTACTCCGGGATTTGTTTTGCAGACTTCGACAAAGGAGTGATCTCATCACAAGGTCACGACGATTTGCGTCTCCGATATCGAGGATCGAGTTTGAGGTGTTGTTTCCACAACATTCTTGGCGCTAGAAGGAGGCCGCTTCTTAAAAAAATTTAGTGTTCGACATAGAAAACCCAGTTCTTTGGAAAAACTGAGTGTTCGACATAGAACACCCAGTTCTTTGGAAAAACTGAGTGTTCAACATAAAACACCCTGTTCTTTGGAAAAACTATGCGTTTGACATAGAACATCCAATTCTTTGGAAAAACTGTGTCCGGCATAGAACACCCAGTTCTTTGGAAAATCTAAGTGTTCGACAAAGAACACTTGTTCTTTGACAAAAACTGAAACTGAGTGTTTGACAGAGAATGCACATTTTCATATTATATGGCAGTCACTACTCGGAACACTAGTAATAACGAGGTGTGAGACCCATCTCATCGTCGGTCAAGACCAGTCAGGGAAGATCAACAATCACACCACAGACCTCCTCCACGAAGATCACGGTCTAGAGAAGAAATTCGTAATACCTCTGATAGGTGAGAGAGTGATCTCAGGGAGGAGTTAGAATGACGAAGGATTGAACGCGGAAAGAGAAAGGTCGGAGAACCACCTGCTGAAAACGAAGTGGGCAGACTAAGGAAATAAGTAAGTAGGCTACGAGGTCAAGTAGAAATTTTGAGTAGAGCAGATCGCAATTTTCCTTAAATAGCAACCTCTACTGGCTCTTTTAGATCTGGTCATTGTGACGGCCCCAATTTCTCATAAAATTGGGCCCCGCCCGGCCTAAGCCCACGTGGACCCCCGAGCCAATCTCGCAAGGTCAACGAGAGCTAGTCAGCCTTCAAATCCATCATTTTCAGTACATTCCACATTTTACAGTTGAGTTATTAATGTTTTGCAAGATTTTAAAAATTTAGCGGAAGCGACTAATACATGAAATAACTCAACAAAAAGATCAGGGAGTTAGGCAACCTAATTGTGGAACCCAGTAAATATCATCAGAGGAGAGTAATCCAAGATATACAAAAATTCACCTAGCTATGAAGCCTTCCCTCTGCTACTCGTCTGCGGCTCTGCACTCAGTCAAACATAAGAATTTGCGGCTCTGCACTCAGTCAAACATAAGAATGACGAGCCCAGGTAGGTAAATCCAGTAGGACTAGATATACAACATTTCACAATATTCAAAGCAGTCGAATTCATGCAGATAGAACAAAAGGAATACAGAACGCATGAATATAAAAGACTGTAAACAATCTATCAATGAGTAAGGCCAAATAACAAGGAGTCCCGACCAAAAAGTCGTTGAGTCGCGGCAAAAGCCCAGCAGACTCGGGTTTAGGACGAGACCCCTGCCTCCCAGCCCTAACCCTTGCGACTATGAAACATTCATAGACCTTGATAGTATCGACGGACGACTATGAACCATCCATGGACCCGGATAGTATCGACGGACGACCATGAAAGACATCAGATTTAGGACGAGGCCCCTGCCTTCCAGCCCTAACCCTCTCATATCACAGATAAACAGTAACCATGACTCACTTGCCAATGGACTCACTCAATCGACAACAATTCCAAAGATAGCTATCATCACAAAGCAGTGAACAACAATAGAGATATCACAAAAATCAGTAAACAACAACAGACGATGGAGAGAAATGAAATACTGCATAAGTCCCTAACTGGTTTACTTACCTCGAAATTCATCAATCGAATTCAAGACGTCCCGCTCGCGTCTCGATTTGCGTACCCGACACCCGACTCCTAAGTCCCTGGTGTCCATTTAGACATTTGAGGGCTAATTTACCAAAATCATGCAAATCACACTGAATTTAGGCGAAGTAAACCTCACCTACATCGTGTCGTCGCGATTTCGTCGAAATCGCGAATCCGACCGGTCGACACCGCGCCACCGCACCGTTCACCGCGTCACGATCGCATGCTATCGCTGCCTGCATTGTATGTGCCAGCCGCGCTCGCCGCATGCTGCTCGCGGTCGCCGCTGCGCGCGCGCTCGCCGGAGCCGCGCGAGCGTTATCGCCACCTCGCCGGTGTCGTGCTGCTTGAGTTCTCGCCGGCGTCGCCGCGTCGCGCCGCCCGAACCGATGCTCCGCCGCCGCATAGCTGGTCCGCGCAGCGCCGCTGCCATATTCTTGCTCCTCGCCGTCTCGCCGGATCCGTTCACACCGCCCGTCCGCCATCGCTGCTTGTGCGCCGATCCGCTTGCGAAGTCCGATCTTTGTAGCAGCTCGCTCTTCGGTGGACTCCGCCTCGCTGGAGCCACCGTCCGCGACCCTCGTAGCCGCGAGCCGCCGCCGGAACCGCCGGTTTGACGCCGGATCCGCTGGTTCGCCGCCGGATCCGACCGTCGCGCCAACCCTTGTTCTTCTTCTTCCCCAACTCGATCTCTCTCTCTCTAGCTTTCTCTCTCTTTCTCTCCTCTTTCTCACCTCCCAATTCTTATCTCAATCTCTTTTTTTTTCTTTATATATATATACATTTCCTTTTTTATTTCCTTTTTGATTTTAAATCAAAAGTGTCCTCAAGATTCGTGTTGCACGAATCTCGAGGCAACTCAACAACAGAGTAGCGCACATTTCAAGGCACCAACCCGCCTCATTTCAAAATCTCGATACTCGTGCTATACGCATTACGATGCGTATCGCACGTCAGCACGCGACTCGAGGCACGTCCCCGTTTGTGTTTCGGCTCACCGAATTCCTCGCATAGTTCGCATTATCCATCTTAAATTGGATTCGGATATACGTATTTCGACGAGTGGGTCCCACATACGACCTTGACTTGACACGTGGCACAAGTAAATTTTCGGGCCGTTACAGTCTTCCCAACGAATTAAGAATTTCGTCCTCGAAATTGAAATAAATCTCACAGGACAATGGTGTTCTAATGAAGACCCAAGGCCATACAAGCCCAAGGCCATACCCCCATCTTACTCTGTAGGGCTGGGCTCCTCCGCGACAAGCTGGGCTCCTCCGTGACGAGCTGGGCTCCTCCGAGACCTCCAAGCAAAGAACACACCATCTGTCTCCTCCCATCAATATATGCCGGGGCAGCATCCTCGCAACATATATTAGAATACAAATGAATACAAACGAACATTTTACTTTCATGATCCACCGTCACTAACATACGTATATCTGCTGTATATCCGCGAGAATGTAAATCAGTCTCTTTGACTGTTCGTCCGCTAGTCTCTCTGATCGAGTGAGTCTCAACCCAACTCGTCGTACCCTCTATCAGGTTACGGTGGATAATAGTCGGACCTGACGTGGCAATAGCATGAATATGTTTCTGGCTCTGCTGTACCTGGCTGTCATACGCCCATACAGATACGTTGAAATCTCGATCCAAATGGAACATGTCCATGTCCTTGTCCCTGTGCATGACTAGATCGTTGTCCCTGTCTGTGCACTCGACTGGATCTCTGACCCTGTCTCTGGCCACTAAATTTGTCATCAACCCTTTGATGGTACATATGCTATGGATCGACAAAGTCTTTGCCGCTTTGTAATGTACTAGCATAACTCTGCGCTGGACCATCTAACACTGGCGTCATATACACCGCATACGGTGGAAACGCAATACGCTATGAGGTTGCTCTCTTTGCCATGACCGTCTAACCCTCGTTTTCCTCCGATCATCTTCAGACCCTCGCACTGAATGTGACGATGCCGACAATGCGACTGGTACTCCAATGCGTGTGCTCCCACGCTCTCACTAGCCATTGACGCGTCAGTGGACATGAAAAAAAGTCATTGGCAACCCATTTTGGTATATCAAGAGAAAATCCAATACCATGAAGCACCAGACGTTCATTAATTTTGTCGCAAGCACGTAACATGACTAAAGATCTGACAACATTGTGTTCCGTGTAGAGTACATTCCCAAGGCTTCAGAAAACAAAATACAGGCTGAAGTGCTACCGCCTTTGAGTTTATTCGTAAACTCAAAACTGCATTCTAAAAATTGAGCATCATCTCGAAAACATCCTCAATAGAATGCAGATTACATGCTTCCTTCCACGTGGCAATGAAAGTTTCCATTGTCGAGCTACTAAGCTGAATAGACTCATGCTCAACCATATCAGTGCATGAAGGTTGGCTTTCAGCAGCCTTAATTACTTAATATTTGTCGAAACATGATCTTCTAACATGAAAAAAATGATTCATTTTTCAGACAAGAAGAATCAAGTATTTAGGGTGAAAGGTTTATCCAGCAAGGCACTAGTTTCCAATGCATAATTACATTATGATTGTGATGCTGACCTCATTGTGACAATATGATCAATATGATCAAATGACCAAAACCAAACTCTCCACTCCACAGCCATGGCCCTCTCATAGGCCTCCTATAATGTGTGCGAGTCGTCGTCACTACCCCAGAACCAATCGAGTCCAGTAGACCGTGTACAAAGTAGTAAGCCTGATCGGCATCAGTATCGACTGCACACCAGCCTACTCCATCAAGCGTACATACCGATCCATATAATGCATAACCATTCACCCAATCCTTAAGCGTCCCCATCGACGCTACCGTAGTGCGCAACCAGACATCGGCCTCGACGAACAACGAAGCTGATAAGATGCTCGACCTCATATGATCTGGTGTGGCCAAGACGTCATGAACCTTTGCTGCTCCGAGATTCGTACCACCGTGAAACTTTTTCGAGTTATGTCGTTGAAACTCGCGAGACTGCCTTGCCTTAGCCGTCATTCTAATTCCCGTGTTAGTTGGCGCGCTCAGCATCTCCTCATGTAAGTACGAGCATGTACTGTACGTTTCAGCAGGTGAAACTTTTTTGAGATGTACAATCTCGTATGATTTATACTTAGGTGGCAACTAACTTTTAGAACGATTTGCAGACTCAACCTCAACACGTAATTCATTTACAAGTCCCTAAAGGTGGTGGTCGACTTCACCGACCCTGAGACCATAAATGCTTAGTGTCACTAAAGTGGAGTTACTTGGGCTTCTGATCCAACACTACTACTCCAAAACTTTCGTGAAAGCTAAGGAGTCCGTACATGATGTAATCGTTAGCTCTCAAGTCATCTCAACACTCTTCTCCCTTAGAGTCTGCTCTTCGTCTTTTTTCCCTTTTCTTTCTCGCCTCCCAAGTCTTGAACCCGCGTCTTTTTAAGACTACAGACTTGCGAGACTTGTACCACTGAGCTGGACCTAATCCATTTCTGTAGATCCGATAAATTTATCGTAGTTTCCTCAACTCTCCTCACTTCCCAACGAAGACTTAGGTAAGGATCATAGGGTTCCACTCTAAGTTCAACCATTCCTAACTTCCGCTGGTTTGCGTCTTAATTTCAAGAGTCGAGTATTTACAACTTCGGCTCTGATACAAACTATGACGTTGGTATCACAATGTCTTAAGCCATGAGATTTTTAAAATTTAGGCTTTGATACTAACTGTGACGGCCCCAATTTCCCATAAAATTGGGCCCCGCCCGGCCTAAGCCCACGTGGACCCCGAGCCAATCTCGCAAGGTCAACGAGAGCCTAGTCAGCCTTCAAATCCATCATTTTCCAGTACATTCCGCATTTTAGAGTTGAGTTATTAATGTTTTGCAAGATTTTAAAAATTTAGCGTAAGCGACTAATACATGAAATAACTCAACAAAAAGATCAGGGAGTTAGGCAACCTAATTGTGGAACCCAGTAAATATCATCAGAGGAAAGTAATACAAGATATACAAAAATTCACTTAGCTATGAAGTCTTCCCTCTGCTACTCGTCTGCGGCTCTGCACTCAGTCAAACATAAGAATGACGAGCCCAGGTAAGTAAATCCAAGAGGACAGATATATAACATTTCACAATATCCAAAGCAATCGAATTCATGCATATAGAACAAAAGGAATACAGAACGCATGAATATAAAAGACTGTAAACAATCCATCAATGAGTAAGGCCAAATAACAAGGAGTCCCGACCAAAAAGTCGTTGAGTCGCGACAAAAGCCCAGCAGACTCGGGTTTAGGACGAGACCCCTGCCTCCCAGCCCTAACCCTTGCGACTATGAGACATTCATAGACCCGGATAGTATCGACGGACGACTATGAACCATCCATGGACCCGAATAGTATCGACGGACGACCATGAAAGACATCGGATTTAGGACGAGGCCCCTGCCTTCCAGCTTTAACCCTCTCATATCGCAAATAAACAGTAACTATGACTCACTTGCCAATGGACTCACTCAATCGACAACAATTCCAAAGATAGCTATCATCACAAAGCAGTGAACAACAATAGAGCTATCACAAAAATCAGTAAACAACAACAGCCAATGGAGAGAAATGAAATACTGCATAAGTCCCTAGCTGGTTTACTTACCTCGAAATTCGTAAATCAAACTCAAGACGTCCCGCTCGCGTCTCGATTTGCGTACCCGACACCCGACTCCTAAGTCCCTGGTGTCCATTTAGACATTTGATGGCTAATTTACCAAAATCATGCAAATCACACTGAATTTAGGCGAAGTAAACCTCACCTCCATCGCGTCGTCGCGATTTCGACCGCGAATCCGACCGGTCGACACCGCGCCACCGCGCCGTTCACCGCGTTACAGTCGCCGCTGTCGCTGCCGCGCAGCCGTCGCCGCCGCTGCAGCTCGCCGGTCGCCGGCGCCGCCGCTCGCCGGAGCCGCGCAGGCGTCACTGCCACCTCGCCGGTGTCGCGCTGCTGGAGTTACTGCCGGCGTCGCCGCGTCGCGCCAGCTGAACCGATGCTCCGCCGCGCCGCAGCTGGTCCGCGCAGGCGCTGCTGCCATGTCGCTGCTCCTCGCCGGCTCGCCGTCTCGCCGCTCCGTCCACACCAGCCGTCTGCCACTGCTGCTGTGCGCCGATGCTACCGAGAGTCCGATGCTGCAGCGCCGCTCGCCCGGCTGGACTCCCGCCTCGCTGGAGCCACCGTCCGCGGCCCCTCGTAGCTGCGAGCCGCCGCCTGTAACCGCCGGTTCGACGCCGGATCCGCTGGTTCGCCGCCGGATCCGACCGTCGCGCCACCCCTTCTTCTTCTTCCCCGGCTCGATCTCTCTCTCTAGCTTTCTCTCTCTTTCTCTCCTCTTTCTCACTTCCCGATTCTTATCTCAATCTCTTTTTTTTTTCTTTTTATATATATATATATATATACATTTCCTTTTTTATTTCCTTTTTGATTTTAAATCAAAAGTGTCCTCAAGATTCGTGTTGCACGAATCTCGAGGCAACTCAACAACCGAGTAGCGCGCATCTCGATGCACAAACCCGCCTCATTTCAAAATCTCGATACTCGTGCTACACGCATCACGATGCGTATCCCACATCGGCACGCAACTCGAGGCGCGTCCCCGTTCGTGTTTCGGCTCACCGAATTCCTCGCATAGTTCGCATTATCATCTTAAATTGGATTCGGATATACGTATTTCGACGAGTGGGTCCCACATACGACCTTGACTTGACACGTGGCACAAGTAAATTTTCGGGCCGTTACAGTCATAATGTACATGATCATGGTGAAAGGATAGAGAGGCAGGTGGAGCGAAGGGTGTTGGAACGCCTTAGCCCTCGTCCTCAGGCTAATACAAACTTGGTAATATATAAGGCCGGTTCGCCATCGTTTGTTCAAGACATTCTTGACGAATCGTCACCAAAGGGAATTAAAATGCCAACTATTGATAAGTATGATGGGATAGGAGATCCTACATAGCACATTTTGAATTTTGATGATGTGTTACTCTTACAAAGGAGTATCTGATGTAGTAAAGTGCAAAGCTTTTGTGACACCCCAAATATTTTACACCTCGAAAAAACATAAATAAAATCGTCCTAAACTTCATAAACTATTAAATAACAAAAAGGGAACGAGAAACTTCTTTGACATTACGACTGATAACGACTCATAACGTCTTAACTTTTGCGTTAAGAAAAGAAAAGAATATTCTTCAAGCTTATCTTAGAATTTATGATTGAAAGCGATGTTTAAATCTTTAAGAAAAGAATAAGAAGCTTCCTTAACATTATGACTGATGACGACCTGTTGATAAAAATATTTATGCTTATCCGATCATTATGATCGATAATGAAATTTAACAAAATAATTATTATTTTATTCAGTCATTATGACAGAAAGCGACCTTAAGATTATTTTAATCATTATCAGCACTATAAATAGGACGGTCGATTCAACATTTATGCATCCTTACAAACTTTATTTCTTTCATTATTAGGTAGAAAAGAAACTCTGTAAAATTCTTGTTTAGAGATCTAATAAGGTGATTTTCTTATTACATGTTGTTAATTCTTTATATGTGTCTTAACACTGACGCTCTTATTACCTTGCTATTGCCCTAACTATCCACATGTGAGAATTAAGCCGACGGGCTACTATTGTCCACCGGTGTGGTTGATGTGGTCCACCAAATTTGGTCATGTGTCAACGGACACTTTATATGATATTAATGACCTTGGTGTGGTTGTGGCCTTATGCCAAAATAATGAGGTCCACCAGTGTGGTTACTAACTAATAATGATGCAGTTGGTGATATATGTTGTTGTTATTGTTTTGCTATATATTTGCATTAACATAGTGTAATTAGAGAATTACTAGGCTTTAGCTCGTTAAACCCAACAATTTCTGGTGCCACCCAAGCAAGTAAGGAATAATGAATTCTGATCAGGTCAGCAGCTAATCTTGTGAGATAAATAATATATAGTGGTTAGGACATACCATGTTAGATAAATAATGTGTAGTGGTTCTTGTAAAATACCAGTAATGAAGTGGAGAGCGTGGTTTGTTATGTAATATTAAAGTGTAAACTCATTATAAAAAATAAATAAATGAGTTTTATTGTGTATTTCTCAATATTCAGTTATACTTCGGTACTGGCCCTGTGGGCAGTCCATCTGAACCTTGTGCGTATCTTGAGGTTGGGGTGTGACAAATTTGGTATCAAAGCCCAGTATAACTTGGGAAGTATACAACAAAGGTGCAAGAAAATTATAATAATATATTTTTTAAAAAAACGTAGTGATAACTACAAAACAAACATAAAATAAAATAAAATTTTATTTCATTATAAGTAGAGTTGCTAGGAAAGTTACAAGGAGTAAGTCTGAGCCATATTTTTCCTAATAGAAAATTGAGTATATGACACGTAGGTATACTTGAGGCCACATTTATAGTCTACAAGATTCTTGCTAGAAAAGTTATAAACAACCTAGGGATGAATCTAATAGTTGACATCAGAAAAAAATAATATAATAGTAAATTTGTAGGTTGATTTGATTTTACCTTGATAAGACATGTCAATATAAGGAAGAAAAACTGTAGAAATATAATACATGTCAATCAACAAATATGTGTCATCAAGCCTATATTCTCTAGTCTCTTAAATTCCTATAGTTACTTGTAGGAAGGTTCCTTATTGTCAGGATAAACACAAAATGTATCATTGAAAAGAAAGAGGGGACAACATGCGAAGATCATTATTACACCTCAACCATAGGTTCTATCATAAGCACTTGCTGACAAATTTCTCCTTGTATAAATACCCCACCAACCAACTATGCATGTTTTCATAGAAAAGGAACCTCAATTTGTATATACACTTTAGCGTTTTTTTTTTTTACATAACCTATGTTAGCATCTTGAGCCTACTCGACTTCTTCAGTCAAACTTCAACATATCCAACTAGCACAAGACCTAAGGTAAATTTAGCTTACCATATTTTATTTCACTGCATCAATAGGCCATTAGATTTCCTACAGTCCCACCTTTTTTTATCATGTTTATATATGTATATATATGATAGCAGGATCATTGCATATCCATACAGAATATACCAAATAAATCATTTTCACTTTAGTTATTGTTACACCACATATTTAAGCTCTGCATATTATCTTCATGCACTTTTTGTCATTAATACCTTAATAGCAACCCATCCAACTCATATAGAGTAGTCACCATGTCCACTTTTGACAAAAACCATATACGCATCTATGAGTCAGATCAACCAATCATTTGATTCCTTGCCGACTAGCTTTCCATTCTCTTGTCCTTGCTATGTCCTATCAACTAGAGTCAAATAGTCATCAAGTCATTATAGGAAAAACTCAAATCGAGGGATAACGTCAAATTATTTATAACATTTAGTTTTCTTTGTGTCACAATCAGTATTATACGCCAGGAAAAATAGTTACAGCGAAATAAAACTTATGAATCGGTTAAACTTGCTAAATAAAATAGATCAAAAGGTATAACTAGACCAACCATGTTTTAAGCCGTGACAACTGTAAATTATACTAGTATTAATAAAATAGTTGTATAGGTGACATATTTTATAATAAAAAGGAACAAAGTTGTAATTTTTAATTTTATTGATAAGCAATAAAAAGTTAATTAATCTATTTTAGGTAAACTATTGTTCGATGTCTCATTACGTGGTAAGGGTGTGGAAAAAAATATTTTATACATAGGATAAATAAATAAGAATTTATAAAATTGAGTTTAACTTAGTAGAGATAATAATGTATGTATTATACCATTATTATGGCCTTAGTGTGACAGATAATCGTAACCGAATATAAAAATAATACTGGTACATTTAGGCGGGATTGGGCGTCTAAATTTCCAAAAGGCTATGGTTATATACGGAAGAAGAGAATCTGTAGATAACATTGTATAGGTAGAAAAATCAAACTTGATTGTAACTTTTATCGTTGAGTTAAGACGGTATGGGACATATTAGCTCAATGGATATGAGGGAGGTACTTATTGAGATTTTTCCACCATGGAATGAAATAAAGTGGAAACCAATAAAACACAAACTTTAATAGCCTAGATAATATAGTTACATGTACCTATGAAACAAATGATCAAGAAAAAAATGTATGTATACTAAGATAACTTCTATTTGTGCAGAGGTCGCCACCTATAATATCTACTGAAAATCAACTTGCGAGTGAGAACCATACTATGATTGAAAACCCAAATGAGGACACCCATATGAATAACCAACATTCAGGAACTGAACCCGTAGAACAAACGCGAGAACCACTTATGGACTAATTATTCCAAAGTTTCCTTCGATATATAAGTCAGCAGCATGCATTTGCAAAATTACCTAAAGACCAACCAGTAGTGCCTTATCAAAATACTACCAATGAAGTTATAAACCTAATGACCTTAGTCTGGGACTTTAAGTGACTAAGTCCAAACACTTATGATGGGGCACCTGATGTCAAAGAAACTGATAAATGGTTAAAGGAAACAAAAAAAAGCTTTAAATGTGATGAGAATGCCAAACGAAGTTAGGGTTTCAGTAGCCTCTACTCAACTAATTAGGCATGCAGCCAATTGGTGGGAAATGATACAAAACGACCCGAGTATTGATACAAAAACCATGAAATGGGAAGATTTTGAGGCTTTGTTTGTCCAACAATATTTTCCTGAAACCTCGAGTGCACAATTCAAAGCTGAGTTTGCTCGGTTAACTCAAAAGAGAATGACAATACAAGAATATGAGGCCAAGTTCACCGAGTTAGCTCGATATGCGCCAGCTATGGTTGCCAAGGAGCAGGATAAGGCTGAAAAGTTCTTCTTTAGGCTAAGGTATGACATTCGATGGGCATTAGCACCATTTCAGCATAAAAATTATAGAGCAATAGTTGAGGGAGCTTTAGCGGTCCAGGTATAAATCCAGCAAGATGAAAATTCTCGAAATAGAAAGTTAGGAAAAAATGAAAAAGGAAATTGGAACCAAACAAACCCCAAAAGAAAATATCCATTAGGTGAACAGTCATACGCTAAGGAAGAAAAAAAAAATGAAACTCAAAATAGGTTTGGTAGGCAAGAAAAAACTAACTTTAACAATTTTCATGGCGGGAGAAACCAAAAATTAACTCACCCATCATTTGCGATCCAACAAGGTCAGCTGGCACAAACACCAATGCGAACATGCTTTGTGTGTAATCAGCCAGTATACATAGCCCGTCACTATCCTCAAAATCCAAAAAGTGTTCCACCTCACCCTAGTCAAGTCCCAAGGCAACCACAAAATCGCCAACCAAGCAGGAACTTCGGGCAAGTCAATGCCACCTCCGTAGAAGTATTACCATCTAATGTAGTAGTCGAAGGTACATTTACTCTTTTTAATACGCAAATTAAAGTATTGTTTGACTCTGGTGCTACTCACTCTATTATCTCTAAAGAAATTGCAAAAAACTTAAAATTACCAATATGGAATTTAGAAGATACTCTTAGAATTCAAACACCACTTGGAAGTACTACCACAATAGAAAAATTGTGTAATTCGCGTGAACTTAGACTACATGATAAAATATTTTTAGTTGACCCTATAGTTATGAATATAATAGGATATGACCTAATTTTATGAATGGATTGGTTAAATCAATATCGTGCTCAAATCGATTGTGAAAAGAAAAAGGTATATCTAACCCTTCCAACTGGACAAACTCTTATAATAAATGGTCAAACCCAAAAGATCCATAGAACTATAATGGCTGCTCTTAAAGATTTCCCTAAGGATAAGAAAAACCCAGAAATATTTCTCAATTCTGCAGTTGAAAACACTAACACAACTGATATTCATGTAGTAAAAGAATTTGTATAAGTTTTTCTAGATGAGTTACCGGGACTTCGTCCAGTTAGAGAATTCGACTTCCAAATTGACCTTATACCTGAAGCAAATCCCATCGCCATCACACCATATAGAATGTCGAACAAGGAACTGCAGGAATTAGATAAACAACTTCAAGAATTAGAAGAGAAAGGGTTTATTCAAAAAAGTACATCTCCTTGGGGCGTTTATGTCTTATATGTCAAAAAGAAAGAGGGAACCTTAAGACTTTGTGTAGACTATAGGAAATTGAATGCTTTGACCATAAAGAATCGATACCCACTCCCAAGAATCGATGATCTCATTGACCAATTAAAAGGAGCCAAATATTTTTCGAAAATTGATCTTAGATTAGGATATCATCAATTGAGGATAAAACCATTATATGTACCTAAAACTACTTTTCGAACTCGTTACGGACACTATGAATTTTTAGTAATGCCTTTTAGATTAACTAATGCCCTAAAAACATTCATGGATCTAATGACTTATGTTTTTTGAGCTTATCTTGATAAATTCATTGTCATATTTGTGGATGATATCTTAATTTATTCATCCACCTATGAGGACCATGAGAGACATATTCGAATCACTCTCCAAACTCTTATCAATCACCAATTGTATGCAAAATTGAGCAAATGTGAGTTTTGGATAAAAAAGGTCAAGTTTTTAGGTCACATGATTTAAGAAAAAAAGATTGAGCTAGACCAAGAAAAAGTAGAATCAATTCTCCAATGGAAACCACCTACCTCTATCACATATATTAGAAGTTTCTTAGGGCTAGCAGGATATTACCGAAGATTCATTCAGGATTTTTCCAAACTGGCTGAACCCATCACTAAATTGACCAAGAAAAATCTCACATTTTGTGGGTTGAAAATTGCAAGAACGCTTTTAGAGAACTTAAGAAACGACTAACAATCACACCCCTAATGATCACCCCCGTTAGTGGTATTGAGTTTGTTATTTATACAGACGCTTTCTATAATGGGTTAGGAGCTATTTTAATGCAATCTGAAAAAGTAGTTGCATATGTGTCTAGACAATTAAAAGTCCACGAAAAGAATTATCTGACCCATGACTTAGAATTAGTAGATGTAGTCTTTATCCTAAAAAATTGGAGACACTATCTTTACGAAGAAAAATTTACTATCTACTCAGATCATAAACTTTACAATACATCTATACTCAATGAGATTTAAATCTTAGGCAAAGAATATGGTTAGAACTCCTAAAAGATTACGACTTTGCCCTCCAATATCACCTAGGAAAAGCTAGCGTGGTAGCGGATGCCCTAAGTAGATCAAATCCTCAGATAAATCAAATCAAGCTTGACAAATGGAATATGCATCGCACCATTGAGCAAAATGACTTAATCATTAAGGGAAATACTACCCAAATTATTCTTACAAACATAGCGTTAGACTCTACCACTCGACTACAAGTAAAACAAGCTCAACAGAATGACCCAAAACTGACACAAATTAAGAATTAATTACAAAGTGGAAAAGCTTTACCTGAATGGTCTATATCTTCCGATGATACTTTACTTTTCAAAAATAGAATAGTAGTACCTGAAGACCTTGTTATTAAGACTTTATTACTAGGAGAAACACATCAAATCAAAGTTCTCTATACATCCAGGATGTGATAAAATGTATTATGATCTTAAACGACAATATTGGTTCAAGGGTATGGAGCGAGAAATAGCCAAGTATGTTTCAAGGTGTCTTAATTGTCAATAAGTTAAAGTTGACCATAGTCGACTAGCCGGATTGCTACAACCTTTACCAATAGGGAAATGGATATGGGATAATATAACAATGGACTTCGTCACTGCACTTCCAAGAAATTACAAATGACAAGACACAATATGCGTAATAGTTGATCGACTTACGAAAAAAGCTAAATTCTTACCCATAAAATCTTCTGATACACCCGCTAGTCTCGGAGCATTATAAGAAAAATAAATCGTTCGACTTCATGGTATTCCTCTAACTATTGTCTCAGATAGGGATCCTAGATTTACCTCAAAAATTCGAAAATCTTTTGAAAAACATATGGGAACCAAACTAGCCATGAGCTTCACCTATCATCCGCAAACAGATGGACAAAGTGAATGAAAATTTCAATTTTAGAAGACATGCTCCGAGCTTACATAATTGACTTTCAGGATGGATGGAGCAAATAATTACATTTAGTTAAGTTTGCATATAATAATAGCTATCAAACTAGTATTGGAATGGCCCTATACAAAGCCTTATACGATAGGCTGTGTCGATCCCCAACTTGTTGGTTAGATAAATAAGATAAGGTACTATTAGGACCAGAAATGATTGCAGAAACCAACGAAAAAACTCAAATAATACATAATCGACTAAAAATAGCTCAGAGTCGTCAAAAGACTTATGCAGATCCAGGTCAAAAGTCATTAGAATTTTAGGTTAACGAACTCATTCTCTTAAAAGTAAGTCCTATGAAAGGAATTCAACGCTTTAGGAAAAGGGAAAATTAACTCCTCGATTCATCGGTCCATTCCCCGTCGTAGAACGTATTGGAGAAATAGCCTATAAAATAAATCTCCCTCTAGCACTTGGGAAAATACATGACATTTTTCATGTGTCAATGTTGAAAAATATAAACCTGACTCCTCACACATTATTCAATGGAATGATCTTTATCTTGAGCCAAATTCTTCCTACCAAGAACGACTAATATGCATCTTAGACAACAAGATTCAACAGCTATGTAACCGTCAAATAGAGTTGGTAAAGGTTCTCTGGCAACATCATTCAACAGAGGAGGAAATCTAGGAGCTGAAGTCCGAAATGCAAAAATGATACCCACATCTATTCATCTAGGCATTTATATCATCTCATATACATGAATATATTGGTAAATGAAGTATATGTACATGTATCATAAAATGGGCATGGAAAAAAATGACAAAAGGTTTTCTCTTAGTCGCAAAGATTTTTTGTAGGAGGGCCGAGCAATACCGCTCCCGAACCACAGAATGCATTAGAACCTATCTACATCAGTGACGACGAAGAACACCAGGATAACACGTCTAGCATCAACAGGACAAGATCCAGTACACCTGCACCACAAGTATCGATTGGTCAAATGTCATCTTATGACTTGCGTACTTGGTTAAATTATGGTACCTATCTAAGAGCCACATCCGAAGAATCAACCACAACACCCCAGTATCTGAGGGCTCAAGCAGAAACACCTTCATGTCACTTTGCCTCATGGTTGGATTATGAAGTAGGTAACGTCTGCACATGTGCTTTACTCCAACAGTACCAGGAAAATATGTTCTTCTCAGAAAATTGAGAAGAAGAATCTATTACCTTCTCTTGCTTATATGATTACTCAATGGTAGAGATATTTTCGCCAATGGCAATGATATTTTCGCCGATGCCACATGAACCCACTATGTTAGAAAGTACTGAGACCTTGGAATGATCTAGTCTAGATAATTCTTCCAATTTTGATGAGTTAATCTTTGCATGCTATGATGGTGATGACGAGACTAAAGAGGGACATACATCTAGTAGTGGAAGTTCAAGCACTGGTAGTAATGAATCTACTTTCATAGGTACTCGCACTTCATTTTGAGGATGAAACTTTATTTTACAAGGGAGAATGTGACACCCCAAATATTTAACACCTCAAAAAACACAAATAAAACCTTCTTAAGCTTGATAAACTATTAAATAACAAATAGTGAATGAGAAACTTCCTTGACATTACGACTGATAACAACTCGTAACGTCTTAACTTCTGCGTTTACAAAAGAATAGAATATTCTTCAAGCTTATCTTAGAATTTATGATTGAAAGCGACGTTTAAATCTTTAAGAAAGGAATAAGAAGCTTCCTTGACAGTATGACTGACGACGACTTGTTGATAAGAATCTTTATGCTTATCCTATCATTATGATTGATAATGACATTTAACATAATAATTATTATTTTATTCAGTCATTATGATAGAAAGCGACCTTAAGATTATTTTAATCATTCTCAGAACTATAAATAGGACGATCGATTCAACATTTATGCATTCTTACAAACTTAATTTCTTTCATTATAAAGTAGAAAAGGAACTCTGCAGAATTCTTGTTTAGAGATCTAATAAGGTGATTTTCTTATTACATGTTGTTAATTCTTTATATATGTCTTAACACTGATGCTTTTATTACCTTGATATTGTCCTAACTATCCACATGTGAGATTAAGCTGATGGGCTACTATTGTCCACCAGTGTGGTTGATGTGATCTGCCAAATTTGGTCATGTGTTAACGGACACTTTATATGATATTAATGACCTTGGTGTGGTTGTGGCCTTATGCCAAAATAATGAGGTCCACTGGTGTGGTTACTAACTAATAATGTTGCAGTTGGTGATATATGTTGTTGTTATTGTTTTGCTATATATTTTGTATTAACAGATTGTAATTAGAGAATTACTGGGCTTTTGCTCATTAAACCTAACAATTTCAGGTACCACCCAAGCAAGCAAGGAAAAATGAATCATAATCAAGTCAGCAATTGATCTTGTGAGATAAATAATGTATAGTGGTTAGGGCAGACCCTGTAAGATAAATATTGTGTAGTTTTTCTTGTAAAATACCAGTAAAGAAGTGGAGAGCGTGGCTTGATATGTAAATATTAAAGTGTAAACTCATTATAAAAATAAATAAATGAGTTTTATTTTGTATTTCCCAATATTCAGTTATACTCGATACTGGCCCAGTTGGCAGTCCATCCGGACCTTATACGTATCTCGAGGTTGGGGTGCTATGTTCGCTCTTTTGACCAATTAAGTGAGTTATTTGTTAATCAATTCATAGGTGGTAAACTCGTGCTAGGAGTTCTGCTTATTTGATGAGCATCAGACAAAGATATGGTGAAACACTCAGAGGCTACTTAAAGAGATTTATAAAGGAGGCTCTAAGAGTACCTAATTTAGACAAATCTGTGGTAGCCCTTACTAATGGGACGACCAATGAATACCTCAAGGTTTCTTTAGCCAAAAACTTGCCTACCACAATGGCCGAGCTACAAAGTAAGGTAGGAAAGTACATGGTGGTTGAATAGATAATACAACTAGGGAAAGATAGAGGGGATGATAGAAAAATGAGTAGAACGGACAACAAGAATCGTGATTTCAATACAAAAACCAAGGTACACTTCGAACCCCAGAATCGCACCAAACAGTGCTAATAGATTTTCAACTTTTAGCCTTTTAAACCATTCAATGGGTCATATTTTATTGGAGATTAAGGCCGAGTACTTCGTTAGATGGCCAAAACCAATGAAAGCTAATGCAACAACCATAGATAAATCTCTGTATTACATATTTCATAAAGATCATTGCCATGATATTGAAGATTGTAAGCATTTGAAGGAATAGATAGAGTTCGTGATCCAAAAAGGCCATCTTAACCAGTTTGTGAAAAACAAGGATACTGGAAAGTGTGGCTATTATAAAAGAAGAAGGAATGATGATCGTAGAAATAAAAAAAAAACAAAAGAGGAAGGCAAGCACAACTTGGAGGTGTGATCAATGTCATATCAAGAGGACCAATAGCCTTAGGAATATCTTCATCATCTAAAAAGACATATGCAAGAGAGTCTCTTATGGTTCAAATACCGCCCAAGAAGGCACGATTAAAATGCAACATTAGCTTTACCGGTGATGATTCAGAAAAAGTTAAATTCTTTCATTATGATCCTTTAGTAATTGAGATCATGGTAGGAAACTTTACTGTCAAACGTATGCTTGTTGATAATGGAAGTTCTGTGGATGTTTTATGCCACAAAGCTTTCTCTGACATGGGATATGTTGACAATCAACTTAATCCATTTTCAGCACCTTTATATGGCTTCAACGGGCTGAAGTTAAGGTTGAAGGCTTTATTTGTCTTCTAGTTACTATTAGGGATGCGTCAAGGAAGGCAACTAACATAGTGAATTTTTTTTTTGTTAACGCAACATCAGCCTATAATATAATTTTTGGAAGGACAACGCTTGATAAGTTTAAGGTGGTTCCCTCAACATATCATTTGAAGATGAAGTTCCCAACCCCCAATGGCGTAGGAGAAGTGAGAGGAGATCAAAAGATGGCCAGAAGTTGCTACTTGATGGCTATTAGACCTAATAGTGTTGGGGGCAAATTTTGCCTGTAGATTCACTTGATGTTAATGATGAAGGAAAAAGGAGATCAAAATCGGCTGAAGAATTAATCTCTGTTGTTATATACAAGGGTGATTCAAAAAAGTCGACCTATATAGGTTTCAATTTGAATCCAAAAGTCAGAGTTGCAGTGGAAACTTGCAAGATAATAAATGTATTTTTGCATGGACACCAAGTGATATGTCTGATATTGATGTAGAAGTAATCACTCATCATTTGAATATTGATCTAACTAGAAAGCTAGTAAGACAAAATAAAAGGGCATTTGCTCAAGAGAGGCAAAAAGCAATTGCTGAAGAAGTTGAAAAGCTCTTAAAGGCCCAGATTATTAAAGAAATTCTATATCCAGAATGGTTGGCAAACCTAACAATGGTGAAGATGTCTAATGGAAAATGGTGGATGTGTATCGACTTCACGGACTCAAATGATGTGTGTCCCAAAGAATTATTTCCATTACCACTAATTGATGTACTTGTTGATGCAACTGTGGGTCATGAACTTCTTAGCTTCATAGATGCATTTAGTGGTTACAACCAGATTCAAATGTTAAAGTCAGATAAACCAAAGGTATAATTCATTACAGAGTATGGTTTTTATTGCTATAGAATGATGCCCTTTGAATTGAAGAATGCTGGCGCAACCTGTCAAAGGCTAGTTAGTAAAATGTTCAAGCCACTAATTAGAAAGAACATGGAAGCATATGTTGATGACATGCTTGTGAAAAGTCTGAAGCAAGAAGATCACGTTGAAGACTTACAAAAAGTCTTTGATGTTCTCAAAAGATATAACATGAAGTTGAATCCTCTTAAATGTGCTTTTGGAGTTGCTTCAGGAAAGTTTCTTGGTTTGATGGTGTCTAAAAGAGGCATTGAAGCTAGTCATGATAAGGGTGAGGCGATAGTCAATATGAAGGCTCTGAAGAATTAAGGAAGTGCAAAGACTCCCAGGAAGAGTATCAGCTTTTGGGAAATTCATATCAAAGTCAGCTCTCAGATGTGTTCCATTCTTTAATACTTTAAAAAATCCTAAAATTTTTGAATTAAATTCTACTTATCAAAACTCTTTTGAAGAGTTGAAAAAATACTTATCAGGCTTGCCTTCATTGGCCAAGTCCTCAACATGAGAGGTGTTATTCCTTTATCTAGCTATTTCTGAAGTAACACTGAGTGTCGTTCTTGTAAAAAAGCCAATACACAACAACTAGTTTTTTATATTAGTAAGGTATTGCAAGGAATAGAAATTAGATACAAACAAACAGAGAAATTTGTGCTGGCATTGGTGATGGCGGCAAGAAAATTGTGCCTTTATTTTTAGTCACTGCCACGACCCAAATCTTTAATTTGACTTTAATCTTTTGATTAGGATCAAATAACTTGTGACATGGGACCCGTATCGATATACGTGTCGTAACCGAGGCGAAATGGCCGAGGTTAATGTTATACTTGTAATGGTGTATATCTAGTGTATTGTATATGTGTACACTACTAAGTCATTCCTATTTGTGAATAGGTGTCGAGACGTATGTGGGAACGCTCCTCGAGTTGTGTGTCGGCGTGGGGCCAAGGTAGATAGCAATATGGTGAGTTGGTATAAGCTTTATATTGCTTTTATAAGTGATATAAATGAGGCTATGGTTGATTTAGTATTAAGTACAAACTTGATATTTCTCGAGACACATAATGACCTATCTCAACACTAATTGAGTAACTTATTGGTGTCATTTGGCATGAGTTAGTGGGACATATGTTAATAGGTGTACCATTAATTAGGTCTCGAGATGCGTGTGCACATTAAGATCAATGGCTATCAATCAACCATATCCAATTCATGTATATAAGCTTTTGGTCAACTTAAGCAACTCGACTATTTCATTTTGATTTCTAAAGAGAGAAGGAAACTGCTGGAGAAGGAGGAGCTGCTGGAGAAGAAGAAGAATAATAAAAACTTGGTGATTTAGTAAGGGAAAGATCAATTCTAGCTAGTGTTCATCAAGTTAGGTAACCTCTTTACACCATAGAGTTAGCTATTTCCTTTGTGCATTAGTATGCAATGGTTTTGTTGGATTCCATTATTATGTTGTTCTTGAATATGAAAGTAGTTCTTGTATCTAGGACCACTTTATGATAGAAATTCGGCGGACATACGGGGTCACTAGACTTTCCAGGATGATCGGGATTTCTCCACTATCTTGTGCAACACACGGGAAATGAGTCCCGAGGTTATTGGCAAGCATAACTTGCGCAACACATGGGGTATGGGACCCGGGGTTGTTGGCAAGTTTATATCGCAAATGAATGGCACCAGCGAAAGGTTATAAAGGCAAGAGCAATGCTCAGACCTTCACATTGATATAAAGCTCAGTTTCATCCTCATATAGTGGAAAGGCTTATGTGATGAAGATCACGGTCGATCGGCCCTAGATCATTACTACTTATTCATTTGTCAATTTCATGTTGTTTAGCTGACGTATCTCTTCGCAAGTTCTCTTTTCAGCATAATTGTTATTATCATGCTTTTAGATACTTGTTGCATATTTGGGAATATGAACAAATGTCTCTAAGTATTACTTCTCATTTCTTGTACTCGCCGTCTAGTTTAAGACGGTGGGTGGAGATCCATCTAGTAGCAGACCAGGCAAAGAGAAGATCGACGACTACCTTTAAGCCAGTGGAGTGCTGCTACGCCAGATTTTGTAGGTTTTGATTTTTGATGTATTACTTTTATATGTCTATCATATACTTTTGGGGTTGTATATTATGGGTTGAGTGATTAGTACATTGATCAGACACATGTTATACATCGTTGTTTTCTTAAATATGCATGTGATCTTTATTCCCTGATATTTTCCATGATTGTTAGGCATCATGTTATAAGCTTCCGATAATTTGTTAAGACTTCCACTGAATAAACTCTTAAGTAAGCAAAACTTTAACTAACTCTGATTTATGAATTGAATTAGGATAAGTATAGGTTTATTCATTTAAATAAAAAAACTAATTGGTACGTAACAAGGTTTTGGAAAGGTTGACTAGTCCCTTATCAGGTCATATATGGTGAGATTAAGGCTTAATGACGGGATTAAGCCGGGTAATGCCCTAATTTGAGAAGGGTCGTCACAGTTGGTATCAGAACCTAAGTTCTAGAATATTATGGATAGTTTATGGAATTGTCCAAAGTTGAGATACCATAGTCACATGTGGTATCATATTATAAATTTATAAAGCTTAGGAGAGCCTAAGTTTATAGAGCTTAGGATTATGGAAAATAGTCATTCCATAAGGTGATACCAAAGCTACAATGTGTAGCAAAATGCCTAACTTTTCCAATTAGTAACAAATGAAAATTTAAACGTGAAGAAAAATAAACCTTAGTTATGGAAAACCAGATGATCATTTCCTAGAAAATTAGTAGGGAAGTGAGTGGAAGTGAGATGAGGATGTCTTATATGTATATATTTTAGTTTTCTACATGTATATATGCGTTATCTACTTAGTAGCTGATTCGCGTTTTGATGCGTGTTGAATGCGTCAAAATATATAATCCCGATGAGATTACCAATGACCACAAGAACTGCAGTAGTGACAAGCACGGGGTCGATCCACGAAGACCAAGTTTCTAACCTAGGTTAAGGAACCAAAAAGTAAATCGGGGTATTCGCAAGAATATTCTTAAAAATTAACTAAAAACAAGGAATAAAAATAACAAGTGGAGAAATGAAACAGGAAAAACAACCCAAACCATCGGTATCACAAACATCCACATTTTGGCATAATTATACATATAGTCGTCAATCTAAACAAAGCATGTAATTCACCTAAACAATAGGCCTGGTAACGTACGTGGGTCCTTACACGTACGTTACGTACGTAAACAAAGCATATAATTTAGAGTAGCAATAGGCCTGGTAACGTACGTGGATCCTTACACTTCCCTATCTCGATGGTTAAGGTACGACAATGACCATTTCTCTAGTCAAACACATATACTTAAGCGAATTGGGTTTAATGCGTTGATCGTAATGGGCTTTGTGAAGGCACTACACCTAGACAACTGGATCACTAGTGTGTCCAATTTAGCCTAGATCCCTATGGTATTCAACCGATCCCAAAAAAGACCAATCAATTAGTAGGGTAAATTGCCACTAATGTGGTCTTATTGCACAAGTACGGGTGTTTACAAATCACATGCAAATAAATCAAGGTTTAAACATGAATTTAACCTCAATTATCCAAACTATAGCAAAGGGAATAAAATACTATGAAAACAATTTAAATAAATAAATAAATAAATAAATAGATCTTACATATGTTTTAAAAATAATGTTTGGGAATTTAAATAAATTTTATAGTTAAAATATAAAATATGAAATTTATATAAATTTTAAATAAATAAATTTATATAAATTTTAGTTCACAGTCATGGATTTTAAATAAATAAATCTTATAGTCAAAATATAAAATATAAATTTTATATAAATTTTACATAAACAAATTTTATATAAATTTTAGTTCACAATCATGGATTTTAAGTAAATAAATTTTAAATAAATAAATTTATGGTATTATAGACTATAGTTCTCGGAACTTGGGAATGTAAACTAAAAGAGCATGACATTTAAGTAAATAAATTTTAGTTGTGGAAACCCGATGTTATTGCCATATAACTTTAGTTGGGAAGTGATGTGAGGCAGGTAGAATAGGATTTATATACGTGTTATATTTTGTTATATATATGATATATGTATATATATGAGGCTGATCCGCAGCACGCTTCTCGATGCAGATCATAAACGGACAATCGACTATGCCTCAGGAGACTGGTCATACTAGCGATTCAGCTAGGGATTCATCAGTTACAACTAGTATGGTGGATCGACTCTCGGCTCAGGAGTCTCAGATGGTCGAGGTATTACGGTTGCTACAAGATTAGACTGTCGCATTGACAGCACTTGCTATAGCGGTAGCAGCACCTAGAGCGCCATTAGCAGTTACTATACTTACAGGGACAGCCGTCGCCCCAGTTGTTCCCCAGACACCCGTTGAAAGGGTAGCATCATAGACACAAACAGATAGAGCCACCACAGTTGTTGTTCCACTGAAGATGATGATTCTTACGCCTCCACTCACGAGTACGGATCAGATTACTGCTACACTACTACCGCTACTACAACGGGATTCGTCTTGGCTCCAGAGGCGAAGATGTTGAGAGAGTTTCTGAAGTTCCAGCCAGGTTTCTTTTATAGAGGTGGTGACCCCGAGGCTGCGGGGAAATGGATTGTGTCTCATTAGCGTTTCCATAAGCTGATGAGGAATGATGAGAGTGTTCAAGCACGACTTCGGGAGCATACTTGAGAGGCCACGTTGCAGTACGGTGGACCACATATCAGGATACCCATCCAGAGCCGACGACATGGGCTAAGTTCAGGGAGCTGGTCTATGATCAGTACATACATATGGAGGTAAGATTGAGACCGAGGGATGAGTTCTTGACCCTGAGATAGGGTAACATGACTTTGATGCAGTATATGGAGAGATTTCGGTACTTACTCCAGTTCTCGAAGGATGTCACTGGGAATGAGTGTCTGCAGATCTATTACTTCACCTAAGGAGTTGAAAATATGATTACTTCGGTAGTGGTATCATCTGGCCCACCCACTCTGCAGAACATCTTTGATAGAGCGTTGGCACTAAGACCTACTTGATACAGAAAGATGGCAGACGTGTGACTGGGACGGTGGTGCAGATAGTGCAGAGTTCTAGACCAGACCAGAGGCCGAAGAGACAGAAGGATCATCGGGATAGAGGTCGGAGGGATGACAGATGGGACAAAGGCAACAAAGATGATCACCAGGGCAGTCAGTTTTAGTATGAGGAGAGACAGCCTGTGCACGCCATCACACCAGCACCGGTGGGTCAGCATAGGCCACAACCACAGATGGACCGTTATGGTCGAGATCAGGGAAGACATGACAAGGGTCAGAGAGACTAGGGTCAGGGTCCGAGAATCTGGAGATGGACATGCCGATAGGCAGGATAGCCGCAGATGCCACAGGTGTGGTGAAAAGGAACACTTGAAGATAGACTGCAGGACACCACAGTCGCACATCGAGAGCCAGAGCAGGCCAGAGAGAGATCATGCGGTAGCACAGCCGAATGGTGGGGCCACCAGGCAGCTCGTCGAGGGTACGTTGTTTTTCGTAGACCTATGCATGGTATGTTTGATTATGGTAGTACTTTATCATTTATTGTTGGACGTATTATCGGAGAGTTATGGTAAGATATACGGACACTAGACACACACCTTGTCCTCAGTACGGCCGCTGGGGACAAGATATAACCTAACTGGATATGTAGGGACGTGAAGATAGAGGTTGAGGGACATCAGCTACCAACTGATCTTCGAGTATTAGAGTACTTAGAGTTTGACGCGCTTCTCGGGATAGATGGTTGTCACCATATCATGCACAGATAGATTGTTATGGTAAGGGGATATAGTTTCGTATTCATGGGATACCAGAGTTCTCACTAGTTGGATCCGCAACTGACATACCTATCACTAGAGGTCGACTAGCTACAGGGTAGGAGATGAAGGCATTTGCAGCGGTATATGAGCCAGAGGTTAGGACAGAGGTCAGGATTGAGGACCTTCCGATAGCTAGATATTTTGTTGACGTATTTTCGGATGACCTACCAACACCGCCACAAGCTGTTGAGTTTATCATTGAGTTGATACCAGTGACGCAGCCGATTCCCTGCAGACTATATAGGATGTCATTATCAGAGCAAGAGAAGGTTACATGACAGTTGCATGAGTTATAAGAGAAGGGTTTCATTCACCCTAGTATGTCACCTTAGGGAGTTCCATATTGTTTGTAAAAAAGAAGGATGGTTCGATGAAGATGTTCATACACTATAGAAAGCTAAATCAGATGACAGTTAGGAGTTGTTACCACTTCCTAGGATAAATGTTTTGTTCGATCGGTTGGCGGGTGCCAGATTCTTCTCAAAGATTGACATTTGCTCTGGTTATCATCAGTTGAGGATTCGAGAGGAAGATATCCAGAAGACCGCTTTCAGCACTAGGTACAGGCTATTCGAGTTCACAGTCATGTCGTTTGGGCTGACTGATGCCCCTACGATTTTCATGGATTTGATGCACAAAGTCTTGAGAGTGTATTTGGACAGATTCGTCTTAGTCTTCATCGAAGACATCTTGATCTATAGCAAGACTCGTGAGGATCATGAAAGACATTTCAGGGCAGTTTTCACGACACTAAGAGAGCACACATTGTACGCCAAGTTCAATAAGAGTGACTTCTAGCTAAGTGTGGTGAGATTTTTAGGACATGTCGTCGGTGACCAGGGTATCTCTGTGGATTCAGAGAATATTCGGGCTATCATCGATTGGAGGATGCCTAAGTCTGTTGCTGATATACAGAGTTTTCTCGGACTCGCAGGATACTACCGGGGATTTGTGCATGATTTTTCTTTGATTGCCGCACCGATGACAAGACTGGCCAAGAAGGATGTTAGGTTTGACTGGTCAGAGGAGTGTGAGTTGGCCATCTGTGAGCTGAAGATGAGGATGACTTCTGCACCAGTATTGACATTACCGAAGCAGGGCAAGACTTTGACAGTTTATACGGATGCGTCAGGCATTGGTCTTGGATGCGTGTTCATGCAGGACGGTAGACTAGTTGCCTATCTTTCCAGAAGGTTGAGACCCCATGAAGGGAATTATCCAGTGCACGCCATGGAGCTTGAAGTGGTCATTTTTTTCATTGAAGGCTTGAAAGCTTTATCTCTACGGAGAGAGATTCATGTTATATACAGATCACCAGAGTTTACGCTACATACTCATTCAGAGGGATCTGAATATGCGCCAAATAATATGGTTTGAGCTGCTGAAGGACTACGACTTCGCAATCGAGAATCACCTAGGGAAAGCGAACGTCGTAGCGGACACATTGAGCTGGAGCAAGATTGATAGTCAGACTGTTCTGCGACTTACAACACACGAGCATGGCTTGTTACATGCGACATCAATTATGTGCATGAAAGAGGTATCTAATACGGCCGAGCAACACATTTATGGTCAGATAAGAGTTCCGACCGTATCGATTGTGAGGGTTGCCGAGTATCAGAGGGCCGATAGGCTTTACAAGTTGTTCAATAGTATGGCCCAAGACCACAGATTGGTGTTTGAGACATCGAGGGAGATTGTGAATACCTGTGGATCAAGAGATACGGGATGGGATTTCGGAGGATGCATATCGGTCACGCTACACAGTTCATCCTGGTCGTACCAAGATGTACCATGATTTGAGGTGATTATTCTAGTGGCAAGGGATGAAGGCTGACGTAGGGGCGTGCGTCAAGAGTTATCACATCTGCCTGCAGGTGAAGGCTGAGCACAGGAGACCCGATGGACAATTACATCCATTACCCATTCTACAGTAGAAATGAGAGCACATCACCATAGATTTCGTCAGTGGACTACCGCAGACATTGAGGCGTCACGATGCAGTTTGGGTTGTGATTGACAGACTGACGAAATCGGCTCACTTCATTTTGATTCTTATGAGGTACATGTTCTCACTGCTGAGCATGTTGTTTAAACGGGATATTATTAGATTGCATGGGTGCCAGTTACCATTTTATCGGACAGATATCCCAGGTTAACTTCGAGGCTTTGGGAGGCTATGCAGGAGCAGTTCGACACCAGGTTGTAGTTTAGTACGACTTATAATCCTCAGACCGACAAACAGTCAGAGCGACTGATATAGATTCTAGAGGATATGCTCAAGGCTTGTATATTGCAGTTTGTAGGTTCCTGGGAGGATTATATACCTTTGTGTAAGTTTGCATATAATAACAACTATCGGGTGAGTATTGGCATGCCACCATTTGAGGCGTTGTATGGGAGGCCTTGTAGATCACCCGCATGTTGGGCAGAGCTGGAAGATATAGTGACCGTTAGGCCTGAGATAGTTGTTGATCACATAGAGAAGATCAGACAGATTCATCAGAGTTTATGAGCTGCATAGGATAGACAGAAGAAATACACGGATCAGTATAACGAAGGTCTGAGCTATGAAGAGGGTGACATGGTATACCAGAAGGTTTCCCCTTGGAAGGGTCAATAGAGATTTGGTATTAAGGAGAAACTGGCGCCGAGATTAATAAGGCAATACAAGATTGTGCCGCGAGTGGGCGGTGTTGCGTATCGCCTAGAGTTATCTGTTGAAGTAGCTGTGGTTCATCTGACATTTCATATTTCTATGTTAAGTCTAGCTAGGTCAGGGCCGAGACCAACGATTGACTTGAGGTAGGTTAAGGTTCAGCCTGACGTGACTTACGAGGAGAGGTCGATAGAGATCGTTGACCGCAGAGTTCTGATTCTTAGGAACAGGAAGCACTCTAAGATCATAGTTCGTTGGCAGCATCATAGGACATAAGGACTCACCTGGGAGCTCGAGTCGACGATGAGAGAGTGATACCCTCAACTACTTCCTGGTATGACATTTAAGTTATAGTTAAATTTCAAGACGAAATTTTATTTAGTTGGGAAGAACTACAACGACTTGTTTTATTAACGCCGTTATTCATCTCGTAATTTCAGACATGGACGCCAGCTCAGATCCATGTGGACATCGCGGGTAGGCTATGACACACGCTAGATAATTTTGTGTTGGATTGCTTATTTGCAATGTATTTCATAAATTTATTTGTTAATACGTCGCATGTGTCTATGCTGAATAGCGATATCGTGTGAGGGTGTGTGACGGGTAGTTGCCTCGAAGTGCATGTCAACGCGAGTATCGAGAGGCGAAGTATGGGTACACTAGAAAAACTCAACAAACTTACATAAATATGACTAAGTTATTAAATTGAAATGGGTAATGTAACTATAGGCTAACTATATTGAAATTTAAATAATATACTATAGCGCGCCTCGAAAATGCGTGACGAGACGCGGGGCACCGGATACCGGGTAGCAGAAGGTTACTTGACCATGAGTTGGTTAAATTGGATAAATAAAACACTAACCATATGGCTTTATAAGGCTTAATGTAATAAGAAATCAATTAAATAATCTAAGCCTATAATTTACACTAAATAATGAATACCATGAGATGAATATTTAGATTATCATAATGAGTAGTACTAGGAGATGAGTGTGATATTGGAGTCATTTAGGGGTGTGTTACAGCATGTTTATACACCACAAGATAATCCTCGAGATACATATACACACTTGATCTTAATAAAAAATATATACATGACTTAGTGGATTATTGATTCAAACCACTCATACCATCCATGCAAAAAATAGTAAAACCAGAGGAGAATAAGAACTTCAAGTTAAGAATTCAACACTTTAGAGACCAATTCAAGAGCTCAAACCAAGGTAATCATCATCTTCATCTCCTCCACTCTCCAAACCCATTTTTGATTGAATTGAGTGAATTCGAGTTTGATGGTTAAACCTCTGATTTTGGGTTAAAACATGATGAATTACATGTTGTTAGATCATATTCATAGAGAACTTATTGTTGGTTTAACTAGATTTGATGATGTTGATGAAATTTGGAAGTTGTGGTGAATGCATGAATTTGGAGAATTTGGGTTAAAATTGATGTTCTGGAGTGTGATAGATGTTTTTTTGAAGTTAATATTGTATGTAATGCATGTTTAAACCAATAAGGTAGCCAATTAAGTGGAGAAAGACTGAATTCTCGACTTGAAAATTCTGTCCCAAAGGAAAGATAGTGCGCTAACTGAAACGGTTAGCGCACTGATCATTTTGGGTTTCCAATTGTTCTTCGTCCTAAAGAATAGTAGCGCGCTACATGAATCCCATAGCGCTACCATCACCTAGTGTGCCATGTGTACCCTAAAGCTATGGGATTCATGTAGCGCTACATGGATTTAAAAGGCTGTTTTGGTGATTTTCCACTTAATATATGTCTAAACACTAGGAAATAACCGATAAAATTGGACTTCTGTGACTTGGGGGACCGTAGCTCGGTGTCGGGAGCTTGTCGGGTTGGATACGGGAGTCCGGGGAGGTCGGAGAGTAGTTTGAGGTTTGTAAAACCCAACAGAAAAAATCTGAGTATTTGATTATGTTTTCTATTTCATTTTCATCATTTTCTTGTTTTTTACTACTCTATTTCGTTACTTGGATGTAGGTTGAGGTTACTCCGCTGGATTTTCCTTGTTGTGTACTCATGATGCACTGGATTATAGAATGTGTGACCCGACCCTCAGTGAATGGCAACCTGAGCTTGCCCTTGGTGCACGTATCGGTGACTCAGAGGATTTGGCCAGCACTATAAGGGACCAAGTGACAGGCCAGTTGGGCACGGCTACTGGTGGGAACTTGGTGACCCGAAGTACAGTCTAGTCCATCTGGAGCGAACACACACATTTGTTAGATAATCTGTTATCTATTCATGCAATGAGCCATTTACAGTTGCATGTTTGTATTCCGCGTGTTGACTTGACAATATTTCTTGCATTTCATTTACATTACTATGTGAATGCTCAGAGGGGTTCCTTGAGATTTTACTTACTGTACTTGTCATATGTCTTGTTGTGATGATTGAGTGCATATCTTAGTAGAAGCACGGGCAAGGGGATCCTAAGCGATTACATCTGATTGCCCGCCGTCGAGGACCTACTAGTCCGTGTCTTATTTTGATATTTTGTATATTTTGGGTATTGGGAGACTTGTGATGACACAGTACATGTATATATACCTTGTTTATGGTACTATCGCTTATATACAGAGTACTTTTTTGGGTTTTCCACAGTAGGATTTGCACATATGAATAATGTTTTCCATGCTAAATTACTTACCAAATGTATCAATTAAGGTTTCCGCTGATATATGTGTTAACTTGTAAGATACAACCACTAGTGTGGTTAGGCATTAGAATAAACATTTAAATACTTAAGGACCATAAGTTAAGAAAATACTGATAATCCACTAACTAATTTGATAAAACACATGTGGAGATGAATTTTAAGACAAGAGGTGGACGGGCAGGTGGCGGACACGTGTAGTTGGGCCCACATGGCAAGGAGTACACGGAGACACGTCACCCAGGCAGCATGGCTGCCATAGTTGGTATCAGAGCAAAGAGTTCTCAAAACTTAAGAATGTAAACTGAAAGAGCAGAACATTTAAATAAATAAATTTTAGTTGTGTAAACCCGATGTTATTGCCTTAGAACTTTAGTTAGGAAGTGATGTGAGGCGGGTAGAGTAGGATTTATATACATGTTATATTATGTTATATATATGATATATGTATACATACGAGGCTGATCCGGAGCATGTTTCTCGATGCAGATCATGGACGGGCAGTGGACTACGCCTCAAGAGACTGGTCGGACTAGCGATGCAGCTAGGGATTCCCCGGTTACATCTAGTATGGAAGATCGACTCGCGACTCTGGAGACTGAGATGGCCAAGGTATTACGGTTGCTACGAGATCAGAATGCCACATTGACAGCTCTTGCTACAGCGGTAGCAGCACCTAGAGCGCCATTAGTAGTTACCGTACCTATGAGGACAACTGTCGCCCTGGTTTTTCCCCAAACACCCGTTGAGAGGGTCGCATCGGAGATACAGATAGATAGATCCACCGTAGTTGTTGTTCCATTGGATACGTCGACTCCTACGCCTCCACCCGCCACTACGGATTAGATTACTGCTACCACTACTACCTCTACTACATCGGGATTCATCTTGGCTCAAGAGAGAAGATGTTGAGAGAGTTTCTAAAGTTCCAACCAAGTTTCTTTTAGGGAGGTGGTGACCTCGAGGCTGCGGGCCAATAGATTGTGTCTCATCAGCGTTTTCATAAGCTGATGAGGAATGATGAGAGTGTTCAGGCACGACTGCCGGGAGCATGTTTGAGAGGTCGCGCTGTAGTATGGTGGACCACATATCAAGATACTCATCTAGAGATGAAAACATGGGTTGAGTTCAGGGAGCTGTTCTATGACTAATACATAACTATGGAGGTCAGATTGAGACTGAAGGAGGAGTTTTTGACCCTAAGACAGGGTAAGCGGTCTTTGATGCAGTATATGGAGAGATTTCAGTACTTACTCCAGTTCTCGATGGATTTCGATGGCACGGAGTGTCTGCAAATCTATTACTTCACCAGAGGAGTTGAGGATAGGAATGCTTTGATAGTGGTATCATCATGGGCACCCACTCTACAAGGCATCTTTGATATAGCGTTGGCACATGAGACCTACTAGAAGTAGAGAGATGGAAGACGTGTGACTGGGACTGTGGTGCAGACGGGGCAGAGTTCTCGGTCGAACCAAAGGCCGAAGAGATAGAGGGATCATCGATATAGAGGTCAGAGGGATGCCACACGGGATAGAGGATGGATGATCACTAGAGTTGTCAGTTTTAGTATGAAGAGACACAGTCGGTGCACTCCAACGCACTAGCACCTGTGGATCAGCGTAGGCCACGACCACATATGGACCGTTAGGGTCGAGATCAGGGAGGACATGACAGCGGTCAGAGAGACCAGCGTCAAGGTCCGAGATCTTGAGACAGACAGGCCGGAAAACAGGATAGTAGCAGATGTCATAGGTATGGTTAAGGGGGACACTTGAGGATAGACTGCAGACAGGCTAGAAAGAGCTTATGCGATGGTACAACTAGTTGGCGGGGCGACCAAATAGTTCGTCGAGGGTACGTTGCGTATTTATAGACCTATGCATGTTATATTTGATTTTGGTAATACTTTATCATTTATTGATGGGTGTATTGTTGGAGAGTTAGGGTTATATACACAAACACTAGACACACACCTTGTCCTCAATACGGCCACTGGGGACAAGATACACCCTAACCGAATATGTAGCGATGTGATGATAGAGGTTGAGGGACATCAGTTACCAACTGATTTTGATTATTAAAGTACTTGGAGTTTGACGCGCTTCTCGGGATGGATTGGTTGTCACTGTATCATGCACGGATAGATTGTTATGGTAAGAGGATAGAGTTTCGTATTCCTGGCATACCAGAGTTCTCGCCAGTTGGATCTACAACTGACTTACCTATCACTAGAGGCCGACTAGCTACAACGCATGAGATGGAGGCATTTGCAACGATAGTTGAGCTGGAGGTTAGGACAGAGGTTAGGATTGAGGATCTTCAGGTAATTAGAGATTTTGTTGAAGTATTTTCGGATGACCTACTAGGATTTCCACCGCCACGAGTTGTTAAGTTTATAATTGAGTTGATACAGGGACGCAACCGATCGCCAGTACACCATATAGGGTGTCACCATCTGAGCAGAAGGAGGTTAGACTACAGTTGGATGAGTAATAGGAGAAGGGTTTCATTCACCCTAGTATGTCACATTGGGGAACTCCATTGTTTTTTGTGAACAAGAAAGATGGTTCGATGAGGATGATCATAGACTATAGGAAGCTGAATCAGGTGACAGTTCGGAACTGTTACCAAATTCTTATGATAGATGATATATTCGATCAGTTGGTGGGTGCCAGATTCTTGTCGAAGATTGACCTTCGCTCAGGTTCTCATCTGTTGAGGATTCGAGATGAGGATATCCAGAAGACCGCTTTCAGCAATAGGTACGGGTTATTCGAGTTCACAGTAATGCCGTTTGGGCTGACTAACGTCCCGACGATTTTCATAGATTTGATGCACAGAGTCTTGAGAACGTATTTGAACAGATTCGTCATAGTCTTTATCTACGACATCTTGATCTACAGCAGGACTCGTGAGGATCATGGAAGACATCTCAAAGCGGTTTTGACGACAGTGAGAGAGCACATATTGTTCGCCAAGTTCAGTAAGTGTGACTTCTGGCTAAGTGCAGTGAGATTTTTAGAACACGTCGTCAGTGACCAAGGCATCTCTGTTGATTCAGAGAAGATTCGGGCTATCTTTGATTGAAGGATGCCTGAGTCTGTTGTTCATATACGGAGTTTTCTAGGACTGGCAGGATACTACTGGATTCAGATTCTCAGGAACAGGGAGCTCTCTTAGGTCCTAGTTCATTGGCTGGATCATAGGACATAGAGACTCACCTGGGAGCTCGAGTCGATGATGAGAGATGAATAATGTTTACCAACTAGAACTCAGAATAATTGTTGCCGCATGTCCTACCGCCATTTTAAATTATAATACAAATCATTATAATTTATGATGGCAGTAGCACAAATTGGTGTATATCTAGTTGAACAGGTGGGTGACCTAGTGTATACTTCTAATGCTATGTTATTCATCTCGTAATTTCAGACATGGACGCCGACTCAGATCGACATGGACGCCGCGGGTAAGCTAGGACACTTGTCGATCTAGGTACATAGTTAATTTTGTGTTAGATTGCTTATTTGCGACACATTTCATAAATTTATTTGTTAATACATCGCATGTGTGTATGTTGAATACCGATATCGTGCGAGGGTGTGTGACGGGTAGTTGCCTCTAAGTGTGTATCAACGCGTGTATCGAGAGGCGATGTACGGGTACACTAGAAAAACTCAGAAAACTTATATAAATATAACTAAGTTATTAAATTGAAATTGGTAATGTAACCATAGGCTAACTATATTGAAATTTAAATAATAGACTAGAGCGCGCCTCGAAATGCATGTAGAGAGCGGGTCACCGGATACCGGGTAGCCAAAGGTTAGTGGGGCCATAAGTTGGTTAAATTGAATAAATAAAACACTAACCATATATTTTTATGAGGCTTAATGTAATGTGAAATTAATTAAATAAGCTAAGCCTATAGTTTATACTAAATAATAAAGACAATGAGATGAATATCTAGATGATCATAATGAGTAGTACTAGGAGACGAGTGTGCTATTAGAGTCATTAAGGTGCGTGTTACAACATGTTTATACACCACAAGATAATCTTCGAGATACGTACGCACACTTGATTTTAATCAAATATATATACAGGACTTAGTGGATTATTAATTCAAACCACTCACACCATCCATGCAAAAACCAGTAAAACCAGAAGAGAGAAGAACTTCAAGTTGATAATTCAACACCTTAGATACCAATTCAAGAGCTCAAACTAAGGTAATCATCATCTTCATCTCATCCACTCTCTAATGAACCCATTTTTGATTGAATTGAGTGAATTCAGGTTTGATGGCTAAACCTCTGATTTTCAGTTAAAACATGATGAATTACATGTTGTTAGATCATATTCATAAGGAATTTATCGTTGGTTTCACTAATTTTGATGATGCCGATGAAATTGGGAAGTTGTGGTGAATGCATGAATTTGGAGAATTTGGATTAAAATTGATCTTCTAGAGTATACTAGATGTTCTTTTGAAGTTAATATTGTATGTAAAACATGTTTAAACCAATAAGGTAGCCAATTGAGAGGAGAAAGATATAATTCTCGACGAAAGATAGAATTCTCGACTTGAAGTTCTTCTTCTCTTCTAGTTTTACTGGTTTTTGCATGGATGGTGTGAGTTGTTTGAATCAATAATCCACCAAGTCCTGTATATATATATATATTTGATTAAGATCAAGTTTGCGTACGTATCTCGAGGATTATCTTGTGGTGTATATGTGACGACCCCTACTTCTAAACAGGGCACCGCCCGGCCTAATCCCGTACTCAAGCCTTAATCAACATGATCTAAGACTTCAATACGTATTAGTCAGCCTATCGTCCCTATATCCTCCAAATCTCCATGTATTGTTATATTATCACATTAACAGGTAATTCAAATGTTAAGCGGAAGCATCGGTAATTCAAATATTAAGCGAAAGCATTAATTCTCCTAAACATTCCTAAGTGTGAAAAACCAGGAAAAGACAACATTACATGCATGTATAGATATGAAACTATTCACTCAACCCAATGTACAACCCAAAAAGACATAAACAAGAATAATACATCAAAAGTCGAGACATACAAATGAGTGAGGAGAGTCGCAGAACTGCTCAAAGGAAGTCGTCGATCTTCTCCTTCTCCGGTCTGCTGCTGCTCGACCGACCTACACCCACCGTCACAAACTAGACGGTGAGTATAGTGATATTTAAGTACTAAACGGAGAATTTCATGCCACATTTCCAAATAAACGAATGGTATTTAAAAGCATAAAGTAGCGAAATAAATTGCTGAAACAAGAAATGCAAGTAAATACCATAGTTAAAGATGTAGAGATAGATACAGGCCAAGTCGAGATGATCTATGTCCGGTCGGCGGTGAGAACTATCACCTAACCTTTCCCACTACTATATGGAGCTGTGCTCAACATATCTCACACAAATAGCGGAGCTGCGCTCTACGCTTTACAACATCAATCTCATGCTTGCCGACCACCCCAAGTCTCATACCTCGTGTGCCGCGTAAGTGTAGTGGTAAGTGCCGGAACCCCGATAGACCCATGTCCCAGTGAATCGCGCATCTCTCGTGCAATGGACACTAGATAATCCATACTTTATTTTCAAAGATAAATAATTTCCAAAATTCTAGGATACCAAGATAAATTCGGCTACAAAGCCCAAAGGATATTGAATACAAGTCTACTTAAATCCACATTATTCCATTAGCATGTTTTTTATCAATTTTATTCAAGAATGACATCAAGTGTAGGAATCAGAGGCAATGGAACAATTCACAAAACATCATGTCACAATATTCACCCATGAATAAATACAAGAACAACATGATGTGGGAGTTCAAGTAGTAATGTCTACCAATAGACCAAGAAAGCAATAAAAGAATGAAATGAAATATAAAATTCTCATAGTTGTATTTACAATTCACACGCTTGTCCAAGTCTAGCCGATCCCTCGACAATTTCGTAATGCGTGGCCAAACGCCAGAGTTCTCCCCTTAGTTTCCTAATAATCAATAATGTCTCAATTTTGGCCAAATCGAAATCGAGACAAATTTCTAAACACTTTGTTTATTTATTTTCAGTCATTCAGCCCATTTCTCATTTTTCGAGGTAAACCCCCCGAAAAATGCTCGTCCGAAATTCCAAATATTTTATTTTTCCTAGAAAGTCATTATTTGCTATTTATTTTGTCCAAATATAATTTTTTGGAATTTTCCTTTTTTTTTTGGAATTTTCCCAATTTTCCTTTCCCTTTTCTCCTTTTTTTTTTCTATTTTTTTGTTTTAATTTGGGTTTGGGTTGAACCGAGCCGAATCGGTTCGAGCCGGCCCGATTCACCCAACCCATCTCCTCTCTCTCACTTTTTTTTTCTTTTTGGGCCTAAACCGAGCCGAACCGGCCTGGTTCAGGCGGCATCTTCTTCCTCTCGCGAAGAAACGGAACATCGGATCTGTTTCTGAATTTTTTTATTTTTTTTTCTTTACACTGGGTTTGGGCTTCCATCCCCAACCCCAGGTGGAGTTCGTATGCTGGGGAGACTACTCCCCTGCCTTCCTCGAGGTCGGACGAACTGCCATGGCAGTTCGTCCGAGTTCGCCACATCGAACACCAACAACAACCGACACAACAACAACAACAAACGACACAACAACAACGACAGAGCAACTCACTTTGCTTCCCTTCTTTGAGCTCTCTCTCTTTCTCTCCCGATCTCTCTTTCTTTCTCCTTCTCGATTTTCTTCATTCTCCTCCCGATCGTCTCTGTTTTCTTTCTCTCTTTTTGTTTGTTTTGAAGTGTGGATAAAACCCCACATTATCCTTAGATATATATATATATATATATATATCTATATATAAGATTAATTCTTGCCACTCAATTTTCTCATTTTCTTATTTAACTCAAATACATTAAGCGTACCCCATATGCCGCTACCTCGGTCCCACGGCGACACGCGAGTCGAGGCGCGTCCCCCCGCTCGTCTCAGGATCTGCATACCCGTAAATGACTTAGTAGTCTACACATGTACAATACACTAGTTAAACAACACAACAAATATAATATTTACCTCGGCCACCGTGCCTCGGTAGTGACACGTATCGCGTTGCGGGTCCCACGTCACGGGTCATTTTGTCTTGATTAACGAAGTAAACGTGTATTAATTATTTTGGCCGTGAGAATACTTCCCAACTAATTGGAAGTTCGTCCTCGAAATTAAATTAATCAAATCTTAAAATATACCTGACTCGAAGAGGTACGGAAATCTGTCTCGCATATAGTCTTCCTGTTCCCAAGTGAGTTCTGAATCTCCATGAAATTGTCACTTGACTAACACCTTGGGGATAGACTTGCTTCTTAACCGCTGTACCCTTCGGTCAAGAATCTGAATTGGTTGCTATTCATATGAGATATCTTCACTCAAATCAATCTGACTCAAATCCACTGTCGGTCTCTCGCCTACCCTCGACTTGGCTAGTCGAAGCATCGAAATATGAAACACCGGATGAATTCCCGTCATCTGTGGATGTAATTTTAGCTCATATGCAACCTTTCCAACCCGTTTCTTGATCTTGAAAGGCTCGATGAATCTTGGTGCTAATTTACCTTTCAAACCAAATCGTTGATGACCCTTACGAGGAAAAACATTTAGATACACTAAAGCTCCCTCATCGTATGTGAGATCGCTGCGATACATGTCCGCATACTTCTTTTGTCGATCCTGGGCTCCCTTGAGTCTCTGACGAATCAGTCGAACCTTTTTCGTATGATCGACAACAATCTCAGGCCCCACGGTCCCCCGGTCCTCTGGCTTAGCCCAACACGATGGCGAGCGACACGGCCTACCATACAAAGCCTCAAAAAGCGCCATCTCAATACTGGTCTGATAATTGTTGTTATATGCAAACTCACATAATGGTAGGTACTCCTCCCATGATCCGCCAAACTCCAAGACGAACGCCCGTAACATATCCTCGAGAACCTGTATCAATCTATAAGTCTGCCCGTCAGTCTGAAGATGAAAAGCCGTACTAAACTGTAGGAGCGTACCATACTGCTCCTGCATACTTCGCTACATCCTGGACGTATACAAAACATCTATGTCTGACGTAATAGTCACTGGTACCCCATGCAGTCTAATAATCTCTCGCTCAAACATGATACTCAACTGATCAAACATAAAATGTGCGGCCACTGGTAGAAAATGAGCAGACTTTGTCAGTCGATCAACAATAACCCTGATGGAATCATGTCTTCAGGCGGTTCTCGGCAATCCTCTCACAAAACATAGCAATGTCTTCCCACTTCCACCGTGGGATGAGAAGCGACTGTAGCAATCCTCAGTGTCGATGTTCGGCCTTCACTTGGTGACAGATCCCAGCGATTCTCGCCTTGTGCCATGAGACAAAGTATTGCCTTCTCACTTTCCGATTCGGATTCGAACTTGATGATGATGAGTCATCCCAAGTTGCTTTGAAACTCTTCTTTCCTTTCTTCTTGTCAAACACCTTCTTGGATTTGCAATCCGCCATGATGTGACCGGTTTGCCGCAACCGAAGCATATGATTTCATTTGAATTTCCTCCTTGCTTCCACTTGAAACTTCTTCTTATACTTGTCTCGCTTGTACATGGCCACTGTTGAGCTTTCTTGAGAGCATAGCTACTTCCTCCTCAAGATCATTGTCATCACATGATTTTTCATTTTCAATGATCTCTACCTAGATGCACTAGGGGAGCTATTTGCCTTCAAGGCGATATCTTTTCTTGAACTCTTAGTACCTCCACTTAATGCTTCCAATCTTGCTCGGTCTTTAAGTTCAAATTCATGGACTGTTAGCTCTCCACACAATGCATCAAATGTGTAATCTCCAAGATTTTGTGCCGATTGGATAGCATACTTCTTGGCATCCCATTCCTTAGGCAAGCCTAGGTTTCTTGATCATAATTCTTTCCAAGATTCTTGATCTCATTCAATAGTTTAGTGAATCGAGTGATGGCGGTGGCTATGTCTTCATCGGACCCAACTCGGAAAGTTTCATAGTGCTCCTCAAGAATTCTCAACTTGGTCTTCTTCACTTGCATGGTACCTTCATAGTGTACCCCAAGCTTCTCCCATACTTCCTTAGCCGTTTGACAAGCACTTACTCGGTTAAATTCATTTTCACTTAGCGCCTTGCACAAAACAAGTGATTCATGGCTTGATCATTTGATAGCTCAATCTTTATCTCCTCGGCGGTGTACTCTTTCAAGGGCTTATCTAGGTGGAGTGTAGCCACTTTCAATTGCATCCCATAAGAATCTATTTTGTGCTCTAATGTAGAATTTCATTCTCACTTTCCAATGAGCATAGTTAGTTCCATCAAAATACGGAGGCCTAATCGAAGAGTTGCCTTCCCGAAGGCGGCGGATCTAAGGTTTGCATCCTTGCACAAAAAGAACACTCAAAGATACGTTAGTAATACTTTGAGCAATAACCCGCTCGATACCAATTGAAGGTCACCCAGAGGGGGTGAATTGGGTTACCAGAGTAGTTATTGCCCTTTTAAAACTTTATGCGCAAATTGCAACTATAATGCATACACTATCAATGAATATATATATGCTATGCAAGTGAATGGAATGGAAGAGATGGAAAGTGACACACGATTTATAGTGGTTCGATCCAACGATCTACGTCCACTACCTAACCTCCCGGTTAGGATTTTTAACCCCACTTATATTACAAATAAGTGTTACAACCTAAGCATACAAGCCTAGAGTGCCTAATTACAATTAGGACTTCCCACCTAGCCGCAACTAGGATTTGTGTTCTTCCCACCAGGATTTGTGTTCTTCCCACCTAGCCGCAACTAGGATTTGTGTTCTTCCCACCTAGCCGCAACTAGGATTTGTGCTTAGTCTCAACTAGGTCTTCCCCTTAGACTTAGATTCCACTAAGTCTTACAATCAAACAAATACAATAAGTTGCTGAAAAATAATGAGATACACTTTACAACACAAAGTGGTATCAAATTCAAACACTAGCAAGCCTCCTAGAGCCTAACAACTCTTATGCATGCAAGTATGAGAATAAATGGAATATGCAAATATGTCACTGATTTTGTTGCAAATCCCAAATGTGAAATCGTTTTAAAACTTAATATATTAGTGTAAAATCGATTTCAAGTCTAAGAACAATAGTTCAACAAAAATCAAGTTTAAGTGCAAAACTTTTGTTCAAATCAATCTTAGGGTTTGATAAAATAAATTTAAGTGCAAAACCGGGGAAGAAGGTGTTCAAACACACAACAAAATGATTTTCAAATCAAATACACAAAACTATGTAGATTAAGCACAAGCAAGATTTTAGATCTAGGACTTTCTTACAAACAAGAGAATGACAAAAGAGATCAGCTTTGAAGAGATTCTTGTACTCCTTTTAAAGCCTCAAAAGTCTTTGGATTAGAGAACTAAAGAAACAGCCACAAAGATCTCATTTTGCTTCTTCACAAAAATCAAAGTTCTTCTCTTTGTAGATTTTGAGTTTTGAGTGTGTTTCTTCCTTCTCTTAACAAAACCATGTTCTTGGTGGTTTTATAGTGTTAGGTATTCCATCTTGACAAAGTTTATGACCGTTCTAGGGATCCGAGGTCCAAAATAGATCAAGAATTCAAATTAAAGTGTGTTTTCCACTTTGTAAAAAAAAAATCGTCGGATATGCAATTAGCGCGCTAATTACGAGACCCTAGCGGCTAACTACGCACTTAGCGCGCTAATGAAATCATTAGCGCGCTAAGCTGCTGGGGACCTCAAAACAATTATTTTGTCCCTTTGTGTTAGCGACCCTTAAACTCGTAGGGACCTAACCAACCCTTATATAACTTGTTATACACGTTTATTATGAGTCATTAAGCCTAATTGGGTGGTGGGATATTTTTACAAATCCCGAAAACGAAATTCACGATTTCATAATGTATTAGGGGCTTTCTACGCAAATTTACAGTTTTCTTTTTGAAGACCTTTCAAAAACGAGTTTTTCTTTTTCGAAAACATTTACAATGATCTCGTAATATGCAAATGACCATCCACACAAAGTTTCACATTGTTTAAACTCATAGTCCTAGTTATGTGTTTAAATTCCACTTTGAAACTTGAAGTAAACTTATAACTTTTGAAGAATGGTTTAAGAAACTTGATATGCATGGACTAATGCATTTGTCTTTGCGTGAAAGAATTTGTATACCTTACATTGAAATTACAAATTGCGGTTTGAACTTTCATCTTCATTTCTTCATTAATGCTTAGGAGTCTTGAACTTGTATTTCTTGAGTACCCTTGATATGTTGTTTTGCATCCTTTAACAAAAAGTGAAATACACTAGATGTTTATTAGTACATTTTCACCTTGTTTGTTTCCATCAAAATCTTGGTTGGAGTGTGAGTGACTAACCACTTAGTCCAACAAGCTGGTACACCATGCGTCTAATAATATCTAGCTCGCTCAAACAGATACTCAACTGATCAAACATATAATGTGCGGCCATCGGTAGAAAACGAGCGACTTTGTCAGTCGATCAACAATAACCCTGATGGAATCATGTCTCCAGGCGGTTCTCGGCAATCCTCTCACAAAACCCATAGCAATGCCTTCCCACTTCCACCGTGGGATGGGAAGCGACTGTAGCAATCCTCCAGGTCTGCGATGTTCAGCCTTCACTTGGTGACAGATCCCACAGTTCCGGATAAACTCTGATATGTCCGCTTTCATCCCAGGCCACCAAAAATGTATCTTCATATCACAGTACATTTTGGTTCTTCCTGGATGAACAGTGAACCGGGAATGATGTGACTCCTGAAGAATCTCCTCTCTCAGCTCTAGTACTGACGGTATCCACGGTCTGCCCCTGAAGCACAAACACTGGTCAGATGTCTCCGTCCAATCAACAAACTCTGCATTCTGCGCTAACTCACTAAACCTGGAGTACAACTTGTCGGTCCTCTGACCCCTCTGACACTCTCTGTGTAGATACGGTCTGTACTCTCATCTGTGCGCAAATCTAAACTCGAGTGTCAGTATGAACCTCCGCATCTCCGATAGGTATCATACTCAGCGCATTAGCGACTACATTCACTTTTCCTGGATGATATTCCAAGGAAAAGTCGTAATCTTTCAGAAATTCTAACTATCTGCGCTGTCGCATATTCAGATCCTTCTGTGTGAAGAGATACTTCAAACTCTTATGATCAGTATAGAGTGTAAATATCTCTCCATACAGATAGTGTCTCCATATCTTCAACGCAAACACTACTGTTGCTAGCTCTAAGTCATGCGTCGGATAATTCTTCTCATGTAGCTTCAACTATCTGGATACATATGCTACTGTACGGGTACCCTGCATCAATACACATCATATACCTCTATGAGAAGCATCAGTATAGACGGAGAATCCCTGTCCAACCTCTGGTAACAGTAATACTGGTGCAGTAGTCAATAACCTCTTCAGCTGAGCGAATGCCTCCTCACATTCCTCAGACCAATGAAATCTCACATCTTTTTTAGTCAATTTAGTAATTGGTGAAGCGATTTTTGAAAAATCCTTCACGAATCAACGATAATACCCAGCTAAACCCATAAAACTTTTGATCCCAGTCACTGAAGTTGGTGCTGGCCAATCCATAATCGCCTGAATCTTGGCTGGATCCACTGATATCCCTGCTGCTTCCACAACATGCCCAAAAATTTGACCTTTGACAGCCAGAATTCACATTTACTGAATTTGGCGTATAGTCTATGCTCCCTCAAAGTCTGCAACGTCTCTATGAGGTACTGTTCGTGATCCTCCCTTGTCTTCGAGTATACCAGTATATCATCGATGAAGACGATCACGAAACAGTCAAGAAACGATCTGAACACACGATGCATCAGATCCATAAACGCTACTGGAGCATTGATCAGCCCAAACGGCATGGTTGTAAACTGAAAATGTCCATATCTGGTACTGAAAGTGTAATGGACCTATCCTCGACCCTGATCCTAAACTGATGATACCCTGATCGCAGGTCTATCTTGGAGAAATTATGCTCCTCTCAGCTGATCAAATAAATCATCTATCATCGAGAGTGGATATTTGTTCCTGATTGTGACTTTGTTCAACTGTCGATAGTCGATACAAAGTCTCAACGTACCATCCTTTTTCTTCACAAAATGACGAGTGCTCCCAATGGCAACATGGAAGGTGTGATGAATCCCTTATGTACCAAATCCTGGAGCTGAGTCTTCAACTCTTCTAGCTCTCGTGGTGCCATCCGGTATGGTGGTATAAAAATCGGTATAAAAATCAGTTTTGTACCTGGTACCAACTCGATAATGAGATTGATCTCTCGCGGCGGCGGTAAACCAGGTAAATCCTCTGGAAACACACCAGGAAACTCTCTAACAATCGGTATATCTTCCACCCTAGGTCCTTGACTCTCTGGTACAGTGTACAGCGACATCAACGCTTCCATCTCCTCACTAGTCGCAAGTCGACCTCTCGTACCTACAGTCCTCGCTGCACTACCTTTATACGTGAATGGCAGACGTCTTGGGATATCAAATATCACTGTCTTGTTGAAACAGTCGATATGAGCGTGGTATGTCGCTAAACAGAATATCCCTAAAATCGCATCGAACGCCAAACATTCGAGGACTCTAAAATCAGCAGGTAGCTCTACTCCATCTATCGCGACGAGACATTTCTCAACAATACTATGAGGGTACATTATATCCCTGGCTGCGGTACTCAAGATCAAATGTACGCAAAGCCTAATAGGTTTTTACCCTAGAATGTCTATCATGCGACCAGCAATAAACGATACGGTAGAACCAGAATCAAATAAAACATATAAATCGTGATCGCAAATAAAAACCATACCCTCAATGAGACCTCACGTAGCGTCAGCGTCTGGCTGGGCTACCATGTGAACCTCCTATCGGGCCTGCTGTGCGTACACTGCTGCAGGATGCGGGCACTCTCCCACGATATGTCCGACTTGTCTATATCTGTAGCATGTCAACTGTCTGCGCTGACCCTTAGACTGAGACTGGCCATGTGCCTGATACTGACCCTATCTCTGCACCTGTTCCGGTCTCTGTCTCGTATCTCGGCCTCTGGCTCTACCTCGACCTCTGCCACCCTGCGGCTGCTGCCGTGAAGCCTGTGGGGCGAGAAGTGCAGGAACTATAGGAGCTCGTAAGGCTGGTCTGATGGGAGGTGGCAAGGGAAGTCTGCTCACGGTGCTTTGTGCGGAAGCAATAGATGATACATGAGGCACAGCCAGTGGGGTGTAGCTGTCCTCGAACCCTGAGATCCTCGGTTCCATCCTCTTGCTTCCTTACCCCTCTGTCTCCTCCTCTCATACTCTAAGCCCTGCTCTGCAGACAAAACTGGACCCGGTGCTCTGCCATCAACAACTCTGCCTAGATAATATGTCTCATGAGCTAGGGCTCGCTCATAGATCTCGGTGAGTGTCATCGCACCTGAACTGACGACGTAATACCCGATATCGGGTCTGAGTCAATCACCAAAGTGATATACATCCTCGGACTCATCTCTCACCAAGTCCCCAGCAAACTGGCGCAGATAATCGTATTGGTCCATGTACTACATCACAGGCTCCTCTGGCCCTGTCTCAAGTCCATGAACTCTCGTCTCAATCGCTTCATGACTGAAGGCGGAAAATACTGCTGATAGAACTTCTGCTTGAAAGCATCCCATGTCTCGAACTCTCCGTGAGTGGCCACTGTCACACGCCACCACACGTCAACGTCTCTCTCGAGCGTATATGATGAAAGCTCTACCCGAAGTCTATGCTCAATCCTCAGTAGCCGATGAAGCTTCTCATGAGACAGGATCCATTTCTTAATCTTCTGAAAATCCCTGACTCCATCGAAATACGCTGGTTTGAGTCTGATGGAGTCCTTCACTAGCTGAACTTCCATTGACGTGCTGGAAGATGGGGGCGTGGGAGATGGTCTTGGCATCAATGTCTCCACCACTGGTGCAGTCACAGCTATCGACGCTGCTAAAGCTCTGCATAGGAAATCTTTGCCGGCGCTTGACAGACGATCGGTGTAGCAGTCGTAGGAGTTGATGTCGATGCCGGTGCAACAAAACGTGCGGTCATCATCGCAATGAAATCAGTCAACTGCTGGCCCTGAGCTGTCACTCGATCAGACAGTCACTGTAAATCCTCCACTATAGTAGGAGGCGAACTGCCACTAGGCTCTGCATCTCCTCCCCCGCGTATATCAGCCATCGGGGTCTGCAATGGATAGCTAACGCGAATCAGCGTCAACGTGACATATCGCATAAGTAGATATATACATATAGCAATTAACAAGTACATAGACGAAATCCCCCATCTCACTATCACTCACTTCCCAACTAATGGTGTATAGGCAATGAGTATATGGTTTCCACAACTAAGGTTTGTCTTTTATGCATTTTGGTCGCTATACCTATTCTCTGATACCAACTGAGTTGGTATCACATTACCTTAATCCATATAGTTCACTAAATCTGGCTCTGATACCAACTGTGACTGCCCCAACTTCTAAACAGGGCACCGCCCGGCCTAATCCTGTACTCAAGCCTTAATCCACATGATCTAAGACTTCAATACGTATTAGTCAGCCTATCGTCCCTATATCCTCCAAATCTCCATGTATTGTTATATTATCACATTGACAGGTAATTCAAATGTTAAGCGGAATCATTGGTAATTCAAATATTAAGCGGAAGCATTAATTCTCCTAAACATTCCTAAGTGTGAAAAACCAGGAAAAGACAGCATTACATGCATGTATAGATATGAAACTATTCACTCAACCCAATGTACAACCCAAAAAGACATAAACAAGAATAATACATCAAAGGTCGAGACATACAAAGGAGTGAGGAGAGTCGTCGAACTGCTCAAAGGAAGTTGCCGATCTTCTCCTTCCCTGGTCTGCTGCTGCTCGACGGACTTACACCCACTGTCACAAACTAGACGATGAGTATAGTGATATTTAAGTACTAACTGGAGAATTTCATGTCATATTTCCAAATAAACGAATGGTATTTAAAAGCATAAAGTAGCGAAATAAATTGCTGAAACAAGAAATGCAAGTAAATATCATAGTTAAAGATGTAGAGACAGACATAGGCTAAGTCGAGATGATCTACGTCTGGTCGGCGGTGAGAACTATCACCTAACATTTCCCACTACTATATGGAGATGCGCTCAACATATCTCACACAAATAGCGGAGCTGCGCTCTACGCTTTACAACATCAATCTCATGCTTGTCGACCACCCCGAGTCCCATACCTCGTGTGTCGCGCAAGTGTAGTGGTGAGTGCCGGAACCCCGGTAGACCCATGTCCCCGTGAACCGCGCATCTCTCATGCAATGGACACTAGACAATCCCTATTTTATTTTCAAAGATAAATAATTTCCAAAATTCTAGGATACCAAGATAAATTCTGCTACAAAGCCCAAAAAACTGAATACAAATCTACTTAAATCCACATTATTCCATTAGCATGTTTTTTATCAATTTTGTTCAAGAATGACATCAAGTGTAGGAATCAGAGGCAATGGAACAATTCACAAGACATCATGTCACAATATTCACCCATGAATAAATACAAGAACAACATGATGTGGGAGTTCAAGTAGTAATGTCTACTAATAGACCAAGAAAGCAATAAAAGAATGAAATGAAATATAAAATTCTCACAGTTGTACTTACAATTCACACGCTTGTCCTAGTCTAGCCGATCCCTCGACAATTTCGTAATGCTTTCCCAAACGCCTGAGTTCTCCCCTTAGTTTCATAATATTCAATAATGTCTCAATTTAGGTGAAATTGAAATCGAGACAAATTTCTAAACACTTTGTTTATTTATTTTCAGCCATTCGGCCTATTTCTCGTTTTTCGAGGTAAAACCCCCAAAAAATGCTCGTCCGAAATTCCAAATATTTTATTTTTCCTAGAAAGTCATTATTTGCTATTTATTTTGTCGAAATATAATTTTTCGAAATTTTTCCTAATTGTTTTTTTTTTGGAATTTTCCCAATTTTCCTTTCCCTTTTCTCCTTTTTTTTCTGTTTTTTTTTGTTTTAATTTGGGTTTGGGTTGAACCGGGCCGAACCGGTTCGAACCGGCCCGATTCACCCAACCCATCTCCTCTCTCTCATTTTTTTTCTTTTTAGGCTTAAACCGGGCCGAACCGGCTCGGTTCAGGCGGCATCTTCTTCCTCTCGCAAAGAAACAAAGCATCGGCTCTGTTTCTGAATTTTTTATTTTTTTTTTCTTTTCACTAGGGTTGGGCTTCCATCCCTAACCCCAGGTGGAGTTCGTATGCAGGGGAGACTACTCCCATGCCTTCGTCGAGCTCGGACGAACTGCCGCCACCTCGAACACCAACAACAACCGACACAGCATCAACAACAAACGACACAACAATAACGACAGAGCAACTCACCTTGCTTCCCCTTCTTCGAGCTCTTTTTTTTTCTTTCCCGGTCTCTCTTTCTTTCTCCTTCTCGGTTTTCTTCCTTCTCCTCCCGATCGTCTCTGTTTTCTTTCTCTCTTTTTGTTTGTTTTGAAGTGTGGATAAAACCCCACATTATCCTTAGATATATATATATATAAGATTAATTCTAGCCACTCATTTTTTCATTTTTTTTTATTTAACTCAAATACATTTAGCGTACCCCATATGCCGCTACCTCGGTCCCACGTCGACATGCGACTCAAGGATCGTCCCCCGCTCGTCTCGGTATCTGCATACCCGTAAATGACTTAGTAGTCTACACATGTACAATACACTAGTTAAACAACACAACAAATATAATATTTACCTCAGCTACCGTGCCTCGGTATTGACACATATCTCGCTGCGCGCGGGTCCCACGTCACGGGTCATTTTGTTTTGATTAACGAAGTAAACGTGTATTAATTATTTGGGTCGTGATAGTATAAACATGTTGTAACACACCCCTTAATGACTCCAATAGCACACTCATCTCCTAGTACTACTCATTATGATCATCTAGATATTCATCTCATGGTCTTCATTATTTAGTGTAAACTTAGGCTTAGCTTATTTAATTGATTTTACATTACATTAAGCCTTATAAAACCATATGGTTAGTGTTTTATTTATCTAATTTAACCAACTAATGGTCCCACTAACCTTTGGCTACCCAGTATCCGATACCTCGCGTCTCGACACGCATTTCGAGGCGCGTTATAGTCTATTATTTAAATTTCAATATAGTTAGCATATGGTTACATTACCCATTTCAATTTAATAACTTAGTTATATTTATGTAAGTTTGTTGAGTTTTTATAGTGTACCCGTACTTCGCCTCTCGATACTTGCATTGACACGCACTTCGAGGCAACTATCTGTCACACACCCTTGCACGATATCAATATTCAACACACACACATGCGATGTATTAACAAATAAATTTATGAAATGCATCGCAAATAAGCAATTTGACACAAAATTAACTATGTACCTAGATCGACATTTGTCCTAGCCTAACCGCGGCGTCCATGTGGATCTAAGCTGGCGTCCATGTTTGAAATTATGAGATGAATAACGGCGTTAATAAAACGGGCCGTTACAGATCTTCCCAGCAAAATAAGATTTTGTCCCGAAATTTAACTATAACTTAAACGTCATACCAAGAAATACCTGAGGGTCTCGTTTTCTCATCTTCGACTCGAGCTCCCATGTGAGTCCATTTGTCCTATGATGCTGCAAACGAACTAGAACCTTAGAGAGCTCCATGTTCTTGAGAATCTGAACTCTTCAGTCAACAATCACTATCGGCCTCTCCTTGTAAGTCACGTCAGGCTGAACCTCAATCTGCTCTAAGTCAATTGTCGGTCTCGGCCCTGACCTAGTTAGTCTCAACATCGAAATATGAATGTCGGATGAACCCCAGCTGACTAAGCAAGTAACTCTAGGCGATACGCAACACTGCCCACTCATTGCGCAATCCTGTATGGCCCAATGAATTTCGGCGCTAGTTTCCCCTTAATACCAAATCTCTACTGACCTTCCAATGGGAAACCTTCAGGAGTACCATGTCGGCCTCCTCATAGCTCAGACCTTCGTGATACTGATCCGTCTATTTCTTCTGTCTATCATGTGCGGCTCGTACGCTCTGACGAATTTGTCTGATTTTCTCTATGTGATCAACAACTATCTCAAGCCCAACTATCACTGTATTTTCTAGCTCTGCAGAATATGCAGGTGATCTATAGGGCCTTCCATACAGTACCTCAAATGGTGGCATGCCAATACTCGCCTGATAGCTGTTACTATATGCAAACTCACACAAAGGCAGATAATCATCCCACGAACCATCCAAATTGCAATATACAAGTCCTGAGCATATCCTTTAGAATCTGTATCAGTCATTCTAACTGTCCGTCGGTCTGAGGATGATAAGCCGTACTAAACTGCAACCTGGTGCCAAACTGCTCCTGCATAGCCTCCCAAAGCCTCGAAGACAACCTGGGATCTCTATCCAATACAATGAAACCAACACCCCTTGCAATCTAATAATTTTTCGCTCAAATAATATGCTCGGTTGTGGGAACATGTACCTTATAGAAACCAGAATGAAATGAGCCGATTTTGTCAGTCTGTCAATCACAACCCAAACTACAGCGTGAAACCTCGATGTCTAAGGTAGTCCACTGACGAAATCCATGGTGAAGTGCTCCCATTTCCATTGTGGAATGGGTAACGACTGTAACAGCCCTCTGGGTCTCCTGTGCTCAGCCTTCACTTACTGGCAGATGTGACAACTCTTAACGTACGCCCCTTCGTCAGCCTTCATCCCTGGCCACCAGAATAGTCGCCTTAAATCATGGTACATCTTGATACGACCAGGATGAAATGTGTAGCGTGGCTGTTGTGCATCCTCCAAAATCCCATCCCGTATTACCTGATCCGCAACTATCCACAATCTCCCTTGGCGTCTCAAACACCGATCCGTGGTCTCTGCCCAATCACTGCACTTCGGATCCCGAGCCAGACCACTAAACCGCTCGTAAAGCCCATTGGCCTTTGACACTCGACAAACCTCTTAATCAATACAGTCGAAACTCTTATCTGACCAAAAATGTGTTGCTCAGCTATAGTAGATACCTCTTTCATGCACATAACTAATGATGCCTATAACAAGCCATGTTTGTGTGTCATAGGTCACAAAACAGTCTAACTATCAATCCCGCTCATGCTCAATGCGTCTGCTACGACGTTATCTTTCGCAGGGTGATACTCAATAGCGAAGTCATAGTCCTTTAATAGCTCAAGCCATTTCCTCTTGCGCATATTCAGATTCCTCTAAGTGAATATGTAGTGTAAACTCTGGTGATCTGTATACAATATGTATTTCTCTCCGTAGATTTAATGCCTCCGAGCCTTCAGTGCAAAAACAACCGCTGCAAGCTCCAAGTCGTGCACTGAATAAGTCCCCTCATGGGGTCTCAACCGTATGGAAAGATACCAACTGGTCTACCATCCTGCATCAACACACATCCAAAACCAATGCCTGACACATCAGTATAAACTGTCGAAGTCTTGCCCCGCTCCGGCAATGTCAATATTGGTGGAGAAGTCAACCTCCTCTTCAGCTCATAGAAGGCCTGCTCACACTCCTCTGACCAATCAAACATAACATCCTTTTTGGCCAGTTTCATCATTTGCACTGCAGTCAAAGAAAAATCCTGCACAAATCGCCTGTAGTATCTTGCCAGTCTGAGAAAACTCCGTACATCAGCAACAGACTCAGGCGTCCTCCAGTCACTGATAGCCCAAATCTTCTCTGAATCCACAGAGATACCCTGGTCACTGACAACGTGTCCTAAAAATCTCACCGCACTCAGCCAGAACTCACTCTTACTGAACTTGGCTTACAATTTGTGCTCTCTCAGTGTCGTCAAAACTGCCTTGAGATGTCTTTCATGATCCTCACGAGTCCTGCTATAGATCAAGATGTCGTCAATGAAGACTATAACAAATATGTCCAAATATTGTCTCAACACTCTATGCATCAAATCCATGAAAATCGCCGGGGTGTTAGTCAGCCCAAACGGCATGACTGTGAATTCGAATAGCCCATACCTAGTGTTGAAAGTGGTCTTCTGGATATCCTCATCTAAAAATCCTCAACTGATGATAACCTGAGCGAAGGTCAATCTTCGAGAAGAATCTAGCACCCGCCAACTGATCGAACAGATCATCTATCCTAGGAAGTGGGTAACAGTTCCTAACTATCACCTGATTTAGCTTCCTATAGTCTATACACATCCTCATCGAACCATCCTTCTTATTCACAAATAACACTGGAGCTCATCATGGTGACATACTACGGTGAATAAAACCTTTCTCCAACAACTCATCCAACTGTCGTCTAACCTCCTCCTACTCCGATGGTGACATCTTATATTGTCTACAGGCGATCGACTGCATCCCTGGTATCAACTCAATGATAAACTCAACAGCTCGTGCCAGTGGCAATCCTAGTAGGTCATCCAAAATTACGTCAACAAAATCTCTACTGAAACGTCCTCAATCATAACCTCTGTCCTAACCTCCGGCTCAACTACCGCTGCAAATGCCTCCATCTCCTGCGCTGTAGCTAGTCGACCTCTAGTGATAGGTAAGTCAGTTGCGGATCTAACTAGTGAGAACTCTGGTATCTCAGGAATACGAAACTTTATCCTCTTACCATAACAATCTATCCGTGCATGATACGGCGACAACCAATCCATCCCGAGAAGCGTGTTAAACTCCAAATACTTTAATACTCGAAGATCAGCTGGTAACAGATGCCCCTCAACCTTTATCATCACGTCCCTACATATCAGGTTAGGATATATCTTGTCCCCAGCAACCGTATTGAGGATAAGGTGTGTGTCTAGTGTCTGTGTATCTTACCATAACTATCCAACAATACACCCAGCAATAAATGATAAAGTACTACCAGAATCAAACACATCATGCATAGGTCTACGAAAAATGAGCAACATACCCTCGACGAGTTGTCCAGTCGCCCCGCCATTCGACTGTGCTACCGCATGAGCTCTCTATCTGGCTTGCTCTGGCTCTCGACGTAGCGACGGTGGTGTCATGCAGTTTATCCTCAAGTGTCCCCTTTGACCACACCCGTTGCATCTGCGGCTATCCTGCTTATCGGCCTGTCTATTTCCAGATCTCGGACCCTGACCTCAATCTCTCTGACCCCTTTCATGTACTCCGTATTCTCGACCCTGACGGTCCATTTGTGGTTGTGGCCTATGCTGATCCATCGGTGCTGGTTCGATGGCGTGCACCGACTGTCTCTCCTCATACAGAAACTGACTGCCCTAGTGATCATCCCTGTGGCCTCTGTCCCGTTTGTCATCCCTCCGACCTCTATGCCAATGATCCCTTTATCTCTTTGGCCTCTGGTCCGGCCGAGAACTCTGTACTATCTGCACCACAGTCGCAATAACACGTCTGGCATCTCTCTACATCAGGTAGGTCTTATGTGCCAATGCTCTATCAAAGATGTCATGTAGAGTGGGTGCCCCAGATGATATCACTACCGAAGTAATCCTATCCTCAAGTCCTCTAATGAAGTACTAGATCTGCAGACGCTCTGTCCTAGCGACATCTATCGAGAACTGGAGGAAGTATCGAAATCTCTCCATATACTGCATTAAAGTCTTGTTACTTTGTCTCAGGGTCAAGAACTTCTCCCTCAGTCTCAATTTCACATCCAAAGGTATGTACTGATCATAGAACAGCTCCCTGAACTCAACCTATGTCTTCGGCTCTGGATGAGTATCCTGATATGTGGTCCACCATACTGCAGCGTGGCCTCTCAAGTATGCTCCCGAAGTCATGCTTGAACACTCTCATCATTCCTCATTAGCTTATGGAAACGCTGATGAGACACAATCCATTTCCCCGCAGCCTCGGTGTCACCACCTCTATAAAAGAAACCTGGCTGGAACTTCAGACACACTCTCAACATCTTTGCCTCTGGAGCCAAGAAGAATCCTGATGTAGTAGCGGTAGTAGTGGTAGCACTAATCTCATCCGTAATCATGGGTGGAGGCGTAGGAGTGGCATCTCATGTGGAACAACAACTGCGGTAGCTCTATTTGTCTGTGTCTTCGATGCTAACCTCTCAATGGGTGTTTGCGGAACAACCGGGGCGACGGCCGTCCCCGTAGGTACAATAACTGCTAATGGCGCTCTAGGTGCTGCTACCGCTGTAGCAAGTGTTGTCAATATGATAGTCTGATCTCGTAGCAACCGTAATACTTCGACCATCTGAGTCTCCTAATCCGAGAGTCGATCCTCCATACTAGCTGTAACCGGGGAATCCCTCGCTGCTTGGCTAGTCTGACCAGTCTCCTGAGGCATAGTTGACTGTCCATCCATGATCCGCATCGAGAAGCGTGCTCCGAATTAGCATCGTATATATACGTATATCATATATATAACAAAATATAACACATATATATAAATCCTACTGTACCCGCCTAACATCACTTCTCAACTAAAGTTCTAAGGCAATAACATCGGGTTTGCACAACTAAAATTTATTTATTTAAATGTTATGCTCTTTCAGTTTACATTCCGAAGTTCCGAGAACTCTTTGCTCTGATACCAACTGTGGCGGTCATGTCGCCCCAGGGTGACGTGTCTCTGTGTATACCTTGCCAGAATGACCCAACTACACGTGTCTGCCACCTGCCCGTCCACCTCTTGTCTCAAAATTCATGTCCACGTGTGTTTTATCAAATTAGTTAATGGATTATCAGTATTCGCTTAAGATCCCCTTGCCCCTACTGGTATGAGGATCTACACTCAATCATCATAACATGACAAATGACAAGTACAGTATGTAAAATCCCAAGGAACCCCTCTGAGCATTCGCATAACAAAGTAAATAAAATGCAAGAAATAATGTCAAGTAAACATGCAGAATATAAACAGGCAATTGGTAATGGCTCATCGAATAAATAGATAATAGATAAGCTAACAAATGTGTGTGTTCGATCCAGATGAACTAAATTATACTCGTGTCACTAAGTTCCCACCAGTGGTTGTGCCCAACTGGCCCGACACTTGGTCCCTCGCAGTGTTGGCCAAATCCGCTGAGTCACCGATACGAGCACCAAGGGCAAGCTCAGGTTGCCATTCACTGAGGGTCGGGTCACACGTGCTACAATCCAGTGCATCATTAGCACACAACCAGGAAAATCTGGGGTAGTAACCTCAACCCACGTCCAAGTAATGAAATAAAGTAGTACAAACAGCAAGAAAATGATGGAAATGAAATAGAAAGCAGAATCAAATACTCAGAGTTCTTTAATTGGATTTTACAAATCTCAAACCGCTATTCGACCTCTCCTGACTCCCGTATCCAACCCGACAAGCTCCCGACACCAAGCTACGGTCCCCTAAGTCACTTAAGTCCAAGTTTTTTAGGTTTAGGTTATTTCCTAGTGTTTAGACATGTATTAAGTGGAAAATCACCAAAAATAGCCTTTTAAATCCATATTTAATATGTCGTTAGCGCGCTAAAGGGTACACATAACGCGCTATGTGATGGTAGCGCGCTATGGGATTCATGTGGCGCGCTACTGTTCTTCAGGACGAAGAACAATTAGAAACCCAAAACGATTAGCGTGTTAACCGTTCCAGGTAGGGCGATATCTGTCTTCTAGGACATAATTCTCAAGTGGAGAATTCTATCTTTCTCCTCTCAATTGGCTACTTTATTGGTTTAAACATGCTTTACATACAATATTAACTTAAAAACAACATCTAGCACACTCCAGAACATCAATTTTAACCTAAATTCTCCAAATTCATGCATTCACCACAACTTCCCAATTTCATCAACATCATCAAATCTAGTTAAACGAACGATAAATTTCCTATGAATATGATCTAACAACATGTAATTCATCACGTTTTAACCCAAAACCAAAGGTCTAACCATCATATCCGAATTCACTCAATTCAATCAAAAATGGGTTGATTTTGATTGGAGAGTAGAGGAGATGAAGATGATGATTACCTTAGTTTGAACTCTTGAATTGGTCTTTAAGGTGTTGAATTCTCAATTTGAAGTTCTTCTTCTCCTTTGGTTTTACTGGTTTTTGCAGGGATGGTATGAGTGGTTTGAATTAATAATCGACTAAGTCATGTATATATATTTGATTGAAATAAAGTGTGCGTACGTATCTCGAGGATTATCATGTGGTGTATAAACATGTTGTAACACACCCCTTAATGACTCCAATAGCACACTTATCTCCTAGTACTACTCATTATGATCATCTAGATATTCATATCATGGTCTTCATTATTTAGTGTAAACTATAGGCATAGCTTATTTAATTGATTTCACATTACATTAAGCCTTATAAAACCATATGGTTAGTGTTTTATTTATCCAGTTTAACCAACTCATGGTCCCCTAACCTTCGGCTACCCGGTATCCAGTGCCCTACGTCTCGACATGCATTTCGAGGCGCTCTATAGTCTATTATTTAAATTTCAATATAGTTAGCCTATGGTTACATTACCCATTTCAATTTAATAACTTAGTCATATTTATGTAAGTTTGTTAAGTTTTTCTAGTGTATCCGTATTTCGCCTCTCGATACTCGTGTTGACAACACTTCGAGGCAATTACCCGTCACACAGCCTCGCACGACATCGCTATTCAACATACGCACATGCAATGTATTAACAAATAAATTTATGAAATGCATCGCAAATAAGCAATCCAATATAAAATTAACTAGTTTACCTAGGTCGATGTGTGTCCTAGCCTACTCGCGGTGTCCACGTGGATCTGAGCTGGTGCCCATGTCTGAAATTACGAGATGAATAACGACGTTAATAAAATGGGCTATTACACAATTGCGACTAGTATGGTCTTATTGCACAAGTATGGGTGCTTACAAGTCGCTGGCAAGTAAATCACGGTTTAAACATGAATTTGACCTCAATTATTCAAACTATAGCAAAGGAAATAAAATAGTATGAAAAACAATTTAAATAAATAAATAAATAGATCTCACATATGTTTTTATGCCAAAAAGGGTAGTTTGCTCCACCTCCGGTCTAGATCGACGAACTTAGTCGGACATAATGCTTGAAATCTCCATTAAAATCCAAAAAGAAAGCAAGATAACAATGGTTTGTTGGAGAAGAAAAGAGAAAATAGCAATGTAGCATCCAAAAAGTGAGTCCTCCCAAGAATACCTAAATTCCAATGTAAAAAAACATATTCTAATTTGCTCTCTGGAAGAGAGAGAAATAAATATTGAGGGTTGGTCTCGTGACACGTGTGCCGAGGAGGATCCAGGGGCTGTTTTGAGTTATTTGCATGGTTTCGCCATTGTCAGGTATGCAGTGGTCGAGCTGCTGGTGGAGACAACGTGTGGCGGCTTCAGATTGGAGGAGCAGCTGCTGGTGGCGAGCTGGCAAACAGGTGGATGCCACGTGCCGGCTTGGAGGTGGATGGAAAAATCGCACAAGTGGAGTGAATTAATGGGAGATAGCACGATGCGTATCTCAAGCATGTCCAACGATTTCTGGAGAGAGACATGAGACGTTGCTTGACCAGTCATACTGCAACACGTGGCGACAGCTGGGCAAGTCGGGAATGGACATGGCAGGCTGGTGGGGGAGAGATGAGAAAACACGGATGTAAACTCGTGCGAGATGTGGGTAATGTAACGACACGCACCTCGAGGCAGATGAGCGGCTGTAAGGGTGAGTGACTTAAGCGTGTGACTCTCCTGCGTCACTCTGGTCCTCCTCATCTCTCCATCAATTGAATATTGTGTGTCTCGAGGCAGATCCAACAGTGGCTGATCGCACAGCAAGTAAATACACTACTTTGAGTAGTTTTTCGCCCTGGATTCAATCATGCACCCCAAAAATTCTGAAAATGATAAATAAGGACAATTATGCCAATATTTTGGAGACTCAACAATAAAAAATATATAAATAAACTATATATAATATGTCATAATTAACGACTTATCAAATACCCTCAAACTTAGGACTTTGCACATCCAGAGCAAATGTGTATATGATAAACACATAAATAAACTAGACTCCTAATATAACTATTCACTGACTCAACTAGTCTATATCTGATTAAAAATTCATTAAGTTCATTTGGTTTACATAGTTGCAAAGATAACAAACCACTCGAAAAATTTCGGAGTTATGATATGTCAAGAACCGCAACCCAAACACAACTAAGATCATACTTTAAGGACATAGATACGATCAAGACTAAGACCATCAACTACTCAAGAGTTTGCTTAGTCTATACATTCAAGCACGCAAGTTTACAATCTCTGCGAAAATAGAGCATCAACGCTCAAAACTACCATACACAAGAAATGCAACCACACTCTCCACTACTATAGACTTAGCACCAATGGGAATCAATATGACTTTAATAGGTTGTAACATGGATAGGTTAGGGTACCAAGGAAGTGATATAACAGATATGTAAAACATTGGAAAACTAGAATTTAGACTATCAAATGACTCCCTGAGAACATGAATGTGACTTACAATGCACTTTCATTCATTTTTCATTCAGTATGTACAGTCCTCACCTTTTTTCAACAACCAGCTCCCTGCTCCATTTCCTGTGGATGTCGTTTTAGGTAGGACTTTCTAATCTTGAATTTCCCCTTATTTTGGGCATATAAACAATTTTTTTCTCTAAATTTTTTTTCTGCTCATGTCTTTTTTTAAAGAGTTTAAGTCTAAGACTAGTTTCCAACTAGGTAAAAGGATGTAAGGCTAATGGCTAGGTGTCTAATGATAGGTATTCAAGAAAATCAAGTTTAATTCTGCTCAAATGGCTAACTAGTGATAAAATGATGGGTAGGTTTAAGGCTAAGGGTTTAAATCTAAAAATAGCCCAAATCATTTCCCCAAAAGTGTTTCAGTCATAGGAATTTCACCTTGAGTGGGATACATCCTCATTCTAACACCCTAGAAATATGACTTGCACAATTCTGACCGTCAGCCCCCTTTGGTATCTAGCACAAGGCTTAACCAATATACTAAGTCCCTAATCATAAAATCAAGAATGATAGGCTTTGGGCTCGAGTGAGTGTTTCTCCTAGTTTCTCCTAAATTTCAAGTCAAAAGGGCAACCATAGTGTACTCATCCACAATCAAAGGCATGAAACAAAATCTTGGGTGACTCTAAACAATATAAAAATGAAAACTATACTAAATACATGCATGAAAGTGTATCAACTCCTAATGAAGTGGGGGAAATATGGAGAGAAAAGAAATGGAAGAAATGAGTGAATAAGAGGTACCAAACACTACCATTACCATCCGATAACCGCATATAATTAAACAAATTTAAACGATCTCACCTACGACCTTTCGTCTATAAATCCATCCAACTCAATCCACAAACCCTAAAGTACCCCAAACTTATTCTGAACCTTGTCCTCAAGGTTTAAAACAAGTCAAGAGGTGTACATGGAAACACATAAGATAGTGAAAGAACATAATATATATAGAAGTAAGGAAATGATACAACATCATGCATAAGACTGACACTAATCCCTAAGTCTACGAACAAAAAGTAAACAAAATAAAGTGGGTAATGTTACCAAACCTCAGTGTGACTAACTATTTATAGAACAATGTTATGAGCCGCAGGAGCGATATCAGACTCTCAAAATTCAATGCGCCAGGCAGAGGTCGTAACATCTGTAAAAAAATCACAAAGAGACAATGATAAGAATAACACAAAATGCTAAATTAGAAAATCAAAAAGAAAAGGGATAAAAGCTTGGGGTGCCTCCCAATAGCGCCTTTTTTAACATCATTGGCTCGACTCTGTCAGACTCTTTCTCAGTCAAAGTACTCTACAACTATTAGAGTCTCACTATCGATCTAGTGCTTTGGGAAGCTCTAGTAGAATGGATTTCGTCGGTGCCCATTCACTTTGAAAACTTTCCCAGTATCTATGCTCCTAATCTTAATCACAATATCCAAAAACATTAGTAACAACAAAAGGTCTGAGCCATCATGACCTCAACTTCCCTGGATGGAAAGTTAATCAGAAATTATAAAGCAAGACCTTTTGACCGACTACGAAAGTTTTACGAGATAAGTTGCGATCGTGGAACGCCTTGGTTTTATCTTTGTAGATACAAGCGGACTCGTAGGCATCGTTCCGGAACTCCTCCAACTCCTAGAGTTCCAACTTTCGAGTTGGAACGCCTTGGTTTTTATCAGCTGCGTCGAGTTCCGTATTGAGCTATTTGACAGCCCATAAAGATTTATACTCCAACTCGACCGGTAAGTGGCATGATTTACTTAAGACTAAGCGATACGGTGACATTCTGATTGACATTTTATATGTCGTTCGATAAGCCCATACTGCATCGTCAAGGCGCATTCTCCAGTCCTTTCGCGACGGGTTTACAGTCCTCTCCAAAATGGATTAAATCTCTTTATTTGACACCTCCACTTGGCCACTCATCTGATCACTAATTAAAGCACGTGGAGCTCCAAAAGTAGAAAAGATTCGTGATTTCAAGAAATCGCATACCACTGATGAATAATTGGTGATAGTGGTTTTAACTTCCACATATTTGGATACATAATCCACCGCTAGTAAGATAGAGAAAATCATGTGGCGGTGGAAACGACCCCATGAAGTCGATTCCCCAAACATAAAAAATTTCGCAAAATTGGATCGAGGTCATTGGCATTTGATCTCGGTGACTCAATGTACCGGTCAATTGACATCTGGCACAGGTCTTGGCATATAAATAGGAGTCATGAAAAATGGTGGGCCAATAGAACCCACTCTCCAAGACCTTCATAGTTTTCCTACGTGGACCGAAATAGCCGCTGCAGGCGTATAAGTGACAGAATGCCAAGATATATTATTGTTAGGTTTTTGGGGTACATACGCAGCTGAAATTCAAAACAAATTTTGAAAAACCCCAACAGGATCGAAAATAAGTTCCATTAAACTAAATCTACCAAAGTAAATCATACCTTATTCTGTGATTTCCTTTTTAATGTTCGATTTTCAAGATGTTCAAGTGCGCGTCCTCTATCAGAAATCCACACATGAACAGTGACAACAATTTAGAGTGCTAGCCCCAAGAGAGATTGAAAACAATTTTTCTTTCTCTCCCTAAATCCAGAGAACTCGAAAAATTGTAAAACGAAATCTTATTTCATTTTTTAAGGATCCACCTTTTATTTATATGTGTAGGTAAGCCCTCACTTAAAATCCTATTCATAATACAACTATTGTATTTACGCAGTTTAAGAAAATTACACATACGCCTTATTAATAAGTTATCATATAACAAATCGTAAAGGCTTTTGTGTCATGAATTTTATCATATAAAATTCATTACTCTAGACCAATTGAAATTGTTTAAAGTTATTCTTCGTGTGCAACCCAATAGGTTCATGCGACGTTGGCAGTGAACCAAAAACCATTTTGGTACACAAGTCATAAGCGGTCTCTAGAAAGGCATTATAACTATCCAAGTAGCATGAATATCAACATCGATACAACCTAATTAATAACGTATATCATATCCTTTTGTCTTGCAATATTCTTTGATTAAACATAAGACATGGAAAGTCACCCTTAATGTTCAATCGTACTAATCTCGATCTTTAGGTAAACTGAAAAACATCCAAGTGACATTGATCATATCAATTCACATGGACTTGGCCATTATCAGTCTATCTTATCGAGGGATCCACTAATATCTCTCTCTATGCGAGAGTGAAAAATTATATCTTAATTACATACCTTCACATATTATTCACACGGTAACCAATCACAATCTTTATAATTGTCCGGTTAAAGACAACATTTGATTGTGTCAAATTATCATGCTCCTAATATTGAAGTCTATGGTAATTTCAAGCCGAATGACTAAATGATATACATATCATGAGTAACGCCTATGACTTAATCCATGTGGTGTTCTCATAGCGGGTTGGTCCAGTATCTTATTCCATAATAAGTATTCATGATCTTGATTCGTATCCTTATACACATGATCATCACATGACCATTAATCAAGATTCACACTAGTCTTAATTCATTATAGTTCCCAGTATAATGACCGACTATGGACATTTATGATATTTCAACAAATACCCATGGATTTTACTATAAGGTAAACATGCGATCACTTATAATGAAACAACAAATAAAACCTCTATTTTATTAACTAAAATTATAAGATAAATAATATTTGTAGATTGACCTAGGGCATATGCCCTAACATCTCCCACTTGCACTAGGGCCAATCATTCATGTATCTAATACCTAATGACCTAACATGACCATCATGTTTCACTTATGGAAGAGTCTTCGTCAAAGGATCTGCAACATTGTCTTCTGTAGGAACTCTGCAAATCTTCACGTCTCCCCTCGCAATGATTTCTCGAATGAGATGAAAACGTCTAAGTATATGTTTGGATCGGCGGTGTGATCATGGTTCCTTGGCCTATTCTATCGCCCCATTGTTGTCACAATACAAGCAAATGGCGTTAGTTATACTCGGAACCACTCCAAGTTCTAAGATGAACTCTTTGATCCAAACTGCCTCCTTAGTTGCATCGGACGCTGCAATATATTCAGCTTCTGTTGTAGAATCTGTGACAGTTTCTTGCTTCAAACATTTCCAGCTCACTGCGCCTCCATTCAAAGTAAACACATATCCAGAATGCGATTTGAAGTCATCTATATTAGTTTGTAAACTTACATCTGGGTAACCACTTACAACAAGCTCGTCTTCTAAACTTCCATAGACTAAGAACACTTCTTTAGTCCATCTCAAGTACTTAAGAATGTTCTTTACTGCTATCCAATGACTCACACCGGGATTGGAATGATATCTGCTTGTTGTTCTCAAAGCATATGATACATCGGATCGAGTGCATAACATGGCATACATGATAGATCCAATAGCTGAAGCATATGGAATTCTATTCATGCGCTCTCGCTCATCATTAGTCTTCAGACATTGAGTATTGCTGAGATTTATACCATGAGACATTAACAATTACCCTCTTTTAGAGTCTTGCTTATTGAACCTATTAAGTACCTTATCAATATAAGCACTCTGACTTAGACCAATCAGCCTTTTAGATCTATCCTTATAGATCTTAATCCCAAGCATGTAGACTGCATCTTCTAAGTCCTTCATTGAGAAACACTTCCTTAACCAAGACTTGACACTCAGCAAGGTTAGGATGTCATTTCCAATGAGTAATATATCATCAACATACACCACCAAGAAAACAACTACGCTCCCACTGACCTTCTTGTATACACAAGGCTCATCTTCATTTTTAATGAAACCAAATTCCTTATTTGCTTCATCAAAACGATGATTACAACTCTGAGAAGCTTGCTTTAATCCATAAATAGATCTTTGAAGCTTGCACACCTTCCTAGAAGTCTCGAGATGAACAAACCCTTCAGGTTGTATCATATACACATCCTCAAGTAACTTTCCATTTAGAAAAGTTGTTTTGACATCCATTTGTCATATCTCATAGTCATAATATGCAGCTATGACAATTAGAATTCTAATGGATTTAAGCATGGCTACAGGAGAAAAAGTTTCATCATAATCAACACCTTGAGTCTGTTTGAAACCTTTTGCTACTAGACGTGCTTTATAAGTATGCACATTGCCATCCATGTCAGTTTTCTTTTTGAAAACTAATTTACATCCAATGGTCTTACCACCTCTAGGTTAATCAATTAAGTTCCAAACTTGGTTATCATACATGGATTGCATCTCAGAATTCATAGTATTGAGCCATTTATCTGCCTCAGGGCTAGAAACAGCCTCATGATAAGTAGTAGGTTCATTTTGATCCATAAGCAATACCTTACCACTATCAGTAATAAAAAATCCAAATCTCTCAGGCTGATGTCTTACCTTATCAGACCTACAAGGGCCTTGTGATACCTGTGGAGGATCAATTAGTTCAAGACTTAGTTGATCTCCCACTGGCGATTGAGTGTTTATTTGTGGTTCTTGAATTTCTTCAAGACTTACTTTATTCCTACTGCTGTCTTTTGAAATAAACTTTTTTCCATAAAGACACCGTTTCGAGCAACAAACACTTTGTTCTCATAGTATCCTTTAATTTCTTTAGGATAACCAACGAATACACACTTGGTAGATTTGGCTGATAATTTTTCTGAGATTTGTCGTCGTACGAAAATCTCGCAGCCCCAAATTTTAAGGAAAAACAAACTTGGTCTTTTCCCAAACCACATCTCATGTGGTGTTTTATCAACTGCTTTAGAAGGAACACGATTTAGTGTAAGCGCAGCAAATTCTAAGGCATCACCCTAAAAGGAAATAGGGGCGGCTCGGTAGGGAAGGAATGGGAAATCGTCAAGGATTACTTCTTTGTTGGCGAAACGAATGGGAGCCGGTCTGGATTTCCTCTTTGAACGGTTCTTCCACGATTCTCCGCCATTGGACCTTGTACACATAATAGTTACAAATCGAATCTCTTTAGAAAGAAGATATTTTGTCTCATGGTAGCCTGCTCCAGTCCCCTTACGAAACTTTTGTTATTGGGTTAGCCATACACTTCACATGAAGAAAGGAAGGATCCCAAAGAATTGATCTTTCTTTTAGTTAATGAATCTCTATTTGATTGATCAATGTGTGAGATAAATCCCCATGTGGAGTCGCAGGAGAGGGGCGATGCGAGTTGGGATTGGAACTTTTTTCTCTGTTTGATTCCTCCTTGTTATCTTCCTCTGGACCGGTCAGGGACACTATCGTCTCCCCTCCCCCCTCATGTATATCGTAGGTTTCATCCAATTCTTATCCACCTTTGCCATTTAGGGTGCAGCACTCCACCGTTTCGCCCCACGACTGATCCTTAAAGTGAATGAATGGAAAAAATAGCGCCTTCAACCATTCGACCATCCGTCCTACATAATACTGAGTGAATAGGGAGTCATTCGTAGCTCCATACGGTCCTGGGAGGGAACTCATAGGGTTCTAGGGTCGGGAAGTGATTCCCTTTGACAATACGCGAAGGAGCGAGTACAGCACGAAAGGGACACTAAGGCTTTCGAAGTGACAAAGAAAGGCTTCGTAAAAGGCATAAGCCCGAACTACTTTTCCATCTCATCAGTACGAGTCAAGGGAATGGTCCCTTGACCTCCGATTTCCATATAAAAGACACGACGGGGAAAAAGACCCTCTTGAACCTCTACTCTAATTGATTGGATATCTCTCATAAAGAATTGAAGGAAAATGCGACGATTTATTCCAAGGAATCCCCAACGTCGATAGGGATCAAAATCTGACTTGCTCATGTTTACCGTACAAATAACTGTACTGCTTTTCAAAGGAGCTAAATGAGAAGAAACGCTCATGTCCAATTCTGCAGTAGAGATGGAATTGAGAAGCAATCATCAACTATAACCCCAAAAGAACCAGATTCCCTACGAATAATATCCAAATACCAAATCCATTATGTATATAAGCTACGAAAGAAGAAGAGGCTTGGGGAAATATCAAAGAAAGAAATTGTTTTTGTTCCATAAAAAATTCTTCCAAAAATTTTGAGAACCAAACTCTGCCCAGAATCAGGGGATTTGGCCATACTAGCCTCTGTAGAACACTCCTCTTCTATAGAATTTCTAAGACAGCATTCATTCCTCTTATTTCAATATTAAAACACCTCGGAAGCAGTTCTCAGATAGGAATGAATCTCCGGATGGACACCTTGCCTTGCTTTTCCTTTTGTAGCAAGTGCCAAGGTCCCGTACGACAGCTCTCAAGCATACCCCTAAGTCAAGTCCTATCTTCAGTAGCAGCTTCGCTTCCAGGTCTGGCGACTAAGGTTGTTGTTTCCATTATTATATAATTTCCAATTTCAAGACCACAATGGATCTATGATAAGATCGTTTATTTACTACGGAATGGTACAAAGTCAACAGATCTCAACCAATCATGGGAAAGAAAGGCAGAAATAAGAAAAAGATTATTCTGACTTAGAGGGAGAAATGCACTGGAGTACCAATGTGTACCATGCACCCAAATATACATATGGTAATGTCTATCTCTTACCAAAAACAAGTCATATATGCTAAGGTAAAAAATATGGAAGAAACGAGTGTTTCCACAACTCAATCGTCGGTGAGGTACATGATGGACGTGTCAACCTTTGCCTGTTCATCGTCGAGCTGCGCTAAACCTTTTATTATTCCTCGACTTGCGGCGGTTTATTCATCTGACCGTAGACTAGTGCTACTTTTGATTCTACAATATTTTGTTCATTAATCACTCCTCGAACCCCTTTTTTTCCGGGTCCATCTCACGTCAATAACTCGACCTCTGCATGACTCATCATAGATCGAACCATATCTAATAAAGTCTGATTTATCCTCTCAGAAACACCATTCCATTGTGGAGTTGCTGGGGGAGTTAACTGTGAGACAATCCCACAGTTTTTAAGATGATTATCAAAATCTTGGCTCAAATATTCACCACCTCGATCTGATCGAAGTGCTTTAATAGTTTTACCAAGTTGATTTTGCGCTTCGTTCTGAAATGTTCGAAACATCTCAAGAATTCACCTTTATGTTTCATGAGATATACGTAACCATATCTACTAAAATCATCGGTGAATGTAATAAAGTACTGATAACCACCTCTAGCCATCATGTTTATATGATTGCATACATCAGTATGTATTAGACCCAATAAATCACTTGTCCTTTCACTGTGTCCAGTAAAGGGACTCTTTGTCATCTTGCCTAGTAAACAAGATACACATGTTTCATATGATTCAAAATCAAATGAATCTAAAAGTCCATCTTTATGGAGTTTAGGAATGCGTTTCTCATTAATGTGGCCAAGGCGACAATGTCAAAGGTAGGTTTGATTCAAATCATTTGACTTGAATCTCTTTGTATTTACGTTAAGAATGGCAGTGTATGTGGACCTTTTCATGTTTAGAATATAAAGACCATCACATATATCAGCATTCACATAAAAAATGTCTTTACGAGAAATGGAGCATTTATTATTCTCAATAATGAAATTAAAACCATCCAAATCCAAACATGAAACTGAAATGATGTTTTTGCTCAAGGCAGAGACATAATAACAATTATTTAAAACTAAAATAAGTCTACTATGTAAAATTAACTCAGCATCCTACAGCTAACGCAGCAACCTTTGCTCCATTTCCAATTCGTATGATGACTTCTCCTTTCTTCAGCTTTCTACTTTTGGTGAGACCCTGCACATTAATACAAATGTGAGATCCACATTCGGTATCCAATACCCAGGAATCTCTAGTAGACAAGTTGACTTTAATAACATAAATACCTGAAGCAGTAGTCGCACTACTCTTTTTTTTCTTTAGATCTTCAAGATAAAAATTGCAATTTCTAAACCAATGTCTAAATGCATGGCAGAAATGACAATTTCCTTCTTTTTTCCTTTTCCTTTTGGGACTGTGAAGAAGAAGCATCGTGGGGTTTGAATTGTTCCATAGGCTTTGTGACAGTCACAACAGCCTTGGTAACTTTAGCCTTACTTTTGCCCTTTTTCTTCAAAATCTTTCCTTTCTGAACCATCAACACACTAGCAATAGGTTTCTTGACATTCTGCTCAGCAGTTTTAAGCATCAAATACAACTCTGAGAGAGACTTCTCTATGTCATTCATGTTATAGTTCATCACAAATTGTGAATAACTATCAGGCAATGAGTTCAGGATCAAATCCGTAGCCAACTATTGGCTTATGGGAAATCCAAGTCTGTCAAGATGGTCAATATAGCCCTTCATTTTCAGAACATGAGGACTAGCTGACGCACCCTCAGCCATTTTGCTAGAATGAAGGTTCTTGACTGTTTTGAACCTTTCTTGCCTAGCCTACTATTAGAGCATTTCCTTCAGCGTCATAGTCATGTCGTAAGCTTTCATGTGTTCCATGTCTTTCTGAAGTTCAGGAGCCATGGTTGCCAACATAATGCATGCAACATCAGTTGATTCGTTGACATGCTTAGTATGTGCATCCTTCACGGCTCTTAAAGCATTGGCTGGTGGTTCCTTAGGAATATGATCATACAGGACATACAACTTGCGTTCATGCTTAAGAACAACTCTCAAGTTTCTGAACCAGTCAAGAAAGTTTGTCCCAGACAACTTATCATTCTCAAGGATGGGTCGCGGTGACAAGGGATTAGTGTGATTTGAAGAGGCCATATATCTATAACAAAGATTGTCTAAAAGTTCATTTTAGTATAGAGGAATAAACTCCCACTAAATTAACAACACTCCTTAAAAATACTATATTAATTTAAGGGACTAAAATCCATGTTTCACCTAATTCTAAGATAGCTAAAGCATGACACTTCGAGTTAGGTTATTTAGGTAGGTACCAATTACCAATTACATCATATGTAACTTTTAGTTATTCTATGAGATTATGACATCTTATGTCTTAGCGTGTTTTATCTCATTTAGTGCCTAAAGGCCAAAACCGTTTTGATAGTTTTATCAAGTCTAACCATTTCAAACAATAGAGTAACCGTTACTCAACTTGCTTCTCAAGATAACACAATATAATCTGCGAATGCAGACCCATATTGATGTGATCAAAGCCATGACAAGTGTTTAAGAATGGAAGACACTTGACTTAAAATTTGAAAGAGAGATTTTTGTTTGTTTTAGTGATCATAATTAAATAAGATAAATATCATATATTTCAATGCGTGAATAATCACTAAAAAGTTAGGAAATCATACAAATATTAACCATTGTACAAATTTTTGGACGCTACGAACAGTTAACGGTGGTCCCGCTGGCCGGTTAGCGGGACGTGGTTCCGCTGACAAGTCAGCGGACGGGGGTACAGGGGGCAACACCCCTGTTATTTTTAGACAACAAATTTCAATTACGAAAATTGAAAATCACCTAAAATTTCTCATAATTTTAGTCAATCAAATCAACCAAAAATGCCCCTTATTTTAATTCAGAAAATATTAATTAAAACGTTTTTAATTATCTCGGGCCCACCATTAACTTAATATCTTATCCTAATCCAATTAGAATTTAAGATACTTTGAATCCTAATCCAATTAGGATTTGTTTTATATCTCACATATCATATAGGATTTGTAATTCTAATCCAATTACAAGTCTATCTCCTATCTTATAGGAATATACTAATGGATTGCTACAATGAAATATATGGTCAGAATTAATTTTGAGATATTAATCATGCATTCAACATCAGAATCATATTAAATTAATCATATCAACCTAATCATGATCTCTATCACGGAGACATACATAATTATTGAATTAAACGAAATATGTGTTCAAGATCAGAATCATATTAACCTAAACATGAAATCTACCATGAACATACAAAATTCACATCGCTCAATATGAAATATATGTTAATCGAAATATTCTAAACATAAATACTATCATTGAATCATATCATGCGATGTATCAATATACATGAATTAACAACATGCTTTAAAACCAATTCTTGATAACAATTACGACAGAATCTATATGTATATCATATATACATTAATCAAGATTATGTTTTCGCACGTATATCATATACACATCATTGAAAACATGCAAACATTTAATAGAATCGAGCCTAATGGCTCTGATACCACTGTTGGGTTTTTGGGTTTCATAAGCAGCGAAAATTCAAAATAAATTTTGAAAAACCCCAACAGGATCGAAAAAAAGTTCCATTAAACTAAATCTACGAAAGTAAATAATACCTTATTTTGTGATTTTTTTTATTGTTCGATTTTCAAGACGTTCAAGTGCACGTCCTCTATCAAAAATCCACAGACGAATAGTGACCACAATTTGGAGTGCGAGCCCCTGGAGAGATTGAAAAATGATTTTTATTTCTCTCCCTAAATCCAGAGAACTTGAAAAATTGTAAAACGAAATCTTATTTCATTTTTTAAGGATCTACCCTTTATTTATATGTGTAGATAAGCCCTCTGGATCAATTGAAATTGTGCAAAGTCATTCTTTGTGTGCGACCCAATAGGTTCATGAAACATTGGCAGTGAACCAAAAACTATTTTGGTACACAAGTCATAAGCGGTCTCTAGCAAGGCATTATGACCACCCAAGTAGCATGAATATCAACATCGATACAACCTAATTAATAACGTATATCATATCCTTTTGTCGTGCGATATCCTTTGATTAAACATAAGACATGGAAAGTCACCCTTAATGTTCAATCGTACTAGTCTCGGTCTTTAGGTAAATTGAAAAACATCCAAATGACATTGATCATATCAATTCACATGGACTTTGACATTATCAGTATATCTTATCGAGGGATCCACTAATATCTCTCTCTACGCGAGAGTGACAAATTCTATTTTGATTACACACCTTCACATATTATTCACACGGTAACCAATCACAATCTTTATAATTGTCCGGTTAAAGACAACATTTGATTGTGTCAAATTATCATGCTCCTAATATTGAAGTTTATGGTAATCTCAAGTCGAATGACTAAATGATATACTTATCATGAGTAACACCTGTGACTTAATCCATGTGGTGTTCTCATAGCAGGTCGGTCCAGTATCTTATTCCATAATAAGTACTCATGATCTTGATTCGTATCCTTATACGCATGATCATCACATGACCATCAATCAAGATTCACACTTGTCTTAATTCATTATAGTTCCCAGTATAACTATGAACATTTAGGATATTTCAACAAATACCCATGGATCTTACTATAAGGTAAACATGCAATCACTTATAATAAAATAGCAAATAAAACCACTATTTTATTAACTAAAATTATAAGATAAATAATGTTTGTAGATTGACCTATGACACATGCCCTAACAATTATGTCTCAGTCGAGACATATCGACAAATTACCTGGTTTGAGCAAAACTTCCACAAGTAAAGGTCATCTTAAACATAGTGTTTAGAGTCACTCCGGATCTTGTCATTTTGGGCAACGTAAGGTGAGGTGAATACTCTCGTGTAACGATGTAATTAACTAAATCTGCAAACTAAGGGAGTTCGTCAGAGACAGCTAAGAGATGTTCATCAGGGAAATCATCTCAAATTAGGACGAGTGTTTCACCATTCTCGATGCGACTGAGATGGTCAGCAACAAGATTTCCAGTACCAATTTTGTCTTTAATCTCAATATCAAACTCTTGTAACAAAAGTATCCATCGAATGAAATGAGGTTTAGCTTCCTTTTTGGTCATTAGGTACTTTAAGTCTGCATGGTCAGAATAGATGACCACCTTAGTACCTAGGAGGTAAGGCCAGAATTTCTCTAAAGTGAAGACGAGAACTATAAGCTCCTTCTCGGTAGAGGTGTAATTCAGTTGGGCAGGATCAAGAGTTCGGGAGGCGTAGTATATGACATGTGAAGCAAGCTCGACTCGTTAGCCAAACACAACTCAAACAGCGTGGTTACTAGCATCACACATGATCTCAAAAGGTATCTCCCAATTGGGAGCTCGAATCACAGGAGTAGAGATGAGAGAGTCTTTGAGTGCATCGAATGCACTGGAATGGCACGTCCTTCTGAAAAAGGCGACATAGGGGTTGTGCAATTTCGAAAAATCTTTAATAAATTGTCGATAGAAACCAGCATGGCCAAGAAATGATTAGATTTCTCGCACAGTCATAGGGTAAGGCAATTTTTGAATTACTTCAATTTTTGTTGGGTCTACCTCCACACCCCTAACAGAAATGATGTGACCCAAGATAAGACCTTGATCCACCATGAAGTGGCATTTCTCATAATTGAGGATCAAGTTCTTCTCGATACATCGGTGAAAAACTTTAATTAAGTGACTAAGGCAAAGATCGAATGAATCGTCGTAAATGGTGAAATCATCTATGAATACTTCGATGAAGTGCTCAACGAAGTCAGAGAAGATGCTCATCATACACCTCTGAAAAAGTTGCAGGTGCATTGAACAACCCAAAGGGCATACGTCGGTAAGCAAATGTACCGAAAGGATAGGTGAAAGTGGTCTTCTCCTGATCCTCAGGTGCTACAGGAATCTGGTGAAAACCAAAGAATCCATCCAAGCAGCAATAATGAGACCTGCCTACTAAATGCTCTGACATCTGATCGATGAAAAGCAATAGGAAGTGGTCTTTCCGAATAGAAGCATTACGCTTCCTGTAATCGATGCAAACCCGCAATCTATTTTGGACGCGAGTTGGGGCTAACTCACCCCGTGAGTTCGTGACCGCTGTAATCCCCATTTTCTTGGAAACCACCTGAACGAGACTGACCCCTTGCTGTTGGAGATCGGGTAGATCATCCTAACGCCAAGGAGCTTCAGAATCTCCTTTTTAACCACTTCCATCATCGGGGGGTTCAGTCGCCGATGTGCTTCTCCTGAAGGTTAGACCCTTCTTCTATATGTATCTGATGCATGCATGTGGAAGGGCTAATATCTTTGATGTCAGCAATCGTCCACCCTAAGGCTTCTTTGAACTCTCGAAGCAAATGTATAAGCTTCTCTTCTTCTTGTAATGAGAGTTTAGTTGAGATGATCATAGGTAAAGTCTCATTCTCACCTTAAATTACATATTTGAGGTGACTAGGCAATGGTTTGAGCTCCAGTGTAGGGGCTCGCTCTATGGAGGGGAGAAATGTAGAGTTCGAAGCAACTAAGTCAAAATGTGCTAGGGTGGAAAGATGGAGTGGAGCAGAGTCCAACTCGAGAGATTCGCATGGAAGAATCGGTGTCGAGATGATTCTCTAACACCAATTTCATATCATCACCTTTCAAAAGAAAGGTCTCTTTGATAAGTGAGTCCACACTGTCCAAGGCAAGCACCACAGAAAGGGTATCGCAAGGATGGCGCATCGCATCATAGATGTTAAACTTAATAAGTTCACCATAAAACTCTATGGTAAGAGAACCACTGTGTACATCAATCTTAGTCTTGGCAGTCTTAAGGAAAGGCCTGCCAAGCAAGACTGAGTAGAAATGGGGGCATGGATGATTCTTCATATCGATGATGTAGAAGTCAGCAGGAAATACGAGCTCACTACCCTTCACCAAGATGTCTTCCAAGGCACCCAAAGGACGAACGACAGACTGGTCTGCCAAATGTATAACAACTCTAGTATCCTTCGGATGGCCAGCCTTCAATGTCTCATATATGGATAATGGCATGACATTGATAGTGGCACCAAGGTCGCACATAGCTTTCTGGACCTAAACTTCATCAATTGTACAAGGGGCAGTGAACATGCCCGGGTCCTCACATTTGGGGGGCAACTTCTTGCATAGGATAGTTGAGACATTTTCACATACGGTGATTTTCTTGTTGCCTTTAAGTTGACCTTTGTTGGTGCATATGTCTTTGAGCAACTTAGCATAGCGGGGCATATGTGCTAAGGCATCAAGGAGTGGGATGTTTATCGCCACTTTCCTTAAGATTTCCAAAATTTCCTTCTCTTCTCTTACTTTTTTATTCTTAATGAGGCGTTGAGGGAACTAGCATAGGATTTTGAGAGAAAGTTGTGCTTCCTTATCCAAGTTTACCATTTCAGTGGGAGATAGTTGAACTTCGAGCTCCTGCTCGACTTCCTTGGATTTAAGGGCGGCCTCTTTAGGCTTGAGTTTTTTAGGGGTCTCATCTAACTCTCCGCCACTATGAAGTGTGAAGGCGTGGACATTCGCATTAGGATTCGAATGTGGTTAAAAAGCAACTTCCCTTTCTCATCCGTACGCCCCACTTGTAGGGCGAGTTGTCGTAATTGAACCTTAAGATTTTTAATGCTCGTAGCATGACTCAAGATTGTGTCATTTTTAAGTTGGGCTAAGTCTTTAGAGAATCTGTCTTGATTAACAATGAGTGTCCTCATCATTTCTTCTAAAGACCCTGAATTCTGAGCGGATTGGGATTGTTGAGGAAGTGGTTGTCCTTTTGGAACATGCTAGAGGTAGCTCTAGTTCTGAGGTCCATAGCTGTGATAGGGGCTTTTGTCGGCATGTTTATAAGTTTTGTTGAAATTGTTGCTATATTGATTCCTCGGTGGTCCTTGAAATCCACCACCTATAACGTTTGCTTGTTCGTTCTCGAACAAGGTGGGATAATAGTTAGTGGAATGGTTCGTGGCTGAGCAGAAGCCACAAGCTTTAACTTGACTTTTCCCAAGGTGAGGAATCGTTGCATGAGATCGGTGAGTTTATTAAGCTTGTTATTGGTAAAACTTGACCCTACTCTATCATAAAGATTTCGTGAGGGTCGTTCTTCCTCGTCATCAATGTAATGACATGACTGACTTGCTATAAATTCATACAGATCAAACATCTCCTGAGTGTTCTTACATCTGTAGTCGCCTCCACAAGCATTGTCAATCATGCGTTTCTCAGGGGGCGTAAGTCCCATATAGAAGAAACCCATAATGGAGAGATTGATTTGGCCATGTTGGGGGCATTGCACAAGCAAGCGCTTATAACGACCCAAATAATCGCCAAAAGATTTGCCCTGTTAATTTTGATACCGCATATCTCTCTAGTTAGTTGGAAAGATCTAGATTTAGGGAAAAACTCTTTGAGGAATGCATAAATCATGTCGTTCCAATTTGTGATGGAACCAGGGGAGATAGAAGATCCAGTCTTAGGTTTTATCCCTAAGGGGAAAAGAAAAAGAGAGAGTTTGACTTCGTCTTCATCAGCTCAAGGGGAAATCATGGTCATACACTTAGAATGGAAGTCCTTGATGAAGGTCACTGGATCCTCACGATCCAGTCCATGGAAGACGGATAAATGGTTTATGAAACTAGATCTGAGCTCAAAATTGCCCCTGTAAGTGGGGAATGCGCTGCAGTGTGGTTGATGAGCTCAGAAATCCTGTATATCATCATTCGCCATCCCAATGGTAATGCGATGTTCGGACTGAGGTTGCGTCTAAAGGTTAGCTTTTGGCCTTTGTGGAGTGGGATCAACCACTCTTTGATCGAATGGTTGATACTGAGGTACTACAGGCCTCTGTTGTGCCACGGGTGCGTGTGGTGCAGCAGGTGCTACAAACTGTCGGGGAGGAATAACAAGGTGTTCCTCTCGCCCCTCATGTGGTCGATTTCCAATGTGGTCAGCCATCAGAGGGGACTGCTCGTTGCTCAGTTGAACTCTTGAGGATTGTTCCTCTGCCTAGTATCTTTCGAGTTCCGACGACAAGTCTTTTCGATCTCCAGATCAAAAGGGAGTAGAGATCCAGCGGACTGCGATCGGCGAAAACTGTGGGACATAAAAGTGAACATAAAAAAAAAACAAAGTCAAAAATAAGTTGGTCCCCGACGGCGGCGCCAAAATTTGAAGCGTGTCGAATGCGTCAAAATATATAATCCTGATGAGATTACCAATAACCACAAGAACTGTAGTAGTGGCAAACACGAGGTCGATCCACGAAGACCAAGTTTCTAACCTAGGCTAAGGAACTAAAAAGTAAATCAAGGTGTTCACAAGAATATTCTCAAAAACTAACTAAAAACAAGGAATAAAAATAGTAAGTGGAGAAATCAATCAGGAAAAACAACCTAAACCATCGGTATCACAAACTTCCACATTTTGGCATAATTATACATATGGTCGTCAATCTAAGCAAAGCATGCAATTCACAGTAATTTAGAGTAGCTATAGACCCGGTAACATACGCGGGTCCTCGTACTTCCCTATCTCGATGGTCAAGGTCCGATAATGACCACTTCTCTAGTCAAATACATAACCTTATACTCAAGCTAATTGGATTTAATGCGTTGACCACAATGGGCTTTGTGAAGGCACTACACATAGACAACTAGATCACTAGTGTGTCCAATTTAGCATAGATCCCTATTGTATTCGACCAGTTCCAAAAGAGACCAATCAATTGGTAGGGTCAATTGCCACTAGTATGGTCTTATTGCACAAGTACGGGTGCTTACAAATCACTGGCAAGTAAATCAAGGTTTAAACATGAATTTAACCTTAATTATTCAAACTATAGCAAAGGGAATAAAATACTATGAAAAGCAATTTAAATAAATAGATCTCACATATATTTTTATGCCAAAAAGGGTAGTTTGCTCCACCTCCGGTCTAGATCAACGAACTTACCCGAACATAATGCTTGAAATCTCCATTAAAATCCAAAAAGAAAATAAGAGAACAATGGTTTGTTGAAGAAGAAAAGAGAAAATAGCAATGTAGCAGTCCAAAAAGTGAGTCCTCCAAAGAATACCTAAATCCCAATGTAAAAAAACACCTTCTAATTTGCTCTCTGTAAGAGAGAGAAATCAATTTTAGGGGTTGGTCTCGTGACACCTACGCCAAGGAGGATCCATGGGCTGTTTTGAGTTATTTGCATGGTCCCGCCACATGTCAGGTACATATTGGTCGAGCTACTGGTGCAGACAACATGTGCGACTTCGGATTGGAAGGAACAGCTGCTGGTGGCGAGTAGGCAAACAGGTGGACGTCACGTGTCGGCTTGGAGGCCGATGGAAAAATTGCACAAGTCATGCAAATTAACGGGAGACAACACGATGCGTATCCTGAGGCATGTCCAACAGTTTCTGAAGTGAGACATGAGACGCTGCTGGACCAGTGACACTGTAACACGTGGCGACAGCTGGGCTAGTTGGGAATGGATGCCTGGCAGGCTGGTGGACGAGAGAAGAGAAAACACGGATGTGAATTTATGCAAGATGTAGGAAATGTAACGACACGCACCTCGTGGCTGATGAGCGGCTGTGAGGGCAAGTGAATTAAGTGTGTGACTCTCCTGCATCACTCAAGTCTTCCTCATCTCTCCATCAACTGAATATTGTGTGTCTTGAGGCAGATCTAATAGTGGTTGATCACACAGCAAGTAAATACACTACTTTGAGTAGTTTTTCACCATGGATTCAACCGCGCACACCAAAAATCTTGAAAATGACAAATAAGGACAATTAGGCCAATATTTTGGAGACTCAATAATAAAAATATATAAATAAACTATATATAATATGCCATAATTAATAACTTATCACGTTCGCTATCAACCTACAGATATTGATGGCTGATTCACGCAATAGCGGGATACAAGTGTGAGTGGCAACCAGCTTCCTATTCCATTAGCAGATGATTTTTAAAGGCTATCCAATCGAGTAGCTGCTCAGGGACAACAGTTGGTGGAGTTCATTGCCATGATGACTTAACGTTTCGCTCCACCAGCAAAGACACCAACCCCTACTACTATGACTACTTCCACATTACCGACAGCAGTGTCGGTAGTACAGACTATACCGGTAGTGACACCTCCAGTTGTAGAGACAGTTTATACACCGTCTTTTACACATCCATCTTCTAGTTCGACAACAAAGGTTCAGCAGGTGAAGGATTTCATCAGACTGAAGCCAGTCTATTTCGATAGTCAGAGAGATTTCGAGAAGATCGAGAAGTGGGTATTGTCTCAGGAAAAGTTGCACCGAGTCTTAAGGATTGAGAACAGACTCCGAGCTAAGATTTCGCCATACACTCTACAGAGAGATGTCGATGTTTGGTGGCATGCGACGATACCTTCTAAGGGAGAGTTTGAGTCTTGGGATGCCTTCAAGAGGAAGTTTTACCAGCTGTATTTCCCACCTGCAGTGATGAAGAGGTTGAGGAAGGAATTCATGAACTTGATATAGGGAGCTGACGAGTCGGTGATGAGTTACAGGGACAGATACGGTTATCCAAGGCAGTTCGCTGGAGATTTAGTGAGAGAGGATTCGGATGATGTGTACCACTTCGGGGATGGATAGAGACCAGATATTAGATTCTTATGTGATCAGTTCAGGTGCCAGGACTTTAGGTGAGATTTACGAGCGTGCACTCTCTCACGAGACATTATTTGGGTAGAGTTGCCGATGGGACACCGCTAGTACTAGCGTTGACACCTGACTAAGTTGCGGAGTTTGAGAGGAGGAGACAAAGGGGCAAGGGACCGAGGAGATGGGATAGAGGTACCCAAGGGGTCAAGGACATCTACAGTAGTTATCCCCTTTGTATCATACCCTACACCATTGCAGACTATTGGTGGTAGACCTACCGTGCCACCACCATTTAGACTGCGGTAGCATCAGCCTACTACTACTTTACCGGATCTACGCCACCACCGGTGCCACGTCGATGGACGACGGGGGTGGTAGAGGCCGAGGGAGAGGTAAAGGTCGAGATAGTTCCCGACAGGGACAGAGACATGCACAAGCCCAGGATCAGGTTCAGGGTCAGCGTAGACCTATCATATATTATAGGTGTGGTCAGGTTGGGCACGAGATTAGAGATTGTCCACAGCCAGTAGCCGTGTTTCCACCGCAAAGTCGAGAGAATGTATACCTGGTAGCACAACCCAATGTAGATGCCACACGGAGACTCAATGAGGGTATGGTTTCCATTTGTGGTAGACAGTTATATGTTTTATTTGATTCGGGTTCTATAAGATCTTTCATTTTTTATTGCATGATAGGCATTTTAGGGTTGACAGTAGTTAGAGTTAGCGTACATTTAATTTTGAGTACCGCAGTCGGGGATAGAGTTTACCCTAATTGTCTTATTGAAGGATGTCCAGTAGAGATTGGTGGGGTAGAGTTACCTACAGACTTCTTTTTTCTCGAGTTCTTAGATTTTGACGCATTGTTAGGGATGGATTGGCTAGCAGTGTATCACGCTCATATTGACTGTTTCAGTAAGACAGTAATATTTGAGATCCCAGGCGTCCGATGTTTACGTATAGTGGTAGTACATCGAAAGTCGAGGGCATTAGAGGTTGACTTGCGACTAGTGGAAAGATAACGACTCTGGTGTCACTATACACCATAGTAGAGAGTCAGGGACACGGACTTGATTAGATTTCGGTTGTGTGCAAGTTTTCGGACGTGTTTTCGGAAGACTTATCTGGTTTACCACTACCGAGAAAGATAGATTTTATCATTGAATTAGTACCAGGCACTAGACCTATATTTATACCACCATGCCACATGGCTCTGAGTGAGTTGGAGGAGTTGAGGAGTCAATTGCATGATTTGGGACAGAAGGGATTCATCACACCTTCTATGTCACCATGGGGAGAACCAGTCCTGTTTGTGAAGAAGATGATGATACTTTGAGATTGTGTATCGATTATAGATAATTGAACTATCAGAAACAAGTATCCCTTACCACGGATTGATGATTTATTTGACCAACTGATAGGAGCACAATATTTCTCTAAGATATACCTGCGATTAGGGTATCATCAGCTTAGGATCAGAGATTAGGATAGGTCCAATACAGCATTCAGTACGAGATATGGACGCTATAAATTTACAGTTATATCGTTTGGTTTAACTAATGTTCCTGCCATGTTTATGGATTTGATGCATCGAGTGATGGCATCGTTTCTTGACCGTTTCGTAATAGTGTTCATCGATGATATATTCATATATTCGAGGACTCGAGAAGATCACGAGCAACACCTCAGAGAGAAGTTGCAGACTTTGAGGGAGCATAGACTATACGCCAAGTTCAGTAAATGTGAATTTTGGCTGTCAAATGTCAACTTTTAAGGACATGTTGTTAGAGCAGCAGGCATTGCTGTAGATCCAGCTAAGATTCAGGTTATTATGGATTGGCCTGCGCCGACGTTAGTTACGAAGATCAAGAGTTTTCTGGGGTTAGCAGGATATTATTGTAGGTTTGTGAAGGATTTCTTGAAGATCACTTCACCGATGACCAGATTAACTCAGAAAGATGTCAGGTTTAATTGGTTTGAGGAGTGTGAGGAGGCATTTGCTTAGTTGAAGATATTGTTGACTACCGCACCACTACTGATATTGCCAAAGTCTGGACAAGGATTATTGGTATATACAGATGCTTCTCATACGGGTCTAAGTTGTGTGTTGATATGCAAAATATAGGCATAGTGGCTTATGCATCCAGACAGCTGAATATATATGAGAAGAATTATCCCACTCATGATTTAGAGTTGGCAGTGATAGTATTTGCTCTAAAGATATGTGATATCATCTGTATGGAGAGAGGTTCACACTCTATACTGACCATAAGAGTTTGAGATATCTCTTCACACAGAAAGAGTTGAACATGAGACAGTGTAGATGGTTAGAGTTTCTGAAGGACTACGACTTTTCTCTGGAGTATCACCCAGGAAAAGATAATGTAGTTGTCGATGCGCTGAGTAGGAAATCGATTGGTGATATCGAGGTTGTTAGATGTTATATGATGTATGAGTATGGATTACTTGAAGAAGCGACCATGATGACTCAGTTAGATATTCCTACCAACACTCGGATGTTGATTTAAACACAAATTAGGCTTCAGATAGTGTCTACACAAAGCGTTAGAGGGTCAAGAAATCGACATCTTATACCCGAGATTAAGTGAGTTAAACCAGAGTATTGAATGTACTGACTAAACTGAGATGACGGATCAGTGTCTGAGATTTAGAGGCAAATTGTGGATACCGGTAGTGGAAGAGCTGAGAGATGAGATTTTTCAGGATTCACACCATTCCCGATTCACTGTTCATCCAGGTAGGACCAAGATGTACCATGACATGAAGAGACATTTTTGGTGGCCCGAGATGAAAGCAGACGTACTAGAATGTATTAGGAAATGTGGGATCTGGCAACAGGTGAAGGCAAAGCATCGTAGACCTGGAGGATTATTACAGTCACTTGCCATTCCACAATGGAAGTGGGAAGACATAGCCATATATTTTGTTAGAGGACTGCCGAGAACTGCCCGTCGACATGATTTTATCTGCGTGATTGTGGATAGACTGACAAAATCTACATATTTCATACCAGTTGCAGCTTATTACATGTTTGAACAGTTGGGTGTATTGTTCAAGAGGGAGATTATTAGGTTGCATGGGGTACTATTGAATATTACGTTAAACATAGATATTATGTATATGTCCAGGATGTGGCGGAGTATGCATGAGCAGTATGGTATGCACCTACAGTTTAGCACAGCCTTTCACCCTCAGATTGATGAACAGACTCAGAGGTTGATTCAGACTCTCGAGGATATGCTCAAGGCTTGTGTACTTGATTTTGGCAGATCGTGGGAGGAATACCTACCGTTGTGTGAGTTTGCATACAACAACAGTTATTAGGCTAGCATTGAGATGGCGCCATTTGAGGCTTTATATGGCAAACCGTGTCACTCACTATCTTGTTCGTATGAGCCAGAGGATCGGGACATTATAGGGGCTGAAATTGTTGTTGATCACACAGAGAAGGTACCAGAGATTCGCCAAAGGCTTAAAGGAGCCCAAGATAGGCAAACGAAATATGCGGACACGTATTGAGGGAGCCTTGGTGTATCTTAAGGTTTCTCCTCATAAGGGTTTTCACATATTTGGTTTGAAAGGCAAGTTAGCACTGAGATTCATCGGGCCTTTCAAGATCAAGAAACAGGTCGGAAAGGTTGCTTATGAGCTGGATTTATCTCCACAAATGTTAAAGATTCATCTAGTATTTCATATTTATATGCTTCGACTAGCCAAGTCGAAGGCAGACGAGAGACCGACAGTGGACTTGAGTCAAATTGACTTAAGTGAGGGTGTATCATATGAGGAGTAGCAAGTATAGATTTTAGATCGTAGGGTACAACAGTTGAGAAACAAGTCTATTCCAAAGGTGTTGGTCAAGTGGCAGTTCTATGGAGACTTGGAACTCACTTGGGAACGGGAAGACTATATGCGATATAGGGTTCTATACCTCTTCGAGTCAGGTATAACTTTAGGTTGAGTTTAATTTCGAGGACGAAATTTTCATTAATTGGGAAGAGTTTTCACGGCCCAAATCTTTAATTTAACTTTAATCTTTTAATTATGATCAAATAACCCGTGACGTCGGACCTGCATCGATATACATGTCGCGACCGAGGCGAGATGGCCAAGATAAATGTTATATTTGTAATGATGTATGCCTAGTGTATTGTATATGTGTAGACTACTAAGTCATTCCTACTTGTGAATAAGTGTCGAGACATGTGTGGGAACGCGCCTCGAGTTGCATGCCGCCGTGGGACCAAGGTAGATAGCAATATGGTGAGTTGGTATAAGCTTTATATTGCTTTTATAAGTGATATAAATAAGGCTATGGTTGATTTAGTATTAAGTACAAATGTGATATTTCTCGAGACACGTAATGACACATCTCAACACCAATTTAGTAACTTATTGGTGTCATTTGGCATGAGTTAGTGTGACATGTGTTAATAGGTGTACCATTAGTTAGGTCTCGAGATACATGTGCACATTAGGATCAATGGCTATCAATCAACCATATCCAATTCATGTATATAAGCTTTTGGTCAACTCAAGCAACTCAACTCTTTCATTTTGATTTCTTAAAAAAGAAGGAAACTGCTGGAGAAGAAGAAGAATAGTAAAAACTTGGTGATTTAGTGAAGGAGAGATCAATTCTAGCTAGTGTTCATTAAGTTAGGTAACTTCTCTACACCATAGAGTTAGCTCCATTCAAATGAATTCATGAATTTGATGTATGGGTTGTTGTTTTATGTCATGGTTGATGTCATGGAACTCAAGAAGTATGTATGGAGGTTCCTTAGGCATTAACTGGCCTATGTGTAGAGAAAACTCGGAATTCTGATTGCAGAATTATGTTTACCGCATATAGCAAGCTAGGTGGATCAGCTAGCGCGCTAATAGCACGCTAACTTGGATTAGCGCGCTATATAGGGATTGGTAGTGGGCTAATGTGTCATTAGAGCGCTAACCCCAATCATTAGTGCGCTAGGTCTATGATAGCATATAAATTGCAATTTTCAAGAATTCCTTAAACACTATAAAATAGTTTAATACCCTAAGTAAAAGTCCAAACACACTCAAAAACCTATAATATGATATCAGGAACTTAAGGAAGAGCTACGGGGATTCAAATACGAGTTTCGAGGTGTCGGGAGGCCGAAATAGCATATGAAATTGCATGGATTGTAAGTAAACTGATTGAGATATTTCTTTACATTTCATTCCTATTCATATATTCATTTCCAGACATTTGGGCTGAATTGTCTTTGTACTCCATATGTCATGACTTGTTGTTCATTCTCATTACATGAGGTTGTTTTCAAGGTATAGTTTGTTGATAAAATGATTTCATTGACTCCAAATCATGTGCAATGTCATTGTTGATTGTTAATACATGTGGTCAGTGAAATAGCATGTTATTAGGTAGGTGTTACATAGTATTGTAATCTATTTCCTTTGTGCATTAGTATGCGATGATTTTGTTGGATTCCATTACTGTGTTGTTCTTGAATATGAAAGTAGTTCTTGTATCTAGGACCACTTTATGATAGAAACCCAGCTGACATATGGGGGTCACTAGATTTTCCAGGGTGATCGAGATATCTCCACTATCTTGTGCAACACACGGGAAATGAGTCCTAGGGTTGTTGGCAAGCATAACTTGCACAGCACACGGGGTAAGGGACCCGAGGTTGTTGGCGAGTTTATATCGCAGGTCACTGGCACTAGCAAAAGGTTATAAAGGTGACGGTGGGTGCAGATCCATCTAGTAGCAGACCAGGCAAAAAGAAGATCGGCGACTACCTCTGAGCTAATGGAGTGCTGTTGCTCCAGATTTTGTAGATTTTGATTTTTGATGTATTAATTTTATATGCATATCATATACTTTAGGGGTTGTATATTATGGGTTGAGTGATTAGTACCTTGATCAGACACTTGTTATATATCGTTGTTTTCTTATATATGTATGTGATCTTCATTCCCTGGTTTTTTCACGATTGTTAAGCCTCATGTTATAAGCTTCTGCAAATTTGTTAAGACTTCCACTGAATAAACTTTAAGTAAGAAAAAGTTTAACTAACTCTGATTTATGAATTGACTTAGGATAAGTATAGGTTTATATTAATTTAAATAAAAAACTAATTGGTACGTAACAAGGTTTTGGAACGACTGACTAGTCCCTTGTTAGGTCTTATATGGCGAGATTAGGGCTTAATGACGGGATTAGGCCGGGCGATGCCTTAATTTGAGAAGAGGTCGTCACAGTCCCATCCAATTGTGGTCTTGACAAACCAACCGCTAAAAAGGATATTGCATAGTCCATAATTCAGTGGAAGAATGATAAATTAGGATGTGGAGTTGGGTGAATATGAATATTACCTACAAACCTAGGGTTGCTATTAAAGGACAAGCTTTGGTAGATTTCATCGTTGAATGTACTCTTCCTGGGGAAGAATAAAGTTCAAGCAAGATAGAAGGTGATGAGAAAGAGTACTGGACGTTGTACATCGATGGATCATGCAACAATATGAAAAGTAGTGCAGTCGTGATTCTAATCAGCCCTGATGGGTTCGAAGTCAATTATGCTGTAAAGTTGGGTTTCCCAACCACAAATAATGAGGCAGAATATGAACTCGTGTTGGCCAGACTGGGGATAGCTAAAGTTCTTTATGTTAAACACTTAAATCTTAATAGTGATTCCCAGTTAGTAGTCATGCAGTTACAAGGAGAATATGAAGTCAAAAATCCAAAGTTGAAGTAGTATTATGATCTTGTGAGAGTGGTAATAAGTTATTTTATTGATTGTCAAGTTTACCATGTTGTTCGAGAAAACAATACAAAGGCATATGAGTTGTCAAAGCTAGCTCTCCTTTAAGGAAAAAAAATATGATATTGTATATTTTGAGACTGTTCCCGAGCCTAGTATCAAAGCTAAGGAAGTCGTTGTCATGGATAATTAAGAGTGATGGATGTCCCCAATTAAAGCTTACTTAAAGCAAAGGTTGTTGCCTAAAGATCCACAAGAAGCAAAAAAGTTAATGATGAGTGCAGCACGATATACAATCCTTGAAGGAATTTCGTACAAACAATTATACATTTTGCAGTTGCTGAGATGTTTGTCACCAATAGAGGCAGATTATGCATTACGTGAGGACCATGAAGGAATATGTGGACAACATTTGGGAGGACGAGCACTGGCCCATAAAATACTTCGCCAGGCGTTTTATTGGCCAGCCATGCAAAAAGACTCGATAGAATTTGCTAGAAAATGCAATCAGTGTCAGAGGTATGAACCGTTACACCGCCAACCGACAGAGCACATAACGCATGTTACATCATCCCTGCCATTTGCAATGTGGGGAATGAATATTTTAGGGCATTTTCCACCAGCATCTAGTCAGAGAAAATTCGTGGTGGTAGCCATTGATTATTTCACAAAGTGGGGGAAGGGGAAGCATTAGCTACTATTACAGAGCAAAAGATTCAGAAATTCTTTTGGGAGTCGATCATTTATAGATATGACATTCCTCAAGTCTTGGTGACTGACAATGGAAAGCAATTTGATAATGCCAAGTTTCGTGACTATTGCAAAGAGTTGCAGATTGAGCAGAGGTTTACTTCAGTTGCCCATCCACAAGCTAATAGGCAAACTAAAGTGACAAATAGAATTATCCTATATGGTCTGAAGAAAAGGTTGGAGGGCGCCAAGGGACTTTGGGCAGATGAGTTGCAAAGTGTCTTATGGGCATATAGGACGAATAGCAAGACAACAACGGGAGAAACACCTTTCCAACTTGCCTATGGGGCAGAAGCTGTTATACCTGTTGAAATCGGGATGCAGTCCTTTAGAATCCAAATTTTTTATGAGCAATCAAACCAGCAAGGTCTGAGGCATAACTTGGATCTTTTAGATGAAACTCAAGACCAAGTTGCAGTAAGGGTGGCTGCATTAAGTAACAGGTTGGCCAAGTACGACAATGCGAAAGTTAAAGGTCAAGCCTTTAAATAGGGAGATTATGTCCTTAGAAAGATTGAAGTCTTGGACCCCTTGTCAAGGGGAAAGTTGTCACCTAATAGGGAAGGGCCATATAGGGTCAAGAAAGTAACTAGGCCCGGATCTTATAGGCTTTAGACATTGGAAGGGCAGAAAGTTCCAAGGTCGTGGAGTATCATCAATTTGCGCAAGTACTACCAGTAGGCTAGTAAGAATCTTTTTTTAAGAATTATTTTCCATTCTGAATTAGTAATTCACATATTGTTTGAATTTCATCTTTAGTTTTCAATAAAAATGCTTTCATATTCGTGTTTCAATCATATCTTCTATAGCATAAAAAACTGAGTGTTCGACTTCTTTATTTTTAAAAAATTTAGTATTGGACATAGAACACTCAATTTTTAAGAAAAAAACTGGGTGTCGGACATAAAACACTTATATTTTTTAAAAAAAATTGAGTGTTCAACATAGAACACTCCGTCTTTAAAAAAAACTAAGTGTTCCACATAGAACACTCAGTATTTAAAAAAAACTGAGTGTTGGACATAAAACACTCAGTCCTTAAGAAAAAATTGAGTGTTGGACATAAAACACTCAGTTTTTGAGAAAAAACTTAGTGTCGGACATAGAACACTCAGGCTTTAAGATAAAACTGAGTGTTGGACATAAAACATTCGTATTTTTTTAAAGAGAATTAAGTGTTCAACATAGAACACTCAGTCTAATTAAAAAAAAAGTGTTCGACGTAAAAAAGAGCCACGTAACGGCCACATAAAAAGGGGCCTAAAATGGTTTGTGCAAAAAAGAGTTAAATGCTTAGAGACAACCAATAAATAAGTATCTTAAAAAAAGCTTAGAGGCATAAAAGTTCAAGTTGGCATAAAAGTTAAAGCCCAGAGGCATAAGAGTTCACTTCAACAATATGTGTGCGTGTGTGCATGCGCGTGTGTTGTTCTATTTTTGAATTTTAGTTGTTCTATTTTTGAATTTTATGTTGGCTTCCATTGCCATTCTATGATCTTCGACTCACTAATCACTCTAACTTAAAATTTCACTAATGACAAACCTATTCAATATGGGCACGTGTGAAAAATGCCCCTTAGTTACATGAAACAACTCCATCAAAGTTGTACAACTATAAATTTTGTATATTTAGTCCATCCAAGTAAGATAAAACAAAAACTAGATTGTTTATTATAATATAGGAATCACTTACAATTGGCAACATTGGAGATGTCGCAGTTGAGTATCTGGTAGATCAAACGTAGCAAACAAACAACACATGTACACGATCGACATAGAGAATTATGTGGTTCGGCAATATGTCTATGTTCACGGCAGAAAACACAAAGATTTTATTAAACTCAGAAGATTACACCAACGCCATGCCTCCAACAATCTCACGCTCACCAACTTAAGACATTACCTCAGATTACCAACTTAATGGTCTACCATATTTATATATACACTAAGGTATCAGAGTTGTACTAAGAAACTGAAATCTATCAAAGTTGTACTATGAGACTAAACCATGTTGTATTAGGACTTCAAGCCAATATCAACAAATCTCCACCTTGGCTTGAATTCTCTAACCTTCATCAAAACCTGACTCTGCAAACGCCCCGAGGGCCTTTAGTGTCTCCAAACTCCATCCAAGTCCAAACAATCCCTGAACTTCCTCACTAGAACTTCACACTAAACCTCATCTGTCACACTGAGTGCTAATGTGACAAGATCCGCATGACCGTATTTGTCCGGAGGCTTTATCTCCCTCCTCGGTCGATCCCTAGCTATGTTATATGGCTGATCATCAACAAGTGTCTTCGATATCTGAATGGCGTCTTGCGCTCCACCATCACTCAGCTGCTCAGAAACATTTTTTTCATGTTAAACAACTCCGTCAAAGTTAAACAACTATAAATTTTGTATATATAGTCCATCCAAGTAAGATAAAAACAAAAACTAGATTGTTTATTATAACATAGGAATCACTTACAGTTGGAAGCATTGGAGATGTCGCAGTTGAGTATTTGTTAGAGCAAACGCAGCAAACAAACAACACATGCACACGATCGACACAATGAATTATATGGTTTGGCAATGTGCCTATGTCCACTGCAGAAAACACAGAGATTTTATTAAACTCAGAAGATTACACCAACGCTAAGCTTCTAACTCTCTTACGCTCACCAAATTGAAGACATTACCTCAGATTACCAACTTAATAGTCTACCTTACTTATATATACACTAGGGTATCAAAGTTGTACTAGGAAACTGAAACCTATCAGAGTTGTACTAGGAGACTAAACCAAGTTGTATTAGGACTTCAAGCCAATATCAACAAGTCTCCACCTTGGCTTGAATTCTCTAACCTTCATCTGCACCTCACTCTGCACCTCACTCTGCAAATGCCCCGAGGGCCTTCAGTGTCTCCGAACTCCGTATGAGTCCAGACAATTCCTGAACTTGCTCACCGGAACTTCACACTGAACCTCATATGTCACACTGAGTGCTAATGTGACAAGATTCGCATGATCGTATTTGTCCGGAGGCTTTATCTCCCTCTTTGGTCGATCCTTGGCTATACTATATAGCTGATCATCACCAAGTGTTTCCGGTATCTGATTGGTGTCTTGTGCTCCACCATCACTTAGCTGCTTAGAAACATTCTTTTTCATGTTAAACAACTCCATCAAAGTTAAACAACTATAAATTTTGTATATATAGTCCATCCAAGTAAGATAAAAACAAAAACTAGATTGTTTATTATAACATAGGAATCACTTACAGTTGGCAGCATTGGAGATGTCGCAGTTGAGTATCGCCATGACCAATTCGAGCAGAATTTTAAATCCAACTGGTCGCCCAACTAGTTCCCGGCCCTTGAGTGCCAAAGATGGTGGGATTGATGAGGTTGTCGCCCAGTTTCATCTGTTTTATGTGTGTGCACGCCGTAGTCATGGTAGATGCACATCTTCAGCTAAGTAGTGGCCTCATGAGCAGAAGTGATTTCCCAACTGGCTTTGTTTTTGGCGCGGGTTCCTCTGCTTACCAGGTCTGATTTCTCATTTTCGATGTCCCTATATATCCGATTTTTATTTATAATTGATTTGAATGAGTTTGCAGATTGAAGGTGCGGCTGCTGAGGATGGAAGGAAACCAAGCATTTGGGACACTTTCACTCACGCTGGTCTAGTTTCTTATTAGTGACTAATTGACTATTACAATGTTGATTCAAAATTAATTAGCTTCATGACTTGTGATTTTTCTATCGCCATTTTTCTTGGGAGTGCTTTTCATTTGCTCTTTGCAGGAAAAATGATTGATATGAGCACCGGAGACATTGCTTCGGATCAATATCATCATTACAAGGTGTGTGATTAATTAGACCCAATGAAATGTTCAATAGAGTTTGTCTATAGAATTATTAATTTTATCAACAAGTCCAACAGCTATATATAAAACCGTTTCAATAACTGGCTATCCTACGAGGGCCCTCAAATTGAATATCTACTCCTTCAGATACTACCTCATTTTAGATGTTAAGGAAACTAAATATTATATTTTAGCAGTTAAAGAAATTAGTATCTCGTGTATTTAGTATGTTCATTTTGTGGTTTACACTTTTCTTTTGTATCCTACATCTATGTGTATATATAAGTTACCATGTATACAAGAAAAATATACAATGAACATATTCTATTCAGAAATTATTATGGAATCATAGTCCTAATCGTGGGTTGCCCCCTATTCTTTCTATCCTTTGGTTGTGTGAACATTGTTCCACACCAAATTTGCACTCGATCTACACTGCATTGCCTGTCTTTCTGACTTCTGCTCTGCACTGCCTGTCTCGTAAGTCGCGCCGACCGTCACCCTCGTCTACCACGCCGCCTGCTGTTGCTGTGTCCACCTATCACGTCTGGCCACGTATCGCATCCGCAGCCGTCCGCCTATCACTGTTGCTACTCTGTCTCCTGACGCGCCGTCGCATTCGCGTCTGACCTGCCCACCTGCTCGACAGCGCGCCGCCTCGGCTGAGGTGCCACCTGCCCGCCTGCACGACCTGCATGCCGCCTCGCTTGACGCACCGCCTGCCAGATGTGCTGCCTGCACACACGACCTGCTGCCCTCCTGCCCGACCGAACGCCAACCGATCTGCCGACTGCCTGCGCACCTACCCACTCAGGGGAGAAAAGTGGAGTCTCACATCCCATCTTCATGATTCTTGATGGTTCAAACTATACGCTTTGGTCCCAACGCATTAGAAGTTTTTTTATTGATCGAAAACTTTGGTGAATCGTTACGGGAGACAACCCCAAACCAAAAAAAGATGACACGGAAACACATTCCAAATTCATTGACCGACTTGACGACTGGGATAATCATCAGATCATCACTTGGTTTTGTAACACATCTACTTCCTCTATTCATATTCAGTTTGTTGATTTTGGGACAACAAAAAAATTTTGGGATTTTTTATATGTTAGATACAAAACTTCTGGTTTTGCACAATATTATCAATTGTTCACTAATCTGAATAGTTTGAAACAAGAATCTAGTCAATCCATCAATAAATTCTTAACATTCATTCAGCTAATCTGGAACCAGCTGCAACAAGCCGAGATTAGCAAAGACCACCTTCATCTCATCCAAGTTTCCATGGCTCTTCGCCCTGAATGTGAATCAGTCCGAGTGGCCCTCCTGCATCGTGACCCCCTGCCATCTCTTGACACAGCTGTGAAAGAAATTTTGTTTGAAGAAACTCGGCTTGGCTTGGTCAACTCTGGCCCTCCATCAGAAGTGGCCCTCGCCACTACTCAATCATGGTCGAAATCTGTTCCACTCTTTTATAAGAACTGTAAAAGAACGGGTAATTTGTTTGTTACTTGTCCTACAATTGAGTGCCAATATTGTCATGAATATGGTCATATAGTGCAGAACTGCCCAACTAGACGATCTCATCCCAAAGGCACATCCAAGTCTGCATTTGTCTCTAAAAATGGTTCTTTTGCTGTTGTTGTTGTCTCTGAAGGGTCACATTCCTCTCTAATGTTTTCTATGAGTGATTTGGAAGCAATCATCAAACTGGTGATACCTCCCCAACCCACTGCCCTATCTGTAACCTCAGGTAACCATTGGTTCTTTGATTCTGGGTGTTGTAATCATATGACACCAGATTTATCTCTCCTTTCTAACAGTAATCCTTCACCACATTTTTTGAGCATTCAAACTGCAAACGGTAGCTCCATGTCTATTACCCATTCAGGAACTGTGTACAACCACAGTTTGAATCTTTCTGACACCCATTGTGCTCCTGACCTCACTCTGAACTTAATTTATGTTGGTCAATTATGTGACCAAGGCTTGACTGTTTTATTTTCTCCTACTGGTTGTCAGGTACAGGACATTTAGACGGGTCAGATTTTGGGAACGGGGATCAAAATGGGACGATTATTTGAGCTCACGTCACATCACATGCTTGCTGTCAAACATATTTCTATTGCAGTTTTCACCCCCTCGGTCTATCAGTGGCACCTTCGTTTTGGTCATACATCTGCCAGTAAACTTCGTACTCTTGTTTCTAGTGGGCCATTAGGTATTTCTAAATCTGAGTCTTTTGATTGTATGCATTGTCAGTTAGCAAAAACAACATGCTTCTTCTTTCAGTCTTAGCGAGTCCATCAATAATACTCCGTTTGGATTAGTTCATTCTGATGTTTGGGGTCATGCACCTACTTCAACTGTGAATGATTAACTATGTTTTGTATTGTTCATTGATTATTATTTCAGATTCACTTGGATATATTTTCTAAAGCATCGATATGAAATATCTCAAACTTATATTGATTTTGCTAACATGATCAAAACTCAATTTGCATGTACAATCAAGATTTTTCGTACTGACAATGCTTTAGAATACCGTGATTCTATCCTTCTTAAGTTTCTTAAACTGCAAGGTACCATTATTTAACGTTCCTGCCCTTATACCTCCCAACAAAATGGCCGAGCTGAAAGGAAACATTGACATATCCTAGATTTTGTACGTGCCCAACTTCTCTCTGCATCCTGTCTTGAAAAGTTTTAGGGAGAAGCTGCTTTAAATTGTCTATACGATTAATCGACTTCCCACACTAATGTTAAATTACATCTCTCCTTTTAAACGATTATATGGTACACCGCCGGACTATTCTAATCTTCGGGTTTTTGGTTATGCATGTTTCGTGCTTCTTAACCCCCTAAACATACCAAACTTGAATCGCGTGCTCGTCTGTGTTGTTTTCTTGGGTATGAAATTGAACATAAGGGCTATAGGTGTTGGGATCCTCTTTCTCGGAGATTACGCATCTCGAAACATGTCACTTTTTGGGAAAATATCATGTTTTCTACTCTATCCAAGTTCGACAGTTCCCTATCATGTACTCAACCATTTTTCACTAACTCGTCTATAAAACTTTTCCCATATCCTGTTGTAGGTACTCCAGATGATCTCAATGATCGTGATCCCATTCCAGCACCGCCATAGTCGACAAATATGACCCCTTTGATACTCATGTTCCTGCTCCCGTTCCCCTTCGTCGTTCTGAATGGGTAACTGAACCTCCTTCTTACCTCAAAGATTATCATTGTTTCTCTGATATTTCTTATTTACATGAGCCTTCCTCCTAGCGAGAGGCTAGTTCTGACCCCTTTTGGCAGCAAGCAATGTCCGAAGAACTGTGTGCATTAGAGAAAACTCATACTTGGGACTTAGTGGATCTACCATCTGGCAAGACTCCGATTGGATGCAAGTGAATTTACAAGATAAAAACTATCTCTGATGGCTCTATTGAGCGGTATAAGGCTCGTTTGGTCGCTAAAGGCTACACACAGGAATACGTCATTGACTATGAAGAGACGTTTGCTCATGTAGCCCGTTTGACCTCTGTTCGAAGTTTGCTGGCTGTAGCAGTTGTCAGACATTGGTCGTTGTTCCAAATGGATGTTAAAAATGCTTTTCCGAATGGTGATCTTGTAGAAGAAGTTTAAATGTACCTACACCTTGGATATTCTCATTCTCCAAAACAAGTTTGCCTCCTCCGTCGTGCATTATATGGGCTTAAACAAGCTCCCCGTGCCTGGTTTGTCAAGTTCAGTTCCACTATTACCCAGTTTGGCATTCAGTCGAGTCCTCACGATTCTGCCTTGTTTACTCAACCAACTGACAAGGGCATGGTTATTCTCCTGCTTTATGTTAATGACATGATCATCACCGGGGACGACTACACTGGGAATTCTGACTTACAGCAATATCTCAAAAGTCACTTTAAGATGAAGGACTTGGGTAACTTGAGCTACTTTTTTGGTCTTGAAGTTACTTCTACTTCTGAGGGATATTGTCTTTCACAAGCGAAATATGCCTCTGATTTGATCTCTCACTCTGTGATTACTGATACTACTGTTGCATCCACTCCATTGGACACGAATGTCAAGCTGACTTCATCAGATGGTACATTTCTTTCAGATCCTACCCTATATCGCCAGCTTGTGGGTAGTTTGGTTTATCTTACTGTTAGCCGTCCAAACATTGCCTATGTTATTCATATTGTTAGTCAGTTCATGTCAGCACCTCGTACTGCTCATTTTACTGATGTTCTCTGCATCCTTCGATATGTGAAAGGCACTTTGTTTCATGGTCTCCACTTCTCTGTTGACTCTCCATTGGTATTATTTGGTTACTCGAATGCAGATTGGGCAGGTGATCCAACTGACCGGCGATCTACTACTGGTTATTGTTTCTTTTTGGGCAACTCATTAATATCCTGGCGAAGCAAGAAACAAACAATCACATCACGCCCCAGCACAGAATTTGAGTATTGGGCCCTTGCTGATGCTACCTCTGAATTACTTTGGTTGTGTTGGTTACTTGAAGATATAGGGGTTACACATACTTCTGCTACCATTCTGCATTGTGACAATCAAAGTGCGATCCAAATTGTGCATAATGATCTTTTTCATGAGCGAATAAAACACATTGAGAATGATTGTTACTTCGTCCGTTAACACCTGGTTCGGGGCACTCTTCAGCTTTCTTCTGTTTCTTCTTCTAATCAGACGGCTAATATCTTTAGTAAAGCTCATCTTCAGGGTCACTTTCATGCTTTGGTTGACAAACTCAAGTTGATCTCTACGAAACCATCTTGAGTGTGAGGGAGGGTGTTAAGGAAACTAAATATTGTATTTTAGCAGTTAAGGAAATTAGTATCCCGTGTATTTAGTAGGTTTTTTTTGTGGTTTGCACTTTCCTTTCGTATCCTACATCTATGTGTATATATAGGTTACCATGTATACAAGAAAAATACACAATAAACATATTATATTCAGAAATTATCTTTAGAAATGCCAATTATGCTAAGTAAGAAAGAGAAACATATATGCTAGTACCTGATGAACTCTAGGCATTTTACAAATCATGCGGTAACACCATGTTAGACCGTCGCTTTCACATGAGAGATACTGCTTTTCAAGTAGAGAGCAACAATAAATCAGGAAATGTTATGCTGTTTGGTGAACACTGATTTGCAGGAGGATGTAAAGCTGATGCACGAGACGGGTCTTGAGGCTTACAGATTTTCTATTTCATGGAATAGGCTCATTCCTGGTATATAAGTCACCACATTTCATCTCTTAATTTGCTTTTATAATTTGTCTGGCTTCGTCTCAACTTGATATTTTACTTATTTGCATGTCTTCTTTTTTTTTCTAGTGCAGATGGGCATGGAGCTGTCAATCCCAAAGGCTTGAATTACTACAACAATCTCATTAATGAGCTTGTCGACTATGGTATTTTTCTTTTCCTTTCATTTTGTTTGGTTGTGTTTTTGTATATTTGTTGTCTTTCTTCTTCTTTTTGATCTGGTTGATGGTAATTACTATCGAACGCAGTTCAATAAAAAATGAGTATTAGGCAAACCAACAAGTATAAAAAAGGGAATCATGGAGGGAACTATAATTTCAATCTGTCTATAGTTACTAACTTACTATATAATTGATGCGTAGAGTTTGACATTAATAGTTACTTTTTCTGCAACTATAACAGGAATCGAGCCTCATGTTACTCTAAGTCATCTCGACATTCCCCGATCTTTGCAAGATGAATATGACGGATATTTGAGCCCCAAGTTTATGTACTTACTTCTCCAATATTGACTATATATATAGAAGCCACGTTTGCTAGTTGAGAGTGATTTCTTTCTTTTCTGATGGTTTGACTTCTGTTGCGGCAGTGAAGATTTTACTGCATATGCAGATACCTGCTTCAAAGAATTTGGTGACAGGGTGAAACATTGGATTACTTTCAATGAACCAAACATACAAACGATTACTGGCAATGATCTTGGTAATGGTCCACCGAACCGTTGCTCTTATCCTTTCGGTGTTAATTGCTCAACTGGAAACTCAACAACGGAACCTTACATTGGCGCGCATATGATTTTATTGTCACATGCATCAGCAGTACAACTATATAGGGAAAACTACCAGGTATCTAACATCTTTGACATCTCAAATAATTTGTTCTCATGTAGCTAATAAAAACATATTGTTTGCAGGAAATTCAAAAAGGACAAATAGGGATAACAATATTAGCATTGTGGTTTGAACCTGTCTGTGATTCTCCCGATGACATTGCGGCTAAACAAAGAATGCTTGATTTTCATCTTGGTTGGTAAGTAAAGTAAGGTACTTGTGGTCTTCTTGATTTTACATACATATGCAATCCTCATTTTAGCTAGTAAACAATATCACACGAGTGACAACGTGGAGCGGAAGCAAGGCGCCCCCCCCCCGGGGGACCCCTTTAGGCACCCTACCTAAGCCCCCTTCCCCACCTCCCTTTTCCCGCCCCCCCTAACACATGGTCCTTCGAACTCCTTTTCCATCCCTCACATGCTTTCGCCTCCGGCCTATTCTCGCCTCCTTATTATCGACACTTTTCCGATAGAATAATTGATCATGTTAAAAATATAAGTGGAAACCCAAAAATAAATTTATGTATGTATTTCTTTTTGAAACCCAATTTTTTTTATGTATTTTGAAACATTGTTAAATTAAACTTATAAAAATCATAAGTTGTAAAAATATTGAAGTCTAATTTCACCAAAAAGTTATGGAACTTAATTTTGAGTTGCGGTTAGAAAGTTATAGTCAAAATACATATTTAATTAAAGATAATAAAAATTATATTTAAGTGCCAAATGTCTTCATAAAAATAAAATTTAAAAAGCTCTCAAACATCATTTTTTATTGTTTCAAATCGTAAAATAATTAAGTGAAAGCTTGGGCAGAGGAAAAATAATTGATCTACTATGTATACTTTTTTATTTAACAAAAAGTCACAAAATTATTAACTTTATTCTCGTAAAATTTTGCTTGTCTTATTCATATATATATATATATATATATATATATATAAACACACACACTAATATTTCATCAAAAATAATTGATCTAATAAGTCGAATATAAAAAGGCCCCCATTTCTCATGTCGCCCCAAGTCTCGAAAATGACAGGGCGGCCCAGTGGATCGAGTTAATAAGTATAGGTCTAGGTAAAATCCGCCACCATAACTAAATTTTTTGGTTCTGCCTCTGGTGACAACCTTTATTTGAAATTAGTTTCTTTGATGACAAATCAGGTTTTTAGATCCCCTAGTTTATGGAGATTACCCTGCTACTATGAGGAATATCGTTGGATCTCGGTTGCCATTTTTTACCGAGAATGACTCAAAGCAATTGAAGAGCTCCTATGACTTTATTGGCCTCAACCATTATTCATCACTTCCCGTTGAAGACCAGCCTATAACATTTAACAAGTATGGAAGTGATTACATCAGGGACATATCAGTAAAGGGATTATGTAAGTTAATTTTCATTTAACTTTTTTAATTAAATGTTAATTCATTTATTCATTTTTATGGAGTTGACTAATTAAGGATGGCTTTCTAATGCTTTTGGCGCAGCTTCTAAATCTCTGCATCAAATGGTAGGTAGCCTAAGTTCTGATTGCATAGCATATATGGTTTTGTAAAATTAGCTTTATCGTTAACACGAGTTGAACTTCTCAACAGAAGTCCACTATGCCTGTCGATTCACGGTCGCTACAGAGATTGCTGGAGTATGTCAATTTGAAATACAAGAATCCTGCTGTTGTGATCCATGAAAATGGTATTTGTACACACATTTTAGCATTTCACCAACATGGAAAATTTACATTGATTTATCATTTAGTTCATTTTGACTATCTTGCAAAGTAATTGAAATTAGGACTCAGAGGTCATGGTGACAACTGCAATGCGCAAGCTCTAAACGATACAGAACGAGTAGAGTACTTGCAAAGCTATATTGAAAGCTTGCTCCTTTCCATAAGGTAATTTCTACTAATACTACAACCTCCTTCAGTACCACAAAAAAAACATAAATATGCACTTTTTTGTTGTATATGCCAAACATGACGCGAGTTTCTGAAACTATAAACATTAATAGTCATAAGTTCATAACATCGTGGCTTCAAAAAAAAAAAAAGCATAACATCGTGAAAGTTAAGTATTTCACATTCTTGAAGGGGCATTCCTATCTTGTTTCATTTATTTACGCTTGGCCTGCAATGTAGTGACTAGAGATCGGTAAAGGAAACAAGAACCTTATCTTAATTTATGCAATCTGTATGCAGGAACGGATCAGACGTTCGAGGATACTTTGTGTGGTCATTCATGGATTGCTTTGAGTTAATAGATGGATACAGATCTCATTATGGTCTTTATGCAGTGGATTTCAACGACGCTAGGAGGAAGAGGTACCCTAGGATGTCAGCTAAGTGGTTCTCTTCCTTCCTTGCTAAGGAGAAGAACAGTGCAAAGATCTCTTCTCACTAGTCCAGTGAGTAGCAAATTGCAATGGTATTAATTAGGCCAATGATCCAATTACATGAATGCATGTACAAAAACACTAGAGATTATAGCAATTCATCATGTGGTCTGAGTTCCAATTTGTTGTTCTCTTGACTAAAAAAGAGGGCCGCTAAGGGCACCCCACCATTTAATGAAGGCACCCAGTTAATGTGGGCACAAACCGATTTACAGGGCACCCAAAAATTAGACCCGAAATACCTAAACTACCCCTCGTGGAAATCCATCTGCACCCCACCACCCTCGTGCAAACCACGAGCACCCCACCACCCCCACCACCACCTTCAGAACTCCTTGTGGAAGAATCCATTTGTTTTGAGCAGACCAGTGAGAGGAATCCCGAAATCGTGTTCTCCAGTCCCTCGCCGTGTGTTTCTCCTTCGTTGTTCGAGTTTTACGCATTTTGTAGGGTCGGTGTGTGAGCCGATTCGTCTCCAAATTAGGGCTCGGTTGAAGATCGTCGAATTAAGTTACATTTGGTAGAGTAGTTGTAATGTGTGTGTGGCGGTTTGTTCAATTGTAAAAAAATTGGGAAATCGCGGTTCTCGGCCACACAGGCCAGAGACGGTGTCAACTGTCTCGGCCAAGCATGGCCGAGACAGAAGCTAATATTTTTGGGAACTCGCAGTCTCGGCCACGTAGCCGGAAGAGTTGACGAGCGTATCGGTTACCCATGTCGAGAATCTTGCCGTTATCGGCCGTGACATGACGAGAGCTACAATTAGTGATAGGTAATGTGGCGTCGGTGGTGTACAACCGAGAATTTTGTCCTACACTCGGTTGTCCACAGAGAGAGGGTCTCGATAGGCTCGGTCGTCATAGGACGAGAGTAAAGGCGAATTGAAATGGTCAATCCATCTCGGTGGTGTATAGCAGAGAACTTGCTATTGGACTCGGTTGTAAACGCCGATATATTGGACTACTTGTCGGTCATGGGTGACCAGAAAATATGGGTTGTTTCACGAACACGCTTGACCGAGACATCGAAATGGATGAATTTGAACATTACTTTTTGTAAAAAAATTTGTGGTATGTCAAACTAACAATACAAGATTGAAAATCCAAGACGACAATTTGCAGAAACTTAATTAATTATAAATCTCAGTAACATTCAAACCGACTCTAAAAATGGTCCATCCATAAGTAAACAACAATCAAAATACAAGCACAACATTTGCATATACATAGAACATTCGGAGGAATTGGCAAAATTTCTAAATGTTTAGCCATCAAGGTTTCTAGGTACAAGCTTTAACCTACGGTGTATCTAAATCTACAACGGGTATGGTGGCTTCATCATCGGCGAGTTGCAATGGGCGCGATGTCTCGAAAAACGAATCCATCTCGCCAACCTTTGGCGCGATCCTCAATGTACCGATCCCACGATGGATATAAGGATGGCGGCGGTGCATTCACACGCTTGCACTGTCAAAGTGAGCAGTAGAACATAGAAGATATTGTCACAAACCCGATTAAGGAAACAAACCAATTCACAAAAAATCATAGAACTTACCTTAACCCAATGGATATTCCTTTCATTTGCCATTGCAATGATAAGTCTGTTGTGCAATGACGACGGTGGAGTACTACGTAGAGGTAGGAATGTGGAGGCACTCCCATGCGAGAGGTTGACGAGAATGACATTGAATGCGGTGGATACTAACAATCCCATGTCTGGAAGTGTCAACCATTCTTTGAAAGATGCCCCCTCTTGCTTCTGCTGGGCAATGCATCGCATTCTTGACGATCTCGAAACTCGAGCCAAGCACTTTCCCGCCAAAGGTCTTCATACCCGATAATCTCATCGTACATCCTTCTACGCACAATCCTCCCCCGTCTACGTCGGCAAGTCGAAGCCCGAGGCTATACACCGATATCCACAATTTCCATCGGAAACCACATCGATAATGGCCTCAACATGTGGCACCAATCCGGTTCTAAGCAATGACCATAAGCCATGTTAGATCCACTTTGCGTGCGTCGGCGGCACGACGCATTTGTGGAACAACCTTGTCTTTCTTACGCCTAGAAGTGGAGGCCTCTTTTGTGGAGTGGGAGGACTCAAATCCGCTCTCCACCCGTCTCGTCGAAGAATCGTCATCATCGTGTTTTCTCTTCGACACAGGGTGCCTCCGATTGGAGACCCCGGTGTCCTCCCACCCGCATCCTCAACTTCCTGCTCGCACTCCCAAAAGACGAAGGTGGACTAATCTCCCCGAAATTTTGCTCACTTTCGATCCTCCCCCCGCATCCTCAACTTCCTCCCCCCTTATCCAATCTTCATGCGGTGTCGTGATTGTGCCCCCACAAATCACGGTGACATACCATAAGAGTCGACATTTTCCTTGACGTTAATTTGGAAAGGGCATCCACATTTCTTCGTACCGGTGTGACTCCTCGCCTTTTCATCATTCCTTGATTTCTTTAAAATTTTGCCGCTTTCCCCTTCCCTCTCTACGAGCCGGTCCCTATATGTCCCGGACCTCTCACATGCAAGTTTCACCCTTCCCTGCGCTTAATGCCCCGGGCATCCGAGCGCTTCGTTACTAACACTGAGACTTGTTCTCCCGGCCTATGATTTGAAGCCATGAAATAGCCGCTTCTCGAAGGGAATGGCTTACAAGGTGTGAAAGTGTCCTTGTAGTACGGAAAATTACTAGATACGGCATTACACTGCAATACAAACAGTGTAACATTATAATCAACCAAAATGTACAAAGCACTGATCACAAAAAAACCCAAAAAAACAGGTTCTCGGTTGTACAGTCCGAAACTTTCTTGAGTCTCGCTCATATACGGCCAGAGAGTTACTCAAGTACTCTTGGTCGTACCGTCGTGACTGCGTGAAACCTCTCGGTCCTCATGGCAGAGACATTACTATACATCTCGGTCTGCGAGGCGAAACAATCGCGCACCCAGACGAAACTTCGGATAACCGCATAAAAAACACAAAAAATTTGCAAAATTACCTCAAGGACGACCTCTCGGCAGAAGCATTACAATCCTCCATTATATAGTGGAAACAACTTCGGATTTGAAGAAATTACCAAACCTACGTTGACAAACAAATCATCATTTTCACGAGTTATACACAACTAAACGAGTTCTAAAAAACCGAATATGGTTGTCAAACATTGTTACCTCATTGTCGGACGATGTCAATCCGCAAGAATCGATCGGCTCTTCGCCAAACGGAATGTGGTGTGGCTTTGTGGTTCAAGCTTCTTTGGTGGGGTGCCCTAACTCCTTGTCAAAATGGTTTGTGGGGTTTGAACCATTATATATATACTGGGGCAAAATAGTCTTTTCTATTTTTTTGGAATTTTTACAAATAAGTTGGGTGCCTTCATGAAAAGGTGGGGTGCCCTTAGCGGCCCTCCTAAAAAATCATGTTATTAGTGGTATGTCCAATGTGTTACAAATAACCAATCAATAATGTAAAGAAAAGAAAGAACAAAATAAACCACAAGAACATTGGTTGACGCAGTTTGGTCACCAACCTACATCTGTGGGGCCTTGCCCAGTTTTGAAGTTTCACTATGAAGAAATTACAAAGGTTATAACCAATTGGGTGACCATGATTTGGTATGAAATTTGGAAGTAGGAGGATATGAGTTCAAACCTTGGTGAGTGCAAAATTATTTTTTTCCTATTAAAAAAAAAAAAGTTACAAACTTATACAAACTCCTACCCCTTGACAAAGTCCACAAGGAAGAGGCACAAACCATCAATCAAAACTTCGAAAGGAGGAAGTCAATTAACTCATCTATCGGTGCAAACTAGCTAGCGAGCAAGAACAATCAACAATTGCGACGACTGTTGTAGTAGCATCATCATAAACCACAAACCCGCACCACCACTAGTAAGGAATCAGATCCAAACATTACCCTTTCAATTCCTTGTTCTTCCATCCAACTAATCTCCTCAACAAAATTTACCACTGTAGTTATTCTCGTGTAATTTCATTTGAATGAGTTTTATTGGCCCATTTCGATGGGTTTGAGTAAGTACTTTTTTTTGAAAACAAGTTTGAGGAAATACTTAATTGTTGATATTTTCATCAAAATTATGGCACGTCCGTTTGTTCCGAATCAGCGGCAGTGATGGGTTGATGACAGAGCACAGGCTCAGCAGGAAAAATGGAGAACGACAACTGGTCTGAAGTGGTACGCAAGGGGAAAGCAAAGGTGGGAGAGGTTCGGGGACAAGGGTAATCGCTGGTGGAGGACAAGTTCCGATGGCATTTTGCGGTCGGGAGGAAACAACTTTTGGCGGAGAAACTCAAAAGCGGGGATATCCGGATAACGGAATACTCATCCCGAACAGCATTTACAGTGTTCATAGACTCGAGGGCGATAAAATAGGTGATAGACACCATTAGCGCAGGGGGGAGCTCACTATCCAAAGCACAATTTTGGCACGAAGGGTCGGTTACAATCTCGCTGCAGGTGATCCAAAACGAACGCGGCGCGGCGCTGAAGATCATGAAACTGTCGGGAGGAGGGAGACAAATGGTTTTAGTCCCATCCAAATATAGGGACCAACTATGGGAAGGGAGGACTCTGATAAAAGTTAAGGGAAGCTTAAGGGTTTCTACCCTAAGAATTTCTCATTTCCTTTCGATTAAGGGGTGGCGAGTTTATGGGTGTCTCCAATCGACAAAGACGTGACTCACACCAATCCCACCTCACCGGTACGAATCTCTGTCGAAGACAAAGAGCCAAGCGTGGAGGTCGTCGAGGTAGCCGACCAAACGCACACCCGAGAGGCGGGCCTTGCCCTTAACGCCGCCGCCTCGCAGACCGTCTCATCGACGTCCTCACAAGGTACCAGAATACCTGTTTTACCCATCGGTCACACAAACACGCCTTTTGTCCAGGCCTCCGTACACTGGTTGCAGGACCCTGCTCTGACACGTTGGAGGCGTGTCACAATTTGGAAGGGGTTGCCCCAACAGTCCCCCTGCTACCATTAATGGAGGGTACGGACGCGGCTCTTCAAGATAAAACGGAGCGTGGCCCCTAACGGTATGTGTAGGGATAACTCCCAAGTCCAAGCGGGCCCGACTGAAGGCCCAATCGGTGAATTGAGCCCAATCGTTCAATTGAGCCCATCTGTCGCTTAAGCATGAGGGCCCGTAGCTACGAAATGTGTTTCAGGCCTTCACCGGCAACACAGCGTGGAGCCTGAAACCCACAACGCTCAGGTCCAAGAACCCGTTCCCTTTTCGATCCCACTCTTAACAGATTGCATGAACTCTTTAGGCGTCCAGGCGTTAGATTGCTCCCCCAATCAGCCACCTCACACGGAGCATAGGCCTGACCCCCAGCGGTTCAGTATTCAGGAGCAGGCACTGCTGAACCAGTTCATTTTGCTTGCCCACGCGCTGTTCAATAGGTGGATTGCTCGAGTCCATCCTACGGACAGCTCGACTACAACTGACGGGGGAGACGACCAATCGACGGTGGCAGTAAATCATCAACCTCGGGTGGTTAAGTTCAATTCGGGAGATATTTGTCGGGTTTCGGAAGGTTCCTCCGGATAGAGGAGATGTACACGTCTATCCACTGACCCGGAGAACGCCGAACCAGTTAAGCCCGAAGCCCCGGCTCCATCAACGGAGAACGACCACCTTGCCCTAGCACTTGTAGCAGTAGAAAATGCAGATGGTGCGACGGGTATTTTGGATGATATGGGCTCTCATTCTGACGAGTCATTTGAGTCTCTAGAGGTCGGGGGAGGACACAAGGAAGCAGGTATGGAAGAATTAGAAGAGGAGAGGGTCCTAGACTCCGTATTACCTCCACAAAGTCTACCAAGCAACAGAGATGTTGTGTCGGCCGAGATTAAGGAGATTGGTCTCTTAATGCAAGCAAGAGCAGAGCTAGGGCGGAAAATTAACCAAAGTACACATGTTTTTACTTTTAAAGAGCAGAACTAGGGCTGTCATCTACGTGGCGGTGTCGTGTCATAATTTTTTTTTTTTTTTTGTGGAGACAACGATAGCGCCTTCTCGAAGGCGCTATCGTGTGTCCACGTCGCCACGGAAGGATTTTCCGGTCCACGTGGATCCACGTGGATCCACGTGGACCGGGAAAACCCGTGACATAGGGCGCGAGATAGCGCCTTCTCAAAAGCGCTATACGCACCCCATGTCGTCTTTCGAAAGCAACCGACGAGAGAATCTCTGCGTCGGTTTCGGCTTTCTCTCGTGAGGGTAGGGGTAGGGGGTAGGGGGTAGGGGGGTAGTAGGTCACGGGTTTCTTGTTGGGTGGGGCGGCTATTTAAGGAGGGGAGGGTGGGAGCGATCCGTGGAGAGAGACGCGAAGGAGGAGGAAGAAGGAGGCGACCGTGGTTCGATTTGTGTTGGCGGCGGTGCATACGCGCGAGCGGAGACGGAGGAGAGGAGGTGCGGCGGGCTCACGGAGCAAGGGCCGGCGGTTTCGACAATAGCAATGCAGACGTACGTGGAGGCATTTTCGTGGCGGTGGTACGTGGAGGAAGATCGGCGGCCAAGGCGGCGGAGGAGGAGGATCTCTCGGCGACGGCGGACGGAGGAGGAGACGCGGAGGCGTGGAGAGAATCCGGCGTGGTGGAGTGGAAGGAGGAGGTAATGAACTTTGTTTAAGTTAGTTAAGTGTAGTTTAATTAGTTTGTTTTAGTTAGTTTAGTTAGTTTAGGTTAGAAGTTTAGTTTAGGTATTGGTGGTTAGTTTAGTTATTTAATTTTGTTTAGTTAGTTAAGTTAGTTTAGGTTAGAAGTTAAGTTTATTATATGTATTTATGTTTGTTAAGGTTAGTTAGTTTAGTTTGGTTAATTTAGTTTAATTAGTTTGTTTAGTTTGTTAAGTCAATTTAGTTGCGTCGTTATTTTTGGTCTTAATGTTAGTTAACTTTGTTTAAGTTAGTTAAGTGTAGTTTAATTAGTTTATTTTAGTTAGTTAAGTTTAGTTTAGTTAGTTTGTTGAAGTGAGTTTAGTTAAATAAGTTTAGTTAATTAAGTTGAGTTATTTTAGTTTGTTTAAGTTAGTTTAGAAGGATGAGGTATGTTTAGTTAATTATGTTTGTTTAAGTTAGTTTAGTTAGTTTAGGTTAGAAGTTTAGTTTAGGTAATGGTGGTTAGTTTAGTTATATAATTTTGTTTAGTTAGTTAAGTTAGTTTAGGTTAGAAGTTAAGTTTATTATATGTATTTATGTTGGTTAAGGTTAGTTAGTTTAGTTTGGTTAATTTAGTTTAGTTAGTTTGTTTAGTTTGTTAAGTCAATTTAGTTGCGTTATTGTTGGTCTTAATGTTAGTTAGTTTAGTTAGTTTGATTAGTTAGTTTGTTTAAGTTAGTTTAAGTACATGTATTAGTTTGGTTAGTTTAGTTTAGGTAGTTGAGGTATTTAGGTTAATTTTGGTAAGTTTGTTTAGTTAATGTAGTTTGTTTAGTTATCACAATGTTGCAAGATATGTTTGCCAAATTTGTTTAGGTTAGTATATTTTAGGTTGTTTACATTGTTAATATATAGGGACATAGGTGTTGTTAGTTGACTTAGGTTAGGTCAGGTTATGACTCGTTATTTGGGTTAAGGTTTATTTTTATATGCTATGTATAGTTTTGTTATAGCCGATTTATTATACTCTTTGTGTTCTAAACATAACGAAAAGACAATGTTATTGCAGGAATATTTTGTTGAACAGGAAAAGCGGTGGAAAAAAGTAAGTTCATTAATTTAGTATTTTCATAATAAATTTTTTAGGTTAGGTTATGGTTTGCATGATATATAGGGACATGGGTATTTTGTTTATGAAGTACGGTTGATATATTTATTTATTGAACGTTATTACACAGAAAATGTAAGTGCGAAAGAATGAGTATGCTCTGTAGTTGCGCTATTATTGCGATCTTCTACATCAGAAAGTTCGACTGCGCTTTATCACCACATGATTTTCAACTAATTCCCTGAACAATTTTTTGCAATTGTCTGTTACATCTTTACATCCAATTTCAAAACATTATGTAGGGCATGTCACAAAGAAACATCCCTATTCTATTCTATGCGTACGGTTCCATTGTTAATGGGGTCAATGGCATCGCGTACAGTTCACCCCCATCAGTAGTGTTGTGGGTGAAGTTTGGGTCTAGTGCCCGTGAAATTATTGATGACGTTTCTAACGCGTTCCCTGAATGTACGGCGAATACTATAGTTCGTACATATGTTGCTTGTGTGAACATTTATTAATTACTTATCGTTTGGTTGCGTACAACACTCATTTTATTTTTCTAACATTGTATGTAGTTGTACTACAATGGATCCAGGACCTTCTGATCCATCACTATTGCAACTCCAATCTACACATGAGATCAACGCGAGCATGGAGGGGCGAGGTAACATTTCTTACAGCAATACGTCAAATTTAAATCAATAATGTATCAAAAACATACATTAATACACTATCAATTACAAGGTGTACGAAACAATGCGTGTACGTCGAAGACGTGGGGTCGTGGATCGAACGATGCAGTATCATTCTAGGATGATCCCATATCTTCGTTCCAGTGGGTTCTATGGGATATCTCGTGTAGCATTTTTCAGCCTTGATTGGGCTTTGATTCTTTGCGTTTGTAGAGAGATGGCGCCCTGAGACGTATACATTTCACATGCATTGTGGGAGTGCACCATTACACTTTAAGACGTGCGGTACGGACTAGGATTACCTATCGAAGGTATGCTGTGACGGGAACGACGGACGCAGACTATGCGATGTCTGTGAGAGGCTACTTGGACGAACTCTGGTGGAGATGACATCGTTGGATGTAAACTAAAGGTCGAATGGCTTGAGCGTAACGTACCATCAATAGATGATGATAGCGATGAGGAGTCGGTCCGACGTTACGTTCGATCGTACATACTTCAACTCATCGGTGGATGTCTTTTTGCCGACAAGTCTAATCGATTCGTCCATTTGATGTTTCTACCATTCTTTGGAGGATTTCCAACTATTTGGACAATATAGTTGGGGAGTGCTTGTTTGGCTTATTTGTACGAGGGAGTTGTGTCGCGGATCTCGCGCGGGGCACATGAGGTTCTTTGGCGCGTCAATTCTTTTACAACTTTGGGTATGGGATGATTTCCATTCATAGCACTTGCATGGCGCTGCGTGTTTAGAGCTCAAGACGAGCTGTGGATGGACAAAATATGCTTATGGACGTTCCACTCGGACACGGGTATGAAAGTCGATTTGTCATTAAATTGCATTTTCATTCTTGTCCATTTACATTTATCTTAAATTATTGTCTTCACGAGATGGCTCGATGCATTTTCGGTATCACAAAGTGCGACGCACGTCGTATCGGCTACCGTGATGCACTCGACTCGCAGAGGCATGAGAATGATGTGGTCTGCGGCAACCTTATGCGGGAACTCATGGGGTCTCTTCCCGATTACTGTACAAATGGTAACGGAAGTTGGCTCTCGACGTGTCCCCTACTTTGTTTCCACATTGTGGAGTGGCATCGACGAGAAAGGGTGATGAGACAATTCGGCATGGTACAAGTGGTGCCATCAAATTGTGCTTACGACGCCTTGTTGCACCGCACTGGAATTGCGTGGACATCATCATGAAAATTGGGTGACCTTCCATGCAAGCTATATACACATGTGGGAGAATCGTGGGGACACCATTGCCACTGACGGCGATTAATGAAGGCCACGATCACCAAGAGTACATGACGTGGTATCGCTCGGTCACTAGGAGATTCGTTGGACACGACGGGCGTTACGTGACTACTCGGTAATATTATAACTCTTTATTTTCCTCGAACATTAAATCTCTTATATTGCGTGCTCGACCTCTTATATTTTGTATATCGGCGTAACTTGGTGCATCGGCGAGGCGAGTGTTTATCGAGGATGGGTACGAGCAAGGTCTTCTTGCGCTTGATGAAGGGATTCAAATTTTAGACGAAGACGAAAGGCGAAGGTCTACTCTTTCGCATGACGGAATTGACGTCGAGCAAGACATTAATGAGGATAATGAACGGGACGATGAAGAAGACGATCGAGCCGAACCAAACATAGAGGTGAGAAGAAGAGGCACGACCGAGAGATTGTGCGGGAACGCACCGAGCGTCCTCGTCCACCGCGTCCATCTACTCGGACCGAGATTGCTGCGAGAGAGTAGCGAGACGATCTCCTCCAAACACGTTCATCTCGTTCGAGAGCGAGTAGAACATAGGCTGTTGGTGAGAGTAGCGACGATCGTCGCCACCCCCAAGAACCTCAAATGTTTGTACCCAGCCGCCGAGCGTGAATCTTCCTCCTTACTATTTTGATCCATACGCACTGGGCCGTCGTCTTCATATGTGGACCCTGGAATGCCTCATCCTCAAATGTATCCATCACTTGCCTCAGTACATGCCTAGTCCATATACTCCTACTCCATATAATTACAATATAGCGTATAGTGGAGACCACTTCATTCATGAACTTGTTGACCATGCGCGACCTCATGTTCCATTCCCCCGACCCCATGCGGGAAGCCAATATTTCGGGATGGTTCCACCTCCTATTTTTGGTAGCATCGATAGCGAGAGGTGAGTCGAGTCAAGAACCGGAGGAAACGCAACAATCTACTCGACGTGATTCATCGCAAGAGACCATTACCTCAACAAGCTCAACCGGATGTACAAACACATCGTCCAACAAGACAAAAGTACGTCAGGTTTGCATCACCGAGCAACAACGTCAACGGAACCGCCGAAATAGACTGCATGATGAGTTTACTTGATGTCATGGTGATTTGTAATTAACTTATATTTTGGGTTCACAAAGTACGTGTATTAAACTTTCTCATTGAATAAACTTATTTCTCGCGTTTTCCATATTATTATAATGTCGTAGATTTGATTACTCTTCAATAGTTAGTTTAGTTAGTTAAGTTAGTTTAGGTTATATGTTTAATTTAACTTAAGTGGTTAGCTTAGTTAGTTAGGTGTCGGTGGTTAGGTTATATTAGTTTAGTTTGGTTAGGTTAATTAGGTTAGTTAGTTAAGTTAGTTTAGTTAGTTAAGTTAGTTTAGTTTAGGTGTTGAGGTTATGTTTGTTTAGTGTAGTTGAGTTAGGGTATGTTCCTTAGTGTAGTTGAGTTAGGTTATGTTTGCAATTAAGCTAGTTAAGTTAGTTATTTTAGTTTACTTAGTTTGTATTGTTAGGTGGTTTGGTTAGTTAATGTTAGTTAGTTTAGTTTGTTACTTACTTTAGTTTGGTTATGTTAGTTAGTTAGTTAGTTAGTTAGTTTAGTTGAAGTTAGTTAGTTAGTTAGTTTAGTTTGGTTTGGTTAGGTTAGTTTAGGTAGTTAGTTTAGTTTGGTTAATGTTGTTAGTTAGTTTAGTTTGGTTTGGTTAGGTTGGTTAGGTTAGTTAGTTTAGTTTAGTTAGTTAGTTTAGTTTAGTTAGTTACTTAGTTAGTTAGTTAGTTAGTTAGTTAGTTAGTTAAGGTTAGTTAGTTAAGGTTAGTTAGTTTAGTTTGGTTAGGTTAGTTATTTTAGTTTGGTTAAGGTTAATACTATAGTTAGTTACTTACTTAGTTAATTAGTTTATTTAGTTTAGTTGGTTATGTTTGTTAATGTTAGTTAGTTTAGAAAAGAGAGTTTAAGGTTTAAAACAATGTACATATATATTTTCAAAATTGGTTTTTTTTTTACAAATATAAACTCCTCATATGCATATTCAAATTTGGTTGTAATTGTCGAGATCGCTCGGCAATGACGACACGCATTGACGGCATTGCGAGGTCGGAGCTACGAGAACGACGCGGTTGGTGACCCGGTTGATGACGTGTCGGTGACATGACGAGATCGGCGAGCGTTTGTGAGGTTCGCGATGACGTGGCGTCCACGTGGCGGTGTGTTAAAATGCGATAGCGCCTTTTCAAAAGGCGCTATCGCATACATGTGTCCTCCATGTCGGCGCCATGTCGGCGCCACATCACAAACGCAATTTTTCGCTCAATAGCGCCTTTTGAGAAGGCGTTATTGAATGAGGCGATGTGGCGCTGACGTGGCTTTGCGTTATTGAATGATGTGATGTGGCGCTGACGTGGCAGTGAGGTGGCGGCCACATGTACAGATAGCGCCTTTTCAAAAGGCGCTATCTGTACAAACTCATGCCACGTGGACGCCACGTCACCGCGAACCAAAAAACATCCCACTCAATAACGCCTTCTCAGAAGGCGTTATTGCCTACTTCCGTGATAAAAAAAAAACCTCCCTATTTTGAGAAAAAAATTGTAAAATGACCCTACTTTTGGAAAAACCCCGAGCTAGGGCTATCCTTGCTTGGCTTTACCCCGGGGGAGGACAATGTTAGTCCGGAAGAAGCAACAGCGTCGTCTGAACTAGAGGTGTTGCGCCTTGGTGATCAGGAGGTGAGGGTCGAACCAGGATCCTCAGGTACAGATGGGTCGTCTCTCCCACCAGCTCAGTTCCCTTTCGCAATGTGGCATCCAGTTTACTCGTCGACCGAGGTCTCATGAAGAGATTTCTGCGGCCCGGGTGGAACGCGAAAGGAATCACTTGCACTCGGGGTGGACTATAGTTCTGTGGATAGGAGGGGAAGTGGTGTGTGATTGATCAATTTTGTAATATATGTCCCAATCCAAGGTGAAGAGAGTGTGGTGACTAATATTATGTATGAGCTACAAGTGTGAAGGGGGGTTTCACTCCAAAATGCCAAGGCAAGATGGAGTGTCTACTCCACACTTATAAGCCTTATTTTTATTTTCAAGTAGTCAATGTGGGACTATTATCTCAACATCTCCAACACTCCCCCCTCAAGTCCAACTAGGACTTGACCGCAGAACATCAATCAACCACTTTTGTTGGATGTCTACAAGGCCCTTGGACAATGGGCAATTAAGCCAACCATCGGCTCTGATACCATGATCAATTCATACACCAAACAGTGGATCAATGATAAAAAATGATCAGTTGATCAATGTAACAGTACACATTGAAACAATGAATCAATGAAGTACAAAGAAGAACTTCTTAATCTCTCATTCAATATATCGAAATTACATTGTACATTGCTTATATACAAATCAAGATGGTGTACATTATACACCCCTGTTATAACTGCCTAAAACAAGCTAATATAAACCTGTGCTACACTATACCAGAATACATGATTCAATACATACATACCAGATTACATAAACAGCTTCATGATACATTATATAACTCTACATCCCCCCCTCAAGATGGAAGTCTATGCTAGTCACATAGACCCATCTTGGACAATAAAGCAGAGAACAAAGGAGCTGGTAAGGACTTGGTAAACAAATCAGCCAACTGTAACCGAGTAGAAATATACTGTGGAAGAACAAAAACCACACTTGACCGATGTCTAACCAGGTGACAATCAATTTCCAAATGCTTGGTACGTTCATGAAAAACAGATTGGCGAGAGAGATGTATCGCAGCTTGATTATCACACCAAAGAGGTATTGGAAGAGGAGTAGGAACATCTAAGTCCTTAAGGATATAGGAAATCCATAACAATTCACAAAGCGTGGAAGATAAACTTCGATATTCAGAACAATGAGAGGACTTGATCTGATAGCTTGTTTCTTAGTTTTCCAAGAGATCAAAGATGATCCCATGAACACACAATAACCAGTAAGAGATTTCCGAGAAAGAGGGCAAGCAGCCAAATCCGAATCACAGTAAGCAACAAAAGAGAGATCCATCTGAACAGGGAAAAACAAACCCTGTGAAGGAGTACCCTTAAGGTATCGTAAAACATGAAGTGCACCAGACCAATGTTGCTCTGTAGGGGCCTGAACAAACTGACTTAACTGTTGTGTGGCGTAAGTGATGTCAGGACGAGTGAATCCCAGGTAAAGAAGACGACCAATGAGTCGTCTATATCTATCAACTTCAATGAACAAAGGGGAATCAGCATCATTAAACTTGCAGTCACGAGGAAGTGGAGTAGCATTTTGCTTTGGCCATGGTAAGATCAAGCATCGATAAGCAAATCAAGAACATACTTGCGTTGATGAACATAAAGACTGAGGAAGATCGAACCAATTCCAAACCCAAGAAGTAACGAGCTTGAACAAGATCCTTGATGGTGAACAAGGTGTGTAAGAATGTCTTGACTTGAGTAATTAACTCAAGAGAAGTACCAGTAAGAAGGACATCATCAACATAAACCAGCAACACCAAAAATTGATCATCAGTTTTGTAAGTAAACAAGCAGGGATCATGAGCAGACTGAATGAAACCAAAAGATTGAAGTTTAGATGTAAGCTCATGATTCCATTGTCGAGAAGCTTGCTTCAAACCATACAAGGATCTTTGAAGTTTGCAGACTTGATCAGGTGAAGCCAAACTGTAACCATCAGGAGGCTTCATGTAAACATCCTCATCAATATAGCCATGTAAGAAGGCATTGTTAACATCCAATTGATGTAAAGGCCAATCTCGAGCAGCTGCTAAGGATAAAACAATCCTAACAGTGACATTCTTGGCAACTGGAAAGAAAGAATCAGTATAATCAACACCTTCAATTTGGTTAAATCCCTTTGCAACCAAACGAGCCTTACACCTATCCAATGAACCATCAGGATGAAGTTTAACCTTGTAAACCCACTTAGAACCAATGGCATTTTTACCAGGTGGTAGGGTAGTAAGACTCCAAGTACCATTGGCTTCCAAAGCCTGTAATTCCTTATTCATTGCTTCGACCCAAACAGGATCATTCTGAGCTTGAGTATAACAAGTAGGCTCCTTTATGTTTGAAACAGCAGCCAAGAAGCACTTGTAATCAGCAGTAATGTTTGAAGAATGAATAAAAGGAAATGTAGGAGGAGTACCAGCAGACAAAGGAATCGTTGCAGGAGGGAAAACAGATGTATGAACATTGTTTAAAACAAAATCATTCATCCAAAGAGGCTTGTGAACAGCACGACGACTTTTTCGAGTAACAACAGCAGTAGGAGGCATGACAACTTCATGTAAGCCATCATTAGTATGAGGTACTAATGTATCATTAATAGGCATAGATGAGACAGCTTCAGGAACATCAAAAGATACTTCAGTAGGATGGAAAACTTCAATAGGTAATTCCTGATAGTGAGGCACAGTAGCAGATGTAGGAACAATATTTGGAGAAGGTACAGCAACAGGAGCTGGAATATCTCTCAAGTAATCAGAGTTATCATCATAAGAGATAGGCACAGGACACTTTGAACTTGCAGTATCTTTGTGAAATGGAAACTGATTTTCAAAGAAAATCACATCTCTTGAAACAAAACAGGTATGTGTGGCCATGTTGTACAATCGATAAGCCTTTTGACCAGGAGAATAACCAAGAAAGATACACTTAATTGCTCGTGAATCTAACTTGGTTTTGCTTGGTGAAACATTGGTAGCAAAACACAAACAACCAAAAGTCTTCAAGGATGAATAATTTGGTAACCTTCCAAATAAAAGATGATAAGGAGACTTCCATTTCGATGCGAGAAGGTAATCTGTTAATGATGTATGTGGCGTAAGAAAAAGACATCACCCCAAAATTTTATGGACAAACTAGATGAAAAATCAAGGCTCTTGTAACTTGCAACAAATGACGATGCTTTCTTTCAACCACACCATTTTCTTGAGGTGTATATGGTGTTGATCTTTGATGAACAATTCCCAAACCAGAGAATAAAGCATGACAATCTTTATTACAAAAGTCGATACCATTATCGATCCTAATGGTTTGAACCGAGGCTTTGAAATGAGTTTGAATAAAAGCTATAAACTGTTTGATGAGGTTGCCTGTCAAGGACTTATGTTTCATCAAAAATGTCCATGTGAATCGACTAAAATCATCCACAATGGTCAAAAAATAATGAGCTCCTTGAATAGAAGACTGCTTATATGGTCCCCAAACATCCATATGTAACAACTGGAAAGGATAAGAAGTTTGAATAGAGCTCAATGGAAAAACCATTCTGCATTGTTTGGATATATGACAGACATCACAAGGTACATTGTATCTTACATTTGAAGGATCGTTAAGTAACAAATCAAGTTGTTTTGTTACATTAACAGAGGGGTGCCCCAAACGACAGTGCCATGAAAAATTATCAGTAGCATTATTACAGCAGGCTAGTGACAATTCTGTAGGAGACACAAATGAAGCAATGACATCTTTATGAAAAGAACTGGAATCCAGTATGTAGAGTCCTCCAATCATCCTTCCCACAGCTAGAACTTGAGAATTCTCAATGTTCTGTATAGCACAAAACGATGGATAAAACTCAACTGTCAGTTTAGTAGATGAGAGTAATTTACTAACTGACAAAAGATTATACTTGAATGAGTTTATATGTAAACATGAAGAAAGAATTAAGTCTGAACTCAGCTTCACATCTCCAATGTAATTAACTTCTTTAGTATGTCCATCAGGCAAACAAACCATAACAGGTTTAGCTAAGACAGTGACATTAGCAAGCAAATCATAGCTAATACACATATGATTTGTTGCTCCACTATCCACAATCCAAGCATCGAATTAAAGGAGGAACAAGAACTAGAAAGCCTTTTATATGAATTTTCGCTTGTAAAATCGATATAATCGAATTCACATGAGCGAAACTCCTTTGGTGAAACAGACTTTCCTTTCATGAAATTCTCAATCCCTTCTTTGTATCATTCTTTGCAATATTAGACTGAAAATCTTGAAACTGAAAAGGTCATGCATCTTGTATATCCAGATGTGATTCCATCAAATTGACAAAAGACTTTGAACTGTTTGACATCTGCTTCTTGTCAAGTTCTTTCTTATACCAATCTGGAATCCCATGAAGTTTGAAACAAGTCTCTTTTGTGTGCCTTTTTGCCTTACAATGATCACAAAACAAATCATCTTTATTGACAAATTTCTTGTGATTTCCTTTTCCAGCAAACCTATGAACATTGGTCGAACCAGATGAACCTGAATTTACCTTGGTAGTTTTCATCATCATGGCTGTATCTATCACAGGGGAATAGCTAACATGTACCTCCTTTTGCTTTTCAACTCTAAGAACCATAGAGTAAGCTTTGTTTATCCTTGGCAATGGATCCATTACCAATATTTGATTACGAATATGATCATACATATCACTTAATCCCATCAAAAATTGCATCAACCTATCATTATACTCCAGAACAGCCAATGCTACTGAAGCTCCACATTCACACACATGTAAAGGGACTAAACAGCTCAGTTCATCCCAAAGCTTCTTAAGTTTTGTATAATACTGTGAAATTGATAGATCTCCTTGACTTATAGAAGCAATATCTCGTTTCAATTGATACAAGAGAGGACCATTACATTCTCCAAACCTTTCTTTCAATTCATTCCATAGATCAAAGGAAGAAGTTGTATAAAGAAATGCTTCAACAATATCCTTTGAAATAGAATTCAAGATCCAAGAAGTAACCATATAATCCACTTTGATCCATCGATCCAGATTAGGATCAGTGGAATCTGGCTTTAAACATCTGCCATCGATGAAACCAATCTTCGTTTTTGCACCTAAAGCAATCATCATAGCTCGACTCCAAGACAAGTAATTTGAACCAGTAAGAGAATTGGAGACAAGTACCATACCAGGATGATCAGATCCTTGAAGGAGATAAGGACTTTCAACTCCAAGATCGCCTGCATCAGGAGCTCTTCCTGCTCCATTTTGAATTGAAGAACTTGAAGAACCACTTTTGTTGGATGTCTACAAGGCCCTTGGACAATGGACAATTAAGCCAACCATCGGCTCTGATACCATGATCAATTCATACACCAAACAGTGGATCAATGATCAAAAATGATCAGTTGATCAATGTAACAGTACACATTGAAACAATGAATCAATGAAGTACAAAGAAGAACTTCTTAATCTCTCATTCAATATATTGAAATTACATTGTACATTGCTTATATACAAATCAAGATGGTGTACATTATACACCCCTGTTATAACTGCCTAAAACAAGCTAATATAAACCTGTGCTACACTATACCAGAATACATGATTCAATACATACATACCAGATTACATAAACAGCTTCATGATACATTATATAACTCTACAGTGATGAGGATAGTTTTTTGGAACATTAGAGGTTTTCGGGACGCTAGGAAGAGGAGAGCCATTAAGGAGGAGGTAAAGGATTACAAACCGGATTTTCTGATTTTACAGGAAACAAAAAAAGAGTCTTTTGAAAGGACGGAAGTTATGGGTGTGTGGAATGGTAGGTTCAAGGAATGGGTTGCATTGGATGCCGTAGGGTGTAGGGGAGGGATAGTAATTATTTGGGATTCTAGAAGAGTGAAAGTCACCAATAGTTTAATAGGGTCGTACTCGGTGTCGGTCCAGGTGGAAGAGGCTAGTGGGTTGTCGTGCTGGTTGACGGGAGTTTATGCCCCGTCGACCTATAGGGAGAGATGTGCCTTTTGAGAGGAATTAGGGGATTTGTTCGGGATGTGTGGCTCGCACTGGTGTATTGCAGGGGATTTCAATGTTCCCCGTTTTCTCCAAGAAAAACGCAATAGCATGCAGACCATGACTAGTATGCGTCATTTCGATGAACTCATTAGGGAAATGGAACTAATTGACCTTCCCTTACTTAATGGAGTTCACTTGGTCCAGCTTTCGCGCAACTCCGATTTGCGCGCGACTTGACCGTTTCCTCTTTCTCCGGGAGTGGGGTGAGCTTTTTACCAAATGGGAGACAAACCATAGGGAATAGAGTGACGTCCGATCACTCACCAGTGATATTGGATACATGGTCAGTTAGGTGGGGACCCCCTTGTTTCGTTTCGAGAACGTTTGGCTGGATCATAGCTCTTTCCAGGAACACTTAGCTTCATGGTGGAGCTGGAACTAAGGCCAAGGGGGCCCAAGTTATACGCTTATGCGCAAATTTTGGATGGAACCGAAATGTCTTTGGCATAACCCAGCTTAAGAAAGAAGAACTCCGCTCTACCACCAGTCGTTTGGATGAATGTAAAGGCACTGCCGGGTGGGCCGCGCATATGATTGAGGAATGAAGGGCAGCTAAAGTTGAACTAGATGAGGTGTTGTTGACAGAGGACAAGATGGCTCGCCAGAAACTTCGAGTGAAATGGGCAAAGGAACGCGACGCCAACACCAAGTTTTTTTTATCAAATATTGGGTGTAAGGAAGAGCAAAAGCGTGATCGACAGGCTGTACACACAAGATGAAGGTTTCTCGGAAAACCAGGAAGTAATCACACAAGAGATTATGAGCTTCTACAAGCAACTGTACACGAGTGAGATGATCGATTGCTGGGAAGTTGAAGGCATGTGTTAGATTATGTAAATATTTAGTCAAAAATATTTTGTAATCTTCTATTTTAGGTTAGCATACATTAGAATCAATTAGTCAAATTAGTTCCTAATTTGTAGCCTAACATTATGTTGTAAATGATGTATATTAACCTATTGAATGAATGAGAAGCGACACGGCAAATATTATCTTACATGGTATCAGAGAAGGTCTCTGCAACCCTAGCAGCCGCCCACCTCTCATCTTCTTCGTCCCTTCCTTATTTTCATCTCCATGGCTGACGCGTCCAAGTTGCATCCTGCAACCACAGTCACCAATATAAAATCTTGCATTCCTATTGTTCTTGACTATGAAGGAAGCCAATACAACAACTGGGCTACCCTATTCAAGCTCCATTGCCAAGCGAATTTGGTAATTGATCACATCTTACCTCCTGCCTCCACCACCGTCTCATCCACAACAACCGAAGCCGCAGAAATTGCTGCAAAGGCTCTATGGGAACGGCTAGATGACATCGTACGGCAATGGATATATGGTACGATATCCAATGATCTTCTAAACACAATCATTGATCAAGAGGACACCGCAGCTGAGGCATGGAATCGCCTTGTTCATCTCTTCCAGGACAACAAATCGGCTAGGGCTCTTGCCCTTGATGCAAAATTCACGAACACCAAATTGGTGGATTTCCCAAACGTGAAAGCATACTGTACCAGGCTCAAGGTTCTTGCAGACAACCTTGCCAACGTCGGCCACAAAGTCTCTGACGAACGTCTGGTGCTCCGTCTTCTGCGTGGGTTATCAGAAGAATACAAGCATTTTCGAACAACGGTGCAGCACTGTACTCCTCTTCCATCCTTTGAAGTTGTGCGGTCAATGCTCGATCTTGAGGAAGACAGCAATGGCGAGGACGCCATTCATGAATCAAGTTCGAATGCTGCTCTCATTTCCCACAATATTAATCCTCATAATCTCTCTGTTAATGGGCAGCCCAACAATTCTGAAAATACCTACAATAATCGAGGAAATTCCCACAATCGTGGAAAGAAGTACAACCGTGGTCGTGGCGGTGGGAACCGCAACAACAACCGCGGTGGTGCTGGGAATGGCCAGAACAGTGGCGGGGGCAACCTCATGAGATGTGAGAGTTCGGGTGATCTTTATCCATTCTCCAAAACTTATCGAGCCATTCCCCCATCCGCATCATCTGCTTTTACTGTCATCTCTCCTCATATTTGGCACTCCCGTTTGGGTCATCCAGGAGATGTAATTCTTAGTTCTTTACGTCGTCGTAATTTGATTGAATGTACTAAGGCTCGAAACAATGTTTGTCATTCTTGTCCTTTGGGGAAATTGATTAAAATGCCTTTTTATGACTCTCTTTCAACTACTACTATGCCCTTTGACTTTGTTCACAGTGATTTATGGACTTCACCCGTTCTTAGCTCTTCCGGTCACAGATATTATGTTTTCTTTGTTGACAATTATATTAATTTTCTTTGGACTTTTCCCATCCAAACAAAGTCCCAAGTTTATGGTATCTTCTTGTCTTTCCGGACTTTCATTCGCACTCAATTTGAAAAAGAAATCAAAACTTTTCAATGTGACAATGGACGTGAATTTGATAATGGTCATTTTCATAAATTTTGTGAACAAAACGGGATGCTTTTTCGATTTTCATGTCCGCACACCTCACCCCAAAATGGTAAGGCGGAACGGAAAATCAAATCCATAAACAATATTTTTCGTACACTCCTTGCCCATGCATCTATGTTGGCCTCCTATTGGCATCATGCCTTGGCCATGGCCACGTACCTACACAATATTCTCCCTTCTAAAATCTTGGCATATAAAACACCCACTCAGATTCTTTATCAAAAGAATCCATCCTACTCTCATCTCCGGGTTTTTGGTTGTCTATGTTTTCCTCTCTTCCCTTCCACACAAATTCATAAGCTGCAATCCAGGTCCACTCCCTGTGTTTTCCTTGGGTATCCTTCCAATCATCGGGGGTACACATGCTATGATTTATCGAGCCGAAAACTAATCATAGCCCGGCATGTGTGGTTTGATGAAAACTCTTTTCCTTTTTCAAAAATAAATAATCCAACTCCTACCTCATATGAGTTTTTGGATGATGATAATTCTCCATTAAGAATACAATTGTTGCATGACCAGGCCAATCTTTGCTCCACCTAATGGGTCAGTCCCACTAATGCAGCCATTAAGGCCCACTTCCCCTCCTGTAACCCACCAACTACATTCACCCATTTCCTCTCCTCCCTTGTTATCATCCGTCAAAGAGCCACTCCCACCAAGACTTCGCCCGCCAAACCCCATCTCACCTACATTGCCACCAGTTCCTCGCATGACTACGCGTAGTCAACATGGGATATTTAAGCTGAACTTGAAATACATAAATCATGTCTTAAGTGTCACCATCACCTCAATCTCTCATATTCCCTGGAATCCAGTTGGTGCACTTAATGACCCGAATTGGAAAAATGTTATGCAGGATGAATATAATGCTCTTATTGATAGTAAGACTTGGGAGTTGGTCCCTCGTCCTTCAAATGCTAATATTATTCGTTCTTTGTGGATTTTTCGGCATAAAAAGAACTCTGATAGTTCTTTTGAGAGGCATAAAGCCCGTCTTGTAGGTGATGGCAGGTCTCAGCGGGAAGGTGTTGATTGTGACGAGACTTTCAGTCCGGTTGTCAAAACCAAGCAACTATCCGTGTGGTTCTTACTATTGCTTTATCTCACTCTTGGCCCATTCACCAACTTGATGTAACGAATGTTTTCTTACATGGCAACTTGAATGAGTCCGTCTATATGTATCAGCCTTTGGGATTCCGGGATCCGACTCTTCCTGATCATGTTTGTCTCTTGCGTAAATCTCTTTATGGCTTGAAGCAGGCACCACGGGCGTGGTATCAGCGTTTTGCTGAATATGTGGCAACCATTGGTTTCTCGCATAGTACATCTGATAACTCTCTCTTCATTTACTGTCATGGAAAAGATATTGCTTACATTTTGCTATATGTGGATGATATTATTCTAACTGCATCTTCAGATTCTCTCAGACTCGGTATTATGTCCAAGTTAGCTCCATAATTTGCAATAAGAGATTTGGGTCCGTTGAGCTATTTTTTGGGGATTGCCGTCTCCCGGGACAAAAATAGCCTATTCATGTCTCAGAGTTCTTATGCAGAGGATATTCTTGACAGGGCAGGCATGTCACAATGTAATCCTTGCCCCACACCAGTTGATACAAAGGGCAAACTCAGCGCTACTTCGAGCGCCCCATATGAGGATCCTACGAAGTATCGCCGTCTGGCAGGTGCTTTGCAATACTTGACATTTACTCGGCCAGATATATCGTACGCAGTACAACAAGTTTTCTTGTTTATGCATGATCCCAAAGTCGAGCATATGGAAGCATTAAAACGCATTTTGCGCTACATTCGAGGTACGATTGATTTTGGTACACATTTATACAAAACCTATCTACAGTCACTACTATCATATACAGATGCAGATTGGGGAGGATGTCCAGACACTCGACGCTCCACATCGGGTTATTGTGTATATTTTGGGGATAACTTGATTTCTTGGTCTTCAAAGCGCCAACCTACTCTATCTAAGTCTAGTGCTGAAGCTGAGTATAGAGGGGTTGCAAATGTAGTTTCTGAATCTTGTTGGATTCGTAATCTGTTGCTTGAAATCAATTGCCCTATTCGTAAAGCAACTTTGGTCTATTGTGACAATGTGAGTGCCATTTATTTATCTAGAAATCCGGTACAACATCAACGTACCAAGCATATTGAAATGGACATTCATTTTGTTCGTGAAAAGGTGAGACATGGAGAGGTTCGTGTCCTACATGTTCCGTCCCGTTATCAGATTGCCAACATTTTCACCAAAGGTCTTCCGCGCGTACTATTTGATGATTTTCGGGACAGTCTAACCGTTCGTAAACCTACCGCTTCGACTGCGGGTGTGTGTTAGATTATGTAAATATTTAGTCAAAAATATTTTGTAATCTTCTATTTTAGGTTAGCATACATTAGAATCAATTAGTCAAATTAGTTCCTAATTTGTAGCCTAACATTACGTTGTAAATGATGTATATTAACCTATTGAATGAATGAGAAGCGACACGGCAAATATTATCTTACAGCATCGAATGGGGTACTATACCACCTCACGCGACACGTCATTTGGAGAGAACCTTCACTGAAGAGGAGGTCTTGGCAACAGTCTCTTCTTGTGATGGGGATAAAGCCCCGGACCCCGATGGGTTCACCTTTGCTTTTATCCAACGCTCTTGGGAAACCATCAGAGGTGACATCTTGCGCTTCTTCGAGGACTTTCATAATAATTGAGTCGTCAGCAAGAATATGAACGAGACATTTATTTGCCTCATTCCGAAGGACACCCAATATGGTCGTGTCGAGGGTTTTCGCCCAATTAGCCTAGTCATAGCGATATACAAACTTCTGGCAAAGGTCCTTGCAACACGTATCAAAGAGGTTATCTGGTTCACTGTGGCCAAAGAACAGAATGCGTTTGTCCCGGAGCAGCAAATGTTGGACTTTGCCTTAATTGCAAGCGAGGTGGTGGAATTCACAACGAAGAAGGATATGGAAGGATTCGTACTTAAATTGGACTTTGCAAAGGCCTACGACAGGGTAGATTGGGAGTTCTTAGATTTTGTGATGCGAAAGAAAGGTTTCGGGGATAGATGGAGGAAATGAATTAAAGGTTGCGTCTCCACTGCGAACTATAAGGTGTTCATCAACGGACGTCCAGAAGGTGACTTCGATGGATACAGGGGCTTTCGGCAAGGCGACCCAATGTCTCCATTTCTATTTATTTTGGTGGCGGATATACTGGGCCGTATGATTGATACGAGGAAAAATTATAGGATGATTACTGGCTTCAAGGTGGGTCATGAGGAAGAACGTGTCACGCATCTCCAATATGTTGATGACTCACTCTTGTTCGTTCAAAATGAACCACATGTTGTGTCAAATATTGAAAGAATATCTTCCTCCCCTTTCTCATTAACAGAACTCAGAATATATACACCAATTACACTAATCAGTAGCATGATCCTAGGCTAGATAATTGGAAACTAACCATATACAAAGACTGATTCTAGGCTAGAGAATAGGAGGCTAATCAATATATGGAAACTAACAATATATACTATATTTAACACACCCCCGCAGGCGAAACGGGAGGTTTACAGATGTTGAGACTGTTACGAAAATCTTCAAACAATACTTGCGGTAGACCTTTGGTAAAAATATCTGCAATTTGATAACGGGACGGCACATGAAGAACACGGACTTGTCCGCGTGCAACCTTCTCTCGAACAAAATGGATATCCATTTCGATATGCTTTGTACGTTGATGTTGAACTGGATTACCCGACAAATAAATAACACTTACATTGTCACAGTATACTAAAGTGGCCTTCTTAATCGGACAATGTAACTCTAAAAGAAGATTCAGGAGCCAACATGATTCGGAAACCACATTGGCCACCCCACGATATTCGGCTCGGCACTAGAACGAGACAATGTGGGTTGACGTTTAGAAGACCATGAGACCAAGTTGTCTCCCGAAACACACAATACCGGATGTAGATCTTCTCGTATCGGGGCACCCACCCCAATCTCGCATCGGTGTAAGATACCGAGTAGAAGAAGAAGATGGGTACAAATGAAGACCATGATCCAAAGTACCACGAACATATCGAATAATCCGTTTGAGAGCAGACATATGATCAACCCTCGGATCATGCATATGGAGGCAAACTTGTTGGACGGCATAAGAGATATCCGGCTGGTGAAAGTGAGATATTGTAGAGCCCCTGCAAGACTCCGATACAGAGTTGGATCATCAAAAACAGTACTAGCAGTAGCACTAACCTTAGGCTTAGTGTTAACCGGAGTAGCAGACGGGTTACATGATGACATTCCTGCACGCTCAATTATTTCTTCGGCATATTTTCATTTGTGAAAGAAACATACCACCCTTATGTCGAGTCACCGCAATACCCAAAAATAATTCAATTGACCAAGATCCTTCATAGCAAATTCAGAACTAAGAAGGTCCATAATGGAGCACCGGAGAGCATGAGAAGAAGCAGTAAGAACGATATCATCAACATATAATAAAATGTAAGCCATATCTGATCCCTTGCTGTAAATGAACAAAGAGTTGTCACATCTACTATTGGTGAAACCAATAGATGTAACAAAATCAGCAAAGCGCTTATACCAAGCCCGGGGAGCTTGCTTAAGTCCATACAAGGACTTACGCAATAGGCACACATAATCTGGACGGGTACGATCCCTGTACCCCAATGGTTGATGCATATAAACTGTCTCCTGAAGCGTACCATGAAGGAAGGCATTTTTGACATCCAACTGATGAATTGGCCATGCTTTAGAAAGAGAAATGCTAAGAACGGTACGAATAGTTGCCGGCTTCACAACCGGACTAAACGTGTCACCACAATCAATGCCAACCTGTTGAGTTTTTCCATCACATACAAGACGGGCTTTATGCCTCTCAAAATCACCGTTAGAATGAACTTTATGAGTAAAAATCCACATAGACCGAATAACATTAACATCAGGTGGACGGGGCACCAATTCCCACGTCTTATTTGTAATAAGAGCATTATATTCATCATCCATGGCCATTTTCCAATTCTGGTCACGAAGAGCTGCCACCGGATTACGAGGCAAAGGAGACCTTGAAACCGTGGCATGTAAAGCTTGGTATTTTGGATTGGGTTTAAAAATACCATGCTGGCTTCTAGTGACTATAGTGGGCTTAGGAAGAGGAATATTGGGAGTAGGAGCTACGGACTGGGCATGTGGGGAGTGGGCTTGGTTAATAATTGGGAAGGGTGGGTTTTCTTGGGCAGGTGAAAGCTGGATCGGATCCGGTTGGGCAAGGTGTGTAGGCCTGGGTGGCGTATGGGAAAGAGGAGTAGTAGACTCTTGAATATGATTTTGCACATAAGGAGATAAACCATTATCCAAATAATCATATGTATGGGATGATGGGGTATGTAATGACGCAAAGAGGAAACACATCCTCATCAAAACGGACATGACGACAAATGATGATTTGTCGGGAGGATAAATCATAACATTTATAGCCACGGTGATTAGGTGGAAAACCCAAAAAACACAAGGAGTTGACCGAGCTTGTAATTTATTGATTTTGGTGGAAGGAATAAGAGGATAACAGAGACACCCAAAGACCGAAGATGAGAATATGTAGGAACCCGTTGATATAGTATTTGAAGGGGAGAAATATTACCCAAAAGCTTGCTCGGAAGAATATTAAGGAGGTATGTTGCCATTTGTAATGCATGATGCCAAAAAGAAGGAGGAAGTGATGCATGAGAAAGTAGAGTACGAGTGATATTATTGATAGACCGAATTTTCCGTCGGCCTTCCCATTTTGAGAAGAGGTGTGAGGACAAGAGAGACGAAAATACATTCCATTCGTCTTACAGAAATTCAAAAATGGTCCATTATCAAATTCCCTCCCATTATCACATTGCATAGTTTTAATATTACGTTCAAATTGGGTAAAAATATGAGCTTGAAAAATCAGAAATTTGTCATAAACCTCCAGACTTTTGACCCAAAGGAAAAGTCCATAAATAATTCGAAAAATCATCCAATAATAGCACGTAATATCTATGCCCCATGAGAACTCAGAATAGGAGAGGTCCAAATATCACTATGAATTATATCAAAAGGTAAAGACGGATTTGGAACGAGAAGACATAAAAGGCAACTTAATATGTTTTCCGAACACGCAAGAACGACAAATACTAGAAGTAGAGTTTCGAGTACAATTAATGCTTTTATTGGCAGAAGAGCATCGAAAATAGAAGCACCGGATGACCCAAACGATCATGCCAAAGTGAGGAAGAGATGGCCGCAAAGGTGGATGGAGTAGTTTGATTGTAAATAGAGTTGAGAGGATAAAGATCACCCCGGCTATCACACTCGGGATAGGCGTCCCCGTCGAAAATCCTTCATGAGAAAACCCAAAAGGATCAAATTCAACGAGATACGTAATTATCGGTAGTGAATTTCCGAACGAAATAAGATTTTTGATTATTTTGGGAACATGAAGGACATTATTCAAGGACAATAGAGGATTAGGGGTGGGCAAACATGTATGACCATAACCACGAATAGGAATTGAATGACCATTTCCGACAATAATACCAGTATGATGATTGCTCAAATTAAAATAAGACGAGAGATTACCGTTCGAGGAGGTCATATGTGATGTTGCACCGGTGTCCATATACCAAGATGAATCGGGTGGATTTAGAGCCATGGTGTGCATAGCGGATGCAATGTCCGTAGGAGCATAAGAGCGATCGCCCATTGAAAGATGGAGCCATAGAAGCTGGTAGGCTTCCCCTGGGAGCGAGGGCCCAATACCCCAGGACCACGGTTTGGAGCGGTGGGCGAGCCCAACCTTGAGTAGGCATGGGGCAAGGAGGAGCGACCCATTGAGGCCAACCCCAATGAGGAGACGGAGACCACCCCGATTCGAAGCTTCGCGATGGCGTTGCGAGCCGCCCTTGCCGAACCGACCACCAGAGCCACCCTTGTTGTGCTTGCCTCCACCATTGCCGCGGCCACCGGAATTTTTCCGGCCCGGATTGTTCTGCTTCCGGCCAGAATGTTGTTGCCCCTTCCCTTGTCTCGTATGAGAATGAACAAAGGAAGAATCATCGTCCTCATTTGATGCAGCTACCATGGCGGAGTCAGAAGCCATAGTTGCCTCCTTGGCTAACCCGGACTCTTCAAGAGTCAGCATTGAACGGGCTTGATAGAATGGAGGAAGGGGATTACTTTGTCGGATCATCGTACCCACACCACGGTACGGAGCAGTAAGACCTGAGATAAGTTGGAGCACAAGACGATTGTCGGACACCGGAGCCCCAACATTCTTCAATTGATCGGCCAGGGACTTAAGCCGTTGACAATACGCCGAGGCATTGGGAAAGTGTTCCATCTTAGTGGTGGAGAAATCATGTTCAAGAGTGACTGCACGGGAATGCTTATTGTCTTGGAATATGTCCCGCAGACGATTCCAAGCTTCCATTCTTTGTAGCATCCGGTTCAAGAATGGTGTGCAAAAGGTCGTTAGAAATCGTGGCGTAGATCCATGATAAGACCGTGGCATCAAGGGTAGACCACATGTCGTCATCTCCCTCGCCACCTCTCCTTGCTTTGATCGAGGGGATGATGTGATGTAATACCCTGTTCGAACGTGCATGGACCTTAAACAACTCCGCCCATGTTGAGTATTGTACGTTCTTGACGCAACGGAGATCTTCTAAACCAGTTGAACGAATCCACGAACAACTCGATCTAGGTCGAACTTAAGCCAAAGTTCAAAAATTCTTTTATTTCAACCAAAACTACGAATTACACCAAATAGATCGCTTAAATAGCGAAACCCTAAAATTGCCAAAAATAGTAAAAAGTCTAAAAAGCCCTAAACTGGCGAAAACTAGACGAAAAATAGAAACAAACGCCGCAAACGGCAATAAAAACGGAAATTCCTAATGAAAGTTATAAGCGAAACAAAAGTTTCCAAAAATAGCAAAATTGCCGTTTCGGAGGGCGAAACGATGGAATTTGGCCGAAAAACGTCGTAGTCACAGCAAAGCTGTGAGTTGTGATCTCCACGTCGTTTCCAATAAACCCATACCCCGGATCGTTGCGAGTCATATCTCTTCCTATTTTTCCAAGAATTTGCAACTAATTCTTGGACTTCATCATTATCCTATCAAGATTCATTATCCTATCAAGAATTTGCAAGCTAATTTTGGACTTCATCATTCTCCCAGGGGTGGACAGAATTCGCCCTCGAATTGTCATCATCGACGTATCCCCATAATAGGGAACAAGATGCTTGACATTAAATACATCGGCCCGTGCGAATGTGACTTGGCAACTTCAATCGTAAGCATTAGGATTAATTTTCTCAAGAACCTCCACGGGACCAATCTTTCGAACCGACAATTTGTTGTAATCACCCTGAGAGAATCGGTCTTTAGTGAGAAGCGCCCCACAAAGTCACCCACTTCAAACTCCACGTGACGCTTCTTAGATCGCATATTGTTTGTACTTTGTCACGAGCCTTACGCAAGTTATCTTTGAATGATTGATGAATCTCTTGCAGCCCACTAACAAAGTCTTACGCCTTGCCATGCCATCTAGTCTTACTTGGCGGTAACAAATCAAGAGGACCCCGAGGTAGTCTTGAATACACTGACACGAAAAGGACTAAACCCGTACTTCGATTAACGACATGGTTGTGTGCAAATTCTGCTGGCTCAACTTGAAGTCCCAACTCGACATTCTCACCCACCAAGCTCCTCAAAAGATTGCCTAACGAACGGTTGACAACTGTCCCGCCCATCTGTTTGCGGATGATAAGCACCTTTGCTAAATTTCAGGTGCGTGTTCACCATAGCCACAACTGCGCCAAAAATGGTGAGAATCGGTGTCCCGATCTGAAACAATCGAGGTAGGAAGGCCATGCAATCTATACACCTCCCGAAAGAACAGTGAGCCACCTTTTACAAGATCATCGTGGTCTTCTTGCATGGGATGAAGTGAACCATCTTGGAAAAACGGTCAACCACCACAAAGATAGAGTCATTTCCCATTGTGTTCTAGGCAATCCCAACACGAAATCCATGCTAATATCAACCCATGGTGCTTTGGAATGGGCAAAGGCATATAGAGACTGCATTAGTTGCGGTACCCTTCGAAAGCCGACAAGTCAAGTCAGACCTTGCATTGCACATATCTCGTCCACTTTCTTTGCGAATGGTAGGCCAAAAGTAAGAGGCACGCACCGGCCGTAAAGTGCGATCACGCCCAACATGTCCCTCTCCATGCAACTCTCTAATAATCGGCAATCTCGGTGCAATTAGGAATGCAAAGCTGGTTGCCTCGAAATAAGTAACCCTCTGGAGTGTGTAATCGCACGCTCCCACTCCGCACCTTTCTCACAATAGTAGCAAAGAAAGGATCAGTAGTAAATAAATCAGAGAATGAGGAAAACCCAGGTACCTCAATTGTCATGCGGCTCAACAAACTTTTTCGTCTACTCAGGGCATCAGCAACTCTGTTGGTCACACCAGACTTGTGTTTCACCACAAAAGTAAAGCGCTCCAAATAGGCCACCCAAGAAGCATGTCTGGCCGAGACCTTGTTCTGCCCATGTAAGTGCCGCAATGCCTCGTGGTCTGTAAACAACACGAACTCTCTGTGGAAAAGATAATGTCGCCAATGCTTCACGGCTTGTACCACTGCATAGAACTCCACATCGTATGTGCTATATCTCAACTTCGCCCCAGACAGCTTCTCACTGAAATAGGCAACGGGCTATTATTCGACTCAAGAACGACTCAGATGCCTACCTTGGATGCATCACTATGCAACTCAAAAGGTAGGTGAAAATCTGGCAACACCAGAATGGGTGCAGTGGTTAACCGCACCTTGATCAGTTGGAATGCTTCATCTGCCTCGTTGCTCCACCCAAACTTCACGCCCTTCATACAGTCTGTAATTGGGGCCATGATCTGCTGAAGTGTGGAATGAACCGCTTTGTAGAAGGAAGCCAACCCATGAAAGCTGCGAACCTCCGTGACGGTGGTAGGTCTAGGCCAAGTGCGGATGGCTTCTACTTTAGACTCATCGACCTGCAACCCTTCTCCAGAAATGACATAGCCTAAGAAAAGGACCTTCGGTGTCAAAAATGAGCATTTCTTCATCGCAGCATAGAACTTCTCCCTGCGCAAGATAGTCAGAACATCTCGCACGTGCTGAAGGTGTTCCTCCTCGTTAGTACTGTATATCAATATATCATCAAAATATACCACAACACACTTGCCTATCAAAGGTCTCAAGCTCTACGGTTCATGACTCTCATGAAGGTGCTAGCGCGTTTGACAACCCAAACGGCATAACTAACCACTCATCTGGCCTCTCCCTGGTTTTAAAAGCAGTCTTCCACTCATCCCCAACTCTAATGCGAATCTGGTGGTACCCACTCTTCAAATCCAGTTTTGTAAAAAATTTTGCTCCACTCAATTGGTCAAGTAAATCATCCAAGCGAGGGATAGGAAAGCGATACCTGACAGTAATCTTGTTGATTGCTCTATTGTCCACACACATCCGCCAGGAGCCATCTTTCTTTGGTGTAAGGAGGAAATTTGTCTTGCACACGGACTCAGACTTTCACGGATGAATCCCTTCGCCAATAACTCTTCAACCTGTCTGCGCAACTCCTCATGCTCACTGGGACTCATTCGGTAGTGTGGTCTATTAGGTAGTGACGCACCAGGTTCAAGGTCAATCTGATGTTGAATATCACGCAATGGTGGCAGTCCTTCTGGCATCTCATCAGGGAAAACATCGCAAAACTCCTTCACAATAGAAATTGCAGCTTCAGGAACATCAATATCTCTATCTACCTCCTTTCCCATCAAGATGTAAACGACCTCAGAATCCTGTAATTCATCTTCAAATCTTGCCAAAGACAGAAAACTGCTAGATTCTTTAGTAGGCTTAACTTCCTCCGGGTCCTTGGCGGGTACTAGCACAATCTTCACTCCCTTGAACATAAGGGTGTATTTATTGGTTACGCCATCATGCACAACTCCCCTATCAAGCGCAAGGACGTCCCAAGTAACAAGTGGCAAGCATCCATAGCCACAACATCACACCAGACCGAATCCTTGTAGTTAGCACCAATAGAAAAAGTCACCAAGGCGCGCTTCGACACCTTCACCTCACCACCCTTCTTGACCATGCTAGCTTGTAGGGCACTGGGGTGTTGTTGATTGCGAGGCCCAACTCACGAACCGCTTCAAGCGAGACGATATTCTCGCATATCGCTGCATCAATCATGAACCTGCACACCTTGCCTAAGATGGTACACTTGGGTGAAAGATGTTATTCCATGACCACTCATCATCGGCGACGAGCTCTAGGAGTCATACAAGAACGCCTTACAACTAAGGCGGTACCCACATCTCGATCACGACCTCCTCTTGTGTGTTGTCGAAGTATCAAAGCCGGTTCTGCAGTGATGTTGGCCTCTTCCCCTTCGTCTTCCTCTTCGTTCTCAATAAAAAGAGTCTTCTTCCCTTTACATTCGACTTCTGTGACCAACTTCGCCACAACCGAAGCATTTAAACCCACTAGTGCTAGGTACTGTTTGTGCGACTAGCGAGGTTAATTGCAGCGATATTACCTCCAGTATTGGTTTGTCCCAACACTAACATTTCTTTGGAAGCATTACTCACACCCCGACGTTGTTGTTTCTCCACCAACAATGCTCGGCGGTGTGCCTATTGCTGAGATAAGGAAGCCGGATCAAACATGTTGACGACATCTTGGATCTGCACCCGCATGATCCACCAATATATCGCGCCACTAATTGGTCGTTAGTCTCTGTGATTCGTTTCTAGCGACTAAGCGATAAAACTCGATAGTGTAATCATCTGATTTTGCCCCTGTCTCGGATTCGCAACCTACGATACATAAGGCGTTGGAAATTGTAAGGCAAGAACTCGGCCGTAAGTGCTTTTTCATCTTCTCCCACGAGGTGATCTTCGCCTTTCCATTCCTATTCCGCATCAACTTCTGCTTTGTTGCCACCAAGCCGTGGCCTGTTGCGGAATACGAGTCGCAACAAGTTGCACACGCTTGTCTTCGGGCACACCTTTGAATTCTATGACTTCTTCAAGCGACGCCCGGCCGGTCAAGAATTCTTCCGGTTGAAGGGTGCCATGAAATTCAGGATATCCGTCTTCAACCCGGACTCCCAGCCGCTGCGATCATCCTCAATGCACGCGGCTGTAGCGCCTCCTCGGTGCCTCAACATACTCATCCTCCCCCCGGTAGAAGAATCTCTTTCGGTTCATCACCAACAGATTCCGCTTCGATGGTTACGGATACGATCCATATTCGACCTAACAAGCGATCGATTACGGCGGTTAATTGTTCTACCACCGCGCCCATGCGTTGGTCAATTATTTGGCCAATTTGTCGATTTAGATTGTCACGGTCATACACCTCCTCGATACGCATTGCTTTGGTTCCTCTTCGGCGGCATGATTTCTCCAATCACGTGAACGAGGCTCGATACCAAGCGACGCGGCGGAGATCTTCTAAACCGGTTGAACGAATCCACGAACAACTCGATCTAGGTCGAACTTAAGCCAAAGTTCAAAAATTCTTTTATTTCAACCAAAACTACGAATTACACCAAATAGATCGCTTAAATAGCGAAACCCTAAAATTGCCAAAAATAGTAAAAAGTCTAAAAAGCCCTAAAGCTGAAAACTAGACGAAAAATAGAAACAAACGCGCAAACGGCAATAAAAACGGAAATTCCTAATGAAAGTTATAAGCGAAACAAAAGTTTCCAAAAATAGCAAAATTGCCGTTTCGGAGGGCGAAACGATGGAATTTGGCCGAAAAACGTCGTAGTCACGAAAAATTTGTGAGTTGTGATCTCCACGTCGTTTCCAATAAACCCATACCCCGGATCGTTGCGAGTCATATCTTTTCCTATTTTTCCAAGAATTTGCAACTAATTCTTGGACTTCATCATTATCCTATCAAGATTCATTATCCTATCAAGAATTTGCAAGCTAATTCTTGGACTCATCATTCTCCATCTCAAGAATAATAGGAATGTGATTCCTAATGTTAGAGACATGACAAGAGCGGGTGAAAGTGTTTGGATGGAGACATCGTTGCCGAGAAGAAGCACGGCGAGAGAAGCTATTGCACGATGGCGTCGCGAGCGAGGTGTGATAGCCACGGTAGGCGTGGGGACGCGCGCGCGGACCTTGGACGCCGAGAGACGCGAGGGGAGGGACGGCTCAAATATAATGAGCCTAATACACTCTTTTTCATGATCTCGGGCCTGAAGTTAAACTTGCAGAAATGCACCTTGCTCGGGATCAATGTTCCGGTTCCTGACGTGGCCGAGGTGGCAAGGGGTGTAGAATGCCAAGTAGGGGAGTGGCCCATGAAATACCTCGGTATGCCAGTAGGAGGATCCCCTTTGGGGTCCCATGCTGCGGAAGATCTCTCGGTGTTTGGATGGTTGGAAGCTTGCATTTCTCTCAAAAGGAGGACGACTTACACTAATTTTCGCAGTCCTAGACGCGCTTCCCACGTATTTTATGTCCCTATATAGGCTACCCATTGGTGTCGCCAAGCGTGCGGAACAAATGATGCGAGATTTTCTCTGGAAGAGAATGAAGGAAGACTCTTCATGGGCATTAGTGGCATGGAGACAAGTCACACTACCTAAAAGATTGGGTGGCTTGGGAATAGGGAATCTTGCAATTCGGAACCGAGCATTGTTATGTAAGTGGTTATGGCGATACCAAAGGGAACCGGATGCACATTGGGTATGTGTCATCAACAGCATTTACGGATCCACTTTTAATGGTTGGGACACTGGCGAGGGGTTCAATCCGACATACAAAGCACCATGGCGGTTTATTGCCGAATGCAGGGAGAACTTCCTATTAGGCACGCAGCTAAAAGTGGGTAATGAACAAAAGATATTGTTTTGGCATGACACATAGAACGGTGCCTGAAGTTTCGCCGACTGTTCGCGTTATCACGAGAGCCGGACACGAGTGTGGCAGAGATGGCGATGCTCGGCAACGGCGGGGAGTGGGATCGGGCATGACATTATGATTTTAGACGCAGACTACGTGGGCCCGAAAGCATAGAGCTCTTAGCTCTCACACAGAGATTACAGGGAGTATCCCTCACCCGACAAACCCAAGACGAACGGGTGTGGGGATGGGAACCCTCCAACCTTTTTCATCGTTAAATCCGCATTTTTTGGTTTCTGTCTTGAGTTTTCTTCGGGTAATTGTACGGCTTACTCACTAATTTGGAAATCATGTACCCCAATGAAATGCAGGTTTCTCGCGTGGATGGTTTGGCTGGAAAAGCTCTACACCACCGTTGTCCTACAAAGAAGGTGCCCGAACTTCACACTCCTCCCATCTAGGTGCTTCTTATGTAGGAACTCATGTGAAACTAATGATCACCTCTTTGTGTTTTGTCCTTTTGCACGCAGGTTATGGACGACGATGTATGGCGACCTGGACATCCCACTAGGGAATCCCCAAGGTGTTAGAGATTGGCTCGAATTATCCAGTACGAGTATCCACGGCGGTAAGAGAGGCGTTCTCTTGAGGGCGGGCACAATGTCTATTTTATGGACAATTTGGAGAGAACGCAATCAGCGCATCTTCCATGAGACGGATACCACGTGGGAGGAGGCCTGGAACTCGGCTAAACGCGGGGCTGCGTCAGTGATCTTCGGACACAAGGTGCTCAAAGCTTGGTCCTGGTCCGACCTCTGCAGGGATTGGGACTTGATTATTTAGCATTTATTGGTAATTGTTGAGGTGTGGTCCCATCAATTGCATTTAATCGAGCACAATGAAAAAGTTTGATCTATGTAGCCGATCTCAGTTAATTTGTGACTGAAGCTATGTTGTTGTTGTGGAGGTGTGGTCCGCTGTTTCGGTTTCTCTCATTCTTCTCTCCGGTAACTAGCCTGCGTGATATTACTGCACATTTGTGATTCATGTTTCACACCCTTAAATGGATGGTGCTCTCCTGGCCCACTGTTGATGGCTTGTGGTACAACGGATTGTTTAACTCGGCCTCCTGGCTACCGCCCTTGATTGTCTGGCCTTCTTCTCGACATCGATTACTGCATAAGTTTGGTAACTGAGTACAGGAGGAGCTACGTCCGTAGACACCAGGAAAGTGTAACAAAATGAGGCAAGAGGCGAAGCTACATGATTTGGGGAAGTCCTAGTGGTCCAGTTTCTCACTTTTGATTCCTTTTGTTGGTGGGTTGCGCTGGCAGGTGTTTTTGGCATTTTTGGCTTCATTCAGGGCTTCATCATTGTGATGATTTTTGTACAGTCCTGTATTTAGTTTACAACATTTTTGTACGTTTAACATATATATATATATATACTATAAAATGGAATACAGCCCCCTATTATCCAAAAAAAAAAAAAAGAATTGAAGGGGAACCACATCACAAGCAACAAGGACCCTAATGAACTCCAGCAGTCACACTCTCCCTGAATCCATCATTATCCCCTTTGTGATGAACGAAAACAAACCAATCATCAATCCATCGTCACCCCTTCTAAGGCTTCCGCAATCACAGTCGATTCGGCACCTTTGCTCCACCGCAATGTGATCGGCTATGTTGCTCTGCTAATAAAGTGTATGCAGAGAGTGCGGAGAAATTAACATGATTGTATTCAATTGAGATTTTAATAGACTTTTGGTTACTTTTATAAGTGGATGACTTTTAGAGACTTGTAAATTTTTGTAGACTTTTTAAAAACTTTGAGATTTTGATAGACTTTATTTTAATGACTTTTATTAACTTTGATGGACTTTTTTAAAGACTTTGGTAAACTTTGATAAACTTTATTTTGATGAATTTTGATAAACATCCATGAACATTGACTTTTGGGACTTCTTAAACATTGCCCTTTTTGACTTTTTTAAAATATACTTTCTTAAAAATTATAGTTAATTTTTAAAAGTATGCTTCTTGCACATTTTTTAAAATAAAGCATTGCTTACTTTTTAATTGAAAAAATAAACTACTAGGGTTATTAAAAATCTCTATTGTAAAAATATCAAATAAAGCACGAAGAAATAACATAGATCTAATGTATATTATTATTCACTACATCAACATCACTCCACATTTCAGTAGCTATAAAATTCATCCATTGGTTGGCATTTTCCCTTTGTTGTTCTTGAGTCTCATAAAGCATTTCAAAATCATCATCTTCTTCACTATCTGAGGACAATGCATCTTCAGTATCTGATTCAACTAGAAATTCATCAGAACGACACTCCTTGCGAAGAAAGTTATGTAATCTCGCACAAGCCAACACCAGCTCTGCTTGAGTTTTAAATGGAAATGGAGGATTTGTTTTAAAAATTGTGAACCGCGATTTGAATATGCCAAACAACCTTTCAACCACATTCCTCAAAGCTGCATGTTGAAGTTTGAATAATTCATTAGCATTTTCAGGATGTCGACCTTGCCCGGTAAAATCGGAAAGATGATAACGAACACCTCGAAAAGGAGCTAAAAACTGACGTCCATTCGGAAAACCACAGTCCACCAAAAAATATTTACCTAAAAACATACTAAAATAAATAAATTAAATAAAAGAATATAAAACAAGTAATTTTGGCATTAATTAGATCATACCTTGTGGTACTTTAAGTCCATTTCGCCTAGATAAAGCATCACTCAATATTCTTGAATCATGTGTCGATCCTTCCCATCCGCTAAGAACATATATGAACTCCAAATCAAAGTTACGTGTAGCCAAGACATTTTGGGAAGTGACGCCATGACGATTACGATAGTTACTACTATCATTTCCAACAATCATTGGAGGAATATGGGTACCATCGATAGCTCCAATGCAATCCTAAAAATAAGAGCAAGAATAATTAGTAACCTCATCATCATCATCATTATCATCAACAACAAAAATTACTTCTATTATAACAACTCTAGCAATAATTAGAACTTACTTTGAAGTAAGGATAAAATCTTGTACTATCTCGTATGATTTGTGAGGTAGAGGATTTAGGCTTTACCATCATATCTACTAGGGGTGGGCAGCGGTTTTCGAAAAACCGCCCAAACCGCCCAAACCGACCAAACCGCACGGTTTGGTCTGGTTTTTAAAGCTCGCGGTTTGGTCGCGGTTTGGAAAACGACCAGTCGCGATTTTCATTTTGGGAAAACCGCGGTTTAACCAAACCGATGGCATTTTGGTAATTACAACCCAAAAACCCTAAAAACAAAAAAAAAACCACTAATTTTCCTCTTCCTCTCGACTCTCTCGTTCACTCTCATTCACAGCCGCTCGGCCCGCTCCTCACTCACCTCCCTCACCGCCGCTCCTCACTCACCTCCCTCTCACCGCCGCTCCTCACTCCCGTCCTCTCTCACCGCCTGGCTCCTCCTCTCACTGCGTCGTCTCTCCTTTCACTCCCGCATGCAGCCACCTCTCGAGCACCTCTCTCACCGCCGCCGCTAGTCGGCCGTCGCGGAGTGATGTGTCTCAATATTTCGGGAATGGTTTGTTGTGAATGTGTGTGTCTTACCCGCCACCGGCTTTCTTGTTTAGGCTTCTTTTTTTTTTTTTTTTTTTGCTTTGTTATTTATTTTTGCTTGCTTTTTTTTTTTTTTTTTTTTTTTTTTCGAAAATAGGGTGCATGAAAACCGCGAAACCAAACCGAGGCCAAACCGCGCAAACCGCAGATTCGGTTTGGTGCGGTTTTGGTGATTCGCGGTTTGGTGGTGGTTTGGAAAATCACCAAACCGTAGACCTCGGTTTGGTCGGGGTTTGGTGGTTTTCACCACCAAACCGCGGTTTGCCCACCCGTAATATCTATTGCAATTATGTTCAGAGCCCTTAAAATTTTGTTGAAACTTTGGCTGGTGCTAAAATGCGATCTATTGAAGGTTTTCGAATCAAACAATATCGAGAATTTTGACCCACATTGAGTAAAAATGTAGCCAACATTTCTTCAATTGTTACGAATTGTGTATCATGTAACAGAGCTTTTTCTCTAATAATTTTGCATAACTTTCTAAACACATCGGGATACATCCTATAAATTTTTCGAAAGTGTTCTGCATCCTCGTTCAATATTGTTTCTATGTATTCAGACCCATTTCTAGTTACGGAGCGTCTGGTTAAGGGTCGTGTAACGGGCTCACAATACATAGAAAGTATAACTTCATGCAATGTTTGTAGAATTGCTTGCATAGAAACCAACAAACACTCAAGTATTTCTCTTAGTTCTTCCATCTCGTTATCTTCCATTTCCACTTCCTCTGATTCATCGTATATTTGCATATTTAAATGAGACATCATGTAAATAAAATAACCTAAAACAAAAAAAAAGAAAAAAAATTAAACATGCCGAAAATATAACATTCAACGAGTGAAACTTTAAAACAAGGTTGACAATTACAATATTGAATAATACTAAAAATATATTATCAACTTCAAACAAAATATCATTCATCAATCCAACATTCTGGCGGAGTCTGGAAAAAAAAATCTCCAACTAATAAAATAAGAATGTAGTCATTAATAAAATAAATTCTAAGTGGCTTCCAAAAAAAGATTTCTAGGATAAATAACTACTTATTCTGTCAATTGAAACGTTATCCACTTAGAGCGTTCTTCAGAAGACATTTCCATGAAATCGATCTTTTTGACTCTTGTGTTCAACAATTCGAAGACCTTGAAACGAGTACTATCGTGCAAATATGGGATTTCCTTAATAAGCTTCCAACATCATTGGTCTCTAGCCATTAATTTATCAACCTTATCAGCAAAACTGAAAATTGTTTCGGTCAGTTTATTCAAAGAATCCATTTGAAAAGTATTATTTCTGCTTGAGTCTAAATTTCCTTCATTCTCAGTTCTGTTCCTCTTTCTGGTTGCTGAATGGACCTCCAAATTCATTGGCTCAATTGTTGGAGGCGCATTAAAAATTCCAACTGTTGGAGGTTGATTTAGGTTTTTTTTGTCGATGCTCATTCTTTGTACAAAAGCCTTTGTCGATGCTCATTCTTTGTACAAAAGCCTTGGCACCATAGTCGTAAGTAAGATCTTCCAATACATCACCACTAGTTTCCTCTGCTTCAAATGTCCTAGCATCAGTATCATCCCCAAGTCTAATCGAGTATCTCCCTAAAGCAGTTGCATTTCCGACAATTATCCTTAATTCATCATAATCAGTAAACGTGTCCGTCTGATAATGTCTTTGATTAGGATGAGACTGGTCAAAAACAAAAAAAGGTTAATACATACTTCAGTACAATATGTTAATAAAATAATTAAAGATCTCACCTTGAAGTATTCCTCACATACTTCATCACTTGCCGTGAATTTTTTGGTAACGGGATCCCATCCAAATCTAGAGTTGCAACGCATAAGCTCAACATAGCCTTGATAACGGTCTTTGAACCATTTCCACCAACTTTTGTAATTTAAGAAATTTCTTTCACATCCAAGTGTTGCATTAAGAACAAGAAGTATTTTTTTTTCAAAGGTTGCTTTACTAAAAGCACCATTACTATCACGCCATCAGCGAGTTGCAACATCAACCAACAATTTAAGCAACTCATTGCTCTCTTCCACGGTCCATTTAGTATATTTTACCACACCTTCTCATTTCTTTTTTTGGTTTTCAACATTTACTTGTGAGTATCCCATCGCTCTATTATCATATATATAAAAATTTTCATAACCAAATAAAACCTTCCTAATGGTCTTTTTGCTGATCATTAAAAAAAGCTCACTAGAAAAAGAAAAAGAAAAAGGAAAAACAAGTAAGCTAATTGTAAATCTACTTCACACAGTGTTACATGCATGATGAAGCTGCTAAATTAGTTGCAGAGAGGATTTGCAGTACATGTTATACATGTGCATACATGCATGACAAGTAAATGAGAACTTAACTATACATAGCATTCAAATATGTACTAAATCAACATATACTAGTTAAACAAATTCGGGATTAGATTGAACTAGTTAATGTCAATGATGAACAAAATAGCTATGGGTTTATCATTGATGTATGTGTGTGTGTGGTGGCGTTATCATCGCCCGTGTGGGTTGTGGGGATAAAGTGAAGGGTGGTAGTGTCTTTAAGGACTATTGTGGTTTGGATTATTAGAAAAGCTAGCTCCTCCATGTCTAATTTACATGCCACTGTAAACTATCTTTAGATCAAATAGGACACATAAATAATGAAGACAAAAACACATTGGCTAGCTCCTCCATGTCTCTCAGACATTGGCTAGCAATTAATGAATAAAGAGAATATAGACCCATAATGTGTGTTCATGCGAATTTCAGTTTGTTTTTAGCCAAATCAATGAAACAAACTGTAAATTATCTTAGATAAAATAGGACACAACACATTGGCTAGCAATTAATAGATGAAACAACTGTAAACTATTTAGATCAAATAGATGAAGCAAATATATATATATATATATAAAATAGAATAGACTCATACCCAAATACATGAACCGTACAAATAGTTGAAGCAAATATTTATATGAACCGTAGATCAAATAGATGAAGCAAATATATATATGGAGTTAACTTCACTGTTCATCACTCTTTCTTTGGGGAGTGAAGAGTGAGATTGTTGCTTTATTTTATGTTTGAGATCAGAATACTAAAACAATAATATTCACCGTTCATACCCAAATACATGAATCCTTGCCTTGTTTTTTCAAATACAAAACAAAAAGCAACCGTAGATCAAATACTAACACAAAATCGTAAATCGATTATACAATGAGTCGTACCGACAAATACATGAATCAAGTCGTTTTGCCCAAATCGGACCAGTTGGTTTCATCTATTTGCAATGGAGAGAGAGAGAGAGAGAGAGAGAGAGAGAGAGAGACGTTACCTCCAGTAGTGTAGAAACAATAAGCAAAGATGAAGTGTAAAGGAGAGAGCTCTGCGAGGTAGGTCTTGAAAGTTCACAAAAGCTTTTGGTGGAGGCTAAAGAGATGAGAAAAATTTCAATATATATAGGGTTAGGTTGAAAGTCTTGAAAAGTCATCTAAACCCACAAATCCACAAAATTTCTTAAAAAATTGAATATCCCTTACAATTAGAGAGTTTATAAAAGTTTCAATTGACTACCCCAAAACTTTTAGTGACTTTTTAAAAGTCTATAAAAGTTCACATTGAATACACCTTACTTTTATGAACTCTCTAAAAGTTTTAATTGAATACCCCTAAACTTTTTTAGTCAGTAAAAGTAACCAAAAGTACATTAAAATCTTAAATTGAATACACCCCTGTAAGTTTGGTCCGAAATTTTGGATGATGCTCTCTCACTCCCTTTCTCCTACTTAGGTCTTGAAGGGGAAGAAGGAGGGAAAATGTTATGAACATTAAGTTTAAGTTTACAAAAACAATCTAACCTTAATCCCAAATTAGTTGGGGTAGGCTACATGATCAAACTCTTCAATTGTACTCAATTTAGTGCAATTGAGCCTGGATAAGTTTAGTGAGTTAAATTTCTTATGATTAGAGTTTTTTTTTGTTAAACTCTTGATTAGGATTAAGGATGCAAGCGGGGCGGAAAATCCCTACAATGAGCACAAGTACAAGGAATTTAAATGGAGATAGATGTGGAGGTAGGGAGAAAATCTCATACCCATACGGGTACGAAGATAGAAAAAAAAATATATTCGCGGAAGAATACCCGCGAGGATCCCGTGGGTAACTCCATTGGGGATCCCGGCGTGGATCACCAATAGGGATCCTTAATTATATATATACTAGTTTCTGGAGCGTGTTACGCTCGCGGGGATTTAATTAATTTAATAATCTATTTTTATATTTAAAAAAGTATTATACTTCATTTTTATTCAGACTTTTTTGATAACTAATTATAACTATTTAGATTTAATAGCGGAAAAACCTGAATTGATGGTAGAATAGTAAATTTAAGTAAGGTTGAAAGACTTAATCAAAAGTAAAATAGTAAATTTAGGAGACGGTTCAAAGACTTAATTAAAGGTAGAATAGTAAATTCAAGAGATGTTGAAAGATTGACTATTTTATGCTTATTAAGTATAATAAATTTTTTTTGACGAATATTAAGTATACATATTCGATAGTTTCTAATAAATATATAATACATGCGCTTTCATATGTGTTAAAATCTATACATGATGTTACAAAATATAAATATCATTTATATGCATATGTATACTACGTGCATAAAATATGTCCATTTAAAAAAATCAATACACATATACATATTAATGTGTCTTTGACGCCTTAGTTTATATTTTCTTTTTTGAGAAAATTTAAGTGGGGAAAAACATTTTTCTGTTGTGATTTTTTGTGAGAATCTACGCGGAAATGAGTTATATAATTGTATCATGAAGCTATGAAGGTTGTTTTATGTAATCTGGTATGTATGTATTGAATCATGTATAGGCATATGGTATAGTGTAGCACGGGTTCATGTTAGTTTGTTTTAGGTAGTTATAATGAGGGTGTACAATGTACACCATCTTGATGTATATATAAGCAATGTACAATGTAATTTCGATTATTGAATAAGAGAGATTAAAAGTTCTTCTTTGTACTTCATTGATTCATTGTTTCAATGTGTCTTGTTACATTGATCAACTGATCATTTTTTGGTCATTGATCCACTTTGTTGGTGTATGAATTGTACATGGTATCGAAAGCGAGGTTCTCTTGTTCTTGATCTGTGTTGAATTTTTGGTTGAATTGAGTGTCGATCATGGCATCTAACCATGGTTCTTCAAGTTCTTCAATTCGAAATGGAGCGGGAAGAGCTCGATGCGGGTGATCTTGGAGTTGAAAGTCCTTATCTCCTTTGAGGATCTGATCATCCTGGTATGGTACTTGTCTCCAATTCTCTTCTTGGTTCAAATTACTTGTCCTGGAGTCGTGCTATGATGATTGCTTTAGGTGCAAAAACGAAGATTGGTTTCATTGATGGCAGATGTTTAAAGCGATTCCACTTGATCCTAATCTGGATCGATGGATCAAAGTGGATTATATGGTCACTTCTTGGATCTTGAATTCTATTTCAAAGGATATTGTTGAAGCATTTCTTTATACAACTTCTTCTTTTGATCTATGGAATGAATTGAAAGAAAGGTTTGGAGAATGTAATGGTCATCTCTTGTATCAATTGAAACGAGATATTGCTTCTATAAGTCAAGGAGATCTATCAATTTCACAGTATTATACAAAACTTAAGAAGCTTTGGGATGAACTGAGCTGTTTAGTCCCTTTACCTATGTGTGAATGTGGAGCTCAAGCAGCATTGGCTGTTCTGGAGTCTAATGATAGGCTGATGCAATTTTTGATGGGATTAAGTGATATGTATGATCATATTCGTAATCAAATATTGGTGATGGATCCATTGCCAAGTATAAACAAAGCTTACTCTATGGTTCTTAGAGTTGAAAAGCAAAAGGAGGTACATGTTAGCTATTCCCCTGTGATAGATACAGCCATGATGATGAAAACTACCAAGGTGAATTCGGGATCATCGGTTCGACCAATGTTCATAGGTTTCTTTGGAAAAGGAAATCACAAGAAATTTGTCAATAAAGATGATTTGTTTTGTGATCATTGTAAGGCAAAAAGGCACACAAAAGAAACTTGTTTCAAACTTCATGGGATTCAGATTGGTATAAGAAAGAACTTGACAAGAAGCAGATGTCAAACAGTTCAAAGTCTTTTGTAATTTGATGGAATCACCTCTGGATATACAAGATGCAGGACCCCTTCAATTTGAAGATTTTCAATCTAATATTGCAGCAATGATACAGCAAGGGATTGAGAACTTCATGAAAGGAAAGTCTGTTTCAGCTGAAGGATTTTCTGCTCAAGTGAATTCGACTATATCTGATTTTACAGGTAGTTCATATAAAAGGTTTTCTTGTTCTTGTTCCTCCTTTAATTCAGATGCTTGGATTGTGGATAGTGGAGCAACAAATCATATGTGTATTAGCTATGATTTGCTTGCTAATGTCACTTGTCTTAGCTAAACTGTTATGGTTTGTTTGCCCGATGGACATACTAAAGAAGTTAATTACATTGGAGATGTGAAGCTGAGTTCAGACTTAGTTCTTTCTTCCTGTTTGCATATAAACTCATTCAAGTATAATCTTTTGTCGGTTAGTAAATTACTCTCATCTACTAAACTGACAATTGAGTTTTATCCATCGTTTTGTGCTATACAAAACATTGAGAATTCTCAAGTTCTAGCTGTGGGAAGGATGATTGGAGGACTCTACATACTGGATTCAGTTCTTTTCATAAAGAAGTCATTGATTCATTTGTATCTCCTACATAATTGTCACTAGCTTGCTGTAATAATGCTACTGGTAATTTTTCATGGCACTGTCGTTTGGGGCACCCTTCTGTTAATGTAACAAAACAACTTGATTTGTTACTTAACAATCCTTCAAATGTAAGATACAATGTACCTTGTGAAGTCTGTCAAATGTCCAAACAATGCAGAATGGTTTTTCCATTGAGTTCTATTCAAACTTCCCAGTTGTTGCATATGGATGTCTGGGGACCTTATAAGCAGTCTTCTATTCAAGGAGCTCATTATTTCTTGACCATTGTGGATGATTTTAGTCGATTCACATGGACATTTTTGATGAAACATAAGTCCTTGACAGGCAATCTCATCAAACAGTTTATAGTTTTTGTTCAAACTCATTTCAAGGCCTCGGTTCAAACCATTAGGACTGATAATGGTACTGAGTTTTGTAATAAAGATTGTCATGCTTTCTTCTCTGGTTTGGGAATTATTCATCAAAGATCAACACCATATACACCTCAGCAAAATGGTGTGGTTGAAAGAAAGCATCGTCATTTGTTGCAAGTTACAAGAGCCTTGATTTTTCAGTCTAGTTTGTCCACAAAATTCTGGGGTGATGTTGTTCTTACTGCCACATACATCATTAACAGATTACCTTCTCAGTTACTGAAATGGAAGTCTCCTTATCATCTTTTATTTGGAAGGTTACCAAATTATTCATCTTTGAAGACTTTTGGTTGTTTGTGTTTTGCTACCAATGTTTCACCAAGCAAAACCAAGTTAGATTCACGAGCCATTAAGTGTATCTTTCTTGGTTATTCTCCTGGTCAAAAGGCTTATCGATTGTACAACATGGCCACACATACATGTTTTGTTTCAAGAGATGTGATTTTCTTTGAAAATCAGTTTCCATTTCACAAAGATACTGCAAGTTCAAAGTGTCTGTGCCTATCTCTTGTGATGATAACACTGATTACTTGAGAGATATTCCAGCTCCTGTTGCTGTACCCTCTTCAAATATTGCTCCTACATCTGCTACTGTGCCTCACTCTCAGGAATTACCTGTTGAAACATCTTTTGATGTTCCTGAAGTTGTCTCATCTATGCCTATTAATGATACATTAGTTCCTCATACTAATGATGGCTTACATGAAGTTGTCTGCCTCCTACTGCTGTTATTACTCGCAAAAGTAATCGTGTTGTTCACAAGCCTCTTTGGATGAATGATTTTGTTTTAAACAATGTTCATACATCTGATTTCCCACCTGCAACGATTCCTTTGTCTACTGGTACTCCTCCTACATTTCCTTTTATTCATTCTTCAAACATTACTGCTGATTACAAGTGCTTCTTGACTGCTGTCTCAAACATAAAAGAACCTACTTGTTATATTCAAGCTCAGCATGATCCTGTTTGGGTTGAAGCAATGAATAAGGAATTACAGGCTTTGGAAGCCAATGGTACTTGGAGCCTTACTACCTTACCACCTGGTAAAAAGGCCATTGGTTCTAAGTGGGTTTACAAGATTAAACTTCATCCTGATGGTTCCTTGGATAGGTGTAAGGCTCGTTTGGTTGCAAAGGGATTTAACCAAATTGAAGGTGTTGATTATACTGATTCTTTCTCTCCAGTTGCCAAGAATGTCACTGTTAGGATTGTTTTATCCTTAGCAGCTGCTCGAGATTGGCCTTTACATCAATTGGATGTTAACAATGCCTTCTTACATGGCTATATTGATGAGGATGTTTACATGAAGCCTCCTGATGGTTACAGTTTGGCTTCACCTGATCAAGTCTGCAAACTTCATAGATCCTTGTATGGTTTGAAGCAAGCTTCTCGACAATGGAATCATGAGCTTACATCTAAACTTCAATCTTTTGGTTTCATTCAGTCTGCTCATGATCCCTGCTTGTTTACTTACAAAACTGATGATCAGTTTTTGGTGTTGCTGGTTTATGTGGATGATGTTCTTCTTACTGGTACTTCTCTTGAGTTAATTACTCAAGTCAAGACATTTTTACATACCTTGTTCACCATCAAGGATCTTGGTCAAGCTCGTTACTTCTTGGGTTTAGAATTGGTTCGATCTTCCTCAGGTCTTTATGTTCATCAACGCAAGTATGTTCTTGATTTACTTAATGATGTTGGTCTTACCATGGCCAAACCAGCTGCTACTCCACTACCTCGTGACTGCAAGTTTACTGATACCGATTCTCCTTTGTTCATTGAAGTTGATAGATATAGACGACTCATTGGTCGACTTCTTTACCTGGGATTCACTCGTCCTGACATCACTTACGCCACACAGCAGTTAAGTCAGTTTATTCAGGCCCCTACAGAGCAACATTGGACTGGTGCACTTCATGTTTTACGATACCTTAAGGGTACTCCTTCACAGGGTTTGTTTTTCCCTGTTCAGATGGATCTCTCTGTTGTTGCTTACTGTGATTCAGATTGGGCTGCTTGTCCTCTTTCTCGGAAATCCCTTACTGGTTATTGTGTGTTCATGGGATCATCTTTGATCTCTTGGAAAACTAAGAAACAAGCTACTGTATCCAAGTCCTCTGCTGAAGCTGAATATCGAAGTTTATCTTCCACAGTTTGTGAATTGTTATGGATCTCCTATATCCTTAAGGACTTAGATGTTCCTACTTCTCTTCCAATACCTCTTTGGTGTGATAATCAAGCTGCGATACATCTCTCTGCCAATCCTGTTTTTCATGAACGTACCAAGCATTTGGAAATTGATTGTCACCTGGTTAGACATCAGTTCAAGTGTGGTTTTGTTCTTCCACAGTATATTTCTACTCGGTTACAGATTGGTGATTTGTTTACCAAGTCTTTACCAGCTCCTTTGTTCTCTGATTTATTGTCCAAGATGGGTCTATGTGATTGGCATAGACTTCCATCTTGAGGGGGGGATGTAGAGTTATATAATTGTATCATGAAGCTATGAAGTTGTTTTATGTAATCTGGTATGTATGTATTGAATCATGTATAGGCATATGGTATAGTGTAGCACAGGTTCATGTTAGTTTGTTTTAGGCAGTTGTAACAGGGGTGTACAATGTACACCATCTTGATGTATATATAAGCAATGTACAATGTAATTTCGATTATTGAATAAGAGAGATTAAAAGTTCTTCTTTGTACTTCATTGATTCATTGTTTCAATGTGTACTGTTACATTGATCAACTGATCATTTTTGGTCATTGATCCTTTGTTGGTGTATGAATTGTACAACTCCCATGCATGATTATATTCTTCAGTGCCAAAGATGGTGAGAGTGATGAGGTTGTTGCCCAGTTTCATATTTTATATGTGCACGCACACAGTGATCATAGTGGTCGCTTATAGTCAGCTAAGTAATGGACTCAAGAGCAGAAGTGATTTCCCAACCGGCTTTGTTTTCGATGCTGGTTCCTCTGCTTACCAGGTCTCATTAATTGACACCTCAAATCTCGCATTTTCTCGATGTGCCCATATCAATTTTAATAGATTTTAACTGCTAATTGAATAGAACGAGTTTGCAGATTGAAGGCGCGGCTGATGAGGATGGAAGAAAACCAGGCATTTGGAACACTTACACTCATGCTGGTCTATTTTCTTACTAGTGACTTTTATAATAATGTTGATTCAAAAATTGCTTCTATACATATATGATTCATGACTAGTGTTTTAACTCTCTCTATTTTTATTGGATGTGCCTTAATTAATTTGGTATGGGCAGGAAGAATGATCGATAAGAGCACTGCTGACATTGCTTCGGATCAATATCATCATTATAAGGTGAACATTTAGCCCTAAAGAGATTCAGTGGAGTTTGGTTTTATAATTAGGGCCCTGTTAAGAATTTTTAAGAATATAGTCCCACAGCAACTTAGAATGGTTTATAAGTTTGGATTGGACACACCAACTTGCTTGACATTTTAAGCTATTCCAACAGTCCCTTTAAACTATTAAGGCTATTCCAAGTTCCAACAGCCCCTTTCAAGTGCAACTTCATTTTTTTTTTTCAAAAAAAAAGCCAATTATGCTAACAAAGAGCAATTACGTACAAATGCTGACAATGGGAGTGATTGAACTCAAGGCATTTTATAAATCAAGCAGTAACACCATGTTAGATCGTCGCTCTGACATGAGTAGATATTGCTTTTAAGTATGGAGCAGCAATAAAAGATAAGCTGTTCGATGAACACTGTTAGTATTGGTTGAAAAATTGAAAGAGATCAATTGCAGGAGGATGTGAAGCTGATGCACGATATGGGTCTCGATGCTTACAGATTTTCTTTTTCATGGAATAGGCTCATTCCAGGTATATTAGCCACCACATTTATTTCTTCTCTTTGGCTTATAATTTTCAGGCTTAGTTACAACTTGATCTTTAAATTATTAAATTTATCTATTTTTCCGGCTGCAGATGGACATAGAGCTGTCAATCCGAAAGGCTTAAATTACTACAACAATCTCATCAATGAGCTTGTTAGCTATGGCATATATTTTCCTTCTTCTTTCCCTTTGTTTAGTTGTGCTCTCAATTTTAATTGGCTTTTCTTCTCTTTTTGACCTACTTAATTGATGGTAGTTGCTATTGAAATTGCATATGGTAGTACTGTACTATATATTGACGTGTAAAAAAATTTGACCTTGATATGCTTTCTCCATGACCATAACAGGAATTGAGCCTCATGTTACTCTCACTCATCTCGACAATCCCCAATCACTGCAAGATGAATACGGCGGATATGTAAGCCCCAAGTTCATGTACGTACTTACTCCTCCATTGATGACCTTATAAAAGCGACATTTGCTAGTTGATAGTGTTTTCTTTCTTAATTTCCTGATGGTCTGATTTCCGTTGCAGTGAAGATTTTACCGCATATGCGGATATCTGCTTCAAAGAATTTGGTGACAGAGTGAAAAATTGGATTACTTTCAATGAACCAAACATACAAACAATCTCCGGCAATGATCTTGGTATTGGTCCACCTAGCCGTTGCTCTTATCCTTTTGGTGTTAATTGCTCAATTGGAAACTCGAAAACAGAATCTTACATTGGCGTGCATAATATCTTATTGTCACATGCATCAGCAGCACAGCTATATAGAGAAAAGTATCAGGTATATGACGTATTTGCCATCCATGCATTAATTCCACAAGTTTTCAACTTCTCATGTTGCTAATAGAACATATAGCTTGCAGGAAATTCAAAGAGGCCAAATAGGAATCACAGTCCTAGGATTCTTGAACAATCATCAAAGCAAAATAGGTTTTTTATTAATCACCAAAAATTGATTTACATGACACACTTGTTTCACCTTATATAGTGGTGTATGTGTCCAAGCTCTCAACACTCACTTGGGTCAAACAAGCACGTGACCTCAAGTTATCTAACTCACACACAAACAATTACAACAATAATAGTAAAAGGAAAATAATAACAAAACAATATGTACAACACAATAGCAAAGTAAAAGAACAATACTTACTACATCCCCCCTCGAGATGAAGCCAGTTGATGCCAATCACAGAGATTCATCTTGGGGAGCAAAAAAGAAAACTGAGGAGCAGCAAGACTCTTGGTGAACAAATCAACTAACTGGTTATTCGAGGAAACATATTGTGGAGTAACAAAACCAGCCTTGAACTTTTCACGGACCAAATGGCAGTCTATATCAAGATGCTTTGTAGGCTCATGAAAGACATGATTGGTAGTAATATGAAGAGCAACCTGGTTATCACACCACAAAGAAAGAGGTAGATTAACAGAAACATGAAGATCAGATAAAAGATAAGTAATCCACTTTGAAGTTCACAAACAGTTGTAGAGAGACTACGATACTCAGCTTCCGCAGAAGAACGAGAGACCGTAGACGCTTCTCGGTCTTCCAAGAAATGAGAGCATTCCCAAAGAACACACAATACCTAGTCAAAGATCGGCGAGAGAAAGGGCAGGAAGCCCAATTAGCATTACAAAAACCAACAACAGAAAGATCATCATGAACAGGATAAAAGAGCCATTTGGAAGGATAACATTTTAAGTAATGTAACACATGTAAAGCTAAAGACCAATGTGATTCAGTAGGTGCCTGAACAAATTGACTGAGCTGTTGAGTGGCATAAGAAATGTCTGGTATGGTAAAACCCAGGTACAATAAACGTCCAATTAACCGACGATACTGATCAGCATCATGGAAAAGAGGAGAATCAAGATCAAACTTAACATCTGGGAAGGGGAGTAGCAATGAACTTATAATCGGTAAGTCCAGTATCAGAAAGTAAATCCAAAACATATTTTCTTTGATTCAGATAAAGACCAACATCAGATCTAGCCAATTCCACACCAAGGAAATAATGAGCCGGCCAAGATCTTTAATAGTAAACTGGGTATGTAAAAAATCCTTCACCAAAAGCATATCCTTAAGAGAGGATCCAGTAAGAAGAACATCATCAACATAGACCAATAAAGCAAGAAAAACAATGCCTTTGGAAAAAAGAAACAAGCAAGGATCATGAGGGGACTGAGTAAAACCAAAGTGATGCAATTTGGAAGTAAACTCGATGTTCCACTGCCTGGAAGCTTGCTTCAGGCCATAAAGAGACCTTTTCAACTTGCACACTTAACCAGGTAAAGCCTTTGTATACCCTCAGGGGGTTGCATATACAAATCCTCATCAATGTAACCATGCAAAAATGCATTATTCACATCAAGCTGATGTATAGACCATGACTTAGCAGCAGCTAAGGCCATAACATTCTCGCAGTAACAACTTTTGCAATAGGAGAAAAACTATCAATAAAGTCCACCCCTTCAATTTGATGGTAACCTTTTGCCACAAGCCTAGCCTTGTATTTATCTAGGGAACCATCGGGGTTATATTTCACTTCATAAACCTATTTGGAGGCAATTACCTACTTATCAGGAGGCAAAGAAGTGAGCTCCCAAGTATCATTGGATTCTAATGCATTCAACTCATTAATCATTGCATCAATCCAATGAGGATTATGTTGAACATGCTTAAATGACGATGGTTCTTTGATAAGAGAAACAACAGCTAAATTTTTTTTGTAATGATCACTCATAAAAGAAGAAACAAGAAAAGGAAAAGTAGGTGGTTGGGTAGAAGGAACTGTGGTTAAAGAGGAAAAAGGCAAAATATTAGAAGAACCAACATGACAAGTTACAAAATCATTCAACCAACCAGGTGGATGTTTCAATCTAGTACTTCGTCGAGGTGAAATATAAACATAATCAACTGGAGGAGAAGTAGAGAAATAAAAGAATCAACAGGAGAAGAAGAAGAAATATGATCAGATTCATCAAAAGAAGAAACAGGTAAAATAGGTGTAACAGGAGAAGAAGGAACAAAATGAAAAGGAAAAATATTTTCATAAAAAACTACATCTCGAGAAACAAACATAGAATTTGTGGAAATATTGAAAAGTTTATGGGCCTTTTGTCAAGAGAGTAACCAAGAAAACAGATTTGAAGGCTCTAGCATCAAACTTGTCCTTGGATGGAAGTGTATTTGCAACAAAACACAAGCAACTAAAGGTTTTGAGAAAAGTCTTATCAAATAAAACTTGATAAGGACACTTCCAATGAAGCAAATAATAAGGCAACCTATTGATAAAAAAAATAGAAGTGAGAATAGAATCACCCCGAAACTTTTAGGCAAACCAGATTGAAACATCAAGGCTTGGGCAACTTAAAGTAAATGCATATGCTTTCTCTCTACAACACCATTTTGTTGAGGAGTATAAGGAGTAGACCATTGGTGAACAATATCAAACTGAGAAAACAATTGAGTACACTGATGATTAACAAATTCCGTTCCATTATCAGTTCTGATAACTTGAACAGTTTATTAAAATGTGTTTGAACAAATCGAAGAAAACTAGTAATAGTGGATACAGATAGTGGATTTACATTGTAACAAATAGGTCCATGTAAATCTACTAAAATCATCCACAATGGTCAAAAAATAATGTGTGCCCTGCACAGATTGCTGTTTATAAGAGCCCCACAAATCCATATGTAACAATTGAAAAAATAGCATAACTTTTAATAGAACTCAACAGAAAAGGTAAACGACATTGTTTAGAAAGGTAACATACGTCACAAGGTAAGTCATTTTTATTTGAAGAAACATGAAACAAAGAAGGTAAATGCTGAGCAACAACTGGAGAGGGACGACCCAATCTACGATGCCAAAAAAAACATTATTACAAGAAATCAAATAAAAAACAGCCGCTATAGAATCAAAAGTAAAGATTGAAGAACCTCTTGGTTGAATGATTGTTGATCTAAAATGTATAATCCTCCTAATACCTTCCTAACTCTTAGGATTTGAGTAGACTCAATATCCTGTATCAAACAAAACATTGGATGAAAAACAAACTTAATATGAGCGGAAGCTGTAAGTTTAATAACATAAGGAAGGTTGTATTTGAAGGAAGGAACATGAAGACAATTATGCAATGTCAATCTAGGTGTAAGAGAAATTTGTCCAATGGACTCAACATATTTTACAGTTCCATCTGGTAGATAAACAAGTGTAGGCTGTGAAGGAATATGAGAAGAGGTAAACAACAAGTGATCAGAACACATATGATTTGAAGCTCCAGTGTCTATTATCCAAGAACCATGCGTAAGATAAACATGAGCACATGAATTTGGTAATAAAAAACTACCTGCAAAGTCTGAAATGTGAGCCATGTTAATATGTGATGAGCCTTCAATGCCAACAACGAATTTTCCTTTCATATATATTTCAATTCCTTGTTGAATCATTGCAACCATGTTAACCTCAAAAGTAGAGAGATATTGCATCATCAAAATCCACTGGGGATTCCAACATATTCATTAGATTCTTGTTAGCTTCAAGAACTGGTTTCTTGTCACCATTGATCCTCTGGTTTTTAAACCAATCGGATAACCATGTAACTTGAAACAATTCTCTTTTGTATGGCGTTTAGCCTTACAGTGATCACAAAAAGTTCATCTTGTTTACAAACCTTCGTGAGTTGTTCCTACCAGCAAAGTTGGTAGTAGACTGATTACCAAAATCAGAACCACTCTGGAAACCAGTAGCAAAACTACTACTACAGTGAGTAGGATTTTTCACCATCATCGCAGTCTCCATTTCTGAACCAAAATTGATATGAATAAGTTTTTGTTTCTCCACTCGCTGAATCATAGAATATGCCTTATTAACACTCGACAATGGATCCATGACCAAGATCTGATTATGAACACGATCAAAGCAGTCATTTAGTCCCATGAGAAACTGTATCAATCGATCCAATTCCATCATTTTGGTATGATTTCCACAATCACAATGAGGAATTAGAGCTAAACATGCAAGTTCATCCTATAACTTCTTCAATTTTGTATAATACTTCGCTATTGACAACTCTCCTTGAGTTATTGAACAAATTCTCATTTCAGCTGATAGAGAAGAGGTCTATTGCACTCTCCATACCTCTCTTTAAGATCCAGCCACAAAGCATGTGCGGACGAAGAGTAAAAGAAAGCCTCAACAGTCACCTTGGAGATGGAGTTAAGAATCCATGAAATTACCATGAAATCATCCTTGCACCAACGATCAAAGTCTTGATGATCCTCATCAGGTTTTGTGCAAGTTCCATTAAGAAAACCAAGCTTCATTTTAGCTCCAAAAGCAATACGCATTGCTCGACTCCATGAAAGATAGTTGAGATCCGTAAGTGGATTAGTAACCAGAACCATACCTGGATGATTCGAATTTGACAAGTATAATGGACCTTCAAAAATATAAGGCTGTGTATTCGGAACATTTGGTACAATAACTTGTCGATTTGCAGCTGCATGTGTGACCGTCATAGTCAAGACTGTAAACAAGATGAAAACCAGAAATCTTCGAGATCAAAGTGAGGAAAACACCTTATACGGCTCCATAAAACTCAAAATCTTGAGTTCGCTTCTCAGATCTGAATCACAGACCTATAGAACACCTCACAACGCTAAACACATTCGTAACCTCACGAATCAGCTCCACATATCTGATACACGAACCTCACATAGCTCACAAGTTCAAATTAGAACTCACAATTTGTAGATCTGAATCACAGATCGACAAACAACAAAGAAGAAACCTAGGGTTTGGATCGAGCTCGCACTGCTTTGATACCGTGAACAATCATCAAAGCAAAACATGTTTTTTATTAATCACCAAAAATTAATTTACATGACACACTTATTTCACCTTATATAGTGGTGTATGTGTCCAAGCTCTCAACACTCACTTGGGTCACACAAGCACGTGACATCAAGTTATCTAACTCACACACACAAACAATTACAACAGTAACAGTAAAAGGAAAACAATAACAAAACAATATGTACAACAAAGTAGCAAAGTAAAAGAACAATACTTACTACAATTCTAATTTGAACCTGTCTCTAATTCTCCCAAGGACATTGCTGCTAGACAAAGAGCGCTTGATTTTCAACTTGGTTGGTAAGTATAGAGATGTACCAGAGATTTTCTCGATTTAGATACTACTTAATGTGTAGTATATACTTTGCTATCCTTTGTAATCCATTTGAAATTAATTTCATTGATGATTGATCAGGTTTTTAGATCCCCTAGTGTATGGGGATTACCCTACTACTATGAGGAATATTGTTGGATCTCGATTGTCACTCTTTACCAAGAATGAATCAGAGCAGTTGAAGAGCTCATGTGACTTCATTGGCCTCGACCATTATTCGGCCTATCCTACGGAAGACCTCCCTTGAACATTTAGCAAGTATGGGAGTGATTACGTTAGAGACGTATCAGTAAAGGGATTATGTATGTTAAATTTGATCTATATATACATTTTATTTTATTTTTTGAAATACTATTGCTTTTATTCATTTTTTTTATGGAATTCGACTAATTAATGATTGCTTCTCATGTTTTGGATGCAGTTTCTAAATCTCTGCTTCAAATAGTAAGTAACCTAACTTTTGATTGCCTAGCATCACTAGCTTAATCTCATACATGACAAAACTGTATTTTGGCTAACTGAAATTGATAGTAATACAACAACAGTTAGTTGAAGCAGTCCATCTTCACGTCAATGACATCGAGTTGCAGTATCTCAGCTCTACATCCTCGGATGGGTGCGTCCAAAATCTCCGTGAACAAATTCCTTTATGTAGGTTCCAGCCTGCAAGGAAACAAAGAAATTAAGAACTAAATATTAGTGATTTTGGTTGGTTTTTAACAAGTTGGGGTAGCAGCGCGAGCTACATACAAATTTTTCCATATATAAATCACATGAATAATCAAAAAAAAGTAATGGCGTGAGGTAGAAAAAATCAAACAAAAACGGGATTTCAAACTTATATGCACAAGGAACCTTCATTGACCTTGGTTGCATGTACATATATTGATTTCACTCAATAGTTGTTCAAGTTTTCAATCGCTATGTGCATAAAAAATTAAGATAAAAGATGAGCAGAATGAAACACTTTACTTTTTCCTTTTGAGGCTTTTTTTTTTCCCAAATTGGTGCTGATGGAGGAATCAAAGGAGGTTCAAGGTTGTGAACCGATTAATGGAGATTGTGAAAGAGATTTCTGGATTTTCGGCAAGAGATCTCCTTCGAAGAAGCTCTACTCAAATCTCTCGAGGAGGATGAAGCTCTTGATCGCGTTTGAGGCGGCAAGAGATCTTCGAGCTCTGCTGTCACAGCAGTGCTGTGTATGAAGATCTGCATTTGAGGCGGCAAGAGATCTCCTTCGATCGCGATGAGGAATTGAAGGATAGCGATGAGGTTCTTGGTGATGATGATGTTCGAGCTCTGCTGTCACAGCAGTGCTGTGTATGAAGATCGCGTTTGAGGAGGCAAGAGATCTCCGAGCTCTGCTGTCACGGCAGTGCTGTGTATGAAGATCGCGTTTGAGGCGGCAAGAGATCTCCTTCGATCGCGATGAGGAATTGAATGATAGCGATGAGGTTCTTGGTTATGATGAGCGCGAGTATTACTTATTAGTTTTGTTTTAGGGTTTTTGATTCTATAAAATTGGCATTTGGCATTTACCTCTTTAACACAAGTTGAACTTCTCAACAGACGTCCACTTCGCTTTTTGATTCACGGTCGATGCAGAAAATGCCGGAGTATGTCAAAGTGACGTATAAGAATCCCGTGGTTGTTATCCATGAAAATGGTATACATCTACATGTTTTTAGCATTCTACCGTCGTGTCAAATTTTCATTGATTCATCCATTAGTTGATTTCATTGTTTTGCAATTAATGTAAATGAAATTAGGATTCCAAGCTCATGGCCACAACTGCAATGCGCAAGCTCTGAACGATACAGTGCGAATAGAGTACTTAAAAAGCTATAGTGGAAGCTCGCTTCTTTCCATAAGGTATGTTCTATTAATACCACAACCTCCTTCAGTATCAAAAAGAAAACGTAAATCCGCTTGATAATCATAATGCCGCGAATGCGAAGATTGTCACATTCTTGAATGGGCATAATTAAGGTATCTTCTATCAATAATCATAATGACTCGTGATCAGTCAAGGCAATAATAACCTTAATTTATGCAATTGCTATGCAGGAACGGATCAGACGTTCGGGGATACTTTGTGTGGACATTCATGGATTGCTTCGAGTTAATGGATGGATACAGATCTCATTATGGTCTTTACGCAGTGGATTTCAACGATGCGAAGAGGAAGAGGTACCCTAGAATGTCAGCTAAGTGGTTCTCCTACTTCCTTGCTAAGGAGAAGAACAGGGCAGGGATATCTTCTTACTAGTCCAGTGAGTAGCAATAGTGTTAGACCGATGGTCCAATTATATGAATGCATATCTGATGAAGCACTAGAGATTGTAGTAATTCATTCTGCTGTCTGTTCCTTAAACTTAGCAAAAAAGTTATTTAGTGTACAAACCAAGTGATAGATCGGTAGTTTCATTGGTTTGACATGTCCTCACTTCTATAAGAAGTTGATGATTTTAAGTTTTTCAATGTGAGAATATAGAGGCTGTTGTTGGTGGTATAGGGATTTTTTTTTTTTTTTTTTTTTTTTTTTTGAATTCCTCACTGGTGTCCATTGCCATTCTAACCATTCACCTATATCACTTCTAACTTTCAAAATGAAAAAAAACTTGGGTAACCACTTTGGGTACCAAAATTGAATACCGACCCACTCAGCGCTTGTAAGATACACCTTAGCACGCGTGCACACACATCTCGAGATGTATCGCATAGACACACTCAATCTGAATGCTTAAAGTGTGTTACTCTAATAGTTTCCTTTCAAGATTTCACCAATGACCACTAACCTATTCATATGAAATTTTGTGTATAGGAAAATGCATGCACTTACGGCCCTTAAGTCCGACAAGCTCTGTCAATGCGCCTCAGGATGTGTAAGCAAAATGCATCGCAATGTGTATCCGACATGCGTGTGGGACCTGGGGCACGTTAAAATTAGATTAAAATCAATTTTATTGTTTAAGATGCTAGGTTGATGCAACGATGTGTGCGCGAAGAAACGGGCTGGTCTCCGCCGGGCTGGTCTCCGCCGTGGTTTCCACACTGAGAGAGAAACGGTCCAAGAGCAGATGGAACGACGTGAAGACGATATGCGGCCCAACTGGTCTCACTCCACAACAAGTTTCCGAAATCACCCTCCAACTCCGGAACAATCCCCATCTTGCCCTCCGCTTCTTCTACTGGTCCGACCGCACCTCTCTCTGCACACACGACCTCATCTCCTACTCAACCATCATTCACGTCCTCGCCAGGTCTCGTCGCTTCAAAACCATAACCCAAACCCTCATCACAACCGCAATCCGCGTTTCCGAACTCGATGATGCCTTGGACGGCCCAGATCATCCCGCCCCTCGCCCTCCCAAGATCTTCCAAACCCTAGTGAAGACCTACAGCCGATGCGACTCCGCCCCTTTCGTCTTCGATTTGCTCATTAGGGCTTGCTTGAAATCTCACAACAATAATCTCGATCGATCGATCGCCATTGTTCGCTTGCTCAGGTCTCGCAACATTTGGCCTTCAATTGGGACTTGCAATTTGTTGATCCGCGCGGTTTCTCGATTTAGAGGCGCGAATGCTGCCCTAGATATGTATAGAGAACTGTTTGATGTTCGAGTGAAGCCGAATGCGCAAACGTTTAATATACTGATGCTTGGCTTTTACCAACATGGGATTATGGATAGAGTGGAAGAGATTTGGACTGAAATGGTGAAGGTTTCGGATTGTTCGGATTGGTGTCCGAATGTTTTCAGTTACTGTGTGTTGTTGGCCGCGTTTTGCGACCGGGGAATGATGAATCGAGCGGTTGGAGTTTGGGAAGAAATGAGAATTAAGGATGTTAAGCCTGATGTCATGGTTTACAATACATTGATTTCTGGGTTTTGTAAAAGTTTGGATCTTGAGAAGGCTGAGGAGGTGTTTCGACAAATGGGATTAAGTGATGTGCAAGCTACGCCCATGACTTATGAGCATATGATCAATGGCTACTGTAAAATTGGGGATGTTGATTCTGCAATTCTTCTGTACAAGGATATGCGGAGGAGGAAGTTTAGGCCGGATGCGAGTACCGTCGATTTGGTAGTAGGGGAGTTGTGTAACAAGAGTAGAGTTCTTGAAGCGTTAGAAATGTTCAGGGATGTGATGAAAAGTGAAGTTTTTAATCCAGGGAGGTTAACTTTTGAGTTTCTAATAAAGGGGCTGTGTGAAGATGGGAAGATTGAAGAGGCACTAAAGCTTCAAACAGAGATGGTAGGGAAAGGGTTCGAACCCGATTCGGAGATTTACAAGGCTTTCATCATGGCTTACAATAAATGTGGGGATAAGGAGAAAGCAAGAAAATTGACAGAAGAGATGTTCACAATTGGTTCGGAGGTAGGAGAGGCTTGAGTGAAGTGAATGACTTTACATTGCAATTGCAGGAGTGAAAATCTTCTTTTGGTTGGCTGTTAAGGCTCTAGATGTCTTGACTTCTATGCTATTCTATGCTGTTAAAATGCAATGCTGAACAAGCTGGATATAGAAGGTAGTTCTTGCATACTCCTCGTTTTAAATTTGTTTGGTTTCCTTAAATTCTTTGTTATTCTCCCATGAAGAATTTTGATTTGGTATGTTCTTTTGTTACTCCTCTTTCATACCTTCTATTTTTCTGTATGAAAGAATAATATTTCTTGGACGTTTGATTGATAGAATGATGATGATGGCATGTGCTTCTTTTCTTTGTTTTCTATTTGAATGATTGAGAGCTCCATGTCGTGGTTTATGCAAATTCTATGTTGCGTCAACCGCAACTCCGAGATGTGGAACATGGATCTCCGCAAGGAGCGCGATAGATCTCCCGCTTGACTTCCCGTCGGCCTGCAAGAAAGATCCTGGAGGGGGGGCTCCGGGAGAGACACTCTGATGCCCAAGTCAGAATAGAGAACAAGAAGGCTTTAAGGTTGGAGAAATGGTGCTTCACGCATACCTTTGTGGAGAGCCACCCTTTCTTATTTATATTGGTGGTGTTTCCAATATTGCCCTATTTCCTAAATCGCTGCATTGCCTTTTGAACATTGTCCTCTAATTAGACAAGCTTCCTTAAATTATTTATATCTTTCTTGACTAGGAAAGTTTCCTCCAGGTCTTTCCTTTGAAAGTGAGATCTTACAAATCTCAAGATCTCTCGAATTTAAAGAAAGTTCCCTTAATTTATTTCTGGGCGACCTTCTTTAAGGGATTGGACCGATGCTTCAAGTTTCCTCGAAGTAAATAGCGTCACAAATCTCGAGACGTAATATATCTTACTATATCACTTGCCCTTCACTCATTTAGAAATTCATTTTGTGAAGGAGTATGTACATTGTACTGTTGAAAATAAATTTTCTTTGCTTTGTTATGTTGAAGATACGCGAGTAAAAATGCGCGAGTGGAAATGCGTGACTAGGAATTCGCGAGTAGAAGTCGCTCCTAGCTGTGTTTCTTGGTCGATTTTTTGCGATTGTAAATGCGCGAGCAGAAATAAGCTAGTGAAAATTCGCGAGAAGAAATAAGCGTGACTTGGAATTCACGATTCTTGATCAATTTTTCGCAACTGGAAAAGCGCGATTAGACATTCATGAGTAGAAATGCGCGAGTGGAAATACACAAGTAGAAATCGTTCTTAGTCGCGTTTTTTGTCGAATTTTCACGACTGTAAAAGCGCGAGTTGAAATGCGCAAGCAGAAATGCGCAAGTGGAGACGCACGACTAGAAATTCGCGAGTAGAAATTGCTCCTTGTCGTGTTTCTTGGTCGATTTTTTGCGACTGAGAAAGCACGAGTAGAAATGCAAGGGCGGAAATACGCAAGTAGAAATCGCTCATAATCTCATTTTTTGTTGATTTTTCGCGACTAGAAAAGTGCGAGTGGAAATGCGCGACTAGGAATTCGCGAATAGAAATCGTTTTAGTCGCGTTTCTTTGTCGATTTTTTGCGACTGGTAAAGCGCGAGTAGAAATGCATGACTAGAAATTCACGAGTTGAAATTGCTCATAGTTGCGTTTCTTAGTCGATTTTTCGTGATTGAAAATGTGTAAGTAGAAATGCACGTGTGGGAACGCATGTGGAAATGCGTTGGAAACACACGTTTGTGAGAATATTGTGCGATAAATCGTATCTGGACATCGATTTCTATTATGGAAACATGCGAGCAACAATTGGCGTGTATGAGCGTGTGTGCATTGGAAACATGCGTGCGTGTGGGAACGAGTGTGGAAATGCATTGGAAACACGCGTGCGTGTGAGAATTTGTTTTCATAAATTTATTGGAAGGGGACACTTGTCCTCATTTGTGCGGAGGTTTCTTATATATATGTGCCAGTACATTTGGTTATTGTATTTTCATTTGAGTTCTTCAACATTTTTTTTTTGTTTTCAAGTTTTTTTGCTCTTGATGGCTTTTTTCCCGCGTTCTTCCAAAATAGTCTTGCCTTTTCAACGTTTTTCATCTTTCGATCCGTTTGAGAATTTGCTCAAACTCGTCTTCATCTCGGGTATAGGTAATCGCACTGACTTTAATATTTCCTCACGTCCTTTTGATGATTATGACAAATGTTGAAACGGTCCACTTTGAAAGAACGCGGGAAGAACGTTTTTAAGAGCCAAAGAACTTGAAAAGAAAAAAGAAGAGTTGAAGAACTCAAATAAGAATGCAAGAACCTAATGTGGAGGAGACACCTATTTATAAGAAACCCCCTCCACACAAACGATGACAAGTGCCCCCTCCCAATAAATTCATGAAAACATATTCCCACACGTGCGGGTGTTTCCAATACATTTCCACGCGTTCTCACTCGCATGGATGTTTCCAATGCACACACGCTTCCACACATGCATTCTTGCTTACATGTTTCTATAGAAGGAATCAAGTTCCAGATACGATGTATCGCACCGCATCCCTACACGCACATTTTTACTTGAACATTTCCAGTTGCGAAAAATTGCCAAGAAACGTGACTAGGAGCGATTTCTACTCGTGAATTTTCACTCGAGCATTTCTCTCGCGCTTTTCCTGTCTCGAAAAATCGACCAAGAAATGCTACTACGAGTGATTTCTACTCGCGAATTCCTAGCCGTGTTTTTCTAGTCGTAAAAAATTGACCAAGAAACGCGGCTTGGAGCGAGTTTCTACTCGCGAATTCCTTGTCACGCATTTCCACTCATGCATTTCGGCTTACGCATTTTTACTAGCGAATTTCCACTCGCGCATTTCCGCGCTTGCATTTCTAGTCATGAATTATCGACCAAGAAACACGACTAGGAGCGATTTCTACTCACCAATTCCTAATCGCACATTTTTCGCTCGCGCATTTCCAATCGCAAAAAAATTGACAAAAAACGTGAGTACGAGCGATTTCTACTCACGAATTCCTAGTCGCACATTTCCACTCGCATATTTCTACTCGCGTATCTTCAACTTGACAAAACAAAGAATTTTTTTTTCTGTAGAAATACAATATGGATACTCTACAAAAAAAGTTTAACGGAGTGGGGGGTAAGTGATATAGTAAGATATGTTACGCCTTGAGATCTGTGACGCTATTTAGTTTAAGGAGACCTAAAGCATTGTTCTAGTCTGTTTAAAAAGGTCACTCGGAAATGAATTCAGGGAACTTTCCTTAAGCTCGAGAGATCAATCTATTTCTAGAGATCTTGAGATTTACTAGATCTTACTTTCAAAAGAAAGATATGGGGGAAACTTTTTAGTCAAGAAAGAAATCAATAATTTAATGAAGCTTGTCTAATTAGAGGACAATGTTCAAAGGGCAATGCAACAGTTTAAGAAACAGTGCAATATTGGAAACACCACCAATATAAATAAGAAAGGGTAGCTCTCCACAAAGGTGTGCACGAAGCACCATTTCTCCAACCCTAGAGCCTTATTGTTCTCTGTTATGACTTTTAGCCATCGGAGTATCTCTCTCTTCCCCTGGGATCTTTCTTGCAGGCCGGTGGGAAGTTGAGTGGGCCACGGAGATTCGTGTTCCACATCTCAGGGTTGCGGATGATGCAACACTCGAGAATGTATATTCTTTAATCAATCTGTCATTTGAAAAGCCTAGAATGATTTTCTATGTTTGCTGCTTCTCTTTGTTTAGAGCAGAACACTCTATATGTTAATGTATGACTTTAGTTTTCTACTTTCGGTGCTCATCTTTATGATTTAGAGTTGCTTTGAGTTGAGAAGCCTTTGATGTCTCTGATAAGTTCCTAGTCAAGGGTGATTTGGTCACATCAATTAAGCTTTGATTTTATTTAGATTTGGTATTTGGTGGTGGATTTGAAGCACAAACTAGAAATGATTAGGTTATATAAGGTTTGAACTGAAGTTAGTCTTTCTTAGGATCTGAATATGCATGACTGGATGGTTGTAAGCTCGGCCTTACTTGTCCATCATTGTGGTGTGTGTATGCCATGTAGTGCTTGTAACAATGCCCCAAAGAGAAATTAGGGGGTTTTGTTAGCTAAGCCTTTTAAAAAAATCCTTGTTTTAGTTTCGGTTAAGGTTGTTGAGCACTACTTCCTTCAAAAAACTAATTTTGTTTAAATCTTTAGTTTTTTTGTTGATTCACCTGTTTTAATTAAATGGCTAAGGCCTTATGTTTCTTGTACATAGGGTGGTTATTGCTCCTACAAAAAGAATTACTAAGATAGTGTTGTTTTTCTGTTCATATGGAATGATAACTTTCAGGGCAAAACTGTTTTGGCTTATTAAATGGCTGAGAGTAATTAAATCACAATCATTGGATCATTACTCTTCATTCAATTTTTTATTATCTTTTTGGTGGCAGGGAGAGCTCTAGAAATTAGGCACCCCACTAGATTTTGCTCTACTAGATGTCGAACTGACGTATAGTTCCATGTGCAAATTATTAAATGTATTGAAAGATATCCATGTGTAGGGAAGTCACTTTACTAGTCTGATGATTGAAGAGGCATTTTATCTTACTGGGTTTTGCAGAGAATAGATTGACTGCATATACTGTACAATGTATACACACTCGAGCTCTAGAACTCTCTTTTTTTTAACCCATCCGACATTCTAATAAGGCCTTGTACATGCACATTTGGTTTCAGTTTTACTAAGTAGGGCAATCTAAATCATCATAAATGGAGAACACAAATGTCAGTCCTTAATTAAAATCTATGAAACTCAAACTATAGAAACATAATATTTTAGTCCCCTGATTCAACTTTCGCAGCCAGTTCTGTTCAGCTCATGAGTTTAGTCTTATTCATAGCGCCACTGATTCATCTGCAGAAAATAAATTTTGTTATATACTTCCTAAGTTCCTAACATCGCTGTATTGTTTGTTCTCTTAGGATTGATTTTTTTATTTTTTATTTTTTATTTTTGGATAAAACCTCTTTGGATTGGTTTAGTTGACAAGAAAAGTGAGTTTAAAATGAAGCTAAAGGCCACTAGCTAGTTCAAATCCTATATTTTTATATCCTATATATAATCTAATTAGTACATTCAATTACAAGTTGAATGCATTTTATATGTTTTATCAAAATTTGTTCTCTGTTGTTTGTTGTATGTAGTTTACTTATTTTCTTCTTTATACTATACTCACTCTGTTCTATCATACTACTAACTTTTGCATTTACTTTATATTATGTTTATTTATTTATTTTTTTTCTCAAATATCCGCTCTGTGGGTGATTTGGATGCGATATATAGATTAGAAGAACAAATGAAAGCTTTACAATTTACACAAGGCATTAAAGAAAATTAGTGGAAATATTAGGACAACTCATCCATAGGTTCAATTCATATCTTTTGACTATAATCAACAAGATCTTCCATGCTATTAAATACCTCAGATATATGCAATACATCAACTGTTTATTTTTTTGATAGGAATATACCAACTGTTTATGGCAATGTGAAACATGTTTAACTTTAAAATTTCTTTGAAACATATTTGTTTGTTGAAGTTTGATTTGCTTTACTTGGTTTTTTTTCTTAATGCAGTTTACAGCTTAGAGAATAGGGGATGAAAAGTGTTATTTATGTACTTCAAATTAGCTGAGATATCATGACAGCTCTCTCTGCATTATGTGAGAAGGCTAGCATGGTGAGACTACCAAGTTGAGATTTGAGACTTCTGCTTTGCATTTAGAGTTGTTTTTCTTTGGATGAGATTTGAGTTATCTATCCCACTCGGTGAAATTTTAGATTTATGATAATGGGTTTAATGGCTTGGCTTTTGCTAGGATTTTATTCTCCTATAAAACTTAACTTATCGATTATCAAATGGAAAATCTAAATTAGATTGAAAATTCAAAACTTAATGGGCAATAAAACAACTAGTTGAGATTTTACTTTTTCCAAATGGTGACTTTATGCATTGTCTAGCTAAGATCTTGTAATTCCCACGATTGAGTTGCATAGCTAAATCCCACAAAATTATCTTGTATTAGTTAATTGATGAATCCTATTACAACAACAACTACATAGCCTTTGTCCCAAATTAATTGGGTTCGGCTACATGGATCAAACGCTTCTATTGTGCTCGATTTAGTGCAATTGATGGTTAGCTTTCCAAACAATTCAAATCCCTCTTAATTAATGCATCCCAAGTTAACTTCGGTCTACCCCTATCTCGTCGAATTTCTTTAGTTTCTATTGAGTCAAGTTTTCTTGTAGGGCATTTGTAGGCCATCTTTGCAAGTGTTCAAACCACCGCAACCGCCCTTCCCTAATCTTTGTGTCAATTGGTGCTTCTTCTACTTTGAATTTTCATATTTCTTATTCTATCTTGACGAGTTTTACCACACATCTACCCAAGCATCCTCATTTCTGCTACGTTCATTTTACGTAGTTGTTTTTGCTTTACCGCCCAACATTCACTTTCATATAGCATAGCTGGCCTAATTGCGGTCATATAAAATTTTCCTTCTAACTTGGTAGAAATATTTCTATCATAGATTACACATGTTGCTCTTCTCCATTTCATCCATCCAACCAACTTGAATTCTATGTGCGACATCGTTCTCAATATTGCCATTAGTTTGTATGATTGATCCTAGATATTTAAAGTGGTTCACCTTAGGAACTTCTACTTCCCATAATTTTACCACTCCATCTCAAATTCTATTAATATAAAATTATTAAGCTCGACAAAATTGATAATTCAACCACGACGAAAAGCTCGAAAAAAGTTGAAAATTAGATATTGAAATTGTGACAGAGATGCATGAGCGTCATAAGCAATATCAGGAGTGATTTATCATGGAGACTCAAGAGCGTCATAAGCAAATATTAGGAGTGATTGATGACGAAGATGCAAGAGCGTCGTAGGGAATATCAGTTAAGTCTAGGGATGCAAATGGGGAGGGTAGGGGATGGGGACTTCATCCCCATCCCCATCCCCATCCCCGCTTAAGAATTCATCTCCCCATCCCTGTACCCATCCCCATGCGAGTATGAATTTTCATCCCCATCCATGTCCCCGTCTAATCCTCGCGGGGAAAATTTTTCTCGCGGGGAAATATTTCTCTCCAATTAATTTTTTGTAAAAAGAATTATAAAAGGTGGCGTCAAAGGCACATACATATGTATGTGTATTGATATTTTTAAATGATATTTATACACATAATAGCATATGCATATAGTTAATGTAGTTTGGTAATTTATAAAATAAGGTTTTGCATTTTTTTCATTTGATTCTAAATTTGTAAAATGTAAATATATTTGCAAACAATTCAAAACAAAATATATAATTTATGTAGTTTGGTTATGAAAATATTTTATTTACTTAACTAATTAAGTTAAAATTATAGATCTCATTAGAGTTTGTTTGTTATGTGTATCACATCACCGGTGTTTTGGGGTGTTTTGGGGTGGAAACCATGGAATATTATTATATATACCTATATATAATATGTCATATGGTATGCATGTATACATATGTAAAATTGATGTATGGGAATACACACGGGAATCCCAACGTGGATTACTAATGGGGATTCCCTGTGGAGATCCACGCGAATATATTTTTTCCCCATCCCCATACTCGTACTTGCCCGGGTATGAGATTTTCTCCCTATCCCCGACTCCATCTTCATTTAAATTCTCCGTATTCGTCCCCGTTGCGGAGATTCCCCGTCCCCTCACGGAGATTCCCAGCCCCACTTGCATCCCTAGTTAAGTGAGATGCAGGCTATGCAAGAACACTATTCGAGGCTTAAGAAATTAATGATGCGACAACACCAAAAGTTTGAGGTTCCGGGATCTAGCTCGTCTTCAACTTTGACTCCACGTCCCATCAACGGTCTGGTCAGCACGACCTCTAAAATTAATGGCTATATTGTTGACTTGACAGAGAACCACCATCAAGGCAATTACTCTATTCATCCGGATGAGGAGTTCATTGATCAATTTGACAATGGCCATGGTGGGCCATAGTAGTTGTAATTTATGTTTTGGTTTAAAATTGTAATTTTGAATTGGTAATTACATATCTTGTTCTAAAGAAATCGTTCTTTTATGATTTTGGTTTATTATATTTGGTTGTATACAATTTTTTAATTTTCGTTGTTAAAAAAAGAAATTATCTTTTAGCAGTGAAATAGTGATGAAATTAAAACTCGTACCCCATACCAATGGATTAGTGAGGGAAATTCGGTCCCTAATTTTGCGACAACCATTTTTCTGTCTCTAATAAATTAGCAATGAGTCTTTTTGGGACGGACCAGTTTCTATGGTGAATTAGTGACGGACGTTTCAGTGTTTGGTGACGGAAATTTTCCGTTACTAATCCTGCAGAATCCTGTAGTTGTTAACTAGACTGTCGCTCTAAGATGAAAGATATTGCTTTTATTTTTTTAGAGATAAAAGATATTGCTTTTAAGTTTTGAGCAATGATAAAATATAAAGCTGTTTGATGAACACTGGGTTTTTCAAGTACTGGCTGACAAACTGAAAGAAATATGCAGGAGGATGTGAAGCTGATGCACGAGACGGATCTTGATGCTTACAGATTTTTCTACTTCATGGAATAGGCTCATTCATGGTATATAAGCAACCATATTTCTTCTCTTTGATTACATGTTTGTCTGGCTAAGTCACAACTTGATCTTTTACTTTTTTGTCTACGTTTCGGGCGCAGAGGGACATGGAGCTGTCAATTTCAGAGGCTTAAATTACTACGACAATCTCTTCAATTTTGAGCTTGTCAACTATGGTAATTTTCCTTTTCTTACGTTTTGTTTGGTTTGTGTTTTGTATATGTACTTCTCCATTGGTTGTAAAAGCGACATTTGCTAGTTGAGAGTGTTTTATTTCTTTCCTGATGGTTTGATGACTTCTCTTGCAGTGAAGATTTTACTGCATATGCAGATATCTGCTTCAAAGAATTTGGCGACAGGGTGAAACATTGGATTTCTTTCAATGAACCAACCAAGGAACCAAACAATTACTGGCAATCTTGGTATTAGTCGACCAAGCCGTTGCTCTTAACGTTTCGGTGTTAATTGCTCTATTGGAAACTTAACAACGGAACCTTACATTGACGCTCATATGATTTTATTGTCACATGCATCAGCGGTATATTTATATAAAGAAAGTACCAGGTAACTGACATTTTTGCCTCCCATTCTTTTGTTAGTTATTCGATAATGTCAAGTAGCTTCAAACTTTCTCATGTTGCTAATAGAAACATGTTTGCAGGGAAATCAAAAGGGCTGAATTGGATAACAATCCTAGCATGTTGGTTCGAACCTGTCTCCAGTTCTCCCAGGGACATAGTGGCTAAACAAAGAATGGTTGAGTTTCATCTCGGTTGGTAAGTATAGAAAGGTACCAGAGGTCTTCTTTGATTTACATATATGTTATGTATAGCTCACTATCCTTAATTTGTTTTAGCAAGTCAACACAGAATACACAATTAACAACTTTTATTTAAAATTAATTTCTTTGACGACAAATCAGGTTTTTAGATCCCCTAGTTTATGCGGATTACCCTGCTACTATGAGGAATATCGTCGGATCTCGGTTGTCATTTTTTACCGAGAACGACTCAAACCAATTGAAGAGCTCCTATGACTTAGTTGGCCTCAACCATTATTCATCACTTCCCGTTGAAGGCTGGCCTATAACATTTAACAAGTATGGAAGTAATAAAGGGATTATATAAGTTAATTTTAATTTATATATTTTTTAATCAAATGCCAATGCATGTACTCATTTTTATGGTAGTTGACTAATTAATTAATGTTGGCTTCTAATGCTTTTGATGCAGTTTCTAAGTTCCAATTGCGTAGCATGATTTTTGGAAAGCAGAACTTCTCAACAGAAGTCTACTTTGCCTTTCGATTCACGGTCACTGTAGTGATTGCTGGAGTATGTGAATGTGAAGTACGAGTATCCTGCTGTTGTGATCCATGCAAATGGTATTCGTACACTCGTTTTAGCATTATATGGCAAATTTTCATTGATTCATCTTTTAGTTCATTTGACTGTCTCGCAATATGAATGAAATTAGGATCCCGAGCTCATGGTGACAACTGCAATGCGCAAGCTCTGAATGATACAGAACGAGTCGAGTACTTGCAGAGCTATATTAAATCTGCAGTTTTTGTTGTTGTTTATGCCCAAACATGAGGTTTTTCTGAAACCATAAACATTAATGGTCATAACGCCGTGAATGCTAAGATTTTCACATTCTCATCTTGTTTCATTTATTTAGAGGGCCGCTATGGGCACCCCACCAATTCATGAAGGCACCCATATTTTTTCTCTTTCTTCCATCTAAAATGTAAATGATTATTTTGCCCCTTCATACATACTCACTCAAACCCACGAACCATTTTCAAAGCAAAATTGGGGCATTCCACCACCTTGGATCACAAGTGAAACTTAAAGTCACAATTGTGTTTGCCGAGCGTGTATCGATTCTTGCGTTTCGACATTATCCGACAGCGAGGTAACAATGTTTAACAATCATATGAAGCTTTGAAGGAACTGTTTTTCGGATCAAAAATTGTGAAATTGATGATTTGGTTTGTCAACGTAGGGTTTGGTAAATTCGACAAATTCGAACTTGTTTGCACTATAAAATGGAAGATTGTACTGTAATAGTGCAAGATGAGGTAGAACAAGAGGTAATTGTTGAAATTTAATGTGTTTTATTTGCGATTTCTCAAATTTTCAGACGATTTTTCACGGGCGCGATTGATTCGGTCTAGCAGGATCGAGAGTTATACAAACGTCTCGGTTAACATCCACCGAAACTTGTACGTAGTTCACGTCATGATGTGAACGAAACGAAGTCATAGTCTCGATATGGAACGATCGAGACTATTTCGTAGGTCTCGGTTGGACATGAACGAAACTGTACTTATAGTCTCGGACCTATACAATCGAAGACTTGAATTTTTGAATTTTTTGGTGAATTTACTGTGCGTTTTGGTTGATCATAATGTTACAATGTTTGTATTGCAGGTAATGCTGATTTCTATATTATTTTCAGACTACAAGGATGCATTTACACATTGTAGGCCATTCCTATATAGAGAATCGGTAATTTCATGGTTTTAAATGATAGGTCAGGAGAACAAGTTTGTGTTAGTAACGAAACACTCTAATGCCGGAGGGATTAAGCGTAGGGAAGAGTGAAATTTGCGTGTGAGAGGTCTGGTACATATAGGGGAATGTCACAAAGAGTTGGGAAGGGTAAAGCGGCAAAAATTGCTTTGAAATCAAGAAATGAAAAAGAAGAGGAAACGGGGAGGACTCAAACCGGTAAAAAGAAATGTGGATGTCATTTTCTTATTAATATAAAAAAAATGTTGACTCTTTGTGGTATGTCACTGTCATATTGGGAGGCACAATCACGACCCTGCGAAAAACTTGGACGGCCAATCATTTGCCGGAAGATTGGATAAGGGGGAGCAGGAGGTTGTGGTGCAAATGACAAATGGTAATGTGAAGCCAAGAGACATCCTCAATACGTTGAAGCAAAGAGATGTTACAAACGTATCGATAATGCGGACAATATATAATGCACGACAAAAATTTCGAATTGAGGATGCGGGTGGGAGGACTCAAATGCAACAACTATTGCACATATTGGAGAATAATAAGTGGATGTCGTGGCATAGGAAGCATTTCGATACAAATGTCGTCACCGATTTATTTTGGTCACATCCTGATTCAATCAAGTTGCTAAGGCGTTTCTTATCGGTAATTTTGATGGATTGCACTTACAAAATAAATAGGTATCGAATGCCGTTATTGGAGATTGTTGTCATCACTTCTACGCATTTGACGTTCTCTGTTGGGTTTGCTTTCATATCACCGGAGACTCATGCAAATTATGTTTGGGCATTGGAGAACTTGAGATCCATATTGGATGGGTGGCGTAAACCTGACGTGTTTGTTACGGTTCGGGAGTTAGACCTTATTAGTGTTATCGAAGAAGTATTTTCATCATCGTCTCACATTCTTTGCTCTTAGCACATCAACAAAGTAGTATTGGTCAAGACGAATAAGATGTTTGAGGATAACGAAGGCTTCGATCGTTTCATGGATAGGTGGACGAGTGTGATGTATGCTAAGTCGGAGGCCTTATTCGAACTTATGATGAATGACTTGCGTTGTGAGTTCGGGAATGTGAAGGTTCTTACTGATTACTTGGATAACATATGGGTAAAGACCTACAAGGAGAAATTTGTACCGACATGGACAAATCGAATTATGCACTTTGGGGAAACAACACAGAAGGTTGAGTCTGCGCATTCAACTCTGAAGCTACATCTTGGCAACAGTCAGACAAATTTTGAGACTTTGTGGAGTGTGGTTGATGGTATCCTTATGATCCAACATAACATCAATGCATTATTTGAGCTCAGTTTGAATGTGATCCAACATGAATATTTAGATGAGTTATATCGCCGATTGCGTGGTTATGTCTCTCAACGGACGCTTAAGTTAATTAGAGATAAATTGGAACGTGGAGAGGATGTTGGACACGACTCAACTCGTTGTGGTTGCGAGATACGTACCACACATGACCTTCCTTGTGCACACGAGCTAAACCTTCATAAATTTGATGGGTCACACATCCCTCTCGAGGAAATTCATGTGTACTGGCGAAAGTTGAGTATGATACCTGAGAATCATGTGGATCGGTCTGGGTACAATGTGCACGATGAGATTGAAAGAGTGTTACAAAAGTTTCATGCTTGCACTGATGAGGACGATCGCATCAGGATTATTCAGCAGCTCAGGGAGATTAGTCGACCTTCGTCTACATCGGGAGTTGTGTCACCTACGAAAATAAAGACAAAGGGAAGGACACCGGGGTCTTCAATCGGAAGTATGTTGAAAAGAGGAAGTAAGACATGATCAAAAAGAAAACACGATGAAGACGATTCTTCGACGACAAGATTGGCTAGCGGATTTGAGTACGTACTATCAACAGAAGAAGCTTCTAGTTCGAGGAAAAAGAAAAGTAAAGTGGGGCCTAAAATGCGTTGTAAAAGTCGACGCACCCAAAGTGCATCTAACATGGCTTATGCTTATTGCATAGAACCGGATTGGTTGCCATATGTTGAGAGCACTATCGATGTGCTAGCCGATGGAAATTGTGGATATCGGTGTGTTGCATCCGGGCTAGGACTTTCCGATGTAGACGGTTGGAGGATAGTACGTAGAATGATGTTTGATGAGATAATCGGGTATGAAAACCTTTGGCGGGAAGTGCTTGGAACGAGTTACGAGAATGTCAAGACTGCTGTGCATTGTCCAGATAATCATGTTGGTGCCTCTTTCGAAGAATAGTTGACACTTCCGGACATGAGATTGTTAATATTAACGGCCTTTAATGTCATTCTAGTAAACCTCTCGCATGGTAGTGCCTCGACATTTCTACCTCTACGTAGTGCTCCATCGTCGTCGTTAGATAGCAGACTTATCATTGTCATGATTAATGAAAGGAATATTCATTGGGCTAGGGTAAGTTCATAGATTTTTTGTGAATTGTTTTTTTCACCCTTAATCGAGTATGTGATAATAGCTTATCTGTTCTACTTTTGACTTTGACATGTGAAGTTGATTGTGAATGCACCGATGTCATCCTTATATCCATCGTGAGAACGATATGTTGAGGAGTGCGCTAAAGGATGACGTGATGGATTTGTCATTCGTGAAATCGTGCCAGTCGTACCTTCTGAAGAAGGCGCTTTATCCGTGGTAGATTTATATTATCCGTAGTTTGAGGAACATGTTTGACGAAATACCAACAAGCGTGTAAATATTTTTTACTCTGACAATGTAAAGTGATGTTAATATGTTATGGTATGTCGACTATTTGTTGTTAATATGTTATGGTATGTAAAGTGATGTTGGTAATATGTTATGGTTTGTAAAGTGATGTTAATATGTTATGGTTGTCATTCGTGATGTTGTTAATGTATATTGATTTGTAAAGTGATGTTGGTAATGTGTTTTGGTTTGTAATTGATATTTAATAACCCATCTCGGCAATGCCAGTCCATCACCCACGCATAACTTTCGGCACTAATCAACCGAAAACCATCGAAACTTCTCGGTATGGCAAGACCGAGAGATGTTTCTGTTACGGAACAGATACGACTCGTTCACCCGTGAACGCCCTGACTGGAAAATTCTCGGTCCGGACCAACTGAAAGTAGACGAGGTTTCGAGGTCTACATCACTCTCGGTTATAAGTCAACGAGGATCAACAAAAGATGTCGGAGGTACAAGTTCGAGACGTATTTGAACATGTCGGTTGTGCAGTGCAGGCAAGTTTCTCTTGGTTTCGGCTCTGAACGACCGAGACTACTTTCCTGATGCAAAAATGACGATCAACCAAAATGAGAATTAATTGAAAATAACTCAACACCACCAACTACACAGCTTTCGAAACATCCAAATATTAAGCGACAAATCAGTTTATAAACAGAAGTAATATCATAAGAAGAAACATGGAGCACTTTGCATAAGCTGAACATATTCACCAATTATTTTCCCAATAAAACTCACTCACACAAAATGGTTTCAATACACAAACATAACAAATACAATTTAATTAGTCCAATGAACTGAGAAACAATACCACAAGTCCCATATTTCACATGCCACATTTTCCATAATCCATCATTCAACAAAACCTCAAGTAATTGTTCCTCAATCCAACAAAAACTCAAGTAACTACTGATGAACCAAAGTTGATATTCCTCATTCATTTGGCTTCTTTAAATTCTTTCTTTGGTATTCCTTGCCATGCATTCTCTTTGGGGAGCGAGCATCGATCGTTGCAGGTGGTGCATTACCTGGGTGGAATGTGTAGAAGTGTTATCGTCTTTGGGGACCGTATATAGGGATTTGCCGGTAGGGCCGATGTGTCGGTTGTGTCGGTTGCGGTGGTGGGGGTGGTAGTGGTGGTGGTGGGACCGAAACTCCTCCCCGAAAGGAAATTGACGACGTCACTCGCCATTTGCCTTGCAGACTCCAACGTACACAACTCTGGCAGCAATAATTTTCACCTTAATGCCGCGTCCAACGCCCGCCTATTACGCTGATGAAAAGAAAATTAAATCCGTTAATGTAATACATATCGGGTTTTCAAGAGTTGGCTAACAATTATACATAATAGTTATACCACATTCAATACCTCAAGTAGCTCATTGTAAGCGATGGTCGTGGCAACCATGTCGTCATCAAAGTACCTCGGGTTGGTGATTAATGGGTGAGAGACTTTGAGGAACCATGGTAGATAGTCCGGTGTAGCCAAAAACTCGAACTCTGCCTTCTCACCGCGAACTTCGGGGGCCAACAAATGGTTGCGCCAAACGTTCCCAATTGTCTGCTTAGAACCCATACTTGACCGAGTATTTGAGTGCAGAAGGGCCTCGATGTGCTTCCAATGGCCGGTACGGAGGATCTGGTATAGATCGCACGTGGCCAAACTACCTCAGAATCCTCTTCGGATGGTAGGGCTCCACCACATCCATGTACTTCAGTGTGCCACTGTAGAAGGTCATCGCGTGCACAACTCCATTCTCCCGATGATTAACATATGAGTCCCAAGTAACCTAATGAAACATAGACAACCATAATTAGTAACCAGAAACTAAATGCAACATTTACCAACAAGAAGGGTGCAGTATTTCACATCACTTGGGTGCAACCCGTCCAATGTTCGCCTGATGGACTAAACCTTGTCAATATTCATCACGGTCTCGTGCTTTTGAACCTATATGCAGACACAAGGTTGCACGTAGTCCATGTATTTTGCATCGGGTGTGACGAGTCCAAGTTTGAAATACTCGTACACCCATCCCTGCAAATAGTTACAACGCTAGTTAGAGGAAAAATGCAAAAATAAATACTAATTACTCAGAAAAGAAGTATAGTCGATTTAATAAAAAACCTCAAGTAATGTGAGGTAGCCGGCAATCTGAGAAACTTGTACTTCGGTGGCAGACCCCAAGTGTCGGTACAAGTAGGCTAATGCAGCTGCACCCCATGCATAGTTTCCCACTTCGGCCAAATCTTCTAGAAGCTTCAACAACGCAATGGATACCCGAGATCCACTCTTATCCGCAAAAAGGGTGCGAGAAAGTAGGTACAACAAGTACGCCCGGGCTGTGCATTCTACATGAGGATAAGTTGTGTTCCTCGATCCAGCTTTGAGGCATCATCGACTCTTCAGCCAACATTTTCGCACTGTGAGCCCCTTGCTGATGTTCACTTCATCATCAGCATCTTCGATGCTAACCCCAAGTAGCTTGGACACCAGCTAAATCGCATCCGAGCGAGATTCGTCGGTATCCCTCGCAAAGTTCTCAACTGCCACCACTTTGCCCGTGATATGAATCTTCAGGAGCATGCTCACATCCTCTAAGGAGATCGACATTTTGCCGAATGGTAAGTGAAATGTGTTCTTCTCCGGCTGCCACCGCTCCACAAAGGCAGAGATAACCTCCTTGTTAGCCTTGCGATATGAGCAGTCGATCAGCGTATTCAACCCAGAGCGTTGAATAATCATCTGAAGGCCCGCGATGTCAGGGTGGCACGACTGTAAGTCCCGTTCTTGGATCTGAGCACCGTGATTGATATACTTGAGTGTCGGACGATCCTGCAACAACAAAAAACATTCCGTCAACTTAGTGAAAACCCAAAATTTTTAACTACTCCATTCAATGAAAACTTATATACCTCATTGCTCCAAATCGCTAATGCGACATGATCTTTAAAGCTTTTCAACAATGATCCATCTTCGGGACCACCGGGGAAAGGAGCACACATCTTTATATGCCCTTGTGACTCTCCTTCATTATTGGCACCAACACCACTAGTACTCCCACCCACATTACGATCACTACTTGTGGTGTCCGCCGGTGCTGATGAGTCACTACTACTAGACTCTGATGCATGAGCCTCATCTTCGCCTCGAGCAACTACAAGATCCGAGTGTCGCTGAATGTCAATTTTTGAACCCTCATCGTGCAATTCTAATTTCTTTGCACGTCCTCCACCAATCTTACCCTTTCCCTTCACATTGACCTTCTCTTTCTCTTTCTCTTTTCGATAAGATGCAGTCGGGGGTCTCCGGCCGCCTCGCCCACGGTTACCCCTCGACACCTCAATACCAACCTCCTCCCTACTCACCGGGGCTTTCGAACGAGCCATACCTGAGAAGACTACAACATGTAAGCGTCTACCGCAAAAACAGAAGAGGAATATAAAAAAAGAGCAAAATCTTCAATTTCTATAGTCTCGGTCAAGCAGGTTTGAGAAACCAATAACAATCTCGGTGACACGTGACCGATATATCAATATAAGTCTCGGTAATGCACAACCGAGACAACTGCTACTTTTTCGGTTGTAAATCACCGACATGACATCAACTATACACTTCGAATTACTCTCGTGAGATGGTACCCGATAGCAGTCACAGCGTTACGCTACCTAAAATAATAAGACAATTACAATTTCGGTGACGCGTGAGCGATATACCAAAATTAGTCTCGGCCACTCATTGCCGAGACTATATTCTCTCCTCTCTGGCCAAGAACCACGAGTTCCCAAAAACTTCCCCTACGTGTCGGCCATGCTTGGCCGAGTCTGTACGAATTTTTTCTGGCCTGGTGGCCGACAACCACGAATTCGCAATGCACGTACCATTGAATGCACCGCTACACAAACATAACAAATAATTGACCAAATGCAACTTAATTAGACTATCAACGTACCTTCAATCGATCGATTTCACGGCTTAAGCGCGAGAACAACGACGAACCCGAGCCCTAATGTCGAGACCAAATCTATCAATTTGGTGAGCCTCCAAACTCGAACGGCACAGCCAAAAATTGCCTACCACAGAGGAGAGAGGAGAGGAAAGAAGACAAACTCGGGGTTCGTAGGTTGCTTGCAATGGATTGAGCTCAAATTCGAGGGTTCAATAGCACGATGGTGGGGCGGTGGGGTGGTGGGGTGCCTCTACTTTGGTGGCAGGGGTATTTTTGAGATTTCGGGCCTCAATTTTAGGTGCCCTTGGTAATATGCTTTGTGCCCTCAACAAGATGGTGCCTTCATGAATTGGTGGGGTGCCCATAGCGAGCCTCTTTATTTATCACTTGGCTAGCAATGTGGTGACTAGAGATCATTAAAGGCAACAAGAACCTTACCATAATTTATGCGATCGGTATGCCGGAACAGATCAAATATTCGAGGATACTTTCTATGGTCATTCATTGATTGCTTCGAGTTAATAGATGGAGACAAATATTATTATGGTCTTCACACAGTGGATTTCAGTAATGTGAAGAGGAAGAAGTGGTCCTCCTCCTTCCTTGCTAAGGAGAAGAACAATGCAGGGATCTCTTCTTACTAGTTCAGTGAGTAGCAGTAGTATTAGGCCAATGGTCCTACTATATGAATGCATATATAAAGCACTTGATATTTGTGACGGCCCCAATTTCTCACAAACTGGGCCCCAGCCAGCTTAAGCCCACGTGGACCCCCGATCCAGTCTCGCAAAGTCAACGCAGACTTAGTCAGCCTTCCAATCCCTCATTATACGTAAATTCACAAGTTTAAGTTGAGTTATTTATATTTTTCAAGTTTTACAATTTAGCGGAAGCAATTACTACAAATAAAATAACTCAACCGTAATTGAAAAGTGTTAGACAACCTAATTGTGGAACCCAGTAAATATGTTATCATCAGATGAGAGTAAAACACGAGAAATTCACCTAGCTATGAAGATTTCCCCTTGCTGGACCGTAGATCTGCACTCAGTCAAATCCAAAAATGACGAGCACAGGTAAGTAAAGCCAGTAGGACATATATACAACATTTCACAATATCCAAAGCAGTCGAATTCATGCAAATAGAAAGAAATGAATAAAGAACGCATGAATATAAAACATTGTAACAAAACAATCGATACGTGAGGGTCCAGAATACAAAGAAACAAACAACAAGGAGTCCCGACCAAAAGGTCGTTGAGTCGCGGCAAAAGCCCAGCAGACTCGGGTTTAGGACGAGACACCTGCCTCCCAGCCCTAACCCTTGCGACTATGAGAAATCGACAGACCCGCTCATATCGCAGATAAATAGTAACCATGACTCACTTGTCAATGGACCACTCAACCAACAAAGTTCCAAAGATAGCACACCAATATTCGATAAAGTGAAATGAAGCTATCACAAAACAGTAAACAACAACAGCCAATGGAGGGAAATGAAATACTGTATAAGTCCCTAGCTGGTTTACTTACCTCGAGAAATCGCGAACCTCAAAACGTCTCGCCCGCGTCTCGATTTGCGCACCCGACACCCGACTCCTAAGTCCCTGGTGTCCATTTAGACATTTTAAGCCTATTTTACTTCAAATCATTCAAATCACACTGAAATTAGGTGAAATAAACCTCACCTCCATCGCGTCGTCGCGATTTCGTCGAAATTGCGCATCCGATCGTTCGACAACGCGCCACCGCGCCGTTCATCGCGTCGCAGCCACGCCGTCGCTCGACGGTCGCCGCGCCGCCACTCGCCGCCGCTGGCCGCATTGGTGGTGAGTTCCTCCGCGTTGCGTCGCGTCGCGGCGGTTCGTCGCTGCCGTCCAGGCCGTTCTTGCCGAGCCGTCGCTGCCGGCGTTACGCCGTCACGCGCTGTCGGCGCTGCTGCCGGCCGCCTCTCTGCCTCGCCGGCGCCACGACTCGCTGGCCGCTGCTCACTCCCGCTCTTCCGTTCGCGCGCCAATCGGCCGCGTCACGCTGCATTGCCACTGTTGGCCGGCCGCCGCGTCTCGCCGCCGATCTCGCCGCCGTCTTTGAGAGTCACCGGATCTGCTATCCGTCGCGCGAGCGTCACGGAGTCACCCACCCCAGCGTCACCGCGCGTTTGCAGCGATCGCGTCCTTCTGTGCGGCCGTCCGTGCCGCCGTCGACGTTGCCGCCGTGGCCGGAGCTCCATCGTCGGCGTCCCTCTCTCCGATCTCCTTCTTCACTCTCTCCTTCTTTCTTTCCCATGATCTTATATATTTTTTTATCATGTATATACATATATATATATATATATATACCTTTCATTTTATTTTCTTGTTGATTTCAAATCAAACGTATCATCGGAAATCAAGCAGCGCGCATCTCGAGGCACCAACCCGCCTCATTTAAAATTTCGATACTCGCGCTACACGCATCACGAGGCATATCCAATGTACACATTAAAACCACATAAATCTACTATAGCCACATTTCGGTCCTACGTCGGCACGCGACTCGAGGTGCGTCCCTGTTCGTGTTTCGGTTCTCCGCATTCCCTGCATATACTTTTCTCAACAATTAACATTAAAATCTAAAATTGGATATTACACATTACCTCGGAGTCTCCACCCGAGATTCGGATATACGCATTTCGACGAGTGAATCCCACAAACGACCCTAACCTGACACGTGGCACAAGTCAATTTTTCGGGTCGTTACAGTCTTCCCAACGAATTAGAATTTCGTCCTCGAAATTGAAGCAAGTCTCAAAGGACAATGGTGTTTAATGAATGAAGACCCAAGGCCATACTCGCCCAAGGCCATACCCCCATCTTACTCTGTAGGGCTGGACTCCTCCGCGACAAGTTGGGCTCCTCCGCGACGAGCTGGGCTCCTCCGAGACCTCTAAGCAAAGAACACACCATTGGTCTCCTCCCATCAATATATGTCAGGGCAACATCCTCGCAACATATATTGGAATACAAATGAACATTTTAATCTCATGATCTACTGTTACTAACATACGTATATCCGTTGTATGTCCCCGAGAATGTAAATCAGTCTCTCTGACTATCCGTTAGTCTCTCTTATCGAGTGAGTCTCAACCCAACTCGTAGGCAATAACATGAATCTGTTCCTGACTCTGTTGTACTTGGTTGTCCACACTCCCAAACAGGTACGTTGAAATCCCGATCCAAATGGAACATGTCCATGTCCTTGTCCCTGTGCATGACTAGACCGCTGTCTCTGTCTGTGCACTCGACTGGATCTCTGACCCTGTCTCTGGCCACTGCCTCTGCCATCAACCCTCTGATGGTACTTATGCTAAGGATCTGACGGTGCTGGCTGTTGTAATGCACTAGCATAACTCTGCACCGAACCATTTAACACTGGCGCCATATACACCACATATGGTGGAAACGCAATACGCTCTGAGGTTGATCTTTTTGCCACGACCGTCTAACCCTCGCACTGAATGTGACGACGCCGAGAATGCGACTGGTACTCCGATGCGTGTACTCCCACGCTCTCGCTAATCATAATATCGACTGCACCCCAGAGCGTCCACATTGACGCCACCGTAGTGCACAACCAGACATCGGCTTCGCCGAACAACGAAACTGATACGATACTCGACCTCATATGACCTGGTGTGACGTCATAACTCTTTGCGGCTCCGCGATCTGTACCACCATGAAACTGTCGCTGAACTCGCGAGACTGCCTCGCCTTAGCCATCACTCTAACACCCGTATCAGTCAGCGCGCTCAACATCTCCTCATGTAGTGTCTCATGTGTAGAAAGTACGAGCTCAACCTGAACATGTGCGTCCTCGGCCACTGTAGGCCCTGCCTACGTAGGCCCTGCCTGAACTGGAGATGTTTCAGGTGGGTTGTGAACTATAAAAACACGCTCAGCCTGAATAACTAGCGCTGCTGACGTAGACGACGACGGTGTAACATGTGCCCTTAAGAATCAAAAAATCTCCTGCAGTTGTTGGTAGTGCGATGTATGCAGCTCATCAGCAATCGCAAACCGCGAACCTGCAGCTTCACGATCATTCCTAAACCCGGTCTGAACCGTCGTCGCATTTTCCATAGCCACGAATCCTCGATATCGTATATATATTACAACACAACAAATATACCATATCGGATACATTTTTACAACATGCACTACTTGCACGTAAATTCCCTTCCAGTACGTTTACTAACGCATCTGAACAAATTTTAGCATGTGAGAATTATTGAGATATACGATCTCAAAGGATTTACACTTAGGCGACCCCTAACTTTTAGAACGAATTTGCAGACTCTACCTCAACTCGTAACACTTAATTCATTTACCAGTCCCTAAAGGTGGTGGTCGACTTCACCAACCCTGAGACGATAAATGCATAGTGTCACTAAAGTGGAGTTACTTGGGCTTCTGATCCAACACTACTACTCCAAAGCTTTCGTCAAAGCTAAGGAGTCCGTACATGATGTAATCATTAGCTCCCAAGTCATCTCAACACTCTGCTCCCTTAGAGTCTGCTATTCGTCCTTCTTTTTTTCAAACTTTACTTTCCTATGAACACCTATTCAGATTTTCTTTAGGGACATGCATAGGGAAAATAATCAATTTCTCTGAATCCGATAAATTTATCGTCAATCTTTCTTTTTTTCAATTTTACTCATCGTGTCTCCCGTGATACACAAGAGTAAATACGGCTATCAAAGTAGTTTTATCGTATCTCTATCGATAGTAGTATAATACAACACATCAAATACTCTCATCACTTCCCAACGAAGACTTAAGTCAGGATCATAAGGTTCCACTCTAAGTTCAACCATTTCTAACTTCAGCTGGTTTATATCTTATACTGGTTGTGGGTTAATCAATAGCTAAATGTAAAACCTTATGCTCTGATACCAACTGTGACGGCCCCAATTTCTCACAAACTGGGCCCCGCCCGGCCTAAGCCCACGTGGACCCCCGAGCCAGTCTCGCAAGGTCAACGCAGACTTAGTCAGCCTTCCAATCCCTCATTATACGTAAATTCACAAGTTTAAGTTGAGTTATTTATATTTTTCAAATTTTACAATTTAGCTCTTGATTAACCCACAACCAGTATAAGATATAAACCAGCGGAAGTTAGGAATGGTTGAACTTAGAGTGGAACCCTATGATCCTGACTTAAGTCTTCGTTGGGAAGTTTTAAAATTTAGCTGAAGCAATTACTACAAATAAAATAACTCAACCGTAATTGAAAAGTGTTAGGCAACCTAATTGTGGAACCCAGTAAATATGTTATCATCAGAGGAGAGTAAAACACGAGAAATTCACCTAGCTATGAAGCTTTCCCCTTGTTGGACAGTAGATCTGCACTCAGTCAAATCCAAAAATGACGAGCACAGGTAAGTAAAACCAGTAGGACATATATACAACATTTCACAATATCCAAAGCAGTCGAATTCATGCAAATAGAAAGAAATGAATAAAGAACGCATGAATATAAAACATTGTAACAAAACAATCGATACGTGAGGGTCCAGAATACAAAGAAACAAACAACAAGGAGTCCCGACCAAAAGGTCGTTGAGTCGCGGCAAAAGCCCAGCAGACTCGGGTTTAGGACGAGACATCTGCCTCCCAGCCCTAACCCTTGCGACTATGAGATATCGACAGACCCGCTCATATCGCAGATAAATAGTAACAATGACTCACTTGTCAATGGACCACTCAACCAACAAAGTTCCAAAGATAGCACACCAATATTCGATAAAGTGAAATGAAGCTATCACAAAACAGTAAACAACAACAGCCAATGGAGGGAAATGAAATACTGTATAAGTCCCTAGCTGGTTTACTTACCTCGAGAAATCGCGAACCTCAAAACGTCTCGCTCGCGTCTCGATTTGCGCACCCGACACCCGACTCCTAAGTCCCTGGTGTCCATTTAGACATTTTAGGCCTATTTTACTTCAAATCATTCAAATCACACTGAAATTAGGTGAAATAAACCTCACCTCCGTCGCGATTTCGTCGAAATCGCGCATCCGACCGGTCGACAACGCGCCACCGCGCCGTTCATCGCGTCGCAGCCACGCCGTCGCTCGTCGGTCGCCGGCGCCGCCGCTCGCCGCTCGCCGGCCGCTGGTGAGTTCCTCAGCGTTGCGTCGCGTCGCGTCACCGCTGGTTCGTCGCTGCCGATCCGACCCGTTGCCTTGCCGTCGCTGCCGGCGTTACCGCCGTCACGCTGCCGGTGCTGCCGGCCGCCTCTCTCTGCCTCGCCGGCGCTACGACTCGCTGGCCGCTGCTCACTCCCGCTCGTCCGTTCGCGCTGCCAATCGGCCACGTCACTCTGCACTGCTGGCCGGCCGCCGCCGATCTCGCCGTCGATCTCGCCGCCGTGCTGGAGAGTCGCCGGATCTGCTATGCCGCCGCGCAGGCGTCACGGAGTCACCCACCACCGAGCGTCACCGCGCGTTACCGCGCAGTCGCGTCACTGCGCGGCCGTCCGTGCCGCCGTCGACGTTGCCGCCGTGAGCCGGAGCTCCATCGCCGGCGTCCCTCTCTCTGATCTCCTTCTTTCTCTCACCTCCCGATCACTCTCTCCCTCTTCTTTCCTGATCTTATCCTTTTTTTATCATGTTTGTATATATATATATATATATATGTACCTTTTATTTTAATTTTTTTTTTGATTTCAAATCAAACGTATCCTCGGAAATGAAGCAGCGCACATCTCGAGGCACCAACCCGCCTCATTTAAAATCTTGATACTCGCGCTACACGCATCACGAGGCGTATCCAATGTACACATTAAAACCACATAAATATACTATAGCCACATTTCGGTCCCACGTCGGCACGCGACTCGAGGCGCGTCCCCGTTCGTGTTTCGGTTCTCCGCATTCCCCGCATATATTTTTCTCAACAATTAACATTAAAATCTCAAATTGGATATTAGACATTACCTCAGAGTCTCCACCCGAGATTCAGATATACGCGTTTCGACGAGTGGATCCCACAAACGACCCTGACCTGACACGTGGCACAAGTCAATTTTTCGGGTCGTTACAATATTATAGTAATTGATCCTTCGGTCTGAGTTACACTTTGTTGTTTACTTGATCACTTAGCAAAAATGTTATTAGTTTACAAATCAAGTGGTTGCTCGAGTGATTTGGTATGTCGTCTCTTTGTGTGAGAATAGAGGATGTTGGGTGGTGTAAATAAAGGTCTTTTATTGAAAAAAAAGAAAAGAAAGATGTTATTGATAATGTTTAATGCCAACTCACTAACAACCAATAAATTTGAAGAATAAAAAAAAATAAAACATCAAACCACAAGAGACACAAGAGGTTTGTTCACGTTGTTTGATCCACGATCTATATTTGTGGGACCTCATTTTTCGAGTGGTTCGACACTAACCTTGGCTTCGAAAAACTCTTAAGTAACCAAAACGAAGTTGAAAAAAAATACATTCATAGTTCTTATTGTTGTTAAGTATGGATGACTATGCATGTACACCAACATATTGTGTAGTGATGTAATTTGTATTTCTCACTAAATAGTATCATCACTTGTCTATGTATTGTCTTGTAACTTGTAACCATTTTTATTGTACACCAACTCTTCCATGTATTGTCAAATTACTTATAATGTGTTGTATTACATGTGGTGTATGTGTTACTTGTACACATTGTTTAAGTACATTTATCATCATCACCAAAGGGCCTATATAAAGGGTGTCAACCTCATTGTAGAAACACACCAAGTTGAATGAAGAACTTCTCATTCCAACTCTCTCATTTCTTCTCTTCTCTTTTGTAGTAGTAGTTTGTAGTAGTAGTAGAAGTTCTAAGTCTCCTACTTTCCTTCTCTAGTTTTTAGCAAGTTTCAATTCAATTTACAATATATTATCAGCACGAGCTTGCTCTAGCATAAAAGAGATCTTGAAGTTCAGGAAGGGTTGCTAAGGAGACAAAGCTATGACGGTATAGCTTTTGTTAATTTAAATAAGTTAAATTTATTTCCATGATTATCGTATATAGTTGCTTTCTTTTTATTACATGCGTTACTTATATATGCATACTTTATTCATACACTATGCATTATAACGTCACATATTGCGAAAGTATACTTTGTAGTTGCGTGTAGTATGATCTTCTACATCAGAAATCAAAAGTCAATATGTGACATAACTAGTTTTCTCGCTATATGATTAGTTATGCTATATTCTTGATTTTTATATTACAAATAGTGTTATGAGTTTGGGTTGATAGTGGGTAAGCCTTGTTCCCGGTAAAGTTAATACATTGAAAGGAAGACAAATTATCCCATTTGAGGAGGCATAGTTTTAAGTTGACTTCATCTCACCATCCAACTTTGAGGTTGTCTTACCAACTCATATAAGTAGTACATTTTGTATATTAATAATCAAGTTGTGATCATATATTTAATCGTATATTATTTATTTTATATAAAAGAGAAAATTTATTTACCCAATTTCTTGACATATTTTCAGACTATGACAAACCTTCAAAAACTTGAATTTGTTGCACTCGATATCACTAGCAATTTTTTTTTCATGGCAACTGGATGCCGAGATACATCTCCAAGCTAAAGACTTTGGAGAAACTATTATAAAAGGAAAGAAAACATCAATGCAAGATCGTGCGAAAGCACTGATATTCCTTCGCCATCATCTCCATGAAGGTTTGAAAAGTGAGTATCTCACTAAAAAAGATCCTCTCACCCTGTAGTTAAGCTTGAAATAGCGATATGATCACTAAAAGACGGTGATAATTATAAAAGCTCATAACAAGTGGCTGAATCTTGGGCTACAAGATTTCAAAACAGTTAGTGAGTATAACTCCATCATGTTTAATATTACCTCTCATTTGAGGTTATGTGGAGAAAATATATCCGATGAGGCAATGATGAAAAAAAACATTCAGCATTTTTCATGCCTCGAATATGTTGTTGCAACAACAATATCGAGCGTGTAAATTTAAAAAGTATTCGGAATTAATTTCTTGTCTCATGATGGCTGAACAGAATAATGAGCTTTTATTGAAGAACCATAACTCTCGTCCAATTGGTTCCGCTTTAATTAATGAAGCAAATGTTGCATCCTATAATGACCATAAAAACGGACAAGGAAAGAAAAACCACGGACGTGGAAAGGGGAAAGCTTTCTCTTATTCTAAAGGATCAATCGACAAAGATCGTGACAAACCCTATTCTAAATTTCGTGGTGATAAGTTCCAAAATAAATGAAATAAAAATGATGCCGTTCAGAATAAGGGAAAGAATGCCGCTGAAAATGGGCATGCTCATAATCATGACCAACCATGTCATATGTGTGGTCTGAAAGGCCATTGGGCTAATATATGTCGTACGTCTAAGCATTTTATTGATCTTTATCAAGCCTCCTTGAAGGAGAAAAGCAAAACAATTGAGATGAACTTCATTGTCGGAGATGGCTCGTCGGACATTAATTATATGGATGTCCCAAATCTTCACGATGATCCAAACACTAGTCTTGATGTTTTTAATGATCACATGTAATGCTTCTCAATTTTCTATAATTATATGCACTAATTTTTTTATTATGCTTTTAATTTTTATGTACTAGTTTCTTATTGTAAATGAAATGTCTTTTTTTTCTAATTTATCAAACATCGTTTATCTAGATGGATCATCAAATCATGTCCAAATTATGAACCAAATAAGAGCAACATTTGTCTTGTTGATTGTGTTACAACGTACACAATCCTTAAAAAGAGAGAATATTTCTCCAACTTGAACTTAGCTGAGGCTAATATTCAAACAATATCTGACATCTCTAATTTGATTAATGGCTCTAGAAGAGCAAATATTATGTTGCCTGGAGGTACAACAATTCATATTAACAATGCCTTATATTCTGAAAAATCCGGAAGGAATTTACTTAGCTGTAAAGATATTCGCCAAAATGGATATCACATTGAAACCATGAACAAAAATAATAGAGAATTTCTCTACGTCACATTGGTTTCAAATAGGAAAAAAGAAGTGTTGGAGAAATTCCCAGCTTTATCCTCTGGATTGTATTTTACTCATATAAGGCATGTCAAAACGAATGTCGTCTTAAATAAAAAAAATTAATGACCCAAAGACATTCATTTTATGACATGACTGATTTGGTAATCCAGGATCATTAATGATGCGAAGAATAATTGATAATTCGCATGACATCCTTTAAGAAGTCACAAAATATTTTCAGCTGGTGATTATAATTATGCTAGTTGTTCTCAAGGTAAATTGATAGTTAAACCATCCCCAAGTAAAATTGTTGTGGAATCTCTAGTTTTCTTAGAACGCATTCAGAGAGACTTATGTTGACATATTCATCCTCACTTTGGACCATTTAGATATTTCATAGTTTGATAGATGTATCAACAAGGTGGTCACATGTTTGTTTGCTTTCGACCCATAATGTTGCATTTGCTAGACTTTTAGCATAAATCATTAAGTTAAGAGCACAATTCCCTGACAACCCAATCAAGACCATCCGTCTTGATAATGCTGGAGAGTTTCAATTTCAAGCATTTAAAGATTATTGCATGTTATAGGAATTACCATTGAACATTCTGTTCCACATGCATGTGCATACCCAAAATGGTTTGTTAGAATCTATGATCAATTGTATTCAATTAATTGCTAGACATTTAATCATGAGAACTAATTTACCAACTTCAGTTTGGGGACATGCAGTCCTTCATGCAACATCTATCATTCATTATAGGCCTACTGCATATCATTAACATTCCCCATACAACTCATTTTAGGTCAACAACCAAATATTTCACATTTGAAAATTTTTGGTTATGCAGTGTATGTTTTTATACCATCTCCCAATAGAACTAAGATGGGTCCGCAACGAAAATCTCAAATTTATTTTGGATTTAACTCATCGTCCATTATAAGATACCTTATGTGGCGGCCCCGAATTTCAGGCCACCTTACTACCCGCTACATCACATCCCACGTCACCAAGTTTTGCCACGTCATGACCCGCTTATCCTTGACATTGCGCGAGCTACTTACACTTTTCCATTTAATCCAAACATAGCTAATTAATTTCCATATAATTATTAATGATTTCACTAGCCCGTTAATCAATTTATCAAGTTATAATGAAATTTTACAGCGGAAGTCTTAATTTAAGTAAGTTATACAGTATTCAACAATCCTAAGTAGTGAAAAACCCGGCAAAAGATACCATGTATATATCAAGGCGACTTAAGTATAATAAAAGTTCTATATACATGTAATTAGTGTTCTATGGTCCCCAAAACCCAACAAAAGTAAAATAAATACATACTGATATCACACACGAGCTAGCTCCACAATCTCAGAGGTAGTCGCCTAGTACCTCCTTGCCCTTGCCCTTGCTCCTCGAAGGATTTGTACTCAGTTACCCAACAAACACAGTGACGAGTCCAGTGAGTGAAATCCCAAGAGAAGTCCACACAATATTTATGAAATAAAATTGATAAACTACGAGACATGCGAATATAACACCTGACAACAGTACGTCATATTCACATGAATGTAAGCAGCACACGATAAGCAAAAGCAGTAGCGTGAAATAAATAAACAGCATATACCAATTAAACCAGTTCCGAAATAAAGCATTAATCAGTAAACATCTATATAATCACGAGAAAACTCTGACCTACACCAGCCAGTAATCGATAAATCGAATAGGAACCACGTATATACTTACAGGCTTACAGTGGCTAAACCTCAACTTTAGTAAACGACATGGTCATTTTTCGATGTTGTTACACATCAGGACCACCCTAATCCTTCCCGATAGTCGTAGATATATTCTACTACCATCGACACAAGCACTATCACAAGTAACCAGTGCATGCGATTTAGCCACAACCAATATATACGCATACCGAAATAGGAGCGAAAACCCCATGTGTGCCCACCAGCAGTCACACATGAAAAAGAAATCGATAAACCAAATCATGAATTTTGTGAGGCATTCTCCGACTTCCCCGGACTCCCGTATCCGACCCGACTAGCTCCCCAATACCCGAGCTACGGTCCCCTAAGTCCTTGATGTCAGTTAAATGTGTTTATTGTGTATTCAAATTAGTTGAATATGTTTCAAATCGATCTTCCCAAATCAGCCCTAAAGACTAAATTAAGTCTCAATTTCAGTCTTATGTTACGACGCATTTTTAGGCATAAAATGGTCCAGATCTTGAAATTCTCCACCAATACAAAGATCATCGATCTCTATCTTAGCTTTTTGAAAAGGTTTAGCTTGCAAAATTCTAATTTAAAATGAAAAGATATCATGATTCTACTAAACATAGCTCTAATTAGAACCTAATCCGACTAGCAGACTTAGAAAATATATTCCTCCCAATCTATATATCCAAAAAAGGTAATTTTTGGTCACAAGGTACCAAACATACCTAAATACAACATAATAAAAGATTAGCTCATTTGGATAAGTAGTTAAGGAGTTATTCTTTTAACAAGTTTAGTTTCAAAACGTTTCTTCTGATTTTCAGTACCTATTTATAAAGCACTTTTGGATATGAAAACGTTTGAATTACAACATTTCCAGTTAAGAAAAGTTGTTACCTTTTGGGTAAGCTTTCAAATGCCACATGTTTGGGTCGATTTGGATCTGAAATGAGCAAGTTATGACCAAATTACATAGGCTAAGTCTTAATATAACATGCAGAATTTTAGTTTTTGTCTTGCGACTTCAAAAATTCATATCTTTATGATTTCAAATCTAAATTAAGAACTTCAATATAGCTGGATTATCAGCTTCAAATGACGAATCCAAATATATAAAATAATTACAAATATTCAATCATCTACCTTCTGAAATTAGTTGAAAACCAGAAATGATTTCAATCTTAACATATACAGATGTGTACCTAGTTGATGTACCACCTAGCTTGAGAAATTCTCACCAATCTTCCATGGATTCCTTCTCTCCATCAACCTCCTTCTTCTATAGCAAGTTCTCTTGATTTATAAGTTGAAAATAAAAATGGTTTCCTTGCAAGTGTTGATCTTATATATTAAGGTAATATTGATTTTTAGCCATTGATCTCCATGTATTTACGTATCTTGAAGCTCATCTAACGATCCACACCTTGGCATGTATCCCACTAACTCCCACTAATCCAATCAAAGTGACACTAATTTGCTACTCACATGATTCCTATATGTGTCAACACGTATCTCTAGGACAATCTCATGGTTTTTAATTTAAATAATCAAACTACATGCATTGATTTATTTGATTCAATTACATTAGCTTGAGCCCATTATAATATATATGGTTAGTGTTTTCATTCACCAAATTGACAAATTTTGTAATCCCATTAACCCTCGACTACATAGCACTTGATGTCCCGCGTCTCGGCATGCAATACGAGGTACGCCATAGCCTATTATTTTAATTGAATTTTACTTGGCCTGACCATTTTAATTGATTAACTAGTCATCCTAACACGGATTAGTCTAGTTTCTCAGTATACCCGTAGTTCGCCTATCTGACACCTGCATTGACACATTGCTCGAGGCAAACACCCGTCACACAAACTCACCTGAAAGCAACATATACACATGCGGTGCAATATAATAATAATAATAATTTTTTCAACACTATATATACACAACTACCATCCATAAATAACATATTTCATTGGTTCTCGTGTCCGAGTCAACCTAGTTGTCCCTCTAATGCCTAATTTACGACCGTTAATCTCCGAGACTAACCATAATCCTAGTTTAATTAATTTGAGCAATTTTTATATACTGCACGTTTTGCTGATTGTCACTTTGATGAAGCAATTTTCCCACTATTAGGGGGAGACATGAAGCCAATTCAAAAGAAATTACGCGAAATTGTTTGGAATGCATCAACTTTATCATATTATGATCTACGCACAAATCAGTGTGAACTTGAAGTTCAAAAGATCATTCATTTGCAACAAATTGCAAATCAATTACCTAATGAATTTTTTGACGTAAAACGAGTGACTAAATCACATATTCCAGCTATAAATGCTACTGCAAGATTGATGTCTCTATGCAACAAAATGCACAGAACCAACGAAACGCTTAAAGCGTGAAAGACTAATTGGTTCAAAGGATACAATTCCTTGAAAGAGGAAAACGGGAGTAAAAATAAATGAAAATCAAAATACTCCTAAGAAAGCACAAGAATCATTTGATAAGGATTTGTTAGAACAAGTTGATTCTAACGATGAACAACTACTTCTAGAAAAAGACGAAAAATATGAAAATAATGAGACCTTAATAAATTATTTAAACTCTGTTAAGATTTGTGATCGAAATAATATTGTTTCTAATGATATATTTGCTCTCAATGTATCCTTTGAAATATGTGAAAATGATGATAATCCAGAACCACGATCAATGGACGAATGTCGAAAAAGACCTGATTAGCAAAAATGACAAGAGGTTATACAAACAGATCTAGACTCGTTGAAGAAACGAGAGGTTTTTGGACCGATTATTCAAACGTCAAATGACATAAAGCCTATTGTATATAAATGAGTATTTGTACGAAAAAGAAACGAAAAAAATGAGATTACAAGGTACAAAGCAAGACTTGTGGCTCAAGGTTTCTCACAAATACCTGACATTGATTTTGAGGAATCATATTCTCCTGTTATATATGCAATCACATTTCGATTCATGACAAGCCTTGCAGTTTTTGAAAGGCTTGATATGCATCTAATGGATGTTGTTACAACATATCTGTACGGATCCCTGGACAATGAGATATATATGAGAATCCCTGAAGGATTTGAAATATCCGAATACATAAAATCAAAACCTCATCACATGCATTCTATAAAATCACAAAGGTCTTTGTACGGATTGAAACTATCCGAACGAATGTGGTACAAACGCCTTAGTGATTATTTACTTAAAGAAGGATATGTAAATAATTCACTTTGTCCAAATGTCTTCATTAAAATATCATCAATATGATTTGTGATTATTGTTGTATATGTTGATTTAAATATAGTGGGAAACAATGATGACATCGTTAGAACATCCGAATACTTGAAAAAAAAATTGAAGATTAAAGAACTTGAAAAAACAAGACTTTGCCTTGGTTTGCAAATTGAACATTTTCCTAGTGGAGTACTTATTTATCAATCAAATTATATTGAAAAAATATTAAAAAGATTTTATATGGACCAGACACATCCATTTAGCTCTTCAATGGTTGTCAGATCACTTGAAGTGGATAAGGATCAATTTCGACCTCATGAAAGTGATGAAGAGTTACTTGATCTGGAGGCACCATATTTAAGTGCAATTGGTGTACTTATGTATCTTGCAAATTGTATAAGACCTGACATTGCTTGTGCTGCTAACCTACTTGCAAGATACAGCTTTTCACCAACTCGAAGATATTGGAATGGTATTAAACATGCTTTTCGATATCTTCGAGGAACAAGTGTTATAGGTTTGTTTTATTCGAGAGGAGTAAAATGAAATCTCCAAGGTTATGCTGATGCTGAATTTTTATCTGATCCCCACAAGGCTCGTTCTCAAAAGAGATATGTATTCATTGCTGTATTATGGAAGTCAGTAAAGCAAACTATGGTTACTACTTTCTCCAATTACTCTAAAGTACTTGCAATTCATGAAGCAAGTCGTGAATGTGTATGATTGAGAAACATGATTGAACATATTCAAGAATTATGTGGATTGCCTTCAATAAAAGGTTTTCCAACCATATTATATGAATATAATGCAACATGCATCGCACAATTAAGTGAAAGATTCATAAAAGGGGACATAACAAAACATATTTCATCAAAATTCTTTTATGCACATGAGCTTCAGAAGAATGGTGAAATTAATGTCAAGCAAATCCGATCGAGTGATAACCTTGCTAATTTATTCACAAAAGCCTTACCAACTACGACATTTAAGAGACTTACATATGATATTACATTGTGTAAACTTAAGGACATTGCAAGTAAAGAAACAAAACAGGTTTTACCCATGTTCACATGAAGCGGAGTTATTGATTAGTGTATTGCACTCTTCACTACAAAAAAAATGTAAATTAGAAACGGAAATAGCAACGGAATTTAATTCTGTTTCTAATCAGAAATGGTTAGAGACGGAATTAAGACGGAAATAGTCAGAGACAGAATAAAAATAGATTACAGACGGAAATAGAGACGGAAAAGACACGAAATTAAAATCCATTTCTAAAAAAGTGGCGCCAATTTTCCACCAAAAATTCAGTAGTTTATAACTGTCCATCACGTCTCGAGATTCGTGTATCAATAGATGAAATATTTATGCGTTTCAAACCCTCTCTCTCCTCGAACTCTCTCTCTCTCTCTCCTCGAACGAATCCTCTCCCTCTTCCTCGACCGAACTCGACCTCTCTCGAGCTCACCGGCAGCTCGACAACTGCTCTCTTCACCGGCGGCTCAACAACTCCTATCTTCACCGGCTCTGCAACTCCTCAACTCTCTCTCGTCTCGAACTCTCACTCTCTCCGAAGCCCTAAGTCTTTGCGAAATGGTCACCGCATACAACCATTGTTCACCAGTGCTCTCCAAATCTGATCTCTTCACTGTTGAGGGCAGTTACGACTTTGTTGGTTGGAGATTAGAGAGCTAGTTTGGGAAATTTAGTGTTGTTTGAAGAGATTTGGAAATGGGGGTTTGGATTTGGTGGGTTTTGGCGGTGGTGTTCTGAGTTTGAGTTGCTCTCTGTCGGAGCTTGTGCCTTCTGCCGTCACCGCCGCAGAAGCCCTCTCCGCTGTCTGCTCTGTCTGTCGTCGTCGTCTGCTCTGTCCCTCGTCGTCGTCGTTTGCTCTGTCCCTCTTCGTCGTCTGCTATGTCCGTCGCCGTCGTCTCATCTCTTCACTGCAGCCATTGTTTTAAGGTTTGGGATCCGAAGCCCCGTCTTCGACATTGAGGTAAGTAATCCACAAAGCACCCGGTGTGGTTTCGGCTCGACACCCTCGCATTTGTCAACCCTAGTTGTTGATGAAGATGTGCCCTAACCTCACTCGAAGTCTTTCTGCTTCCTCCCTCGCCTCCTAACCTCTTCAAGCCCTGAACTCGCGAAGCTCAGAATTGCTCCACCATTTCTCTCATTCGCGAAGGTTAGAATTGCCTCCTCTCTCATTTGTGCCCTTATCTCCTTTGCCTGATTTCTCATTCTCTTCTAGTTTTGGTTGAGGACTTCGATTGAGGTATTTGCTATCAAAATGCCTGAGGCAAAGTTTCAATATATGTATTCTTTTATAGGCCTGAAATGTATTGAGCTCCCTAAACAGGGCCGTTTTGCAATGTCTGCATTCTTTTAGTTTTAGTTGAGGACTTCGATTGAGGTATTCATTGTCAAAATCCCTAACTATTTCCAGAGTTCAGCCGTAGTTAAATGTGAAAGAAGTGATAAATTGTTGATCCATATAGCCGATCTCCTTTCTTATTACTATTACCCATTGTTTGTTTCTCAAGTGTATATAATGACTCAGAGATCAGTTAATCTTTTGAGTTTGATCTTTTAGGGGGCCATTATCTCTTATTTTTTTATGTTAAATGAAAGTGTCAATGTTGAAATGTTTCCAATTACTTTGTTCAAGAGAAGGAAGTGGAAGACGAGATTACAAACAATAATGATGATGAACTTGCAAAGCGCTTGAACAAACAAAGGCGGCAAGCAGTAGCAGCTGCTCGTGGCAGACGAAGAGCCATTTTTGTAAGAAACTCTGCCTTAGTAAGTCAATATCTACGTTAAATTTCTATGTGATTTATATCTTATTAAAAGTCGATTTCTTGCATCCCACCTACCTACGAATCCAAGTGATTAACTTCATACCAAACTAATAATCGAGTTGTCCACTTTTTGGTAAAAACAACAAATTATATAAGCTGATTGTATTAGCTAGATACATAATCAAGTCCTAGCTAGTGTGGAATGTAGGAAACATGAAAGTTATAATTACTCACCCTGAGAGAGTGTCCTTGCATCCTACCTACCTACTAATCCACTTTGCAAGTAATTGCTTATACCTTTGATCTTTCTATGCAGGAAGATGTATATCGAAATTAGAGTTCTTGAAATCACGAAAACGAGCAGTTAAGCTTAAGTTACCCCTACTTAAAAAATAAATTTAATGCTACTATTATATTGTTACCATTATGTGTGTTTGAGCGTTTTTCTTTTCTTTTCAATTTTGGTAGTGAATTAATGTAAAAGACAACGAATACCATCAATTCATGGTAACAATAGTGGAAAAGAAGACTTAAATAATGTGAATAGATGTAATCTAAGCTATAATTGATTTGAATGTTTTTGAGGGCTCGTAGATGTGCGTAGGAAAGAATTGTTTCAACTTGTGTAAATTGTGAAGTCTGTGGTAGCCGCCATTGTTTGATCTTATAATTAAACTAGATGATTCATGCTAACTAATGGCTTCATTTTCAAATCATTTAGATCCTAACTAATTAATGCGTCTCAAGTTAACTAAATAAAGGGTAATGGAAGAGTTTGATCCATGCGGCTGACGCCAACTAATTTGATTAATGAATGTCCTCATATTTAGCATTTTTATAACATTTGTGTGCAGACTGATACATCTGAGATGCCACCTACCGTGAATGAATTGTATTTGCATCTCCACACTGTAAATCACGATAGGGTGACATTCATCGATACTAGATCGGATCGGTTCTATGTAAGTATAGAATTACGAGCTAAATAGTAGTAACTTTACTTACTAGCATATCATTTTAGTTGCTTATTGTTGATCATTTTACTAGCATATCATTTTACTTACTAGCATATCAAGGGTAATGGAAGAGTTTGATCCACCGGATCAGCCGGTGGATGATGAGGCGGTGTACTACAAGGTGGCGGGTGAGTGTCCCAAAGGACGTGTCTACGGTCTCAGGTCGTTAGGGAGAAAGAAGAGAAGATACGCAGATCCTGGTGCTAGCGCATCCCAGGTGCTAGCACAACGAGGGATGAGCAACTTTATGATACTTAGGTATTTTTATGGTTGTTGTAGAACAATGAGAATGATAGTTTTTTTTATGGATACTTAGGTATCTTAGACATTTATTATACTTGACTACCTTTCGTGAATATATAAATCTTTTTTAATATCGAATTGTATGTTTTTTTCTCATTTGAATCTTTGTTGTTGATATATATTGTTGATTATTGCATGTATGTGAAATTTTACTTTTTTGGGGATGTTAGCACCCCCAAGGAGTTGTTGGAGGGGGTGCAGGCGATGGAGCAGGTTCTGTTGTTATTTTCAGTTTTAGAAGTTTCGATGAACCAATTTGGTTCTTGCGAATATTTAAAAAAAAAATTAGGCATAGAAACGGAATATAGACGGATTAGCAACGAAATTTATAAATTCCGTTGCCAATCCGTCTCTAATTTATGAAGAAATAGCAAGAAAAAACTGGGTAAACAGAGTTTAGAGACGGAATAGAGACGTATTTGCAACGAAATTTATGAATTCCGTTGCTAATCTGTCTCTAATTTGCAACGGATTAACAACGGAATGCAAGCAAAACCATTCACTTTGGAAGAATGTTCATTTATGTTTCGTCTCTATTCTGTTTCTAAATCCGTCTCAAATCTGTCTCTAATCGGCAACGGAAACACATTTCCGTTGCTGACTAAATTAGCGACGACAATTTTAGTGACGGAATAAATTCCGTCTTTGTTTCGTTGCAGAATTGAATTAGAGACGGAATTTATGCTAATCAGCAACGGAAATTTCCATTTCTGAGCGGCTGTTTTTTTTGTAGTGCTTTTTCCCTTAGATATGATTTTATCCCATTAGGTTTTCTTAGCAAGGTTTTTAATGAGACAAACCTAACAATATTATACTCATCTTAAGATTTATGAAAACAGTGTACTCTTTTTTTTTTACTATATTTTTCCCGCAGGGTTTTTCTTAGTAGAAGTTTTAATGAGGCACATTCTCTAAGGAAGTTTCATCTAAGGGGGAGTGTTGTGAAGTATGGATGACCATGCTTGTACACCAACATATTGTGTAGTCATGTAACTTGTATTTCTCAATAAATAGTACTTGCACTTATCTATGTATTGTCATGTAACTTATAACCATTTCCAATATACACGAACTCTTCCATGTATTGTTAAATTACTACATGTGTTGTATTACATGTGTGTATCTAGTACTTGTACACACTGTTTAAGTACATTTATCATAATTACCAAATGGCCTATATAAAGGGTGTCAACTTCATTGTAGAAACATATCAAGTTGAATGAATAACTTCTCATTCCAACTCTCTCATTTATTCTCTTCTCCTTTGTAGTAGTAGTTTGTAGCAGTAGAAGTTCTAAGTCTCCTACTTTCCTTCTCTAAGTTTTAGCAAGTTCCAACTCAATTTACAATACCTATGACATTTCTTCTTAAAAAAAAAAACTTGAAAATAATGCCAAAATCGACAATGCCTACAAATCACAAGAGAGAGTGGAGTGAGAGGACAAATCGATCTGGCGAGGCACGCCACATTTTAAATTGGCGTTAATAATTGCCATTTTATGATCTTTGATTCACTTGCAAAATTTCAGTATTCAATACTCTTGAGTTACCTAAGCTTATATATTGGTGTCAAATGTTGGGCATGGGAAAATAATAACCGCGCGAGCGTTCCTTTTAATAACCTGAGAAACAAAAAGAATAAAAAAAATAGCAAGCATTGGAGACGTCGCTGTTGAATCCAATTTTATAAACCCAATTGAACTTCAGTGGCAGAGATTGTCATGATGATGTTGATGAGTTTCATTTTTTGTATAACGGTGATACTTCAGCTCTCGATCAGTGATGGCCTCGTAAATATAAGCCGAAGTGATTTCCCAACTGGGTTTGTGTTTGGGGCTGGTTCCTCTGCTTACCAGGTCTCATTAATTCCGATTATAAATATCCACTTTGATTGCTAATTGTTTTAAATCATGAGTTTGCATGCATGCAGATCGAAGGTGCGGTTGCTGAGGATGGAAGAAAACCCAGCATTTGGGACACTTTCACTCACGCTGGTACATTTTTTTTTTTTTTTTGGCCTCTCATGCAGCAAGAATTAATTACTTAATTAGTGATCATGTTCATATATACATACTATAATGTTTTCATAGTTGTGTGTTTTAATTTCTCTCTTTTGTATATTTGTTTTTGGTTGTACTAAATCGAGCACAATGGAAGAGTTTGATCCATGTAGTCGACCCCAATTAATTTGTGACTGAGGCTATGTTGTTGTTGTATATTTGTTTTCTGGTGCCTTTAATTTGCTATGTGCAGGAAAAACGGGTGATAAGAGTACCGGGGACATTGCTTCGGATCAATATCATCATTACAAAGTACGTACTGCAACATTTATTAGATCGATATTTAATTAAGTCTGTTTTTAAGTAATTCAAAAAGAGCAAAATGCCGCTAATTAGGGGTGTGGTGAAGTGGCAAAGAAAGAAGCATTTTAACTCTGATCGAGGCAAAGGTAATGATCATGGGTTCAATTCTTGGTAGCTTGATTAGTGAATCCAAGGTAAGGAGGGCTGAAAAAAGGTTTGGACAAACCTGATTATCAAAAACAAAAATGAGAATGAGAAAATAGAAATGCCAATATATATATATATATGGAAACAAAGAGAGGCAAATGCTAACAATAGGACTCGAACCCGAGGCATTTTACAAGGGAAGTGCGGATGCCATGTTAGACGTTTGTGGCATTGTCATGAAAGATGTTGCTTTTAAGTAGGGAGCAATGAATATTAGGCTCTTTGATAAACACTGATTTTGTGAAGTTACTGTATTATTGGTTGATGATGTGAAAGAGAATTTCAGGAGGATGTGAAGTTGATGCACGAGATGGGACTCGAAGCTTACCGTTTTTCTATTTCATGGAGTAGGCTCATTCCACGTAAACTAGCTAACACAATCTCTTTGGTTAATTTGTTAGTGGTTTGTTACAATTTGATCATTTACGACTTATTTATCTATTTTTCTTGGCTGCAGATGGACATGGAGCTGTCAATCCCAAAGGATTAGATTACTACAACAATCTCATCAATGAGCTTGTCAGCTATGGTATTTTTCGTTTTCTTTCCTTGTTTGTTTTTGCTATATATGTATATATGTGCTGGCTTAAGTTGTCTCTCTTTTTTATCTAGTTAATGCTAGTTGATATTGAAATCGCGGTTCAACCACGAATAAGAATTAGGCAATAATCCAACCAATTTATGAAAGAGAAGGGAATTTTATTTCAATCTGTATATATATATGATGGAAATTAAAGTGAAATAATGCACTTGGTCGATGCATCGACTATGTACTAACAAGTGTGGTGACAGGGAAACCACGCGCGAAAACTAACATGGAATGACAATTTTCAGGATGCATATATTTTTTTATCATTGAAAAGGGAAAAGCTTTGTTGTTGTTTATTCCGCCCAATAGACCGTCAATCTTTGCCAAGTTGTACTATAATATTGATGCACAAATTTTTTTTTTTTTTTATGAAACGGAGGCGATACTCCTTTTATTAATATATTTATAATTATATGTATGAAAAAAAAAACTAATTGTGAACCCCAAAGTTTTTCAGCCTCAGCTCCCATCTTTCTTCCTTTATGCCAAACACTCGTACATATTACCCAACTATCCAATACTCCCGTATCTCAAATCTCACTCACCACTTGCCACCTGTCACCATCATCATCACCACAAACACAAAAATGAAACCAACAACAACTCGATCTTGATCAAACCATACCAAGATCCAAAGACGAAAACGAAGGCCGCCGGACCTCCGCACGCCTCGACTTCTCTCCACAACCCTAATGCCTTGCTCAAACCCACCTCCATCTACACCCTCCTCCATCGATACCTCCATGAAATCCATGAAATCTATGAAACCCTCTTACACACCTTCACCTAAATCCACCAAACCCCTCCTCCACTGAACTCCTTCCAACCCACCAAACCCTCCTCTAACAAACGCAACTCCGTGAAACCCTTGGTCACCCTCTCGCCCAAACCTCCATCAGCATCTCCCCCAAATCGATGGAAAAAAAAAAAAGAAAAGAAAAAGAAATGGGGGCCACCGGCAACATCCAAGACCACCGAAGTAGGTCTCACCGACGCCGGCAGCCCCGAACAGAGTGAATCCGGAGGTAGACTCTCAAAAGGGGCGACAACGGTAGGGTTTCTCTCAACCAAAACAAGAGAAACCCTACTTCTCAAGTAACTTCATGGGGAGCAAATTTTTTTCATTGATGCATAAAACTTGACACTAATAGTTGCTTTATTCATACCTTTAACAGGAATTAAGCCTCATGTTACTCTTTGCCACATGGATATCCCCCAATCTCTGCAAGATGAATACGATGGATATTTGAGCCCCAAGTTCATGTACTTGCTCCTCCATTGACCATAAAAGCAACATTTTCTAGCTGAGATTGTTTTCTTTCCTGATATTTAACTTATGCCGCAGTGGGGACTTTACAGCATATGCAGATATCTGCTTCAATGAATTTGGTGACAGGATAAAACATTGGACTACTTTCAACGAACCAAACATACAAACAGTTGGTGGCAATGATTTTGGTATTATTCCACCAGGCCGTTGCTCTTATCCTTTCGGTGTTAATTGCTCAATTGGAAACTCAACAACAGAACCTTACATTGGCGCGCATATCATCTTATTGTCACATGCATCTGCAGTACAGCTTTATAGAGAAAAGTATCAGGTATATATATCCGACGTCTTTGCGATCCATTCTTTCGATAGTTTCTAAATAATGTGCAGTAGCTTCAAAAGTTCTCAAGCTGTTAATAGAAATATAATGTTGGCACTTGGCAGAAAGTTCAAAGAGGCCAAATAGGGATAACAATCCTAGCATTTTGGCTTGAACCTATATCTCACTCACCCAAGGACATTGCGGCTAAACAAAGAATGCTTGATTTTCATCTCGGTTGGTAAGTATATTAAGGTACTTGTGGTCTTCTTGATTTACATGCATGCAATCCTCATTTTAGTAAGTTAACAGGATCACGCGATTGACAAACTTTAATTGAAACTTCTTTGATGATGACGAATCAGGTTTTTAGATCCCGTAGTGTATGGAGATTACCCTGCTTCTATGAAAAACATCGTTGGATCTCGATTGCCACTTTTTACTGAGAATGACTCAAAGCAATTGAAGAGCTCCTTTGACTTTATTGGCCTTAACCATTATTCATCCCTTCCTGTTGAAGACTTGCCTATAACTTTTAGCAAGTATGGGAGCGATTATGCTGGAGACACGTCCGTTAAGGGATTTTGTAAGTCAAATTAAATTTGATCTTATTCTTTCAATCAAATGCAAATGGAACAGAGGTTGAGTCCACGAGAATGTGTGCCTAAGTGAGAGAGGCTTTATAAGTGTAGGAGGCTCCAATGCTGCAGTGTCCAATTAAGGGTCAAAGACTCAAAGCATGTATATTTATTCCAACTTCTGAAGGAGTTATTTATTGATTTTACAGTTCTTAAAACTGTATTTCCAAAATCGGAAGAAAAATTACCAGTCCATCTTTATCTTTAGCTCATGGTCGATAGAAACAAATCTTTAGCTTTTGGGATGCTGGGGATATTTGAGTTTAAGTCCACCAAATTGAGGTCACTATTGGATCTTGAAAGAAGTGGGATAGAAAGCAAAAATGTGAATTGCTTGATTTATACAATTTAGTGCACATTACGAGTCTCGACATGACTGAGTAACGTAACGGGCAGCTTATTTCATAAACTTTAGTATAGCATTATATAAACCCTTGTTTATTGATCATAGCTAAGCTAATTCGTTTTTAAATGTTCTTGTGAAATGTATATTTAACCAGTAGACTTTGGCTATTTATCCTGCAATGTAAAACAATCTTCACAAATTAAGTATTTCATTGTGTTTTGGATGTATCTCACATTAAATTTGATGGTGGTCTAATCAATGATTGCTTCTCATGCTTTGGATGCAGTTTCTACATCTGTGCTTCAAAGAGTAAGTAACATAGTTAGTTCTGGTTGCCTGGAGTGTTTTTTTTTTTTTTTTTAAAAAGGGATTTACCTCAATAACACAAGTTGAACTTCTCGATAGGGTCCTCCTACTTCGCCTTTCAATCAACGGTCAATGCAGAGATTGTTGGAATATGTCAATGTGAAATACAAGAATCCTTCTGTTGTTATCCATGAAAATGGTATTCGTATACACATATCCTAGCAGTCTACCAGCATTGCAAATTTTTATTGATTCATTTGTTAATTAGTTCTCTTGACATGTCATGGACCCTAAATGAAATTAGGATTGCGAAGCGATGGTGACAACTGCAATGCTCAAGCCCTGAACGATACAGAACGAATCAAATACTTGCAAAGTTATATCGGAAGCTTGCTTTTTTCGATAAGGTATTACTAATACTTCAGTCTACTACTCCAGTACCAAAAAACATGAATGTGCAATGTAGCGAGTCAAGGCAACAATAACCTTACCTTTATTTATGCAACCAATATGCAGGAACGGATCAGATGTTCGAGGATACTTTGTGTGGTCATTCATGGATTGCTTTGAGTTATTGTTTGGGTACAAATCTCATTATGGTCTTTATGCTGTGGATTTCAACGACACGAAGAGGAAGAGGTACCCTAGGATGTCTGCCAGGTGGTTCTCCTCCTTCCTTGCTAAGGAGAACTTTGTACTGTATATGTAAGTCCTGTATATGTCAAGTTTTCAAGGAAAACTTCGAGATCCTATATAAACACTGAACAAATGCCTCTTGAATGCCTTGGAACCTGATGTACTTTGTTTCGCCGTATTAATAAGATCTCCCATGTTATCTCTTGTTCAACCTCTGCTCCAGGCTATATTAATTGTTCTATTTTGAATTTTACTGTTGCTTGCATATTACATTATTTTTGTCATGCCTAGTATTTTAAGAGTATGGTTGCTCATTTTATATAGAGCTAGCTCGTTATGGGTCGGGACAGGCTTGAATGAACTTGTTAACTTTATAAAAAAAAAAATATTGAAACACAAATACATGCAAGTAACATTTCACAAAGGGAGAAAGTACAGGAAGACTTGGAGTCCTACTTCCAGCATTAGACGTAAACATGGAGATGAAAATACAAATTTTATATATATAGCCGGCTTAAGTAATATAAAACAAATGTAGATTGTTTTGTAAGTGCATGAGGTGAATCGTCTGTATATCATTGGCAGCATTGGAGACGTCGCAGTTGAACTGAATTTGATAAGTTCAATTGGTACTGCTACGCACGACCCTTCTGTGCCAGAGATAGATGGTGAGATTGATAAGTTTCATCTCTTCTATAGTGGTGATAGTAGGCGTGCATCTTCAGCTCAGTAATGGCCTGATCATAAGCCGAAGTGATTTCCCAACTGGGTTTGTGTTCGGCGCTGGTTCCTCTGCTTATCAGGTTCAAATTTCTAATCATTTTCAATGCATGTGCCTATATACTTCGATTTTGGTCCATGTCGATTTGAATTATAAGTTTTCAGATCGAAGGTGCTGCTGCTGAGGATGGAAGAAAGCCCAGCATTTGGGACACTTTCACTCACGCGGGTATCCTCTATTTTTTGGTCTCTTTTTATGCAAGAAATATAATTAATTAGTACTCATGTTTATGATGTTTCAATGTTATCTCTGTGTTGGAAAATTTGACAAAATAGCCCAAAATAGACCTCAATAATGAAAACTAACTCATGATTTTCAAAATTATTTTTTTAGCTCAAATCTAGGGTCGAAAAGTCATTTCTGCCATTCACTTAATAACAACGAATTTCCCTCCAATTCTTCCTCTCTCCATCGTCTTTATCCATGGACTTTCCTCCTTTCCTATTTCCTTTCCTATTTTCTTCCATTAAAACAAGCTTTTTTATCTTTTCTAGAGAAACAAGTCTCTCATCTCCATTAAAGCAAACTTCTTCATCTCTTCAAACTTGAAGATGTTTCTAAACAAGTCTCTCATCGATTTTACGTATTTTCCATTCATTTAAATATGTTTTTTCTTTCAATCTGTTCTTTTTTATTTTAGGTTTACAAATTGTAGTCATGACTAATTTATACTTTTATTTGCTTATGCGTTAGCTAGTTTTATTTGTGTCATAGACAAGTTGTTCACTCCTTGCAAGCATCAAAGGCACAAAGTCGGATCTCTCATTATTCGAAACAATCAACTCTTGGGTTGTTGACATTATTGAATCACTTGTTTCTTGTAAGTTCATCATATATGATTTTTTTTGCATTTATGTGCTTAACATAAACCTTCTCAAACAACTAATTATTACATACATTTTACCTACATGATTATTTGATAGTTTTGGGAGACTTCATTACCATGAAAATGAGTTGTCCAACATCTTTCATTGCTGGTAATGATTAAGTATAGTTCTACAAATCATATAGACAATATTGTTTATATTGACAATATCATTCATAATAATAATAATAATAGTTATGAAAATAGATTTCAAATGGTTTAGAATATAACTATTAAGTTCATATTTACTCAATAGTTATATTCCTTTATTCATTTTAATAATATCTTCTATAATGACAATAATGCATCTCCAATAATTGTGTTTTATCAATATCATCAATATTGACAATATCGTCAATAGTTATAGTAAGTCTACTAATTTCTACAAACTGCAATTAGTTGCATATATATATAGTTTATTCTTATTGACTATAAACTCGATAGACCATCAATTATTTTCTCTGTTTTTATGATTCATGTTAATAGTTTTTTTTCTTAATTTTAGCACTACCACATGTCAAAATTGTTGTCCAATATGGCGGAGAGTGGGTCACCACTGATGGTGGCAATAAGATGTACAATTCCAACTAATTCTAAGATGATATCTGTGCCAAGAAATTGCTCGTTCCAACAATTGGTCAAGGTTCTTGCAACTCATTTCAAGATTAACACTACATCTCACTCAATGACATTAAGTTATAGGTGCAAAACAGATTATTGGCATAGTGGTCGTTAAAGTGAACAACGACGCATATGTGCATCATTTTGTTCATGACTTCAACATGTCTACAAATAATATAACTTCATTGTGCTTAAGTGTTGAGTTGATCATAGATCCACCCAGTGAACATGATTATGAAGACCAACCTGCACAACATTTTAATATGGTACAAGAAAGCATGGGGTTACCTATTACAAGCCAATGAGAAGATTTTAATAAGAATGCTAATATGAAAATCGAGTTAGACAACTCGTGCGGAGATGCAATCATTCCACTTGATGAAGAAGATGAAGCGGGATTGAATACAATGTTGGCAGTGGCACTATTATATTGGCATGGAGTATGATGATCAGTGCATAGGTTTCGATAATGACTTCAACATGGACATGTATTCTTGCGAGTATGCTGGGCTTACAGATAAAAACCAAGAAAAAAATATTGACAATGATGACATACTAGAAGTTCAGGTTGGAGATAAGGAGAGAGGCAGTGTTCGACCATCCACCATGTCTTTTGAATCGTTAACATCGGATGCTTTCACAAATGATCAATTATTTGTCAATAAGAAAAAGTTGCGTCATAGTCTTGGTATCTTTCCAATGAAGAACAATTTTGAATATAAAGGTATTCGTTCAACAAAAGAATTGTTTGTGGCTAGATGTGTACAAAAAGGGTGCGAATGGCAAGTCAGGGCAACAAAGTTACCATTTTTTGATTACTTTCGATTGATGAAGATAAACATGAATCATAGTTGTTCGAAAGATATTATGAATCATGATCATAGGCAAGCAAGTAGTTGGTTAATAGGAGAGTGCATTAAATCTAAATACGAGGGAGTATGCCGCATCTACAAGCCAAATGACATTGTTAGTGATATACGCATAGAGCATGGTGTGAATATAAGTTACGATAAGGCTTGGAGAGCCAGAAAGTGTGCTCTTGATTCTGTAAGAGGTAGTGCAGAGGAATCATATGCATTATTGTCACATTATTGTTCATTGCTTGAGAAAAACAATCCAGATACAGTGACGCACATGGAAAATGAGAATGTGATTTACTTCAAGTATTTCTTCATGGCATTAGGTGCCACTATCAGGGGGTTTTGTGGTAGCATTTGACCGGTCATTGTAGTTGATGGAACCTTTTTGACGGGTAAATACCAAGGCACACTGTTTGTTGTTGCGTGCATGGATGGGAACAACCAAATTTATCCCTTAAGATTTGGGATTGGTGACTCAAAGAATGATGCTTCTTGGACTTGGTTCATGATGAAATTAAAGAGTGCGATTTTAGACGAAATTGGTAGTAATTTAGTGTTTGTGCAGACAAGAATAATAGCATTGCAAAGGCTATAAAAGAGGTTTTTCCAGATGCATTCCATGGTTTGTTCATTTACCATTTGAGTATGAATTTAAGGGCAAACTTTCATAAAATGGTTGATTTTATTATGTCTTTATATTTTGTTGCTGCGAAGGAGTACTTAGAACTGAATTTTAATAGGTTGCTTATGGAGATAGAGAATTGTGATAAGGACATAGCAACTTACCTTCGAAATGTTGGAGTTGAAAAGTGGAGCAGAGCTTATTCTGATCAGAGGCGCTACAGTATCATGACCACAAATATTGTTGAATGTCTTAATGCAGTCCTTAAGAAAATTAGAGCTATTCTTATAACCATGGTGGTTGATCACATACGTGGGGTCTTGCAAGGTTGGTATTACGAACGCAGGAACATGGCATCAAACATGAATTGTCACTTGACAAGTTGGGTCAAGTCTGTCGTAAGAGAGAAATCAGCAAAGTCAACACGATGGAGAGTAAAACCAATTGATTGTCATGAGTTTGATGTGTTCGATACTGAAAAGAATGGTCATGTTAATCTTTACACAAAGTCATGCACATGCCGTGAGTTTGACTTATATCAGCTACCTTGTGGTCATGCGATTGTTGCAACTAGCCTTAAAGGAATTTCAATGAACTCCCTATCATCAAAATATTACACTGCGGATGCTCTTATGGCGGCATATGCGGAATTGGTGTATCCAGTTGGTCGTCCTACAAAATGGATGTTGCCTATTGAAGCAAGCGATATGATTCTTCCCCCTGTTACAAGAAGAGCCCCGGGAAGACGTCGAAAGCAAAGGATACCATCAAATGGAGAAGAAAGGAAAATGAAGAAGTGTGGCAGGTGTCATGGATTTGGTCACAACTGTCAAACTTGTAAGGAGCCCATCCCACTACGTCCTAGTGGTTCTCCTTAAGAAGTTGATTTCAGTTGATGAATATTTTGAGCACCTTTTTTTAATTTGATACGATGTCTAATTATATAAAAGTCTATATTTTGAAACAATACCTATTACATGTTGTCTTTTAATTGATAGTATATTACTTTACTGATGTAGTAGACATTTGTATTAAATGTCATAAATATTTTTTGAAGTACTTAATGTCATCATTTTGTTTATAACAATTGTACACACTTTTTGTACATGTCAATATTGTCAATATTGTTGATATTGTCAACAATATTGTTAATACTATCAATATTGTCAATATTGTCAACATCGCTAATGTATCTTTTATAGTGGGGTGAGCTTTCATATTTATGTTAGTGGCTATAATTTTTATTGATTGAAGTTATCTAACAATTTTTTACAGGGTTTTAATAGATTTGCAGTTGTTAGTAGTGCATGTAGTACACTTTGTAACTATCGTCACTATTGTCACTATTGTCCATATTGTTAATATTGTCAATATTGCTAATATATCTTTTGTAGTGCAGGTGTGAGTAGTGGCTATAATTTTTAGTGATTGAAGTATCAAACAAATCTTTTTTGCAGGGTTCTAATAAATTTGCAGTTGTTAGTAGTGCATTTTGTATGTCACTATTGTCAATATTGTTAATATTGTCGATATTGCTATTTTCAATATTGATAATATATCTTTGTAGTGTGGATGTGAGTTAGTAGCTATAATTTTTTATAATTAAAGTTATCTAACAGTAAGTTGTTTTGACACTTCAAAAAAATAGTCACAACAGTTCTTTGACATTTACAAAATGCGATACACAAAAATGACATCTACAGTGGCATCATCACTATGTATGTAACTTAATTCACTACAAAATGTCCACTATTGTTAGTAATTCCAAAAAAGTCAATTACAGTTGTTTCACAGTAACTATCCAAAAAAATACATACAAAAAAAAAATTTACATAACATCTTCATCACTGTGTATCCTTCAATCATTTAATCTTCTCATGTTCCTCCACATCTTTACAACTCGAACATGTTGAAGTCAATGTTCCCTACCGAGAAAATCAACAACCTTTTTTTCTGAATTTCGTAATTTTTTATTGAATCAACAAATCTGGATCTTTCTCAAACACCAAGTACTCTAAATGCATGAAAGTGAACATTCCGCAGTCTCCCCTGCCAAACAAGGATCTTGAGACAATGATTTGAAGACAAAATTATTATATTAATAGAATAAGGATTGGTATCAATTACCCCATTTGTTGTGGTATTTTTGAAATAATGATGTTTCATTCCTTGTTAGGCACCTCTCTCCCACACACACTAAGCATCTTGTCTATTGTGTTAGGGAGATATTCTATTTCTTTTTCCCAATTACTTCTACTACTCATCATAAAATCAAGAACATAAATAACGCGATCATTAACGTCACAATCGAGTGCAACCCAATGATTGTTTCTAACATTGAGTGCGAAGGCAATCTGCACCAAAACATGATATTAACATTATATGTATAAGGTTGTAAGTAGGCATACAATAACATATAAATTAATTACCCCGTTTCATAAAAAAATTTACCTTGTCTGCTTCCTTGAATGAAATTGATATCTTGCTCCTTTGTTTATGAAGTTGACTACAGAAACTTTCATCCATATAACTCAATAATGTGTCATCAATTGCTATCTTGGTCTTTTGTTTATGAAGCATTGACTGTAAATCATTCAATATAAAATCAACACATTTCTATTGCATAGATATAGACAAAAAGAAAACGATATGAAGATGAAGTATATATGGAAAACATCGTGTCAAGTATAGTCACACGTGGTTTGTGATTAGGTGACTTGGGCATTTTCTTCCGCAACCACCATGTCCCCGCATCAAGATGCTACTCATATTATTGGAAACCAAAAAAAAAAAAAACTAGTAGCATTCATATTTGATCATCTACAATGAAAATGATATAAAAAGAAGGAATTAACATAAGGATGTGAACAGTTTTGTGTAGATATACTAAGAAAATATACCTTGTTGTCCAACCCCTTGTCTTTTGTCAACAATATCCTAAACCATAGGCGGTCTTCAATTCAATAATTCAAATCAACTATCGCATCATCCTTAGATGAAAACCAACATTTGAACTTCATTAAGTCATCATGGGGACGCTCTTCATCAGGATCATAAGAATCTTCTTTTTCTCTTAGCTTCTTCCTTTTTGCGGTTGGCTCCACAAATGGTTCAAGGCAAGATGCAGTATTCTTCCTTTTCCTTTTTCCTTTCACAATACCAAACCAATGAGGTATACAGTCCAACAAATTTAATTTCTAAAGAGTTACCCTCAATTTCATTTTCTTGTGCGAACTTCATTACATGAGGAGTGTAATCTTGACTGGCAGCTTGCGTAACTTCGTCAAGAACGTCTTTTATAAGGTCAACTTCTTTATTTGAAGTGGATGTGTACTTTGTCGTAGGACTTCCATTTCCATTTCTATCACATGAAGTTTGCTTCAACAACAAATCTAGCTTCTCATGCATTGTCTTTATTTCTTTTCCTATATCACACTTGAATGCATTAAAACCACACTTCATTGCCTTGAAATCCACTTGAATACAATTTACTTTACACTTTAAATTCTCCAACAAATTTTCATTTTCTTTATGTTTCTTCTTGGGTATATCTTTAAATCCATTTTCACTATTAAACTCTATTCTAACATCTTTGTTACCATCAAAGATCGAGTTTACTACATTGTAGTTAGAAATTCTATAAGAAATCTATTTGAAAATTGTAGGAGCTCCTTCGACATATTCTTCTCTAATTGAAGCATATAGCTTACTCAATCCAATCACCACCTCATAAGCCCAAACCTACAAAAAAAAAAGAAACGTTAATCAAACTCAATCTTTTAACCCAAAAAAATATGAAATTGCATATGTTAATTAAGATGTAGTTGAACTACCAATGCGTAGGAAAATCTAGCAATATTATTGCATTTTTGTTTAGGTTTTTTCATCGCTATCCACGCCTTCATTGGTTTCTTAAGTGACTCAATAGTCATCTGGTAGACATATGAGCCCCATGAAAACTTATTACATTTTTTCAAGTTATCCACCATAGCTAGGATATTTGTATCAACATTAGTTTTTTCATCTTTTCCCATCAAAGCAAGTTCCAGAAAGTAGACCAAAGTAAGCCTCAAGAATAACTTGTCATTTGTCGTGTTCGACCCCTTATAGACTTCATCAAGCTCCGTCCTTTTAATCATGTGGTTGCCTCCAAAAAACTCTTTTATTATGGAACTTTTATTGATGTCTTGCTTATTTTCAGGAAAACTTGTGGACCCTATAGTCAACCCGATTATCTTATGAAACTGGTATGCATAAAAAATGTTGGCATTATCACCTATTACCACTGCCATTGCATCTGACTTTGATGCAACTCCTTCTCTTAACAACAAATTATGAATAATGTGGCCGAATAGATGTGTTTTAGGAAGCTTGAGAATTAAGTCTCCAAAACAAGATTTCTCTACCATCGCGCGTCGTGTTGGAGACTCATTTGTTTTTTTTTTCTTATCTCCAACGGGGTCTCTTGTTGTTTTGAACGTTGTCAAACACGTGCGAAAGTTCTTTTGTATCGATATAAGAACATTTCATCCCATTTATAAGAAAGGTCAACTGTGCTCAATTAGAACAAAACAAAAATATAAGTTCAAATTGAGAATCAACATGGAATAAATATGAAAATACAAAGAACATAGACAATAGCAATATAAAATCTTGCATTTCATAGTTCTTTAGAAAAAATAATGCTTTTAAACACATACAATATATAAAAGAAAACTTATTAAATTTCCTATTACATAAAAAATGATTCTCTTAAATGAAGATGTAAATCGAGACCATTGATTTTAATGTTGTTAAAGCTAACTATCTAACAGCCTACATGATTTGATACTATATCACAACAACAACATGATTGATTAATAATCATAAAACATGTAACAAGGTTTTCTTTTTTGGATATAAACAAGTTTTTTTAAGTAGGTCATATCAATGCTTATTGTTAATATGGAGAATAAAGACCAAACCCATGAAACAATAAATTCTACTATAATAATTTAGGTGTCATTAATCATACTAAACCAATAAAGAGAACTCACTTGTTGACTTGCAGTCTGTTGAGGTAGATTGATCATCTTTATTTTGTTCAAAAGAATTTGAGTTGATGGTCTCTTTTCACTTCCGCGAAGACTTTGATTTGTTCTTCACGACGCCTTCCGTTCTTTGGCTCACATGAAAGGGGAGGATGATTCTTTACACACCAACATGTGCATTAAATCTCTCAAACACCTTGAAAAGTATGGGTAGATAGATATTGACTATATTGAAAATATTGACAATATTGATAATATTAATAATATTAACAATATTTACAATATTCACAATATATTATGTCAATATTGACAACATTGAATCTATTGGCTAGGAATTTGGAATACATGGAAGAGGTGGCTCTAGTTATCAATTCACAACTGAAAGGAAGAGGTGGCTCTTTGGCAAAGTTTATTTTTTAAGAATAATTTTTTGTTGACTTTATAGTTATCAATCCACAACCCTAGAATCACAACTCGTTTAATTGAAACCAACAAACAACATAAAACAAGAATCAACACTAAGAAATCAAACAAAAATCAATCAAGAAGCCACAACTCCTAGGCATCATCTTCCCCTTTGTCGAATCAAAATCACTTGTACATAGAGTGCTCAAAGTGACTAGTGTAACACCAAGAGGGAGAAAAAAGAGGGACCGTCAAGAGTGCAGAGAGAGAAGATGGAGAGAGTAGAGGAAGCAATGATACCACATCATAATAAGCCGAGAATTTCATATTGTGTGTTACAAAAGCCAATACCTCCACTTCTAAATAGAGGTGAAGAATGATGGTGCACCTTCACCAAACTGCGATTTCACTAATCTATGTTACTTCTGAAGGTTCGAAGCATGGTCAGTTGAGCTACCAAATATTATCATTCATGGCGTATAGTCCGCCGATCATCAAAGAATTTAGGTTCAAATGCGCCAACGAATTGAGAATTCAACGCAACAAACTAATGGCAAATACACAACAAGCATCAAATTCACAGGCGCCACTCGCAATCCAAAACGATTAATGAATCAAACTAAGCATTAAGACTTCAACACATCAAACAATTGAATACCGAATCATCAAACCGAGTGATCTCTATGCGAAGAAACTAGGTTAACTTACTGAGTCGGGTTCAACGATTGGCGAGGCAGTGGAAGAGGAAGGCCTGGTCTTCCGTTTGGCGAGCGATCGGAGGTGGAGATTGGAGATTCTAAAGTAGAGATTTGAGTCACGAAACGAAAGAGAGCCGATGATTCATCGCTAGATTTGGTTGGAGCAGAAGGAGATTCTATTTTTTTTTTGAAATCGAGGTTGAGAGAGTTGTTACGTGAAAATGAGGGGAAATAAGAGAGTCAACATGAAGGGCAACATAGACATTTTGCCACTGATTTTGGGTTATTTTTCATTAAGTTGAAAAGAAAGGTTAGTTTTCATTAATGGGGTCCATTTTAGGCTGTTTTGTCAAATTTCTCTCGTATGTGCGGGAAAAACGGTTGACATGAGCACATGGGACATTGCTTCGGATCAGTATCATCATTACAAGGTGCAACAATTAGATCTATATATATTCACTGGACTTGTTTTTGGGGAATATGTTTTTTACTGCTTGATCGAAAAAAGCTATATTTAATGTTGTTCTTAAGTATATAGTCCAAACAAAATGAGAAAATAGAAATGTCAAGTATGGAAACAAAGAGATGCGCCAAATGCTAAGAATGGGACGCCAACTTGATCCATTTTACAAGTCAAGTACTGATACCACGTTAGACGTTTGTCACTGTTAAAATTAGTGCTTTAGGTCTCTCTACCAAATTGTTTTTTATTTTTATTATTTATTTTTTAGTATGTGCGCAACTTTGTTCTAGTCCTAAATTTTAGGAAATTAGTTTTGTGATGTGTGCATGATTGTTTTAGTAATTCGTATACAATATGAACTTTCTATATTTTTTAGGAGATCTTTTAGTTAATATTTTGTAGGTGTCTTAGATTAGAGTTTTTAGGATTTATTCAATTCTATTTTAACTATTAATATGTATAGTTGTTTAGTTGAAAATAAGAGGAATCGAAAATTCAGTTCATATTTTTTGTGTGACTGATTTTTAGGGAGAACCAAAACAATATTTTTGGACTCCATTAATGATTTCTCTCCTTGCAAGATTTTTCAATTGTTCTTCCTATCTTTGCTTGGTCTTTAAAACCAACAATTGGTATCAGAGCTTACATCTTAAGGGATCTGTGGAATGGATTCTGAAAATAGTTTCGACAAGATTGCTCCTCCAATCTTTAATGGAGAAAACTACCAATTTTGGGCGGTGAAGATGGAAACTTACATGGAAGCTTTGGATTTGTGGGAAGCGGTAGAAAAAGATTATGAAATTCCTTTGTTGCCACACAATCCTACAATGAGTCAAATCAAGAGCCATAAAAAAGAAAAATCAAGAAGTCAAAGGCAAAGGCTTATTTGTTTGTTGCCGTCTCAACAACCTTATTCACAAGAATTATGTCTCGGGCTTATTTGTTTGCTGTCGTCTCAACAATTTTATTCACAAGAATTATGTCCGCAGATTTGAGATTACTTGAAGAAAGAATATGAAGGAGACGAAAAAATTCGAGACATGGAAGTTCTCAATCTAATTCGAGAATTCCAATTGGAAAAGTTGAAAGAATATGAGACTATCAAAAAGTACTCAGATAGATTACTAGTTGTTGTCAACAAGGTGCGGCTATTTGGCACGAATTTTCTCGATTTGAGAATTGTAGAAAAGATTCTCGTCACATTGCTAGAAAGATATGAAGCATATATCACCACTTTGGAGAACACGAAAGAACTTTCCAAGATCACGTTGGCGGAGTTGTTGAATGTCATGCAAGCACAAGACCAACGAAGGTTTATGAGGCAAGATCATGTTGTTGAAAGTGCTCTACAAGCCATCCATCAAGATGACAAGAAACCTTACAAAAAAGTCCAACGAAAAGTGGAGAAAACATGGGTATACACTCTAGGAGAAACTATCCACAATGTAACCACTGTGAAAAAAAAGATCATCCAACATACAAGTGTTGGCAAAGACTGGATGCAAAGTGCACCAAGTGTGATAAGCTTAGACATGAAGCTATAATTTGCAAAAATGAATATCAAAATAATGAAGTTGAGGCCAAAGTTTTTGATCTATATAATGAAGATCGAATTTTTATTGCAAGTTGTGATTTAATTGAAGATTCCAACAAAAGTTGGTTGATTGATAGTGGTTTCACAAACCATTAATTTGTGTCACGACAAAAATTGTTTAGAGACTTGAAGACAGTTGAAGTCAAGAAAGTCCGAATTGGAAACGATGGTTACATCCTAGCAAATGGAAAGGCATCGTTGCAATCACAACAAGTTCGGGTACAAAATTAATTTCGGATGTTCGTTACATACCCGATATTGATCAGAATTTACTTAGTGTGAGTCAATTGATTGAAAAAGGATATAAAGTATCCTTTGAAGATTTGCATTGTGTTATTTTTTATGCTATTGGTCAAGAGATTTTGAGGGTTAAAATGAGAGGTAAAACCTTCTCATTCGATCCAATGGAAGCGAAGCGGAAGACCAACAATAATAAAGTCAATACCATAGAATTCGGATACAAAAAAACTTGATGCTTATCACCTTTCAAAAATTTTGAATACGAAGAAAAAAATGTTGCAAGATCTCAAAGAAGGTCATTATTGCATGAAGAAAGTCATTATTATTTAAGCTCCAATCAAAGATATTTCAGAATGTGAGATACTTTGTTGATACTCCAATGAAAACAAGGAAGCTTAATCTCAACCAAGAAAATTCTCAATTTCTCCATGATGTTACCGGTTCTTTTGTACCTGATGTTCTTACATTATGTATTAATGGAGTTAAAAAAATTAACACATTGGATGTTTCTTCTAAAAGAAAGATTGGTGGTTAAATTAAAGAAAGAGATATAAGAATTGGTGGTTATCCTAAAGTTTAAGATTCATTGGTACATTCTTCACAAATCAATGTGGAAGGTTCAATTTTATATTCAGATTAGTTGAGTCATCCTCCTGATATTACTTCAAGTTAACAAGTTCTAGCTCCTCAATTAGAAGGTTGAAGTTGAAGTTTGTAGATCCTAAAGCAAGGAGCGTTAAAATTAGTGCTTTAGGTCTCTACCCAATTGTTTCTAATTTTTGTTATTTATTTTTTAGTATGTGCGCAACTTTGTTCTATAGTCCTAAATTTTAGGAAATTAGTTTTGTGATGTGGGCAGGATTGTTTTAGTTATTCCTAGACTATAGGAACTTTCTATATTTTTTAGGAGATCTTTTAGTTGCTATTTTGTAGCTGTCTTAGATTAGAAGTTTTAGTATTTATTCAATTGTATTTTAACGATTAATATGTACGGTTGTTTAGTTGAATATAAGAGGAATCGAAAATTCAGTTTATATTTTTTTGTGACTGATTTTTAGGGAGAAAGAAAACAATATTTTTGGACTCCATTAATGATTTCTCTCCTTGCGTAATTTTTCAATTGTTCTTCCTATCGTTTCTTGGTCTTCAAAAGCAACAATCACTATTTGACTTGAAAGATGTTGCTTTTTGACTTGCCAAGTGGATGGCTCTATGGTTTAAAATCTGGTCATTTATGCAAGAGGTTGATGGTTCGAGTCTCCTAGTGTGCAAGTTTGAGAGGATGACTAAGTTGGTTTCTTATGAAAAAAAAAAAAGAAAAAAAAAAGGTATTGCTTTTAAGTAGGGAGCAGCTTTGTTAAGTATCGTAATGTGAAAGAAAATCTCAAGAGGATGTGAGTTGATGCACGAGATGGGTCTCGATGCATACAGATTTTCCATTTCATGGAGTAGGCTCATTCGAGGTAAACTGACACTCTTATTCTCTTTGGCTAATTTGTCAGTGTTTTCTTACCGCTAGATCGTTTACTTATTTATCTACTTTTCCCGGGTTCAGATGGACATGGAGCTGTCAATCCCAAAGGATTAGATTACTACAACAATCTCATCGATGAGCTTGTCAGCTATGGTATTTTTCTCTGTATTTTGTATATGTGTGACGCGCGCCGAACGTGTTAATAAAATAATAATACCTAAACCAATTATTTTGTAGAATAGTGGCAAATGGTCGATCCCACATGAATTGATATTCTTTTTAAGGTTTAAAAACAACAAAAAGGAAAATGGAATGTTTTAGAGAGAATAAATAATATAACTAATCTAAATATCAATAAAATAAATAAAGCAATGAAAATAATTTGAAAACAATTAATAAAAAATACCTAGGTCAAGACATAAAAGTTTGGTTCGACAAAAGATGGGATTTGGTCATCAATTTACGTAAAATATGCAAATCAAAAGTATCATAGTGTAGCTATAGACCCGGTAACTTACGCGGTTCCTCGCACTTCCTAATCTCGATAGCCAAGGTACGACGGTGACTATTTCCCTAATCAAAACGTATAACCCTATACTCAAGCGCATTGCGTTTAACACGATGACCGCAATGTGTTTCGTGAAGGCACTACACCTAGCAACCGGATCACTAGTGTGTCCGATATAGCCTAGATTCCTAAGGTATTCAACCGGTCCCAAATAAGGCCAATCAATTGGTAGGGTCAATTGCCACTAATGTGGTCTTATCGCATAAGGACGGATGCTTACGACTCACTGGCGATTAAATCAGAGTTTAAATATGAACTTAAATCTAATTATTCAAACAATACCAAAGAAAATAAAATATCAATGAAAGCAATAAAATTAAAAATATAAATCTCACAAATCCATGGATATGAACAGTCGAACCTCCATCGCAGTCTTGCTTAGGCCATGAGATTAGTCTTTCATGGAAGAACACAAAATAAAAATAAAACTAGAATGTGAGAAAGGAATAGAATAAAAGAGAATCGAGAATAGAAGTCGAAGATAGCAGAATAGGGAATAAAAGATGAATTGAGGCCGAGAGTCGGGCTTCTTTTATAGAAGTCGACCTTCTATTGTAATCAATTCGATAATCCTTTTTTTCCTTTTCGTGCGTCCTCCTCTCCTCTTTCTATTTTCTTGTGCGTCCGTTTCTCTCTCTAGCCATCTATTAGGCATATCTCATCTCTACTTTGTATATCTATCCATATATATATATATATATATATATATATTTTCCTATATATTACAAACCAAAACAGGATGTTGCATTAATGCATCAACGCCATCATACTCCACTTGAACTTCATCAATCACCATGACACGCTTCTCATATGTGGGCCCACCAAATTTGCCTCGGGATATGCACTAGCACGATTTTCGGTGTACAATGAATCCGAATATATTACAAATTTCCCGGATTCAACAGTGCACTCCAATAACCCTGAAAATAATAAATAAATGCAACTAGGCTAATATTTTGGAGACTTGACAATAAAAAATATATAAATAACATATATATAATATTACATAATTAACGACTCAACAAATACATCCAAACTTAGGGCTTTGCACGTCCCGAGCAAAGGTGTAAATGACAAAACACAAATAAACTCGACACCTAATATAATTATGCACTGACTCAACTAATCCTACACCCGATTCAAAATCATGGAGTTCCTTTGGTTTACGTAATTAAGATCACACTTTAAAGAAATTTTGGAGTTATGATATGTCGAGAACTGCACCTCAAACACAATTAAGATCGCACTTTAACGACATAGACTCGGTCAAGACAAATACCATCAACTACTTACGAGTTTTTTAGTCTATACATTCAAGCACGCAAGTTTACAATCTCACTTAATCTAGCTACAAGCACTCGAGCTAAATCTTTTTATTTGAGGAGTTTTCGTAGACTTCCGCCTTTATTCATTATATATACTTTCTATTTTTTTTCTCCATATTTTTTTTTCAAGTAATACGGTCTCTGCTCCATTTTTTGTGGAAACTGCTTTTCTCTCTTTTTCCCACCACAAGATTCCATGCTCCATGTCCTGTGGAACCCTGTGAAACTCTCTATATTAAGAAAACTTCTGTTAGCCCTTCTCACTTTTACTATGATTAAGCAAATTCTTCAATGTGGGTTAAAATAATATCACTTGCACAATTTTGACCGTCTGCCCATTTTGGTATCTAGCACAAAGCTTAACCATCATACTACGTCCCTAACCATGAAATTTTAAAAATGCCGGACTACGGACTCGAGTGAGTGTTTCTCCTAATTTTTTGTAAGTTTCAAGTCAAAAAGACAACCATAGTATATTCACCAACAATCAAAGGCATGAAACAAAATCTCGGGTGGCTCTAAACAATAATAAAAATGAAAACTATGCTAAATACATGCATGAAAGTGTATCAACTCCTAATGAAAAAAGAAAGAAAGAGAAGTATGGAAGGAAAAGAAATAAAAGAAATGAATGAATAAGAGATACTAAACACCACCATTACCATCCGTCAATCACATATAACCGCATATAATTGAAAAAAATTTAAACGATCTCACCTATGGTCTTTCACAAAAAAGTCTATCCAACTCAATCCACAAATCCTAAAGTACCCCCAAACTTATTCCGAACCCTGTCTTCAAGGTTCAAAACAAGTCGAGAAATCCACACAACAAAAAAAAATAGTGGTGAAAAAGAACATGGATAAATAAATAAGAAGATGATACAAATGCATGCATAATAAAAGTCTCAAAAAACTAGTGAATGCACAAAATCTCTCATATCTAGGTGACTAAGGAAACTATGGAAATAATATCATCATAATAAGAGCAAGAACTAATATGCAGAGGAGTTAACTCAAATGATTCCTATCAAATCTTGCGAGCCCGAAGTCTTTCAACTAAGGGTGAAATCAACAAGATGATGGAATGAAGTTTAGGGTTTTTGGTCTATTCAAAGACCCGCCACTAATGCGACGACTTAAGTTGGATATGTCCCAACCAAGTCTCAAAATGCCTAAAATCCTATTAATATATTAATTTCCAAAAAAATGCTCAAATTATGCTAAAAAATGTAATCCAAAACCAAAACTAATAAAACACAGTGGGTGCTCTCGTGCCTCCAGTGCTCATCAAACATAACATCTACAAAAATTCAAGAAACCAAGAAGAGTTTTATTAAACATAAAATGAAACTAAAACTAAAATAAATGCATGAAATAAAAACAAAGCTAGGCTGTCTCCCAACGAGCGCCTTTCTTTTAAGTCTTTGGCTAGACTTGATGTGATTTATCACGTGATGCCCTCTCTTTTCGTGATGTCAACAACAAATGGCGCATCTACATATTTGGGCAATGGGCAATGAAATAGGCATGCCTTCATTCAGATTTGGGAGCTCATTCGGGACTTCCAACATAAAAGAATATGTCGCATCATGATCATCCAACACAAAGGTGTGGGTAGTGTAGAAAATCTGCGAACACTCCTTTACTTCCACCCCCTTGTAAGGTTTAACAAATATGGGTGGGAGGGTGGGTGGTTTCACCAACACTAGTGGTTGGTCTTTCTCGCTCTCTATCTCCGGCTTCTTCGGCCTTTCTAAAATGACTCTAATTTCTTTCTCAACTTCATCATCTTTATTATGTGCAATGGTAATAACTGGCTCATATGAAGAAACTTCCATTGTTTCCTTTTGTTCGCTCAAATACTCGTTTACAATTAAGAACTCATCAAACTCGACACTTTTTAATGTAGCAGCATTCACGGTTTCCTTTGGGTCAGAAGTTGGTTGCAGAGACAACTCTTTCTCATCCATTAAATGCTCAACTATAGTAGTAACTTGAGTTTTTGAATTTTGCAACTTTGGGATTATATGTTGCATATCCTCCTGCAAGGGCTGTTGAGTAGTACTTTGAGAAAGTCAGTCAAAGATCATATCTCTCACAATGTATGCAATGGTTCACCGTTCCTATTGAGGAATTTGTGGGCTTCGCCTAGACATATAGAAGTTGGGTTGTGGTGATCCATAGCTGGAACCATGATGATTCATATACTTCGGATAGTAAGGACAAGCATACGTGGGATGAAAGTACTCCCCACAACTTCCACAAACCCAGACCTGTTGCACAAAAATTGCGAGTTAGAAAATTGATGTCCATTACTTGACATACCTACCCCATTCACAACATGATAGTATGAGTCTTCGAATCGACCATAATTATGGAAGTAGGAGGCCATTATGGAATTGCCTGCAAAAATGTTAAGAACAATGGACTAGATGGAAAAAATAAATAAATAAATGAATAAAAGAACACCAAAGAAAGAAAGAAAACAATCCCCGGCAACGGCGCCAAAAATTGACGCGCGCCGAACGCGTCAATAAAATAATAACACCTAAACCAACTATTTTGTAGAATAGTGGCAAAGGGTCGATCCCACAGGGATTGGTGTTTTTTCTAAAGTTTAAAAACAACAAAAAGAGAAATCGGGCGTTGACAGCGACCGCGAGTTTAAGACAAACATCAAAGTAATAGTGGCACCAACTCGTGTTGGTGTCGGGAATATCGTATCCACAAGGACGGTTATATTCTAATATTTAGTCTAACTAAGAAATAGAGTTAGGCACTTAAAAGTTGGGTTTTGTAAAAACAAATTATTAATTAATTTAAACTAACTAATTGCAAGTAATTAAAATAGGTCTTAAGCTATTGAGAGAATATTCTAGAAAATCTAATTCACCCAAATTGTATCATTCGAATCCAATTTAATTATAAAGTCTCCCAATTCATGCAATGATAGGCGAATTTCCTACAATTCACTCCATCCTAAGGTCTCGGTGATAGAGATTCTAACATCTCACTCGGACTCCGCCGGTCAGCGTGAATAGCATAAGTGAGGTACAACATTAAACATCAAATTGAATTGTCTCCCTCGTCAATAACCATCGGTTGATGCGTCATATGTTCTAAGTTTGTGTTTCCCATAATCCGGGTTCAAAAGTCCCAATGGTCATGGTGACTCTCAAACCTTTGAATCTACACATATTTGATCAAGGTAAATATAGCATAGCACACAAGAACACACAAATCAAAATATTGAATTGAAAGAACAAATATAATCACATTGAAATCAAAAGAATCCAATTTAGGATCCAAAAATCCCTAGAACAAAAGAGATTACACCATAAGTGGGTTCAATTCAACACAATTCATGATTAGAAAGCAAGAAAACAAGAAATCAAACCTACAATGAATATAAAATACAAGATTTTTTATCACTCTTCTTAATCTTCACACGTTCTTCTTGGTTCTCTTAAAGCAAAAGATGATGATCCTTATCTCTCTTAACTATATATATAGAGGGGTATTTTGGTCCAACAAAAATACGTTTAAAACCTTAAAAATAGGCAAAACTCGAATTTACTGGTTGTGGCGCTATGGCGCCCGCACAGCGCCCATGATGTTATATGCTCCTGGACTTGGTGGTGTGGTGGCGCTGTGGCGCCAAGATCAGCAGCTTCTCTTTTCTTCTTCATTTCTTCACGTTACCCGGTTGTCGTCTAGTCTCGTCGTCCCTTGAACCTAATACACCTAAAAATACACTAAATAAGCTTCAAGTCATCAATTACTTTACTAAATAATTAACTAAATAATACTTAACACACTGAAAATCATGTTACGCATCACACCCCCAAACTTGAGACTTTGCTAGTCCCGAGCAAAGATGCATGAACAAAATTGATGCAATTTATTTAAATTAACTACACTAAATTACTTAACTTATTTACCAACTTCAATCCAAAGTTTAAACACACTTGGTATATACAAGCAAAACGTATTTCAATATGCATCTATCCTTATCTCTTTACCTTTGTGGCATCTTCCATTCTCAAATTCAAACCAAATATTTACTCAACTCAAGGATTTTCAATTGCCCACGAACCCTATTCTGGAAAATTAGAGACGGAATAGCAACGGAATGTCGAATTCCGTTGCTAATCCGTCTCTAATTTTCCTTTTTGTTTAATTTTCAAAAATAGACATAATCCAATTGGTTCTCCAACCTATAACTTGAAATTACAACCATAGGACCTACTCCATCGCTTTGCCCCCTCCAACAACTCCTTGGGGGTGCTAACATCCCCAAAAAAGCAAAACTTTACATTCATACATCGACAACGTATATCAACAAATATTCAAATGAGAGAACAAAAATGTAAAAATTAAAAATTGAAAAAGATTTATATATCCAAAAAAAATTGTATAGTATTACAAATGCTCCAAATTTCTAAGTATTCACAAAACCACCAATCCTATTGTTCAACAACCACAAAAAAAAAAAAAACTTACAATCCTATAAATATGCACAAAAAGAATTATCAATCGAAAAGTTTTGAGATGTTCTTCAACACCACCTGCATGACGAGGAAAAGAATTATCAATCGAAAAATACACGTATGTTCTTCACATGTTACATTACATCAGTAATCAATTAATAAAATTTTATGGGAGGGGGGAATCAGTACGGATCAAGAAAAGTAAAATTAGACAAATCAGGTTGAGGAAAAATTCAAAATTATGATGTAGAAAAGCAAGCTATCGAATTTGTCATCTACAAATTATTTATACATAGCATACAAAAGAATGGGTGCACATATAAACACGACACCATTCATTCCAAAAAAGATGCTAAGTAGTCGAATAATCAACCTAGATAAACTTTAACATGGAGAATGAGTCTAATCCCAAGTGAAATCAATATTTAAGAGCATAACGAGAAAATAGGAAAGCTGCAACTTCATTTCAAGCTAAAGCATCCACATTTTATGGTTTTAAAAATAAAAATGAGTTTTGATACGGATCGCTTCACAGTGACAACTCATTTTAGGCAACAGTAGAACCAAGATTAGGTAAAACCAGTGAAATATTAACAACTCATCGCATGTTCATAACAAATTACAATTAACGTACGAATCAAGATTGCAATACGAAATTCTAAACATAGTCATTTTTTGCCCTAACAAAACGTGTAGCAAAGCAGAAACATTATATTATCAAGAAAATTAGCAAAGGAACACAAACATACTTAAAAATGACATGAGAAAAACAGATCGCATCCATCTTTATAAAAAAAAAAAATGTTTGAAGATCCCACACCATTTTCTCATAATCGGGGAAGGAGGCTAGTGAAAGATTTGAAGTACACAAAATTCAAAGAGAGAAACTTACCAGACGTCCGAGATTTCACGCAATGCTTGACCAACGAGAAGTAGAAGACCATCATCATCGACATTGTAACCCATATCTCGAAGTATTCCGCAATTGTAATGCCTACAACAATCACACACTCATTAGTTTCGATAGGAGCAACACGAAGCATTATATTATAATTTGTGAAAAATATGGCACTTACAAACGACTGGAGTAAAAGAAAACGTTTCGATACTAAGAAGAGTATTCAAGTATCAAAAATAAGGCAATGGAAATGAACCAACAAAGTAAGCATATACTAGAACTTTGGGGTTTCAGTGGAGCTTAACAACTGCTTCTCATATGATATACTAGAACTTTCGGTACCAGTGTATATGGACGCCTCCCTAGCAGCCACAGGCATGTTAGAAGTATTAGCTACAAGTGTAGTTCGCTTCATAACAGATTCCTCACGACCATCAGGCAATGTCCTTGTCAATTGAGGAAAATCCATAAGAACCTGAAAAATTAAGGGATTACAGCTTCAACCTTCAATGCATAACAGTTTATGATAAGCAACATAGACATCACATACCTCTGCCATTTCATTTCCTCTTTCTCCACAACCAACATACACCACAGTATCAGAATTAGAGTACTGCATTTACCAAAAAAAATTAAGCATAAATATCAAAGTCCAACTACACAACTTAATGTAGTAAGACAATCAAGAGAAGAAGATGAGTAGGAGCTCATAAAAATGGACAGCAGAGTGCTTTTTAGAAACTAGCAGCACCATAAAAAAATGAACCTGCATTACAACATGAAACAACAGAGTGCTTAGTTCAGCAGAGTTCTTTTTCGAACTGATCAAGTTTTCAAACTTAGTTCAACATAAAAATGGACAGCAGCACTATAAAACACGTTTCTAACTGATTCAAGTTTTCAAACTTAGGAAAATGAAAATACAATAAAATGAAAAATGTAAGAGAAAGATGTTACAACTAAAAATTTCAAAGGAAAAAAAGTATCTGATTCGCTTTGGCACTTAATTCAGCAGAGTGCTTTTTAGAAACTATAGGTGTAAAAAAATGATACTAACGGACTTCGTATTCGAAGTGAATTAAAGAAGAAAAACAAAAACAAGAATGCAAGAGAATAATATCATCTATTAAATCAAATCATAAGCATTACTATATGCTAAAAGACACTAGAAACTATTTAGCATGGCTGTTTAATCTCCTCCATGCATGATCTGGTGGGAAGCACTATCAAAGTCCAACTACACAACTCATTAAAAAAAATCAGTGATCACAATAAACAGATTAACAGATATTACCCAAGTTTTGCAAAGACAAATAAACCAAGATTCTATCATAGTTTAGTGAATTTAAAGCCATACACACATGTGGAAGCAATAAAACTACTCTTCCATCTATGATGAATAGATCCATCTATTGAAACAAACCCATAGTGATTTATGATGAATTGATCATTTTAGAATGTCATTTATTTAGTCCTCAGGCACAATTTGTTTAGCCTCATGGAAAATGGACTCATGGTTTTTGGAATCTTATCATACTCATGGAAGTCTCCATCCAGAAATCAAGAAAACCAATTCTACACTGAAATTAAGTACCATTTTAACAGGAGACAGAATTTTCTTTAATTGGAAGGTAGATCACAACTCACAACATGGAAACACCACCATGACACCATCAACAACTTCTACTACTACCAATACACATCTCATCTGGCTCTTTATCTCTATATTCTCTGTCTAAAGCCATACATGGCCATTAGCAAGTCAATTATTCAACAATACCTTCGAATATACATTTAACAAAACTAAGGAACATGCAATTGAACAAAGATGATAAAGGCAAGGCAAAGAACAAGCAAGGAATGCACCTTAATGACCATTTCAGTTAGAAATGAGAAATAACTACAGCCATAAAACAAGGCAGTCAAGATGGCCATCAAAAGAGATAAATATGCACAGTGCACATATCAAAAGTCAAGCTATCAAAAGTTCACGTTTCTACTTAAGTCAAACAAACAGTTTATGTAGAGTGAACAGCTTTCTACCTTTAAAATGAAAGCTTCACATTTCTCCTACTTATTTTAAGGGTCAAAGACATATATGTTTGATGCATTTCATGATGACAATGGATCAAACATATATAAGTCTTGAGACGCATTAATTAGGGGAGATTTAAATGGTTTGAAAAGCTCACCATCAATTGCGCTAAATCGAGCACAATGGAAGAGTTCGATCCATTCAATCGACCCCAATTATTAATTGGGTCGAGGCTATGTTGTCGTTGTTCTAAAGGTCAAAGACTTCTACATTTGTAATAACATGTGTAACAGAAAAATAAAGTGAAGAATAAGGAGGAGGATTAAAAAAAATAAATGCAAATGTCATCTCACCATTTGGAGAATAAATACTAAGATGAATGGGAACACTAGAGATTTGTTTGCTACGCCCTGTCTCTCGATCAGTTTCGTCAGATATCTCCTTTCTCACAGCAGCTGTATACATACCAGGAAATTAGCACATGAAAAGTAGAACAAAACAAGTGAAAACCCTTGGAAAACAAACAAAAAACACAGCCTAAAATTAAAGATCTAAATAGATTATTAGATTTCAAAAAAAAAAAAAAGACAAGTATGTGACTCGTATATTAACATCATATATGCATGCATAATAGATTTTAACATATATTGAATCATACCTAAACAACCGTACAAAAGAGCGAGGAAACTTCTTTGACATCGAGATATTTAGTAGTGTTGGATATGAGTTATCAAGGACTTTAATGGACTGATTGAAGTGGAAATCATAAAGAATTAGACTTAAAGTGCCCCTTTAAATAGAAATCTTTCCTTGGCATGTTCTATTGGGTTTACCTGCAAGGAATATACTATTGATGTAAAATCAGCTAGGGAAACTTGCTCTAATTACACATTCCTATAAGATGGAATTAGTTAGAACAATTGCAAGACAAGAAATGGATTTGATTGGTAAACATGAGGAATTAAGGAATATTTTCATATAGTGAAAATGAAACTACTACCATGTTGGAAACTTAAACCAATTAAGTAAGTGCATAAGACATACATACAGTTAATACATTGAATATAAGTTTAAGTAGCGAGTAAGATTTAAAGAATGGAATGCCAGTTCAACTAATTCTTATTTGAATACATCTAGACTGGACATTATCATAGACTCACATTGGTAAATAATAGTAGGAGTTTGAATATTACCAGGGTGATAGGGGACCAAAACATCAGTGGAATACTTGATTGATATTTTCGTTCGATTGTGAACTTGGCAGGTTAGTTAGGCATGGAAATTAAAATCAATTAAGAGACTTTTCAGAATCTAATGAACAAATAAAATGCTCAAAGAAAGATTACCTTGTCATCGGGCGAAAAAATCACAACATGCAATCTCTTGAGCAGTTGGGAATGGTCATAATAGGTTGAGTTCTCATCGACATTATGAGAAACTTGAATAAGATCAAGAAGTCTGGAGAAGCCATCTTTGGGAATACTAGAAGAATCTGAATACTTAATCCCCTCGGTATCAAGCGCAAAATCTTTACTTTGAGAAGAAATAAACAACAATGTATTATCTATAATATGGGGAAGAAACACACATGACACAAACCTTTGATGAATTGGCGTGCTTCCTCTTTGCTGGAAGGTTTTTCTCTGATTTTCCCTTCATAAACGACCACCTAAAAACAAATAATTAAGCAGAAAGTTATAAATTCAACTAAGTTACAAAAGGTTACATCTGATTCAAGCATGATGATTCAAACAAGAAAATGGAGAGGAAGGAGAATTCGACAAGTTCTACTGCATGGAAAGAAGTAACGCTTCCAAGTATTACCATACTTACTTGGAATGAAGATAATTCATCCTGCAACATGCCATATTTTCCCTGCAACATTGCGAGGCTCTCTATCATTACAGACTTTTCTTGTTCAAGATGTTCAAGGCTTGCTTGTATGAATCGCTATCTCGCTGAAGTTTGCTATTGTATTGTTGTAAACCGTGTTGTAATCTTGCGAATTTTTATATGAAGCATGTCCCTCCTCAAATATGTAAAGCAATTTTGAAAATAACTTCATTTACCCTATAAGTCAAAGAAAAACAAAAACTGAACCTCTAATTTTAAACAAAACTTTGCAAACTAATTGTGTAGATCTACTTACCAACTTGTACACCACCCTAGCTTGATCATCTCCTTAAAAATTCTCCAAAATCTCTCTACCTCTAATATATAAATATGTATGTCATACTTACATGCGCCTGCGCTTGTCCATAAAACTTTCCGGGCGATCCGAATAAGCGCAAGTTCATATTTCCAAGTTCCAATTGCAAAATTTCACAAGCCATGTTGAGAGCACAGTTGCTAACTAGCAAGGCAGCATAAGCAATGGTAGAAATAAAATTGTCGAAAAAGAACATACAGAACTAACATTATGCGTCCACTCAAAACATACCTAAATGCAATGTCTTCTACAAACATTCAGTAAGTACCTACAAGAAAATTGTTTAACAGCAAAAATGGGAGGGAAGAAAATTGAACAAATTGAAACAAAAACTGAAAAACACAAAACCAAACACGAAAGATCGAAGCTTTCAAGACCAAACAAAACTCTACCAAAACCCCATTACCGAAAACACAAAAACAAACCCTAGACACCACAAAACCCCAAGAAACTCACATGCAATCTTCGAGAAACCAAACAATAAAAAAAAATCTGAAATCGAAACCCTAGAAACCAAAAACAGAACTCACATCGAGAATCCCCAGCAAGTCGTCGACCGAGCTGGGGGTCGCCGAGGCGCGTCCGGCTTCGTTGAGCTCGAGCTCCAGTTCCTGGTCCGTCATTTCTCCGAATCTCCGCAGACCCTTCAAAACCCTATCGATCACGAACTCGATTTTAGACTCCACGCCTCATCAAAAAAACCCTAGAACGAACCCTAGAAACCAAGACGGAATCGGAGGGGACTAAATCTAGGGTTTGGTACGCGAAATCGATTCAGACGAACAACATGGCTATTGGTGAGAGTGAGAGTAGAGAGGTGCGAGAGAGAGAGAGCAGAGAGCGGCAGAGAGAGAGAGTGCGGTGACGGTGAGAAAGAGAGCAGAGAGCGGCGACGGTGAGAGAGAGAGAGGAGAGAGCGGTGACGGTGAGAGAGAGCGGTGAGGGAGAGAGGTTTGTTGAGACAGACCTTCCAACCTAACCTTCACAAAATCTCACTTTCAACAATCCAATTGCAGTTCTGAAACTTTAGCCACCACTACTCAAGAGAGTTCACCAAAAGGATTTGAAACCTCAATAATTCTTCATTTAAAGCATCAAATTCCATGAGATTCCATAAGCTTATTTTTCGCTCCACTCTCCACTATCATCAAACTTAAAATGATAATAATCCTTAGGTCTTTGATAGGTTGTAATGTGGTCATGGCTCGGTATATCAAAAAGTGAATTTTTAAGCTCAAACAAAGTTAGATAGAATACACAAGCCCTTTCCTTGCATATATAGAGCTCTCAACAAGAATAAAATCTCAAAAAATAAATCACTAACATTCACTTAGGAGCTCACTCATAACTCTTCTTTTTCATCATACCAGTCCATATTTTTATTTTTCTTCGGACTTTATTTGGTGGATTTATTTATTCTCTTTTGATATTCTCCTTTTTCGGGTTGATATTTTTTTCACTCAAAATTTACAAGCTCCTTTCATCATAGATAAGGGTTGCTCGTCAATCTAACTTTTAGGTAGGCTAAGACTTTTTTTAGCTCGAGACACTGAAGGGTGTCAAAAATTCATAGTAATCAAGGGTCAACGGGGTAACTAGCGATGTAATGTATAGGAAGGAAGTATAGGATATTGTGTAAAGCATTCAAACATGGCCTAACTCCTCTCCTTAATCCTTTTAGTTCGGAATTTATCGCCTTAAGTGGCTCTAGAATAAGTTCTAGAATCCCTTTTTTGCATTGGCATAAGTCCTTCCTTACACCAGACATCTCCGGAGAAACCCCGATCTAGCCAAGCTAAACACTTAAGTATGTGCCTTTTACTCTTCCTCAGGTATATTGTCCCATTGGTTTGATATAAAAATGTATCATGCATTGTTAGCCACATAGGAAAAGAATCAAAAGAGTTCTCTAACAAACATGCAAATGCTTGCAAAATACTCGACGCTTCCACCACCCAACCTCCCAAAAATAAAAATAGGTGCTATGCACCCCCAAACTTAAGATGTTCATTGTCCTCAATGAACCAAATCATGAGCAAAAAGGAGGACAAAACATGCATCAAAACATAATTATTCACAACAATCACAACATTGGAGAAGTAAAATAAAATAAAAAGTTTTGAAAGCAAATACTCCCCTGACTGGTATTGATGCTTTTAAAGTTTCTCTCTATCGTTCCATCATTCCCTTGGTACTCCCCCGAACTTGGATCTTATTCACATTTTTTTGGTCTTTGTGGTCTCCTGCGATCTACCAATTCGATGAAAATCACCCGGCAATTGATATTAGATCTGAAATAGCATTAAAACAAGTATTAACCACATGATATAACCAAATCATTTTTTTTCAAGCAAATGCGACTAAATAAGAATTAAAATATAAACAAAAGAACTATGGGTTGTCTCCCAATAGCGCTAAGTTTTTCGTCCTCAGCCCGACGTATGCACCGCGGCTATCAAGTGAACACCGTGGTGCATCGTGGTTACTTCAACGTCGTATCCTCACGGAGTTCCTCAAATCCTCGAATCATTTTCTTGCATGTCACTTCATCCTTCATAAGCCTTACATCATTCGACATTCCTTGTAATGCATCGACAAAACAGATCTTTTTTGTAACCCTTTCAAGTATCTCTACAAAGATCCCAACTTGTTCACCATTCCATTGCTCTCGCAAGTCTTGCGGATTTGATGACGATGGTACAACAAAGGAATGATCAAAAAGATTAATCGTCCCTTGTACAAACCTCAAAGTGTGATCTGAAGTTTTCATGACATTTTTCACTTTTTATTGCTTTAAACCTTTCCGAATCAACACTACTATCATGCGACTCAATGTCCTCGGTATTAATCACATCTTTAGCATGCTCAAGTGAATCTTCATGTTCAAGTGAAGCACCAATGTTGTTGCAATCATCTAGAGTAGGCTTCTCCACCTCTTTTAATATTTCATGACATGTTTCTTTATTTGGCACCAACTCTTCAACTTCTTTCTCATTGGACTTGACTTCAACTTCTTGCCTTGAATTTGTGAATATTGCAATTTGCTCTAAATTCTCTTCCAAATTCAAAATGACTTGATCATCTTCCTCTTTCATTGCATGAAATGATTGTTTAGACATTTCTAATCTTTCTTCATACTTTTTGAGGTTACGCTCGTTCCACTCAACCATTTCTTTTAACAATTTCTCTAGCAATTTGAGAGACGATAGTACATTGAACTCTTGATCTTGTCGTGGTTGCCAATTGTCATGAGAACTCCATTGTGATTGATGAACATGTTCAATGTAAAGATTGTGAAAACCTTGATGATTATACCATGACTCATCTCCTTGCATGTAGTTGCAATGCCATTGACTTGCAACAAATCCTTGAAATTGATACGGGTCATAATATGGTTGATGATATTTTGTCCATACTTCACCATTTGTAACTGGTTGAGCTTGGTATGTTGTATCATTCTGAGTCAATCCTCTTTGATAAGCCAATGTAGAAAGTCTAGCAAAGATCTCACTAGTTGCTTCCCCCACCTGATAGTTCTGCATTTTCTCTCTTTGTTCATCCATGAAACACCAAAAACAAAAGAAAGTAGATCAAGTGCAACATGGTTATTCAAATTAAATAAAAATAAATTAAAATTACTGAAAAATAAAATCCTAAACAAACTACCTTAATCAAACTAAAATTAGCAACCGTCCCCGGCAACGGCGCCAAAAATTTGACAGCGACCGCAAGTGTACGACAAACGTCAAAGTAATAGTGGCACCAACTCATGTTGGTGTCAGGAATATCGTATCCACAAGGACGGTTATGTGCTAATATTTAGTCTAATTAAGAAATAGAGTTAGGCACTTAAAAGTTAGGTTTTGTAAAAACAAATTATTAATTAATTTAAACTAACTAATTGCAAGTAATTAAAATAGGTCTTAAGCTATTGAGAGAATATCTTAGAAAATCTAATTCACTCAAATTGTATCTTTCGAATCCAATTTAATTATAAAGTCTCCCAATTCATGCAATGATAGGCGAATTTCCTACAATTCACTTCATCCCAAGGTCTCGGTGATGGAGATTTTAACATCTCGCTCGGACTCCGCCGGTCTGCGTGAATAGCGTAAGTGAGATACAACATTAAACATCAAATTCAATTGCCTCCCTGGTCAATGACCATCGGTCGATGCGTCATATGTTCTAAGGTTGTGTTTCCCCTAATCCGGGTTCAAAAGTCTCAATGGTCATGGTGACTCTCAAACCCTTGAATCTACACCTACTTGATCAAGGTAAGTATAGCATAGCACACAAGAACACACAAATCAAAATATTGAATTGAAAGAACAAATATAATCACATTGAAATCAAAAGAATCCAATTTAGGATCCAAAAATCTCTATAACAAAAGAGATCACCTAATAAGTGGGTTCAATTCAACATAATTCATGATTAGAAAACAAGAAAACATGAAATCAAACCTACAATGAATATAGAATCCAAGATTTTTGATCGCTCTTCTTCAATATTCACACGTTCTTCTTGGTTCTCCAAAAGCAAAAGATGATGATCCTTATCTCTCTTAACTATATATAGGGGTATTTTGGTCTAACAAAAATACGTTTAAAATCTTAAAAATAGGCAAAACTCGGATTTATTGGTTGTGGCGCTATGGCGCCCACACAACGCCCATGATGTTATATGCTCCTGGACTTGGCGTTGTGGTGGCGCTGTGGCACCAAGATCAGCAGCTTCTCTTTTCTTCTTCATTTCTTCACGTTACCCGGTTGCCGTCTAGCCTCGTTGTCCTTTGAACCTAATACACCCAAAAATACACTAAATAAGCCTCAAATCATCAATCACTTTACTAAATAATTAACTAAATAATACTTAACACACTGAAAATCATGCTTCGCATCAGGGGTTTTAAAGGCCAATCAATTGGTATGGTCAATTGCCACTAATGTGGTCTTATCGCATAAGGACGGATGCTTACGACTCACTGTCGATTAAATCGGAGTTTAAATATGAACTTAACTATAATTATTCAAACAATACCAAAGAAAATAAAATATCAATAAAAGCAATAAAATTAAAAATATAAATCTCACGAATCCATAGACAGTGGCGAAACTAGAAAATTTTGTTAGGGGGGCGAACTTTAGACGAAACTTCAAGGGGTCTCGGGGTTTAGAGGGGCGACCATATGAAAAACTAAGCATAAAAGTTTTTTTTAACTATACGTAGAGGTACTATAGAGGGTCCCGTGGGTTAGGGGCAACCGCCCCCTGCCCCTAGATCTGCCCCTGTCCATGGATATAAACAGTCAAATCTCCCTCACAGTCTTGCCTAGGCCATGAGATTAATCTCTTATAGAAGAACACAAAATAAAAATAAAATTAGAATGGGAGAGAGGAATAGAATAGAAGAGAATCGAGAATAGAATAGAATATAGCCGAACAGGGAATAGAAGATGAATTGAGGCTGAGAGTCGGGCTTCTTTTATAGAAGTCGGCCTTCTATTGTAATCAATTCGGCAATCCCTTTTTACCTTTTCGTGTGTCCTCCTCTCCTCTTTCTATTTTCTTGTGCATCCGTTTCTCTGTCTGGCCATCTTTTTATGCATATCTCATCTCTATTATCTATATCTATCTATATATATATTCCTATATATTACAAACCAAAATAGAATGTTGCACTTATCCAAAAAAAAAAGGAATGTTGCATTAATGCATCAACGCCATCATGCTCCATTTGATCTTCATCAATCACCATGACACGCTTCTCACATGTGGGCCCACCAAGTCTGCCTCGGGATACGTGTTCGCACGGTTTCGGTGTAAAACGAATCCGAACATCTGAATACTCAATTTTGCGTAGTTTTTCACCCCGAATTCAACTGCGCATTCCAATAACCCTGAAAATAATAAATAAATGCAATTAGAATAATATTTTGGAGACTTGAAAATAAAAAATATATAAATAATTTATACATAATCTTACATAATTAACAACTCAACAATGTGCTGGCTTTATTCTCTCTTTTTGATCTAGTTGATGCTAATTGCTATTAAGAAACCGTGGTTCAATCATAAATAAGAATTAAGCAATCCTACCAAGATATATATATATAAAAGAGAATCACATAAGTTTAGTTTCGATCTGTATACAACTGAAAGGCAAAATACTGCACTAGGCCGGTGCATTGACTATGTATCAGCAAGTATGGGAAGTTACAAAAAAATTGAAGTTGACACGATTTTTAGGATATTTGCATTCTTAACATCGAAAAATGGTAGAAAGGAAAAACTCCATTGGTGTTTATTCCACCCAATAACAATTTTCAATCTTTGCCAAGTAGTAGTTGTTGATTTTGAAGACCAATAAAAGATAGGAAAAACAATAGAGAAATTATGCAAAGAGATAAATCATCAATAGAGTCCAAAAATCTTGTTTTGGTTCTCCCTAAAAATCAGCCACATACACAAAAATATGAAATACTTGAAACTGAATTTCAATTTCTCTTAATTTCACAAAAACAATGGTACATCATATATAGTTAAAAACAAAAGTGAATTATAGAAAGTCCTAAATAACTCTACTTCTAATTCTAATCTACACATCAAAAATTAGCAACTTCCTATAGAATAGGAAAACTAAAAAACTCTTGCGCACATAAATAGAAACTCCTAAAATAGAGGACTAGAAATAGGAATGTGCACTTAATAAAACTAAATAACGAAAATAGAAACTAATGTGTAGACTAAAAGCACTAATTTTAACACTCCTCTTTGCTTTAAGATCCACAAACTTCATTATCATTGAGGAGCTCGAATTTGTTGACTTGAAGTAATATCAGGAGGACGATGCAACCGATCTGTATACACTATTGTTTCTTCTGCATTAATTTTTGGAGAATGTACATCACTTTGATCATTACAAACTGAACTTTCAGCCAATGATTCTTGGACTTTAGGAAAGCCGCCAATTTTTATATCTCCCCTTTAATTGAACCACCAATCTTCCTTTTAGAAGGAACATCAAATGTGTTAATTTTTTCATCTCCATTAACACATGTTGTAAGAACACCGGGTATAAAAGAATCGGTAACATCATGGAGAAATTGAGAATTGCTTTGGTTGAAATTAAGCTTCCTTATTTTCAGTGGAGTATCAACAAAGTACCTCGCATTCTGAAATATCTTCAGTTGGAGCTTAAATAATAATGATTTTCTTCTATGCAATGATGACCTTCTTTGAGGTCTTGCAACATCTTTCTTCTTCGTATTCAAAATTTTTGAAAGGTGATAAGCATCAAGTTTTTTATGTCTGAATTTTGCGGTATTGACTTCATTATTGTCGGTCTTTCGCTCCACTTTCATTGGATCAAATGATAAGTTTTTACCTCTAATTTTAACCCTAAAAATCTCATGACCAATAGCATCAAAAATAACACAATGCAAATCTTCAAATGATACTTTATATCCTTTTTCAATCAATTGACTCACACTAAGTAAATTCTGATCAATATCGGGTATGTAACGAACATCCGAAATTAATTTTGTACCCGAACTTGTTATGATTGCAACGATGCCTTTTCCATTTGCTATGATGTAACCATCGTTTCCGATTCTGACTTTCTTGACTTCAACTAGCTTCAAGTCTCTAAACAAGTTTTTGTCGTGACACAAGTGGTTTGTGCAACCACTATCAATCAACCAACTTTTGTTCGAGTCTTCAATTAAATCACAACTTGCAACAAAAATTCAATCTTCATCATATAGATCAACAACTATGGCCTCAACTTCATTATTTTGAGATTCACTTTTGCAAATCACAGCTTTATGTCCAATCTTATCACACTTGGTGCACTTTGCATCCGGTCTTTACCAACACTTGTATGATGGATAACATTTTTTCCCACATTGGTGACATGGTGGATAGTTTCTCTTAGAGTGTCCACCCATATTTTCTCCACTTGTCGTTGGACCTTTTTTGTAATGTTTCTTGTCATTTTGATACATGGCTTGTAGAGCACCTTCAACAACACAATCTTCCCTCATAAACCTTTGTTGGTCTTGTGCTTGCATGACATTCAACAACTCCACCAACATGATCTTGGAAAGTTCTTTCGTGTTCTCCAAAGTGGTGATAGATGCTTCATATCTTTTATGGTACTATGACAAGAATCTTTTCTAAAATTCTTGAATCGGGAAAATCCGTGCCAATCAGCCGCTTCTTGTTGACAACAACTAGTAATCTATCGAGTACTATTTGACAGTCTCATACTCTTTCATCTTTTTCAATTTGAATTCTCTAATTAAATTGAGAACTTGCATGCCTCGAGTTTTTTCGTCTCCTTCGTACTCTTTCTTCAAGTAATCCCAAATCTCTTTCGCGGATTTGAGAAAAATAATTATTGTGAATAGTGTTATTGAAACGGCAGCAAACAAATAAGCATTTGCCTTTGACTTCTTGATTTTTCTTTCTTTATGGTCATTATAAGATTGTGTGGCAACGGAATGATTTCATAATATTCTTCTACCGCTTCCCACAAATTCAAAGCTTCCAAGTAAGTCTCTATCTTCACCGCCTAAAGTTAGTAGTTTTATCCATTAAAGACAAAAACAATGGTACTGTTGTAAATTGGATGACCCTTTAACCAAGTTTATGAATGATCACATTGTCAAGCATGACTCTCACATTGAATTGTAACTTCAAGTATGACTTCTACATTGAATGTAACTTGTACACTCTACATAACTTGTATTCGACTCCAATGTATAATCACTTGTCCATGTATTGTCATGTAACTTGTAATCTTGTATGACATGAGACTTTGATGTAACTTGCACACTTTGTGCAAGTACTTATTCTCATCATGACTAAGGGCCTATATAAGGGGGTTCCTTCACTTGTAAAGAACACACCAATGTTGGAATGAAAATCTCTACATTTCTCAACTCTAGCTCTCTTCTCTCTTGTCTCCTCTTATCTACTTGTTCTAGTAGTTCTTAGTTTATGTCTTCTATGCTTAAGTCTCTAGCAAGTCCAACTTAAGTTCTAGTTGGGTTACAACTTAGTTTACAACACGTTATCAGCACGAAGTTGCTCTACAAGAGGAGGTCTTGAAGATCAAGAAGATTTTCAAAGATATAAAGCTAAGAAGGTATAATTTTTATTAATTTAAATAAGTTCAATTTATTTCCATGTTGTCATGGTTAATTTATTTTTTGTTACATGCATATTTAATTATGTAAATGTACTTTATTCATACATTATGCATTATAACGTCACCGACTACGAAAGTATGCTCTGTAGCTGCGTCATGTACGATCTTTTACATCAGAAATCAAAAGTCAATGTGTGACATATAGTTTTCTGTTAAAACTACAAACAATTAGTTATTGTTCTATTCTTGATTTTATAATACAAATAATGTTATAAGTTTGAGTTGATAGTGGGTAAGCCTTGTCCCCGGTAAAGCTAAACATTGAAAGGGAGACTGGTTATCCCGTTCGAGGAGGCATGATATTAAGTAGACTATGTCTTGCCACCCAACCTGGAGGTTGTCCCACCAACTCATACAAATAGTACATTTTGTTTATTAATGAATCAAGTTGTGAACATATATTTAATCATATGTTATGTTTTTACATAAAAAGGGGAAAACTATTTTATATTAAATTTATTTTCAAAATATTATTCAACCATAGTTGAACTTGTTGCCTTATTATATTACCGACAAGAATTACTTGTCATGACAATTAGATACTATAATTTGTGAATAAAACATCTATGCAAGACTATGTTGTATTATACAAAATTTAAATCATTTGCCAATATCTCTTTAGAGATTTGAAAAGTAAATATTTCACTTTATATATTTTTTCACCTTATGGAGTTATAAATATATAAATACCAAAAAAGGTAATGCTCCAAAAGCTCAAAATGAGTGGTTGAGTCTCAAGCTACAAAATTTAATCAGTCAAATATTAATTATAATTCCGCAATTTTAATTACCTCTATGTTGAGGCTATGTGGAAATATAACTGATGAGACAATAAATATAAGGTCACGTGGCCCGCCTCAATTTATTGCTGCAACAAATATCGAGTGCGCACGTCAATCCAATAAATATTAAGGATTGATTTCTTGTCTCATGATAGCTGAGTAAAATGATGAGATATTATAAATATAATATCACTCTCGTCCAATAAGTTCAGCTTCAAATTAAGAAGTATATGTTGCATATAATGATCATGATCGCAATAATAAATTTATGGACGTGGAAAATGTGAAAATATCAGGTAAATGTCGTATTGACAATTCCACCAAAAAATTGGAACAAAAGTGGTGCACCACTACAAAGGGCAAATAATTATTGACAATGAGCGCTCATAATTGTGACATTTTTTGGTCATATATGAAAGGCTATTTTGCCTAAATATTGTCATATATATACCCGAGTATTTTTGTGACATTTACCATGCCTTCAAAATCAAATGCAAAATATTATGAATTTTATCATTGAGAATTGCTCAATAAAACATGCATATCGAGATGTGTTTAAATCGTAACCTAAATATGGGCGATGAGTTTATGTCTTGTGTATCGTGCTACATGCATGTACATTATAATATAAAAGTGAATATTTCTCGAATTCGAACTTAGCGGAGGCTAATGTTCATGCAATATCTGGTACAACAATTTTATTGTTAATGTCTTGTTCAGAAGAAGTCTACTCAGAATAATAGAGAATTTATCTATATGAATATGATTTGATCTGAGTATTTAACTTCTGAAATATATAAGGCACATTAAAACGAATGTCGTCATAAATCAAATGACATTCATAATGTGGAAAGATCTATTTGATTATCCATAATCATCAATAATGCGAAAATATCGTAAATTCGCACGGACATCTTTTATCGAACTAGATTTTTTTTATCAGCTGGAGATTATCTCAAGGCAAATCAATAGGAGACTTATATTGATAACTCTCCATTAATCATATTATAAGATGTCTTGGATCCCTAATAGGGAATTTATTTATAGCAAGTTTTGCTAATTGTCACTTTGATGAAGCAGTTTTCCTACCATTAGGGGGAGATATAAGCCAATTCAAAAGGAATAACGTGAAATTGCTTGAAACACATCAAATTGCATTAAATTTGTTGTATTATGATCCATGTATAAATTAATATGAACTCGAAGTTCAAATGATCATTCAGTAGCAACAAGTTATGAATCAATTACTTGATGCAAGTACTATATACAAAAGAGTGGCAATCATATGCTTCAATATTAAATGGTTCATATAGAAAACGATGTCCATGTGCAACAAAATGCACAAGATGTCTCACCTATATGAACATGAGGGGGAGAATCAAATTGAGTTATTTGTTAGTGTATTGCACTCTTTTTCCCTTTGCTATGGTTTTATCCCACTGGGTTTTCTTTGCAAAGGTTTTTAATGAGGCAATTCTAACAATATTAAAACTTTGTATCTAGATTGATTAGTGTATTGCACTCTTTTCCTTTCGCTATGGTTTTATCTCATTGGGTTTTCCTAGCAAGGTTTTTAATGAAGCAATCCTAACATTATTATACTCCATATAAAAATTTATGAGAGCAATGTACTCTTTTTCCTATACTAGATTTTTTTCCTACATGGTTTTTCTAGTAAAGGTTTTAATGAGGCATATATATTCTCTCAAAGTGTATCAATGTGTTGCACTCTTTTCCTTAGCTATGGTTTTATCCCACTGGGTTTTCCTAGCAAGGTTTTTAATGAGGCAATCAACAATATTATACTACAAATCAAGATTGACGAGAACGTTGTACTCTTTTTCCTATACTAGATTTTTTTCCCATAGGGTTTTTTTTAGTACAGGTTTTAACGAGACATATTCTCTTAGCAAGTGTCATCCAAGGGGGAGTGTTGTAAATTGGATGACCCTTTAACCAAGCTTATGAATGATCACATTGTCAAGCATGGCTCTCACATTGAATTGTAACTTCAAGTATGACTTCTACATTGAATGTAACTTGTACACTCTACATAACTTGTATTCAACTCCAATGTATAATCAATCGTCCATGTATTGTCATGTAACTTGTAATCTTGTATGACATGAGACTTTGATGTAAGTACTTATTCTCATCATGACTAAAGGCCTATATAAGGGGGTTCCTTAACTTGTAAATAACGCACCAATGTTGGAATGAAAATCTCTACATTTCTCAACTCTAGCTATTTTCTCTCTTGTCTCCTCTTCTCTACTTGTTCTAGTAGTTCTTAATTTATGTCTTCTATGCTTAAGTCTCTAGCAAGTCCAACTTAAGTCCTAGTTGGCTTACAACTTAGTTTACAACAGGTACATCATATATAGTTAAAAACAAAAGTGAATTATAGAAAGTCATAAATAACTCTACTTCTAATTCTAATCTACACAGCAAAAAATTAGCAACTTCCCACATAATAGGACAACTAAAAAACTCTTGCGCACATAAATAGAAACTCCTAAAATATAGGACTAGAAATAAGTATGTGCACTTAATAAAACTAAATAAAGAAAATAGAAACTATTGTGTAGAGTAAAGCACTAATTTTAACAGTAGTTTACAATTGATGCATAGAATTTTGACATTAATTAATAGTTACTTTCTTTGCAGCTATAACAGGAATTGAGCCTCATCTTACTCTCAGTCATCTCGATATCCCCCAATCTCTGCAAGATGACTACGACGGATATTTGAGCCCAAAGTTCATGTACTTACTCCTTCATTGGCCTTAAAAGAGGTATTTACTAGTTGAAAGTGTTTTATTTATTTCCTGATGATTCGACTTCTGTTGCAGTGATGATTTTACAGTTTTTACTGCATATGCAGATATATGCTTGAAAGAATTTGGTGACAGGGTGAAACATTGGATTACTTTCAACGAACCAAAGATACAAACAATTATTGGAAATGATCTTGGCATCTTTCCACCGAGTCGTTGCTCTTATCCTTTTGGTGTTAGTTGCTCAGTTGGAAACTCAACAACGGAACCTTACATTGGTGCACATACCATCTTGTTGTCACATGCATCTGCAGCTCAACTATATAGAGAAAAATACCAGGTTTACGACATCTTTATCGTCGATTCTTTTGATAGTCATGCATTAAATAATGTGCAGTACTGGTTTAAAAATTACCTAAGCTGTTAATAGAATTGTATTGCTGGCAGGGAATTCAAAGAGGCCAAATAGGAATAACAATTGTAGCATTTTGGCTTAAATCTGTCTCCGATTCTCCCAAGGAGGATATTACGGCTAAACAAAGAATGCTTGATTTTCATCTTGGTTGGTAAGAATATATAATAAGTTACTATTGTAGTCTCCTATCAAAAAAAAAAAAAAAAGTTACTATTGTAGTCTTTTTTATTTACATACATGCAATCCTCATTTCAGCAAGTTAATTAACAGGACCACACTATTGAAAATCTTTTTTTGAACTCAGTTTCTTTGATGACTGATCAGGTTTTTAGATCCCCTAGTGTATGGGGATTACCCTGCAACTATGAAAAATATCGTTGGATCTCGATTGCCATTTTTTACCGAGAATGATTCAAAGCAATTGAAGATCTCCTGTGACTTTATTGGCCTCAACCATTATTTCGAATTTCATGTTGGAGACCTCCCTATAACATTTAGCAAATACGGGAACGATTACGTCAGAGACATATCAGTAAGAGGATTATGTAAGTCAAATTTAAACAATATTTTCTTAATCAAATGCTAATGGAATAGTAGTGGTGGAGCCAATAAAATGTGTGCATAAGAGAGAAGGATATAAGTTAGGAAGCTCCAACCCTGCAGTGTCCAATTAATTAAGGGTTGAGCATGTATACATCCCACTCTAGTAGGAGTTATTTTTGGGAAGTTGGGGATATTTACGAGTTCAAGCCTGCCAAATTGATGTCACAATTAGATCTTGAAATGAAGTGGGATAGACTAATATATAGAGAATAAAATGCGAGTTGCTTGATTTATAAAATTGAGTGTGAATGCATGGAGGGCAACGACATGGCTAAGTACATTGGACATACCTTATTTCATTAATTTTTGTATACCATTATGTAACCCCTTGATTTCTTTTAATCCTGGCTAAGCTAATCCATTCCGACGGTTTGCTTTTGGGATAAATATTCTGTGAAATGTATTTTTAACCAGAAGGCTATGGCTAGTTGTCCTACAATGTAAAACAGTCTTCCAAATTAACTCCTTCATTGTGTTTTGGATGTGTCTCACATTAACTATATGATGATGGTCTAATCAATGATTGCTTCTCATGCTTTCGGTGCAGTTTCGAAATCTCTGCTTCAAAGAGTAAGTGGCCTAATTAGTTCTGGCTGCCTGGCATGGATTTAAAAAATTGGCATTTGCCTCATCAACACCAGCTGAACTTCTCAACAGGATTCAACTTCGTCTTCCAATCCACGGTCGCTGCAGAGGTTGTTGGAGTATGTCAATGTGAAATACAAGAATCCTGCTGTTGTTATCCATGAAAATGGTAGTCTCCCATCATTGCAAATTCTCATTGATTTATTTGTTAGTTCTTTTGACCTCTCTTGGAGTACCATAAATAAAATCAGGATTCCGAAGTGATGGTGACAACTGCAATGCGCAAGCTCTGAACGATACGGAACGGATAGAGTACTTGCAAAGCTATATTGGAAGCTTGCTTCTTTCCATAAGGTATTACTAATACTACACTTCCTGTAGCACCAAAAAACATGAATCTCAATGTGTAGTGAGTGAAGGCAACAAGAACCTTACCTTTCTTTATGCAACCGGTATATATGCAGGAACGGATCAGACGTTCGAGGACACTTTGTGTGGTCATTCATGGATTGCTTTGAGTTATTATTTGCGTACAAATCTCATTATGGTCTTTATGCTGTGGATTTCAACGACCAGAAGAGGAAGAGGTACCCTAGAATGTCTACGAGGTGGTTCTCATCCTTCCTTGCTAAGGAAAAGAACAATGCAGGGATAACTTCTTACTAGTTCAGTGAGTAGCAGTAGTATTAGGCATTTTTCCAAAAGTAGGGTTGTTTTACAATTTATTTCCCAAAATAGGGAGGTTTTTTTTTATCACGAAAGTAGGCAATAACGCCTTCTCAAAAGGCGTTATTGGGGTGAATGTGGGTTCGTGGTGCTGACTTGGCGGTGACGTGGCGGCGTTTTGTACGAGATAACGCCTTTTGAGAAGGCGCTATACGTACATGTGGCCGCCACGTAACCGCCACATCAGCGCCACCTCACATAGTTCAATAACGCCTTTTGAAAAGGCGTTATTAGCCAAAGCTGCGTATGTGAGGTGGCGCTGATGTGGCGGTTACGTGGCGGCCACATGTACAGATAGCGCCTTCTCAAAAGGCGCTATCTGTACAAAACGCCGCCACGTCACCGCCACCTCAGCGCCGACCCAATAAACAAACCAGCCCACGTCACCACCACGTCATCGCCACCTCACCGCCACGTCAGCAACCGGACTCGATTTTTCGCCCGCCACCGCGAGTCGCTGGACCGCGTCGTCGTAGTCGTAGTCGAGCGATCTCGACAATTACAACCAAAGGAGTTTAGATTTGTATAAAAAAGAAACAAATTTTGAATATATATATATACATTGGTTTCAACCTTCAACTTTATTTTCTAACCTAACTAATCGAACCTAAACTAACTAACTAACTAACTAACTAACTAACTAACTAAACTAAATTAACTAACATTAACTAAGGGAACCAAACCAAACTAAACTAAATTAACTAACCTTAACTAAACTAAATAAGTAACTAACTAACTTAACTTAACTAACTAACCTTAACTACCCTAACCAAACTAAACTACCTAACAAAGTAAACTAAGTAACCTTTAACTAACCAAACTAAACCAAAATAACTAACCATAAGTAACCTTAACAAACTAAACTAACTAACTTAACTAACTAAATAACCAAGTAACTAAACTAAACTAAACTAACTAACCTTAACTAACCTAAGCAAACCAAAGTAAACTAAATAAGTAAGTAACCTTAACCAAACTAACTAACTAACTAACTAACTAACTAACTAACTAACTAACTAAAGTAAACTGAAATAACTAACATTAACTAACCATAAGTATTCTTAAATAAACTGGAGTAAACTAACCTTAACTAACCTAACCAAACCAAACTAAACTAAGTAACTAACTAACCTCAAGTAAACTAACTAACTTTGTGCATGACATTGTTGTGTTTTTTGTGTCGTAGTTCAATGAAGACAGTGACGATTCTCACACAAACAACAAAAAATAGACTATCTTAATTGCGAACTAAACATACTAACTAAATGAAACTAACCAAACTAAACTAAGTAACCTTAACTAACCTAACTAACCTTAACTAACCTAACCACGTAAACAATAAAAACTAAGTAAACTAAAATAACTAACTTAACTAACAAAATAAACAACCAAAAAACGATCCACGTAAACTACGAAACGAAACTAAACAAACATCCAAGTAGCTCGAGAGTTACTTGTTAACAACCTAACCACACCAGGTTCTATGCGAACTAAACTCGACTAACCTAACCTAACCTAAGTATGTAAACTAAATTAACTAAACTACACTAACGAACATACCCTAACACAACTACACTTAAGTAAGTAACCTCAACACCTAAACTAAACTAACTTAAGTAACTAAGATAATTAACCAAACCAAACGAAACTAATATAACCTAACCACCGACACTTAACTAACTAAGCTAACTACTTAAGTTAAATTAAACAAAGAACCTAAACTAAATTAACAAACTAAACTAACTATCGAAGAGTATAATAAAATATACGACATTTTAATAATATAGAAAACATGATAAATAAGTTTATTGAATGAGAAGGTTGTATACACGTACTTCGTTCACCCAAATCGTAGCTATCTACAAATCACCATGACTTGAAGAAAAGTCATCATGCAAGTCTATTCCCTGCGGTTACGTTGACGTTGTTGCTCGGTGATGCAAACCGGACGTACTCTTTGTCTAGTTGGTCGATGTGTTTGTACATCCGGTTGAGGTTGTTGAGGTATTGGTCTTGCATTGAATCACGTTGAGTAGATTCATGCGTTTCCTCTGGTGCTTCACTCGACTCACCTCTGCTACTGATGCTCCCAAAAATTGGAGGTGGAACCATCCCAAAATATTGGCTCCCTGTATGGGGTTGGGGAAAAGGAATATGAGGCTGCGGCATGGTCAACAAGTTCATGAAAGAGGGATCTCCACCATATGGCATATTGTAAGTATGAGGAGTAGGAGTAAATGGACTAGGCATGTACTGAGGCAGTGATGGATACATTTGAGGATGAGGCATTCCATGGTCCACATAAGAAGACGACGGCCCAGGTGCGTATGGATCAAAATAGTAAGGAGGAAGATTCACGCTCGGCGGCCTGGGTACAAACATTTGAGGTTCTTGCTGTGGTGGCGACGATCGTTGGCTATTCTCACCGGCAGTCTCTGATCTACTCGCTCTCGAACGAGATGAACGTGCTGGAGGAGATCGTCTGCTACTCTCTGCAGCAATCTCAGTCTGAGTAGATGGACGTGGTGGACGAGGACGCCTGGTGCGTTCCCGCACAATCTCTGGTCGTGCTCGTCTTCTTCTCACCTCTATGTTTGGTTCGGCATGATCGTCTTCTTCATCGTCCTGTTCATTATCCTCATTAATGTCTTGCTCGACGTCAATTCCGTCATGCGAAAGAGTAGACCTTCGCCTTTCGTCTTCGTCTAAAATTTGAATCCCTTCATCAAGCGCAACAAGACCTTGCTCGTACCCATCCTCGATAAACACTCGCCTCAGTCGATGCACCAAGTTACGCTGATATACAAAATATAAGAGGTCAGAGCACGCAATATAAGATATTAAATGTTCGAGGAAAATAAAGAGTTAGAATATTACCGAGTAGTCACGTAACGCCCCGTCGTGTCCAATGAATCTCCTAGTGACCGAGCGATACCACGTCATGTAGTCTTGGTGATCGTGGCCCTCATTAAGTGCATTGTGGCAATGGTGTCCCCACGATTCTCCCACCTGTGTATATAGCTTGCATGGAAGGTCACCCAATTTTCATGATGATGTCCACGCAATTCGAGGCGGTGCAGTTGGGCGTCGTAATCACAATTAGGTGGCACCACTTGTACCATGCCGAATTGTCTCATAACCCTTTCTGGTCGATGCCACTCAACAATGTGGAAACAAATAAGGGGACACGTCGAGAGCCAACTTCCGTGACCATTTGTACAAGAATTGGGAAGAGACCCATGAGTTTGCATAAGGTTGCCGGACTACGTCATCCTCATGCCTCTGCGAGTCGAGTGCATCACGGTAAGCCGATACGACGTGCGTCGCACTTTGTGATACCGAAAATGCATCGAGCCATCTGTGTAGAGGACAATAATTTAAGATAAATGAAATTGGACAAGATTTTTATGCAAATTAATGACAAATCGACTTTCATACCTGTGTCCGAGTGGAACGTCCATAAGCATATTTTGTCCATCCACAGTTCGCTGCTGAGCTCTTGAAACACGCAGGCGCCGCGGTGCTATGAATGGAAATCTGTCCCATGCCCAAAGTTGTAAAAGAATTGACGCTCCAGCAACCTCATGTGCCCCTGCGCGAGATCCGCGACACAACTCCCTGTACAAGTAAGCCAAACAAGCACTCCCCCAACTATATTGTCCAGCTAGTTGGAAATCTTCCAGCAATGGTAGGAACATCAAATGGACGAATCGATTAGACTTGTCGGCGAAAAGACAACCACCGATGAGTTGTAGTATGTACGATCGAACGTAACGTTGGACCGACTCCTCATCGCTATCATCATCTATTGATGGTACGTTACGCTCAAGCCAATCGACCTTAAGTTTACATCCAACGACGTCATCTCCACCAGGAGTTCGTCCAAGTAGCCTCTCACAGACATCAGCATAGTCTGCGTCCGTCGTCCCGTCACAGGCATACCTTCGATAGGTAATCCAAGCTGTACCTGCACGTCTTGAAGTGTAATGGTGCACTCCCCACAATGCATGTGAAATGTATGCGTCTCAGGGCGCCATCTCTCTACAAACGCAGTAATCAAAGCCCAATCAAGGCTGAAAAATGCTACCCGAGATATCCCATAGAACCCACTGGCACGAAGATATGGGATCATCCTAGAATGATACTGCATCGTTCGATCAACGACCCCACGTCTTCGACGTACACGCATTGTTTCGTACACCTTGTCATTGATAGTGTATTAATGTATGTTTTTGATACCTTATTGATTTAAATTTGACGTATTGATGTAATAAAGGTTACCTCGCCCCTCCATGCTCGCGTTGATCTGTGTGTAGATTGGAGTTGCAATAGTGATGGATCGAAGGTCTGGATCCATTGTAGTACAACTACAAAAAATGTTAGAAAAATAAAATGAGTGTTGTACGCAACCAAACGATAAGTAATTAATAAATGTTCACACAAAAACACACGACGAAAATGCTCATAAGCAACATATGTACGAACTTTAGTTACTTCACACAATATACAAAATCGACTATATGTTGTCATTGGATGGTTGAGGTCTCATCGGACAATTTTTTTTGTTATGTCCTTCTAAACGACATATACCACAACGGTTCTTCCTAGTTGGTACTCGTGCACGATCTTTATTTGGACATGTTGTTCTTCTATGGCCTTCTTGATGACAAATCCCACATCGCAAAGGTCTTTGGACATTAGGAAGATCCATCTCGGTAGGTCTACGCGATCCCTTAGGTCTCCCTCGGCCACGTCTGCGCCTGGGGTCGGGTATGATTTTCGTCCCAAAAGTCGGCCAATACTTCTCATCTGGGATGGCCTTGAATTTGTACGAGTAGCACTGTGCGTACACATCTAACCTATAGTATGGCTCGATGAACTGCGCGGAGGCCACTCGAATCAACGCACATGATGCTAACACGTGTGAGCAAGGGAAACCAAACGACTGCCATTTATTACAACTGCACACCCGGTCCTTTAAGATGACGATTTGTGTGTTGTTGCCTTTATGCATGCGATCTCCATGTCTTCCAGTCTGCACTTGGAACTCACCAATGTCTCGATTGATCAACGTGACGTGATGCCTCCTTGCAGATTTCTCATATTTCGCGAGTTTCTTCATGACATATTCAGTGTACACTTGGCCTTTTGAGATTGCCGCATTGATTTCCTGGTTGCGTTGATCGTGGTACGTCACCAATCTATAGTATATCATTTGAGTCAACGCAGATAATTGGCAAGAATCGAGCACCCTTCAAGACCTCGTTGAAACACTCGCAATTTCCGATGAAACTCTAGTAAGTAATATTGGTTCGTCGAATATTTAATGTATTATAGTGCAAAGAATAAATTGTATTTTGTGCTTACCAACACCATTAGAATTCATCCATCCGTACCGCATGCCTCCGTCATGCGATTGGGTCCAAAGTTCTTTAGGGATGACATTGACATATTGCAGGCATTGTGGCGTTCGTGACGATAAGTATGTGAAACGCTCCATGCACGCAATAAATTTTCGTTCTTGATGTTGAACATTTGCTTTCGACCAAGTAGTACTTTCGGGGGGACAACATTTTTGAATTGTGTCGAAATTACTAAGCAAGTGTCGCAAGCAAGCAAACGGTGGTACCCTTTCGGGGGACAAAAGCCGTTGATTGGGATGTTGACCGCCTCCAAAATGCTAGGGTGACGATCGAAATAATGATATCCCTTCTCTATCTGTCACGTGTTTGCGCAAAGCATGCGCAAAAACCACCCCCATGAATCGATTGATTCGGTTTTACGCAAGCGGCAAATGCAACGGTAATATGTGACCATTTCCATCAACAGATAACGCAATCATGAGCTTCCCACTATATCTGCCATATAGGAATGTCGCGTCAATCTGAAGCAGAGGCCTGCAAAACTTGAAAGCTTGTATTGAAGCTTCAAATGCGAAAAACACACGACGAAATTGTGGAGACGCGGTACTTATTTCATCATCATGCCATTGTCTCTGTGTGACCACTCGATTCTTGTCCCCCAGGACTCTTACTCCTCACCGCAGCCAACCATCTTGGTAATTGAGCGTACGACTCATCCCAATCTCCAAAAACCCATTCAATTGCTTTCTTCTTGGCATCCCACATTAGCTTGTAGTTGACTTCGTGTCCATATTTTTCCTTTATTATTTCTATTAATGTTTTGATCGTGACACCTTGATCGGTTTTGACGACGCTTTGGATCTCTCGCGCCATCATGTTGGCGTCAAGTTGGGCATGACCGCGTTCTACGTTGGGATTAATACACGTGTGTGGTACGTCTAACCTGTGTTATCTCCCATAATAGTGTTTTCTTTCGGAAACATGCGTGAAGACGCCACATACACCCGTGTTGTGGAAATCGCACTTAATCGCCCACGAAGTTGTAGTCGATTCCATCACATGGTATTGACAATGTCTATTAACATGCCACACTTTAACGGCATGTTGTAAATCGTTTTTATTGTCAAAACACATCCCTATCTCCAAATCGAAGTTAGGGATGTCCCCCCAAGTTTGCTTACGGGAATGTTGGGTCGTCGCAGATTGAATTAGCCACCTCCCAATCGATTTCGTTATATCCCGGTATTGGTTGGTGAACTTCATCGTCACTAGCTTCCTCCAACATAATCTCTTCATCGATAGCAAATTGCTCATCATCTTCGACATTCTCCGCACCGGAGGATCATATCTTGATCATTTGTGCAAACGTTAACGTCATCCCAAACCGCAACCGATGGAGCTTCTTCGCCGTGATGCGTTTCCTCATCGGGCCTCGTTATTTTCGTCGTCGTTTTCGTCATCGTCGGTATATGCATTATTATCTTCATGTAATGGAGCAACGAACCCTCTTGCGCTACCTCATCCGCCGGGGATTGCATGTGCGATCTGTCCATGTCTAGTAAGTCTGCGTCGGCGTGCCGCCACGTTCGTCAAGAACTTGCGAATGAATCGTACGATTTTGATTTGAGTCGACTGACTCAAATGTTAAATATATATCAATCGTTGCGGTCTTTGGTAATTTGTCCACCGTATCCCACATCAAGTCGAAGTGTGTCGCATCATTCAACAACACAGGAACGTAATAATGTGAGCCTCCGGGGAGAGGCATCATGTGGCGATAAGTCATATGAACTATAGTATTCGCCGTACATTCAGGGAACGCGTTAGAAACGTCATCAATCATTTCACGGGCACTAGACCCAAACTTCACCCACAACACTACTGATGGGGGTGAGCTGTACGCGATGCCATTGACCCCATTAACAATGGCGCCGTACGCATAGAATAGAATAGGGATGTTTCTTTGTGACATGCCCTACATAATGTTTTGAAATTGGATGTAAAGATGTTACAGACAATTGCAAAAATTTGTTCAGGGAATTAGTTGAAAATCATGTGGTGATAAAGCGCTGTAATCGAACTTTTCGATGTAGAAGATCGCAATAATAGCGCAACTACGAGCATACTCATTCTTTCGCACTTACATTTTCTGTGTAATAACGTTCAATAAATAAATATATCAACCGTACTTCATAAACAAAATACCTATGTCCCTATATATCATGCAAACCATAACCTAACCTAAAAAAATTATTATGAAAATACTAAATTAATGAACTTACTTTTTTCCACCGCTTTTCCTCTTCAACAAAATATTCCTGCAATAACATTGTATTTTCGTTAGTTTAGAACACAAAGAGTATAATAATTCGGCTATAACAAAACTAAACATAGCATATAAAAGTAAACCTTAACCCAAATAACGAGTCATAACCTGACCTAACCTAAGTCAACTAACAACACCTATGTCCCTATATATTAACAATGTAAACAAACTAAAATATACTAACCTAAACAAATTTGGCTAACATATCTTGCAACATTGTGATAACTAAACAAACTACATTAACTAAACAAACTTACCAAAATTAACCTAAATACCTCAACTACCTAAACTAAACTAACCAAACTAATACATAAACTTAAACTAACTTAAACAAACTAACTAATCAAACTAATTAAACTAACTAACCTTAAGACCAAAAATAACGCAACTTAATTGACTTAACAAACTAAACAAACTAACTAAACTAAATTAACCAAACTAAACTAACTAACCTTAACAAACATAAATACATATAATAAACTAAACTAAACTAAACAAACTTAACTAACTAAACAAACTTAACTAACTAAACTAACCACTAAATACCTAAACTAAACTTCTAACCTAAACTAACTAAACTAACTTAAACAAACTTAATTAACTAAACATACCTCCTCCTTCGGTAAACTAACTTAAACAAATTAAATTAACTCAACTTAATTAACTAAACTTATTTAACTAAACTCACTTCAACAAACTAACTAAACTAAACTTAACTAACTAAAACAAACTAGGTAAACTTCACTTAACTAACTTAAACAAACATAATTACCTCCTTCTTCCACTCCACCGCCGGATTCTCTGTGTATATGGCGCGCTCGCGCTCCTCCTCCTCTCCGCGCCGCCGGAGATCCTCCTCCTCCGTCGCCTCGCGGCCGTCATTGCGTTCTTCCTCCACGCACCACCGCCACGCTTGCCTCCACGTACCATCGCCGCCGCGAGGTGGAAAGCCGCCGCTCCTTGCTCGGTGACCCCGCCGCACCTCCTCTCCTCCGTCTCCGCCGCGCGTATGCACACCGCCACTCGAAATTCCCGAAGATGCGCCGCCTTCCTTCTTCCTCCCTCCTCGGTGTCTCTCTCCACGGATCGCTCCCACCCTCCCCTCCTTAAATAGCCGCCCCACCCCATTGTATTAACTAAACCCGTGACCTACCACCCCCCTACCCCTACCCCTACCCTCACGGGAAAGCGAAACCGACGCAGAGATTCTCTGCGTCGGTTTCGGGAAGACGACAGTGGGGTGCAGATAGCGCCTTTTGAGAAGGCGCTATCGCGCCCCATGTCACGGGTTTTCCCGGTCCACGTGGATCCACGTGGACCGGAAAACCCTTCCGTGTCCACGTGGACACTGATAGCGCCTTCGCAGAAGGCGCTATCAGTGTACATGTCCACGTCGGTCCACGTGGACATGCCGACGTGGACATGTACATTGATAGCGCTTCTCGCGAAGGCGCTATCCGATCTACGTGGACGGGGAAACCATGTTCTCACGCGTGGACACGATAGCGCCTCGCGAAGGCGCTATCGATGTACATGTCCACGTCGGTCCACGTGGACATGTCGACGTGGACATGTACATCGATAGCGCCTTCCGAGAAGGCGCTATCGATGTCTCAAAAAAAAAAAAAAAAATTTGGCCACGTCACATGCCACGTAGATGGCGCCTTCCCATAAGGCGTTATTGCCTACCCCCGGAATAAAAAAGTGTTCACCCCTATTTTCCTCATTAAAACTAAAAACATGTGTACTTTGGTGAAAACTTCGTAGTATTAGGCCAATGGTCCAACAATAAATAATGCATACATAAAGCACTAGAGAATGTAGTAATTGTCACTTTGTTGTTCTCTTGATTTCAAAAATCTAAACCCTAAACCCTAAACTAGTGGATTGGAGAGTCAAGGCCTCTCGAATGCCTTTGAACCTGATGTACTAAAATTTGTTTCGCGGTATTTATAAGATTTCCCCTATTTTCTCTTGTTCAATCCATGCTGTATTGAGAAGAGGCAAGAACCCCTTTACTTTTAACCTATTGTGAGTTGAATCTCATCACCCTACTATGTATTTTTATTTTGAATTTTACTATTGCTTTTATATTACATTATTACTTCTGTTATGCTGTATGATTTATGAGTATGATTGCCTGACTTATATTTGGGAGGAACTATATCCACCTTATAATGCTATCTGTCCAGTCAACATTGATTCAGCTTCTACTGTCATGTTTGACTGGGGAGGAAGTGACTTCCTGAGAAGTTGTCTAGTTTTTGGAACTGCTATGCACGCTTGAACCCGCTCGCTAAACTCGCGAGAATTTAATTAATCTAATAATCTAATGTTATTCATCAATAGAAAATATTTTCATGTAGTATAATTAGTTACACGACAGTTCTCTATCTCATAGTGAAATTTTCTCCAAAAATTTTAATTTTTAATCATTCAATTGATAAAACTTAACCTCTTATAATATTAATTAGAATTAAATTACTTAAATTTTAATGTAATTGAAAAATCACAATAAAAAGAAGGGATACAATAGCATTTGAAAAACGCTATGGAACTAATCCCAAAGGGTTTCCACCAACGCTATCATATCCACCCTTATTAAAAATGTGGTCAATTGATAGCTCAAAACAAACGCTATTTATTGCATATTCATTGCACAAAATAAACGCCATCGTACATAACAATTGCACAAAATAAACGCTATCACGTACATAACAATTGCACATAAGAAACGTTATGAAATTCTTTTCCATTGCACAAAAGAAAGGCTGTAAATAAAGCAATTAACTACAGCACTTGTAAAACGCTAAGAAGAAGCCAATTGACTCGACGTAAAAAACGCTATAGGCATTCGATTCATATCATTTATAAAAACTATTGAATGAGACCACTAAATTTTCAAATTGATAAGCAATTAATAATACGAGACATTCATGAGTTTAAATACAATGACATTTATAAAAACTATTGAATACACAGGCAATGCCACTCCAATTATTATTCATGAGTTTAAATACAAATGACATTTATAAAAACTTCATGAAAACTGAAAAACTGCAGAGGATTTGAGTTGCTCATGGTGCAGGAGAACGTCGGAGAACTGAACTTTAGTAGAAGTTCTGATCAATCACAGGCCTATATGGATATGCACGTAAATCTTCATGTTAGTTCTGATCAATCACATACCAATTATTAATTAATTTAATCTAAGAAATGTGTGTTAGAGACTTATATAGAGTAGCTAATTAATTACCCAAGCAGAGCCAGCACAAAAATTTGCATGAAAACTGCAAATGTCATCTTGGGCCTAACCTTTCTGCAAACATTGAAATCATATAGCTAGCTAGAGACTTAGTCTTGCATTGTGGTTGCAGTAATGGCTTTCATCGGTCCGTCTGCAAGTGTCTTTTTGCAATGAATAAGAAAATAAACAAGCCATATCTAAACATTCAGATACAATAGCTCCCACAATTAGATCAACAACTCGAGAAATCTTTATTTATAGAAGTACAAATAAACAAGCCAAATCCAAAACCCTGTTAGAGTAAATCATTGAGCTGGGTGTAATGTGAATCTCGAGGTGTATCCTTCTGTTGTAATATGTTGTAAGTGGTGTTTGAGTGTGAGTGTTGTGTTTGTAATTGAACGGCTGTGATTAGAACAAATGGACGGCTGAGATGTAACTTTCATGTTGATATATAAATGAAATCCACAGAGCACTCGAGAGTTTTTTCGAGGTTTTGTTTCTTCTCTGTTTGGTTTTCTTGTTTCATCTCTAATGGAGCTCTGTGTGAGCTTCAACATGGTATCAGAGCAATGACAGCAAACGCTGGAGATCGAGATCGAGAAAGCCAGATCCATGGAGTCTGGTGATGCTAGTGAAGGTTCGAAGTGATGATCTCAGACTCACTCCTGGTGAGAGTTAAGTGAGATTCTTGGAAAACTGAGAAGAAGATCACGCGATCTTGCTTCTAGTGTTCAGATCTGGTAAGGAAATAGCCAGATCGGGAAGAGAAAGCACAAGATCTGGTGATTTTACCTCTGGTGTATAGATCTGGTGTAGGGATCGCCAGATCTGGGAAAAATTTGAGAGATCTAGTGTTGAAACTACTAGATCTAGAAGAAAAGTTGAGAGATCTGGTGAAGAAATCACTGGAACTGAAAGGAAAGTCAAGAGATCGAACTAGATCTGGAAGAAAGGCTGTGAGATCTGGTGAAGAAGGCACTGAATCTGAAGTACAAGCCGAGAGATCTGGAAGTATCACCAGATCACAAGTTCTGAAGAAGTTCTGGTGTGATTGGTGAACAGATCTGGACAATCTTGAAGAGATGGCGAACAGATCTGGAGTCTTGGAACAAGGTTCTCTATCATCAGGGTTTGTCTCAGGAGGTAACTCAGGTTTGAGTTCTGGTACTCCATTTGGTAATTCATTGAGTCAGTTTGTTACTGTAAAACTTGATGGAACAAATTTCCTTTTATGGAAATCAATTGTTGTTCAGGCTATCCAATGATTTGATCTAGATGGTCATCTTTTTGGAACACTGGAAATTCCAGACAAATTATTTACTGATGGATTACCAAATCCAGAGTACAAGATATGGTTCAGTAGAGATCAATTTTTGTTAGGATGGTTGATAAATGCTATGATGCACGATCTTTGCAATGCAGATTATAGGAAATACTCGAAAACAGATAAAAGAAATGAGTTGTGGCGAGAAATAGAAGCATATTATGGCTCTAATAATAGAGTTCATGTTCAGACTCTCAAGAAGGCACTACATACAACTCGTAAAGGTGCCATGAAAATGAGAGAGTATATGTCTAAGATTAAGAGTATTTCTGATAATCTAGCTATTGCAGGATCAGTGGTGAGCACAGATGATTTGATTTCAAGTGTTCTTATTGGATTAGATAGAGAATATCTGCCAATTACAACTTTCTTGCAAGGAAGGTGTGATCTGCAATGGCAAGAACTTCATTCTACACTGGTAGGGTTTGAAGAAACTCTGGATCAGTATAATGTGGTTCAAGATGTGAATGTTTTGGTGATACATGAGTCTCCTTCTGCAAATGCTGCTGAAGTTAAAAGCAGTGGTTCAAAGTTGAATGTACAAAATTGGAATAACAATGGGAATCGGACAAATGGGGGTTCCAGAGGTCGTGGCTTTGGTAGATTTCGAGGTCGATGAGGTTTTAAATCCTCCAGCAGCAACAATAAACCCACATGTCAAATCTGTGGGAAGTTTGGTCATTCAGCAGCAGTCTGTTACTATATAGCATATATGAAGTATATGGGTACTCAGACTGGGAGTTCTCAACAGCCACAGCTGAGGCCATTTACTTCTCAATCTCATACACCCTCATCTTTCTTCACTGCATCAGAAGCTGGACATGATGGTTCGTGGTACATGGACAGTGGTGCTACCTCCCATGTCCTTTGGAGATTCTTCTCGAGATCTTTGAATAATTCAAACATATTCGAGTACTCGATCATTAATGGTTGGTAATGGTCAATTACTAAAAATTGCTGGAACAGGGTCTGCTTGCATTCCATCTGTTGGCTCAAAACTGTCTTTTCATAATACTTTGTGTGTGCCTAGCATCAAAAAGAATTTGTTGAGTGTCTCTCGATTAACAAAAGACAATAATGTGTTGATTGAGTTTCATCCTCATGTATGTTTCGTGAAGGACCTTCAAACCAATGAGATTCTTATTCACGGAACAGTACAAAATGGTATATATCGCATCTCTGGTTCACCTGCACAGTTGTCTCCTTCACATGCTGCTTTGTTTGTGTCAAATAAAGGTTTGTCTACCCTGTGGCACTCCAGACTTGGTCATCCTGCACAAAAGACACTTCAACAGGTTATGCATCATAATCTTCATCTTCCATTCAGTTCACTCACTGATTTTTGTCAGTCTTGTCCACTGGGCAAGAGTCATGCATTACCATTTCATTCATCTAGTAAATTGTCGAATAATGTTTTGGATTTAATCCATACTGATTTGTGGGGTCCTGCACCGATTACTTCTCCAAGTGGTTTCAACTATTACATTCACTTTATTGATGATTCGACTCGATTTACGTGGTTATATCCTTTGAAACTGAAATATGATGCATTGAAAGCTTTTATGCACTTTAAGTCTATGGTTGAGAATCAGTTTAGTTCTACTATCAAGAGAGTTCAATCTGACTGGGGTGGTGAGTATAGATCCTTTCAGTCTGTACTTGATTCTTGTGGAATTATTTTTCAGCATCCTTGTCCTCATACACATGCACAGAATGGTAGAGCTGAACGTAAACATAGACACATAGTTGAAATGAGTCTTACACTGCTTTCTCATAGTAAATTACCTCTCGAAATATTGGTGGGATGCGTGTTCTCTTCTTTGCATTTCTCATTAATCGTCTTCCTACCAAAGTTTTGAATGGTTTGTCTCCTTTTGAGAAGTTGTTTCATGCCTCACCTGATTATAGTCTTCTCAGAGTTTTTGGATGTGCATGTTTTCCATATTTACGACCATACAATGATCATAAATATCAGTTTCGATCTGAGTTATGCATTTTTCTGGGGTATAGCAGTCAACATAAGGGCTACAAATGTTTGAGTCCATCTGGGAGAATTTATATCACCAGGAATGTTGTTTTTCATGAAAATGAGTTTCCTTATGATTCTTTATTTGCTGCTGGGTCTAATGCAACAACAACTTCCTCGTTTGAGTCGACTACTAGCTTTCCTTTGTTGGTTTCATATCAGCCCTTGTCTGCCTCTCAATCAGGATCTTCTTCTTCATCTGATCTGTCTGATGTACCTGCTTCAGTTGAGGTTACACCTCCTGTTGCAGTGGAATCAAGGACTGGTGTTGATCCTTCAAACATACATCCTATGATTACTAGAGCCAAAGATGGGATCAGTTTAAGGAAGGTGTTTTTGTCTACTACTTCCATTCATGAAGATAATATTCCTAATTCAGTTGCTGCTGCTCTTCAAATTCCTCATTGGAAGGCAGCAATGGATCAGGAATATCATGCTCTCATGAAGAATGGTATTTGGTCTATTGTTCCTTCATCTCCTAGTCAAAATGTTGTTGGCAACAAGTGGATTTTCTCTGTAAAAAAAAATTCTGATGGGTCTATCAATCGGTATAAGGCTAGATTAGTGGCCAAAGGGTTTAAACAAGTACTCGGTATCGATTTTCATGAGACATACAGTCTTGTGGTTAAGGATTCCACTATTCGAGTTATTTTGTCTTTTGCTGTTCATTTTGGTTGGTCGTTGCGACAGATTGATATCAATAATGCCTTTTTTAAATGGTCAGTTGGTTGAAGAAGTGTACACAAATCAACCTATGGGATTTGTGGATACTTCTCAACCCACCGTTGTGTGTAAATTGCATAAAGCTTTGTATGGTCTTCGTCAAGCTCCTCGTGCATGGTTTGATCAATTGAAATTCACTTTGTTGTCTTGGGGATTCCACAATTCTAAAGCTGACAGCTCTTTGTTCATTTTTCATCATGAACAAGTTGTGTTGTATGTGCTGGTTTATGTGGATGACATTATAATTACAGGCTCAACTCAAACTTCTATTCAATCTTTTATTGATAAGTTGAATGGTAAGTTTGCGTTAAAGGATATTGGAGATTTAAATTTGTTTTTGGGTATGGAAGCTCATAGGATTTCGCCAAAGGAATTTGTGCACGACTCAAACGACTTATATTCACGCAGTTATTACAAAAGGGGGCATGTCTCATGCAAAACCTATTGCTACTCCTTTTCTTTGTTGGGAAAGTTGTTGTACAAGGATGGCAGTGCTTCCTTTCATGATAAAACTCTATATAGGAGTTTACTTGGTGGTCTCCAATATCTTGTTAACACTCGGTCTGACATTGCTTATATAGTGAACACTTTGAGTCAATTTCATGATCTCCTACTGATTTTGCATTGGCAAGCTCTTAAGAGGCTATTGCGCTACCTTAAAGGTACAGCTGATTTGGGTTTATGGTTCAAGCCGAGTTCTGCCTTATTTCTTACTGGGTATTCTGATGTCGATTGGGCTGCCTTTGTGGATGATAGGAAATCTGTGGCAGGTTATGCTGTATTTTTGGGTTCTAACTTGATTTCTTGGCAGTCTAAGAAACAACAGGTTGTTGCTAGATCAAGTACAGAATCAGAATATAGAGCTCTTGCTCAGGTAACTGCTAAATTGAGCTGGCTTCAGTCTTTATTTTCAGAACTGCAGGTTTCTCTTGGTGCTCTTCCCACAGTCTGGTGTGATAACATGAGTCTTTCTTGCCTTGGCCAAGAATCTGGTATATCACTCTCGCACTAAACATATTGAATTAGACATTCATTATGTTAGAGATAAAGTGTTGGGTGGTTTTCTTAATGTGAATCATGTTCCTTCAGTTGATCAGGTGGCTGATATTTTTACTAAATCTTTTCTGTTTCTCGATTTCTTTATTTGAGGGACAAACTAAGTCTCACTTCACTTCCACTTAGTTTGAGGGGGATGTTAGAGTAAATCATTGAAATTTGGGTGTAATGTGAATCTCGAGGTGTATCCTTATGTTGTAATATGTTGTAAGTGGTGTTTGAGTGTGAGTGTTGTGTTTGTAATTGAACGGCTGTGATTAGAACAAATGGACGGTTGAGATGTAACTTTCATGTTGATATATAAATGAAATCCACAGAGCACTCGAGAGTTTTTTCGAGGTTTTGTTTCTTCTCTGTTTGGTTTTCTTGTTTCATCTCTAATGGAGCTCTGTGTGAGCTTCAACAAACCCAAAAAGCAATTCTCAACTTTTCAAAGTTCATATCATCAAAATTGGGAATGAATTATCCACAATTAGTCCTTTGACTTAGCATTCTGTAGTTAGAAATTCAAAACAAAAAAGGCAATCTTATTCTGTGTTCTACTACATAATCTTATTATTTGTTCTACTACATAAACAACAAATAAGAGAAGCAAGTGAAATATTATTATGCATTCACCAATGAAGAGGGTAATTTTGTCTGAAACGTGCCCTCATTATTGTTGGTATTAGACCTAACATTCTGTGATAAAAATATAAAATAAAAACAAAGTAATCTTTGTCAATTCACCATGTAAACAACAAAGTAGAGAAGCAAGAAGATAATTATTATGTCTCACCGAAGAAGAAGGTAAATCTGTTTGAGGAACACTCTCATTTGGTTGACATTGAGCCTAAACATGATTAATATAATATTTTAATCAATAACTATGTAAATGTACTAATAGAAGAAACAAGTAATCAAATTATATAAATGTACTAATAGAAGAAGGTAAATCTGTTTGAGGAACACTCTCATTTGGTTGTTTGTGTGAACCTTTTTTTTGTGTCAAAGATTTCTAGACTTTTTTTATTTCAAAAGTAAAGATGGTGAAAGAAATAGAGATGGAGGAGGAAACACACTCTCTCACTTATGTACTTTCTCAAGATTCCCATAGATTAGGGCTGACAATTTGGGTCATGAAACGATTAACACGATACGACACGACACGTAATAAACATGTCGTGGGTTTGACTTAAGTGGGTCTGGGTCATAAACATGTTAACACGTTTATACACGGTTAATAAACGAGTCATTAACATGTCAACATGCTTAACTCGTTTATGACTCGCTTATAACACGACTAAAGAATAATGTATAAATAATAAATATGGTATAATAAATAGATTGATACAAAATTCACCCATTTGAATGCATGTTAATAGCATGATTTATTTATTTTATTTATAGAAATCTTTTATCATATTTTATTTTATATTTGAGAGGAAATATCCATTTTACTTTTAATATATTATTTATGTTTTAGATTTTATTAATAATTATTTATTAAAAATAAATAAAACTTTTCACCAAAGTAAAATTTAAATATTTTTTTAGATAATTCTTATAATTTTGTTTATGTTATGATTACGAGTCATTTTTGCTTTATTATTAAGAGTAATAAAGACTTGAATGAAAAAGTAAAGTAAAACTAACGACTATATACAACCACATTATATTTTATTGGCTATTTTAGTATGTTTATTCGAATTTAATCATTTAGATATATTTTAAAAAGTAGTAACTAAATTATAAAAGTTTAAATAAAATAAAATTTTTAAATACAATATTTAATAAACGGGTGACACGAATACACGACATGTTTAACACGATCCACTTAGACACGAAAACGATTAACACGATTAATAAACATGTCATGTAATTAGTTTGCATTATATGGGTCATGACCTGTTTATGACACGACACGTTTACGACTCACCGACACGAATTGCCACCCCTACCATAGATTAATAATTTCCCTCAATTTCTTGGTTGTATTTGATGTATGTTGTATGTTTAGTCACCAATTATGGACTTGACACTGTCTCAAACTCTAGGTTTGCCTTTTTTTTGTTTCTATATACAATGCATTAAGGGCCAAAAGATATATATTGTTTTCAAGAACACTAAATCAACAAATCATACGTTTATTACTATCAAAATCTCAGGCATTTTTGAAAGCATGGAAGCAATCTTGTGGAGCAAATACTGGAGTTCCAACAATGTATGTATCACAAGGAAAATCATTTTTATTGAATCCTGTAAGCTTCAATGGCTCCTGCAACAATAAAGGTGTCATTATTCAGGTAGAGCTAGTTCATTGTTTTAATTTCTTCATACGTGTATATAGGCATTATTGTTTGTTAATCAATTAAGTTGATTATATTGATTTAAATGAACAAATTAATTAGATGTGTATGTGTATTGGTTTTTAATAGGTTATGGGTGAAATTCAGTGAATAGTCGCCACCTCTTAATATAATCCCCTAATTATATTATAATATATATGCATTATATGCTCCTTAATTAATTAGGTCAGTATTGCTTATCTTCCTCTTTGTTTGTGGCTTGCTGTAAGAGATCAAGCATCATATCAAAAGAAGGCTCATCAAAGATCTCCTCAACAAAAATATCCTTCCATTCAAGATTGTGTGATCTAATTAATTAAGCATATATGATGAACTACTCTTGCCAATAGGCTAAGAAGAGAAACAACAATATCAGAGAATCAATTTGGTTTCATGCGTGGGAGGTCAACTATGGAGGCGATTTTCCTTGTAAGACGATTGTTAGAAAAATATAAAGAAAAGAAAAAAGATCTTCATATGGTATTCGTAGATTTAGAAACAAGACAAATGATAGGGTCCCTAGAGATGTTCTTTGGTGGGTTCTAGAAAGAAAAAAAGTGCATGCTAAGTACATAGACACTATTAAGGATATGTATGATGGAGTAGTAACGAGTATAAAAACATTTGGATGAGCTACAAAAAATTTCTCATTACGATAGGACTACATCAAGGATCGGCTTTAAGCTCATATCTATTTACTTTAGTTATGGATGAACTAACTAGACATATTCAAGAGGATATACCATGGTGTATGCTATTTGCAGATGATATTATCTTAGTGGATGAAACTAAAGATGGAGTGAATAGGAAATTAGAACTCTGGAGGAATACATTAGAATCTAAAGGTTTTAAGTTGAGTAGGACGAAAACCGAAGACATGCACTGTAAGTTTAGAAACACTAGACATCGAGATGACGAAGTGGTAAAATTAGGGGAAGTAGAAGTTCCTAAGATAAACCACTTTAGATACCTAGGATCAATCATACAAAATGATGGTAACATTGAGAATGATGTCACACATAGAATTCAAGCTGGATGGAAGAAATTGCGGAGTGCAACAGGGGTGATTTGTGATCAAAATGTTCCTACTAAGTTAAAAGAAAAATTTTATAGGACCACAATTAGGCCAGCTATGCTCTATGGAAGTAAATGTTGTGCGGTAAAGCAACAACAATTACATAAAATAAACGTAGCAGAAATGAGGATGCTTAGGTGGATGTGTGGTAAAACTTGTAAAGATAAAATAAGAAATATAGAAATTCAAAGACAAGTAGGAGTAGCACCAATTGATACAAAGATTATGGAATGGCGGTTGCGGTGGTTTGGTCACCTGCAAAGACGGCCTACAAATGCCCCAACTAGAAAACTTGACTCAATAGAAACTGTAGAAATTCGACGAGGTAGGGGCAGACCAAAGTTAACATGGGATGCATTAATTAGAAGGAATTTGAATGGTTTGAAAAACTCACCATCAATTGCACTTAATCGAGCACAATGGAAAAGTTTGATCCATGTAGCCGACCCCAGTTAATTTGGGACTGAGGCTATGTTGTTGTTGAGATGCCACATGGCTTCTTCTTAAGCCTCCTTCTTGCCACGTCAAAAACACTTCCGCCACGTTGTAAACCTCACACATTAACTATTTCTCATGCCTCATAAGTCATATATTAACGGTCCTCTTATTTTCTTTTGGCCTCTTGATTTTCCTATGTTGATGTAACCATTAAGTTAAATAGTTATTATTTAATCATTTATAATATATATATTAAAATTGTATCTCGAGGTGCTACATGGCTTCTTCTCAAGCCTTCTTCTCGCCACGTCAACAACACTTCCACCACGTCTTAAACCTCACACGTTAACTATTTCTCAAGCCTCATAAGTCATACATTAACGGTTCCCTTATTTTCTTTTGACCTCTTGATTTTCTTCTGTTGATGTAACCACTACGTTAAATAGTTATTATTTAATCATTTATAATAATCATACATTAATTATTTGTTTTAGTCTTTTGATCTCTCTAGGTAGGTAGGTAACATAACACTAATTAAAATAATTCTATAACCATTTTTTATTATTTTCTTAATTATTTATTTTTGGTCTCTTGATCTCCCCATGTAAGTATGTAACCACTAAGCCTCATTCTCTCCACTATATAAGCCAAAGCTTCTTTAGAACTCACTCACCTTTCAAAACTCATTTTCAATATCTAATTTTATAAACATTTGTCATCGACCACTCACCTCTCAAAACTCTCTTTCAATATCTTTTTTTTGTCTACGTTGAATGATTTATTATTGACCTTGCGTTCATCAAAGATTCCACTTAAAAAGAACTCATTTTTCCTATCAAACTCACTTTTATTTAATACGTGACACTTTGCCTTGCCCGGCCGCGAAGCGCAATGCCGACTACTAACTCAATAAGGCCATCTCTCTCTTTCTTCCTGTTTTAGTGGTTTCAATCAATTTGGATTTGCTTTTGGTGGTTTCAATCAATTTGGATTTGCAAGGTTGTCCGTTTATCCATGGATTGCGACCGTGCATCAAACAATCAAACGGTGTCTTAGCTTTTTTTCCTTTTTCCAGCAATTGACACTCCTCTTAAGAAAATGCTAGAATGACACCCTAATTGACACTTCAAGTAACACTTTTGTGACGTGGCGTGCGGACTCATTCATGGTAGCCATCCAAGTTCGTCTCGAGATACACATTACGCGTGTTATGCACCAGAAACTATTTTGTGCACATTCATTTTTACGTGGAGCCCGCGCACCATGTGTGTCACTTAAAGTGTCAATTAAGGTGTCATTCTAGTATTTTCCCCTCGATTATTACCTCACTAGTTGCGTCATTGTCCTAAGCACGAAGACAAACATTGTCTCAGCTTATAACACAACTTTTTGTTATATAGTCATCAATAATACTATTCATTATTCCTACAAAAAATGTAATATTACTAATTTTCTTTTATGATTCACATCACAAAAGTGGAATTAGGGGTGGATCTACATGCGATTTGCATGTAACCCTCAATTTATACATAATTAGGCTTTTCAGAAATATTGAATTTATAAAGACCAGCCCACCTCATGAAAAAAAAATTTCACACATAGCTCAACACAATTTTTTTATAAAACTTTAAAAGAGAAAACTAAAGTAAAGTTGATTTTGTCAGTGAATGAAATATACATAAAGGAAGGGAAAAGTACAAAAAATTTAGCTAAATTTGTATTTGGTTCTTGCGCTGTTGTTGTGTTATTGCCGTTAATTCTCTACCATTATTAGTTCTTCAATTTTTCATCTTCAATTATTTCTTCAACTAAGGACTTATTAATGAATGGCCTTCAAATAAGATATATACGATTTTACTCTAAGTTCGGTACTAGTGTCCTTTATTTTTGTAGATATTATTTTTCGTCTATTTTTTTGTCCGCACTTGATTTTAAGTTTTTACTCTCTTCGTTTCTATTTAAGTGTCAATTTAAGGTTATTCACAGTTTTTAAGAAAATTATTTAATTACCTCGAATAAGGAGAAAGTGACAGTTAAATGACTAAATTACCATTTATCTCTCCTAACCCCATCAATTCTATATATACTACTTATTAATGTGTAATTAATAGATTTTCTTTTTCTATAAAAGGTATAAAAGTCAATTAAGTAATTAATGTGTATTGAAACTATCACATGACAGATATGAAATATTTCAAAGTGGCTAAAAAGTCACTTATAAAAAATCAGAGAGAGTATTATTTTGATACTTTGAGAATGAGGTGTTGGTGGTGGTGGTCGTCATTGTCGTCGTCCTCGTCCTCGTCCTCGTCATCATTGTTGTTGTTGTTGCTGCTGCTGCTGCAATTGAAATAAAATTAAAATGGGCTAATTTTTTGGTGGTGATTCAATTAGTAGATTGAATTTCATCACTTCAATCATGCATCACTAATCACTACGTACAAGCGAGTCGAACGTTGTATTATATATAAAAAGTTGTTTTGACACGAGTTAAGCTAATTAGTAGATTTATACTGCAAAAAAAACTAGTTTTTTTTTTTTTTTAACTGTTAATTACGATAACATGAGTAACTACATTATCAAGCTTATGTTTTATACATAAAAAGATAATTAACTACTATGACTATATGGTTTTTTTATTTAAATAAAAAACATATAATATTACTTATTTTTTATCCATTATCAAGCTCATGTCTTTTCTATCAAGTTACATACTTACATACCTGATTTGCAAAGTAATAATATTATTACTTTGCCAACCACGTCTATAAAAATCATGTCTAGAATGCCTATTATAATTTGTAACATTTGCACATTGTAATTAGTAACTAGTCGTTCCCATGTGCTCTGCGCAGGTGTTATTGAAATTATACAATAGAAAGTTTTTAAATTATTTTACATCCTTAAACATATGTTAATTTTTAAATAATGAAGAGCGTTATAATGAAAACTTATTGGTGGTTTATCATGGTCAATGTGTTTGGTGGGACTGACTTGACCCTATGGAATAGTCTCACTCGAAGGGTGTAGATACCCATAGTTTTTTTTTTTTTTTTAAGAAAAAGTGTTAAAATGTAAATATAATTTTCTTTTCCTATCAAATAAGTTTATTGATCGTCTAACATATAGCTAATTAAGATGAAGTTAAGCATACGCGTATTTGTGAGCTTTAGGTTTGGTATGTGTACTATGGTCTTTTCACGCGTCTTGGCTTAATTAATATGTTTGGGAAACCCACAGAGATCTTAATTAATCTCTGTTTTAATTTAAAAAAGGTCGGTGTTTTGTATCTACCCAGTAAATATCAGATTCATTGAAGTAAGTATTATGTGTGCATATATTACTTAATAATCAATATAATGGTTATCTTATCAACGAATTGATGAGTAGAATGAGTACGTTCAACTCGAAACTATGGATAGATACATGGAATGAAGTGTACTGCGAGTTTTATTTTCTTCCTATAAATTTTACGAATGTAGAGGTGTTGTTGTAGTTGTGGGGGTTGGCGTGTAGTATGATATAATACAACAACAACAACAACAACAACAACAACAACAACAACAACATAGTCTCAGTCCCAAATTAATTGGGGTTAACTACATGGATCAAACTTTTTTTTTGTGCTCGATTAAGTGCAATTGATGGTGAGCTTTCCAGACCATTCAAATCCCTCCTAATTAATGCATCCCATGTTAACTTTAGTCTACTCCTATCTTGTCGAATTTCTACGATTTTTATTGAGTCAAGTTTTCTAGTAGGGGCATTTGTAGGTTGTCTTTTTAAGTGACCAAACCACCGCAACCACTCTTTCCTAATCTTTGTATCAGTTGATGTTACTCATACTTGTTTTTGAATTCTACATTTCTTATTCTATCTTTACGAGTTTTACCACACATCCACTTAAACATCCTCATTTCTACTACGTTCATTTTATATATAATTGTTGTTGATTTACCGCCCAACATTCACTTCGACTTTTATATATATAAATATTTATTAGGAGGAGCTAAAACTAATTATTGAAACGAAGGGTATAGAACAACTAATAATTATTAGTAATTTTTCATTAAAAAAAAGTAATAATTATTAGTAATTTTCAATTATGAGCACGATTTGGAAAAAAAAAAAATTTATGCGCGCAAATAAGGCCGGCATGATGTGACGTTGTTACGTAACAAAAAAATAAAATAAAATGACAAAAGCAACACGCATCTCGGTACACATCGAACGGTTTCTAACAAATTGCAAGGAACATTGGACACATCTTCCACTTCTAGAAAGCTCAGTTCCAAAAACAGAGCACATACACATTCTCACTGTTTTCCAATTTGATGATGATGATGATGAGAGAGATGTCATTACATTCCAATTTCTTCTTCTCCATCATCATCTTCACCTCTTATGTATGTACAGTATTAGTAGTAACGGTGGGCGCTCATGATCAGCTAAGTAATGGCCCCATCAACAACAGAGGAGATTTCCCAACTGGGTTCATCTTCGGCGCTGGTTCCTCTGCTTACCAGGTCGATTCACACATGATGTTTCGCTTGATTCTCACTTACCCATTTCGATTTGGACTCTAATTTACTTGATTGAGTTGCAGATTGAAGGTGCGGCATTTGAGGATGGAAGAAAACCCAGTATTTGGGACACCTTTACTCACGCTGGTTTGATTTCTAAGACCTTATAATCAATGCATTCTATGCTTATACTAGCGATAGCGTCGACATCGGTGACGTTCGATTGAAAGAATTGTGGTTGTAACTCATATTGATGTGGATTTTGTTGTGGGTTTAGGAAAGATGGTTGATAAGGGCACTGGGGATGTCACTTCAGACCAGTATCACCATTACAAGGTATTAGGCCTGTACTACATCGATTTCTCCACCACTGTTGTTGAAAATGAGTATGATTGATTTCTTTAGTGGGCAATAGTTTCCTCACAATAGGACAGAGTTTGGTGGATTATTAATTAAACCCACATTAGAAGAATTAATTTGGGGTTTTGTTAGGGTTTGTGTGGCCTACCTGGTTGTAGAGTTTTGGGGCTTCCGGTGTTTCATATCTATTATCTTTGTAGATAAGAAAGAAACCGCAACTTGCCCACTATGAAGCTCGAAGTCCTGACCTCTTACCCAAGTAACCTTGTGCCAAACCAGTGAGCCATCCGCTTGGTTGGTTTGTTTTAAATCTATTATGAATAATCTCAAAATGGCTCACAATTGCGGTCCTTGCCGCATTGATGCAACTATTGGTAGAATTTAATGAATTAATGACAACAACAATGAAAGAGAAAAAGAAAAGAAGTGTTTATTGGCAATGAAGGAATACTTCCTCACTTTCAGGAGGATGTTAAGCTGATGTACGAGATGGGTCTGGATGCTTATAGATTTTCTATTTCGTGGTCTAGGCTCATTCCTGGTATATATAAAGCCACTTTTTGATATCTTTGGTGGATTCGTCAATGCGTAGTTATGGCTGGGACTTTACTTATTCAGGCCATTTTTTGTCTTAGTACAGATGGGCGTGGAACTGTCAATCCCAAAGGCTTGGCTTACTACAACAATCTCATCAATGAGCTTGTCAGCTATGGTATATGTATCCCTTCTTGCTTTCGGTTGAGATTTAATGGAGTATAATTCTATATTCCTTTAATGTTTGATCTAGCTGTTGGTAATTCTTGTTGAGACCATGGTTCAGCCAAAAGCAATAGTCAGACAATTTAAACCTGCAAAGACTTCGATTCTAAATCTTTAATGGATGCATATAGGAAAATCAGGAGAAGCTTTTTGTGCCATATATATATATATATGCTTGTATCATTTTTAAGATTGTTATTGTATTTGTGCTCGAATGAATGCTTACTAGCAATTAGGGAACCCCAAAATTACATTAACTGAGGCGGTTTTTACTAAGCAGATTTCCATATATTTTACCAAAGAACAAAAACAACAAAGTCTCAGTCTCAAATAAGTTGGGGTTGGTTGCATTTTCCCGAGTCCAGTGTTTCCATTCAACTCGATTTGATAAGCTGATAACGTGATAAGTCTTTTAAGTGTTTTATGATTGATGAATCCCAAGGTACTTTAGGTTTATCCTTAAATCTTTGAATTCCTTTAATTTCTAGCTCGTTGAGTTTTTAAATTGGGGTATTTGTCAATTGTCTTTAAGGCTTCCAGGGGTTGCATTAAACATCCTGGCCTATTCCAGTCTCGAGAATCTTCAACATCGATGCATTATCTTCAATATGCCTATCCTTTTGTATGATTAATCTAAAAGATGTACAATGGTCCACCGTTGGAACTTTTATTTCTCCTAAAGCATCTTTACTTTTTACCGAAAAAGAGAAAAAAGGCTTCATGATTGTACTTTGTGTTAGATCAAGCAATCTATATAAACATAAATCTGAACATGACACTGTTATCACAAGCAACTAATCATGCTGATTTTAACAACTAAGAAGATTAATAAACAAAGTGTACCAGTGGCTTGCAGTGCAATGACCTAAGACAGAAAATTTCCTCCAACTCGGTGCTGAATTCAACTAGGAGTGCTGTCCCCAAGATACAACTGGTCTGCTCTTTGATTAAAGCACTAATCAAAGAACCTTCAAAACTGCAAAATCGACTCTCTCTCAAAACACAAATCACATAAAATTTTTAATTTCGAAAAAACTATATTTTTTCCTATGTCAATAGACTCTTCTCTTATAGAGAATTATCTAACTGTCTAATTCGTGGATAATTTTTCATTAACTGTCTAATTAGTGGTTTTAATTAGTGTGCCACTAATTGATAGTTAATTAACTCTTTAATTCGAAATTAGCAACTGTTGGTGCTCTTTTAATTTATTCAAAAACGAAAATAAAAAACAAAAAAGAAAAAACCATGTTTAGGAATGGCTAAGTTTTGAACCAACCAAAGCCCCAAAGGCCCAAGGCCCTTGTCAAAGATTATTTAAATAGGGTGTTTACCTAGTGAAACCCCATGGGCCACTCACTCCAACCCACTTCTCACTTAAACAATAGTGAAGTGTGTTGGATCATATTTTCAGTGAGAAACCAAACCCTTCTCTCCTATGTGGGACTAAAGATTTAGTTACTTTGCAATACAAAATTTGAACTCCAAAGTTCAACAATACCCCACATTTGTATTGGAAATAGTAACACCCCATATGTCTTAACTTTGCCAAATCATAGACACAAATAATAATTATACACGAGCGAGAGATGATCAAGTCATGCTTATAAGGAAGAGTGTCGTAAAGACTTGAAATGACCTTAGTAAAGCATATCGGGTTCACTTTGTGACGCAGTTGATGTATTTATTTATCTTGAACTGTTCACTTTTATAGTAAACCACGACAATATGTCTTACTCATGACTTGAATCCAAATGCAGTTCATACGTTTTTGTTCATTTTGGTCTGAACAGATCCTGGTTTCATGATAGCTTTAGAGAACTTAGCCTAATTTCATTCTCATAAATGCGACCCCACATTTACTACCATATAGGTGACATTACTATGTCATTAAATGCATAGCATAACCTGAACATCTTATTATTAACACACACAATATCTTAGGAACGGGTAATTGTGTGTTTCAGTTATTAAGTTTAGCCTAACTAGTTTTCCTATTGAACCTAGGCCATGGGATCTCCAATCAGCTAGGTTAGGTTTCCGCCAAGCTTGACTTATTTTATAGGCTGTAAACCCATTCCCCTCGATAAAATCATCACTTGATCTCTTGGTAAGCCTTTTGTCAAAGGATCTGCAATATTTTCCTTTGACTTGACATAATATATGCTAATTATACCACTTGTGAGTAATTGTCTTATAGTATTATGCCGGTGCCTTATATGTCTTGACTTACCGTTATAAATTTTATTTTTAGCTCTTGCTTGTGCTGCCATACTATCACAATATATGCATATGGTTGTAACTGGCTTTGACAAGCATGGAATATCTTCTAGAAAATTCCTTAGCCATTCAGCTTCTTCAGCTGCCTTATCGAGAGCTATAAATTCAGATTCCATGGTGGATCGTGCTATACACGTTTGTTTTGTTGATTTCCAAGAAATTGCTGCTCCACCCAATGTAAATACATATCCGCTAGTTGACTTGGTTTCTGTATTAGCAAAAATCCAATTTGCATCACTATAGCCTTCAAGTACTGGTGGATACTTTGTATAAACCAATCCATAATTCAAGGTATACTTGAGATACCTTAGAACTCTTATCAATGTTGTCCAATGATCATCATTTGGACTACTTGTGTATCTACTTAACCTGCTTACTGCATAAGCAATGTCAGGTCTAGTAGAGTTCATCAGGTACATTAAACTCCCAATAACTTGAGAATATTCTAATTGACAAACCGACTCTCTAGAGTTCTTCTTTAGATGACAATTAGCATCAAAAGGAGTTGGAGCAGGTTTGCAATCGAATTGATTAAATTTTTTTAAGATTTTCTCAACATAATGAGATTGTGTGAGGATATAACCTTCGTTATTCCTTTTGATTTGAATTCCTAGTATTACATCAGCTAGACCTAAGTCTTTCATGTCAAAACTAGAATTCAACATCTTCTTTGTTGACATTATGACATCCTTGCTTGAGCTCATAATTAACATGTCATCAACATAGAGACATACTATGACAAACGAGTTCTTCATTTCTTTAATGTACACACATTTGTCACATTCATTTATTTTAAAACCATTTGCCATAATAGTATGATCAAATTTCTCATGCCTTGGAGCTTGTTTAAGTCCATACAAAGACTTAACAAGTCTACAAACTTTGTTTTCTTGGCCTTTTACTACGAACCCTTCAAGTTGATCCATATAAATTTCTTCTTCTAATTCTCCATTTAAAAATGTTGTTTTAACATCCATTTGATGTATTTCCATGTCGTACAAAGCAGCTATGGAAATTAACATCCTAGTGGAAGTTATTCTTGAAACAGGAGAATAAGTGTCGAAGTAATCCAAACCTTCTTTTTGTCTATATCCTTTAGCAACCAAACGTGCCTTGTATTTCTCAATAGTGCCATTAGCCTTTAGCTTCTTTTTGAAGATCCATTTATATCAAATTGGTTTGATTCCTGATGGTAGATCAACCAATTCCCATGTATTATTTTGTAAAATGGATTCAATCTCACTATTGATAGCTTCCATCCACAATGGAGCGTCTGGTGAAGACATAGCGTCTTTATAGGTTTGTGGCTCATTTTCAGTTAACATGTTAACAAAGTCAGGTCCAAAGCTTTTTGTGACCTTAACTCTTTTTCCTCTTCTAGGTTCTAACTCTTGTTCTTGAACCTTAGAAATAGATGATTCATCTAAGCTCTCTTCGATAGTTCTTTTAAGCGACGAACCACTTTGGTTTTCCTTAAAAGGAAAAATGTGTTCAAAAAATTCAGCATCAACAGATTCTATAATAGAATTTTCACTAATATCTGAAATATGTGATTTAACTACTAAGAATCTATATGCTGCACAATTCTTAGCAAAACCAATGAACACGCAATCTACAGTTTTAGGTCCTAACTTAGTTCTCTTTGGTAAGGGAATTTGGACCTTTGGCAAGCAACCCCACACTTTCAAAGTTTTTTAAGTGGGTTTTCTGCCTCTCCATATCTAAGGAGATTTATCCAATTTCTTGAAAGGCACTCTATTCAAAATGTGATTTGCAGTGAGTAGCGCTTCACCCCACAAATTCTGAGAAAGTCCAGAATCATTTAACATGGAATTAATCATATTTTTTAGAGTTCTATTTTTCCTGTCTACTACACCATTCTGTTGAGGTGTATAGGGTTCAGTCGTTTGATGTATAATTCCATATTTGCTACATAATTATGCAAATTCAGCGGATTCATACTCTCTACCTCTATCTGTTCTTAATGCCTTTATTTTCTTGTCTAATTGATTTTCTACCTCTGCCTTGTATATTTTAAACATATCTAAGGCCTCGTTTTTATTTTTAATCAAAAAGACTTGGCAATATTTGCTACAATCATCAATAAAGGTGATGTAATAATTTTTTCCCCCTCTAGTAGGAACGGATTTAAAATCACAAAGATCACTATGAATCAATCCTAATAATTCATTTGATCTCTCTTGGACAGATTTAAAAGTTTGCCTAACAAATTTTGATTCAATGCATATTTCACATTTTTTATTTAAATTAATGTTGAACTTAGGCAATAAATTTAATTTAACCATTCTGTAAATAGATCTTTTATTCACGTGTCCTAATCTAGCATGCCATAAATTAAATGAATCAACCATATACGCAGAAACGATCATTCTATTACCAGTAGAGTTAACAATTACAACATTGAGCTTAAAGAGACCCTCTGTGAGGTATCCCTTACCTACATACATTCCACCCTTGGTGAGAACAAACTTGTCAGACTCAAACACCAATTCGAACCCTTTCTTGTTAAGTAAAGGGCCAGATACAAGGTTCTTCCTGATCTCAGGAACATACAACACATCAAGTAAAGTGACTATTTTCCCACTAGTGAACTTCATCTTAACGGTACCCTTGCCTTCAACCATTGAAGATGATGAATTTCCCATATAAAGCTTTTCTTCACTATCAGCAGGAAGAAACTCTGAAAACAAGCTTTTGTCATTTGCAAATGTAGAGTTGCACCAGGTGTCAATCCACCGACCCCGAGTGTCGAGACCATGTGAGTTTCAGACACAACAACAGTGAGATCAATGTCCATTTCATCAATTTGGACATCAGCAACATTCGCTTGGTTGTTCAAACCAGAATTGCCATGATTCTGTTCTTTCTCGTGACGACAATCTTGGGCCCTATGACCCTGTTTTCCACATACCCAGCAGCTTCCTTGGATTTTCTTAAAATTCTTCCCCTTCGGTGCAAACTGTTTGGTGGGTGCTTCTCTTTTGAAATTCTTCTTCTGGAATTCCTGAACTTTGGACTTGCTTCCTTCCACCATGTTTGCTTTTGCTTCAATGTCATTTCCTTCCATCTTGTCTCCTTTCCTGTGATCTTCTTCAGCACGCAGCCTCAAGATCAGATCTTCAATCGACATATCTCTGCGCTTATGCTTCAGATACACCTTGAAGTCATTCCAAGATGGAGGTAATTTCTCAATGATAGAACCAGTTTGAAAATGCTCATTCACGATACAGTCCTCAGCATGTAACTCATGAATCAACACTTGCAGTTCTTCAATTTGCTTCACCACAGACTTTGAGTCGACCATGTTATATTTCAAGAATTTGCCAACCACGAACTTTTTTGCTCCTGCATCTTCAGTTTGATATTTCTTTTCCAGCAGATGCCAAACATCCTTTGCAGTCTCACACTCAGAATAAACATATAGAGTGTCATCAAGTCTGTTCAGAATATAGTTCCTGCAAAGGAAGTCAGAATTTTTCCATACCTCGATTGTCATCATGGTTTCCTTGGTGATCGGATTCTCATCCGTCTCAGGAACCTCCTCTCTGATGACATTGGCTAAATTCATAGTGGTCAACCAGAAAATTGTTTTCTATTGCCATCTCTTGAAATCAAGACCTTTAAACTTTTCAGGCCTCTCATCCTTAGGATTGGATGCAGTAGTTGAAATTGTCTTATCATTAACAATATGAGATGATGCCATTTCAGATTCAGATTCTAAAACATACAAAACAACAAGTACATTCGAATCAGAAAACAATAATAATAAACAAAGAGAACGAGAATAACCGAATTTTAGTTTTTTTGTCTTAGAATGTTAGATCAAGCAATCTATATAAACATAAATCTGAACATGACACCGTTATCACAAGCAACTAATCATGCTGATTTTAACAACTAAGAAGATTAATAAACAAAGTGTACCAGAGGCTTGCAGTGCAATGACCTAAGACAAAAAATTTCCTCCAACTCGGTGCTGAATTCAACTAGGAGTTCAGTCCCCAGGATACAACTGGTCTGCTCTTTGATTAAAGCACCAATCAATGAACCTTCAAAACTGCAAAATCGACTCTCAAAACACAAATCACATAAAATTTTTAATTTCGAAAAAACTATATTTTTTCCTATGTCAATAGACTCTCTTATAGATAATTATCTAACTCTTTAATTCGTGGACAGTTTTTCATTAACTGTCTAATTAGTGGTTTTAATTAGTGTGCCACTAATTGATAGTTAATTAACTCCTTAATTCGAAATTAGCAATTGTTGGTGCTCTTTTAATTTATTCAAAAACGAAAATAAAAAACAAAAAAGAAAAAAACCATGTTTAGGAATGGCTAAGTTTTGAACCAACCAAAGCCCCAAAGGCCCAAGGCCCTTGTCAAAGATTATTTAAATAGGGTGTTTACCTAGTGAAACCCCATGGACCACTCACTCCAACCCACTTCTCACTTAAACAATAGTGAAGTGTGTTGGATCATATTTTAAGTGAGAAACCAAACCTTTCTCTCCTATGTGGGACTAAAGATTTAGTTACTTTGCAATACAAAATTCGAACTCCAAAGTTCAACACTTTGTACCCAAGATCAGTGATTAAAAAACCTACTAAATTGTAGTAGAGGATTTAATTTACTTTTCACGAAAAAGGGATTAACGGGTGCTTTCTCCATTGTTGTTATAGGGATTGAGCCTCACGTTACTCTATGCCATAATGATAATCCACAATCTCTGCAAGATGAATATGGAGGTTACTTGAGCACAAAGTTCATGTACTTACTACTGCTTCATTACCTTAATAGTGACATTTGTAAGTCAGAGAGAATGAACTTGTTTCCTGATGGTTTAACTTCTGCTACAGTGAAGACTTTGCCGAATATGCAGATGTCTGCTTCAAGGAATTTGGTGATAGGGTGAAAAATTGGGTTACTTTCAATGAACCAAACATACAAACATTTACTGGCAATGATCTTGGGATCTTTCCACCAGGCCGTTGCTCTTATCCTTTCGGTCGCAATTGCTCAATGGGAAACTCAACAACAGAGCCATACCTTGGCGCACATAACCTTCTTTTGGCACATGCAGCAGCAGTAAAGCTATATAGAGAAAAGTACCAGGTGCTTTCATCATCTTTGCTCTTCTTTCTTCTATAAATTATTAGTTGATGATTTGCTGTTGATAAAAATATATCTCTTGACAGGAAACACAAAGAGGCCAAATTGGAATAACAATTTTATCATATTGGGTGGAGCCTCATACTAAATCGCTTAAGGACATTGCCGCCGCACAAAGAATGCTTGATTTTCATCTTGGTTGGTGAGTAGGGTGCTTATAGTTTTCTCCATTTACATGACAGAAAATTATTATTATTTTGCCTTAAATTAATAGGAGCATATGCAGTTTATAACCTATATTTGAAAATTATTACTGTGATGACCAATCAGGTTCCTAGATCCTCTAGTATATGGGGATTATCCTGCTGCTATGAAGAAGATTGTTGGATCTCGGTTGCCACTACTTACAGAATATGACTCAAAGCTTGTGAAGGGGTCCTATGATTTTATCGGCCTCAACCATTATCTTGTATTTTATGTAGAAGACCTCCCTAGAACTTCTACGAAGTACGGGAGTGATTATATTCTGGACATGGCCATAATACCATCATGTAAGTCAACTTTTATTTATTTGTGATTAAATATTCTGATGAAGTAATTTGTGGTCTGAGCTCGCCTGCATGTGTTATGAGGAGTATTCTATGCAAAATGCTCCTGACTGGGCATGGTTAGAGGAAGAGTCAAAATAATTGTCCCGTCTCCATGAAGTGACTATTTGAGGATCTCCCAGTTTTTGCTTTTCAACAATAAGATACATAGACCGCAACGTGACCAATAATAAGTTATTGGGTTTCCGTGCAAAGCATGAGGTTTTGAATTCAATTCTGCATCTTTGTGATGCTCAATATCTATAGCTGATGGGGTGCTCAGGATAGTGGACCTCAGGCACGCCTGCCTATTGATTAAGAAACAAAACATAAAAGGAAACAGTATTGAGATAGAGAAGACAAAAATGTTGGATCTCTTATTTATAACCATCGATCATGTTTCGAGAGTAGAGCAAACACTGGGTTTCCATGTCTGCGTTTAGGTCTTGAAATATCCTATAAAGTTTGCACTTGCATCTTATTCGTCATATTTTTTGTTTGTATTGTATATAACCAGAAGATTAACTAAAGTTTATTCACTATGTGAACTAGAAACTTGTGAATCAATTGTTTCACTGTTTTTTTATGTTCACAATGTGGACGGTGCAATTCGTGACCATTCATTAATCTTTACAGTGGATGGAAAAATAACATTTTCTTTGTCATGTTTTCGATGCAGTTTCTAAATCAGCTCGGGTTAAAGGAGTAAGTAACTGAACTAGTGTTCGCTTGGCCATGGTTTTGGAAGATCGGCATTGTTATTTCTTTAACTCAAGCGCAAACTTCTTGTCAGGGTCCAAGTTTGCCTGTCAATTCATGGGCGCTGCAGAAATTGTTGGAATATATAAGAATGAAATACAAGAATCCTGCAGTCTCAGTCCATGAAAATGGTATTCCTGTACACCTTTACCACTCTACATAGCATTGTGACTTTTCATGGATTCAACTATTTTTTCATTTGAACTCTTTTGAACCATATATGAAATCAGGATACCCTACATTTGGTGGCAACTGGTCCGATGCACAAACTATGAACGACACTGGACGAATAGAGTTCTTGCAGAGCTACATTGGAAGTGTGCTTCTTGCCATGAGGTATTTACTACTACGGCCATATCACTTCTGAAGAAAATAAATTTATCTCGTAAAAAAGCAGCGTAGAGTACCAATTGATGTAGTCCTTGGGCTTGTATCATTTTTAAAAACTAGCATGAAAGGCGAGGGTTTCAATGACTCGTAACGTTAGGTATCACGTTCAACCATTAATTCTTAGGTGCGTAACCTTACCTTATTCGATGCTATTGGCACGCAGGAATGGATCAGACGTTCGAGGATACTTTGTGTGGTCATTCATGGATTGCTTCGAGTTAATAGATGGGTACAGATCTCATTATGGTCTTTACGCGGTGGATTTCAATGACGCGAACAGGAAGAGGTACCCAAGGATGTCAGCTCACTGGTTGTCCTCATTCCTGGCGAAGATTAAACGCAGAGACGAGACGCCTTCATCCTTGTCTAGTGAGTAGCTTGTGTTAATTAGGAGGCCAGTTGCTCAACTACATTTTTATTATGATCGCGTTGTGTGTTTATCATGCGTTTGATGTGAAATGTTAAATTTTGTACTTATTATTGGACTACTCTATATAGGTTGTTTTACAATAGTGTGATTTATATGTATGTCCTATGAAAATAAAAAAGAAATCACCATTTGATGGTGACTTCAATCACTATTGTAGAGTTGTCTTATGCAGTATGTCTTTCAATTTGAGGGCCGCTAAGGGCACCCCACCATTTAATGAGGGCACTCGGTTAATGTGGGCACAAATCGATTTACACAGGGCACCCAAAAATTAAACCCAAAATACCGAAAATGCCCCTCGTGCAAAAAACCCTCTCACCCACCCTCGTGCAAACCCCTGTGCACCCCACCACCCCCCCACCACCACCACCACCCTCGTTCACCGAATTCTTGGTGGAAGAATTCATTTGTTTTGAACCGACCAGGTGAGAGGAATCCCGAAATCGTGTTCTCCGTCCCTCGCCGTGTGTTTCTCCTTCGTTGTTTTAGGTTTACGCATTTTGTAGGGTCCGGTGTGTGAGTCGATTTCGTCTCCAAATTAGGGCTCGGTTGAAGATCGACGAATTAAGTTACATTTGGTAGAGTAGATGTAATGTGTGTGTGGCGGTTTTTTAAAATGTAAAAAAATTGGGAAATCGTGGTTCTCGCCACACACAGCCGAGATCAGTCTCAACCGTCTCGGCCTTGGCGAGACATAAGCTAATATTTTTGGGAAGTCGCGAGTCTCGCCACGAAGACGGGAAGAGTTAAGCTGCGTATCGGTTGTCCACTTCCGATAGGGTCTCGTAGGCTCGGTCGTCATAGGACGAGAGTCGGGCGAATTGAAATGGTCAATCCATATCGGTGGTGTACAACCGAGAAATTTAAATAGGACTCGGTTATACAAGAACGATATATTGGAATACTTGTCGGTCATTGGTGACCGAAAATATGGGTTGTTTCACGAACACGCTTGACCGCGATATCGGGAATGGATGAATTTGAACATTACGGTTTCAAAAAAATCTCCGTAGTCGTCAAACTAACAATGCAAGATTGAAAATCCGACACGACAATTTGCATAGAACCTTAATTAATTATAAATCTCCGTAACATTCAAACCGACTCTAAAAAGGGTCCATCCATAAGTAAACAACAATTAAAACACAACACAACATTTGCATATACATAGAACATTCGGACGAATTGGCAAAATTTCTAAATGTTTAGCCGTCTCAGGTACAAGCTTTAACCTACGGTGTATCTAAATCTACAACATGTATGGTGGCTTCATGATCGCAGTTGCAATGGGCGCGATGTCTCGAAAAACGAATCCATCTCGCCAACCTTTGCGCGATCCTCAACGTACCGATCCCACGATGGATATAAGGATGGCGGTGCATTCACATGCAACCGCACTGTCAAAGTGAACAGTAGAACATAGAAGATATTGTCACAAACCCGATTAAGGGGAAACAAACCAATTCACAAAAAAATCATAGAACTTACCCTAACCCAATGGATATTCCTTTAATTCGCCATTGCAATGATAAGTCTGTTGTGTGCAATGACGACGTTGGAGTACTACGTAGAGGTAGGAATGTGGAGGCACTCCCATGCGAGAGGTTGACGAGAATGACATTGAATGCGGTGGATACTAACAATCCCATGTCTGGAAGTGTCAACCATTCTTTGAAAGATGCCCCCTCTTGCTTCTCTGGGCAATGCACCGCATTCTTGACAGTCTCGAAACTCGAGCCAAGCACTTCCCGCCAAAGGTCTTCATACCCGATAATCTCATCGTACATCCTTCTACGCACAATCCTCCACCCGTCTACGTCGGCAAGTCGAAGCCCAGAGGCTATACACCGATATCCACAATTTCCATCGGAAACCACATCGATAATGGCCTCAACATGTGGCAACCAATCCGGTTCTAAGCAATGACTATAAGCCATGTTAGATCCACTTTGCGTGCGTCGACTGGCACGACGCATTTGTGGAACCTTGCATTTCTTCTGCCTAGAAGCTTTTGTGGAGTGGGAGGACTCAAATCCGATTGGAGATTGGGGTGCCTCCGACACTGGGGTGCCTCCGGTTGGAGACCCCGGTGTCCTCACACCCGCATCCTCAACTTCCTGCTCGCACTCCACAAAAGACGAAGGTGGACTAATCTCCCTGAGCTGCTCACTTTCAGTCCTCCCCCCCGCATCCTCAACTTCCTCCTCCCCCTTATCCAATCTTCCTGCGGTGTCGTGATTGTGCCTCCCACAAATCACAGTGACATACCATAAGGAGTCAGCATTCTCCTTGACGTTAATTTGGAAAGGGCATCCACATTTCTTCGTACTAGTGTGAGTCCTCGCCTTTTCATCATTCCTTGATTTCTTTAAAATTTTTGCCGCTTTCCCTTCCCAACTCTCTTGAGCCAGTCCCCTATATGTCCCGACCCTGTCACAGGCAATTTTCACCCTTCCCCTGCGCTTAATGCCCCCGGCATCCGAGCACTTCGTTACTAACACAAACTTGTTCTCGCCACCAATCAGTTGAAGCCATGAAATTGCCGCTTCTCGAGAGGGGAATGGCTTAGAAGGTGTAAAAGTGTCCTTGTAGTCTGGAAAATTACAAGATAACGGCATTACCTGCAATACAAACAGTGTAACATTATAATCAACCAAAATGTACAGCACAATCACAAAAAAACCCAAAAAAATAGGTTCTCGGTTGTACAGTTCTGAAACTTTCTTCATAGTCTCGTTTACGTGAGACCGAGAGTTACCATTACCCTCGGTCGTTTCATACCGTGACCTACGTGAAACCTCTCGGTCCTCTGCGACCGAGACATTACCATACATCTCGGTCTGCGAGGCCGAAACAATCGCGCACCCGAGACGGATACTTCGGATAACCGCAAAAAAAACACAAAAACATTTGCAACATTACCTCAAGGACGACCTCCTCCTCGGCACCGAAGCATTACGATCCTCCATTATACGGTTGAAACAACTTCGGATTTGAAGAAATTACCAAACCATACGTTGACAAACAAATCATCATTTTCACGTTATACGCAACTAAACAGTTCAAAAAAACCCGAAAATGGTTGTCAAACATTGTTACCTCATTGTCGGACGAGCAAGAATCGATCGACTCTTCGCCAAACGCAATGTGTTTGTGGCTTTGTGGTTGACGCTTGCTTTGGTGGGGTGCCCTAACTCCTTGTCGAAATGGTTTGTGGGGTTTGAACCATATATATATACGAGGGGCAAAATGGTCTTTTCCATTTTTCTTTGGAAATTTTTACAAATAAGTGGGTGCCCTCATTAAATGGTGGGGTGCCCTTAGCGGCCCTCTTCAATTTTAACAAAACGTGTGGACATGTACAAACAAAAACATTTGATGAAAACTTGCATTGACCAGCCAATTATATTACCTTAGGCCTTGTTTGGTAAGGGGTGACTTACAGGGAGTTGAGAATTAATTTTGTTTAGTTGCTCAACTTACTTGCAAGTTATCTTTCAACTTACACCTTAGGGTGTTATATTTTACACTACTCCCCTTAGGGAGTTATCTCCCGGGAGTTGTGAACACAATTATTCTTTGTTAATGACTTATTTATTACTCATCTCTCTCTTGTTTGAAGGTTATTTATGACAATTCATATTTTTATTGTTTAAAAATTTAAAATTTTTTTATAAGTTTAAAGTTGAATTAAACATGAAAAATATTAACTTTAAGTAGTTAACTCCTAATTAACACTGTAAGTTAGCAAAAATGAACCAAACGAAACTTTAATTTGATAGATTAACAACCGTGTAGGATACGTAATTGATTTTGGTTGGATTTTAAGGGACTTGTAAACATTGATTTATTTAACTAACTAGTGATTATCGTCACCTTCATAAACTCGTCCAACCATCATATCTAATTGACCTCTCTAACACTTCACCCAAAAAAAATTAAATAAAATAAAATGAAACAGACCAAAAATCTTCACGAATGTATTAAATAGGAGAGGTGAGCGACATGTGTCACGTTGTTATGTTATTGGGTGGGATTTGAGCTGTTTTGTTACGAAGAGTTGGTGATCTCCACTTTGTGTGAGAATAAAATATATAAAGTAGTGCATCGATTAAATGGTTGGTGGAGAAATGTTCTCACCAACTACCTTGTTGGTATACTGACTTGTGTAAAATGTTGGACCGTATGTCTCTATCTTAGCCGCTCATTTATTAGATAACTAATCGTGATTGATTTTAATTGGGAATCTAGCTGGTGAATGAAACTTTCTAACTTCCATGGACAGTACCATTCCGCCTTAATTTTTTTTTTTTTTTTATCAGAATTCCACCTTAAATTTTCTCTAAACATTACGTGTTAATCCATTAATTTATTACATTTTTCACATGCCAAAAAAGCATAAGATTATATATGTGACAAAAGAATTACAAGACTATATATATATATATATATATATATATATATATATATATATGATTAAAAGAATGTCTTTTAGATGTGAATATTTGATTATTTAATAATTGTATTCCCACCGCCCGTTTATATAAAAGCATTCCACAAAAACTTTATTTTGAAAAATATAATACGTTTTCATCAAAATTTACATAGAACTAGGCATGTAGCCGCTAATAAGTTATATGGGGAGAGGTTGTCACTCATATGGTCCTACCCACATCAAGTTCAGGATCGATTAATAGAGATTTTGCCTCGTACCTGGCAATAAAAAAATGTTTTGTATTGATTTTACCCTTCTTTACCTTAAATATATGTGACTGCTCCAACCCTACAAATTGGACACTACCCAACACTAGGCCTCCATTAATCCCCGGTAAACTAGTCCAGAGTTAATAAAGGCCTAGTCACCCACAACCGTTCTTCGCACGATAGTCCACACACACATATATATATATATATATATATATATAAATATATGAAATCATATGCAGGAGAATTTAAATGCGGTGAAAACGCGATAACAAATAAATTAAACACACAACGAGTTATAGGTGTAGAAGCTAGAATGTGGAAACCCCGTATAATGAATACAATATACAAAGTATAATATCTCTCAACCCAAATACCCATTTAGAAAACATAGTAATTATAATATAAATACATTAAATGACTGACATATGTCACACATCAATGTTTTTGAGCTCGGAGATTATGCCTGCAATTGTCACCAAAATCGAAGACAATCTTAGTGCGTAAATCCAGAAGAAGTTCAACAGTAATTCAGATTAAACAATAAATAAGTCTATAAATCATGCCGGAAAGAAACGAAGCTAAAAAGAACAAAAAGCGCAAGATAGACAGATTGCAATGGCCAACAATAGAGACCAAGTGACCCGAAAGCAAAGGATAGGCGTTTAAGTGATCTTGACAATCTACACGTGGGCTCAAAGCCACTTGACTACGGGTAAGTGTCAAATACCGGTACGGCAGGACCAAGTCTGCTTCAACCGCACCTAATCCGTTTGACACTGTCAGCTCACTTGAGCCACAACCCGGGAAAACATTCCAATGGGAGCCACAGCCGCAACCAGATGCTCAACCGCAATGGAATCCTTGAAGTCATGTGAGGAGCCACGACATTTTGCAGATGCTCACTCAGAGGATTCAATCTCGTCTAGGAGTCACGAGCGTGACTCAGATGCTCAACCCACGAGTAAACAATGACTCAATTCAACCATTTAGACCCTAGGTCACTCGGTAGGGAAATAGAGTCCAATAGTAGGTATCATTTCCATAATAAATATGCAAGGAAAGGAAAAAATTAATATTGAATTTCTTACTGGTTTACTTACAATACAATCTCATAGATCGCCATGTCAAATTGATAGTTCGAATAGTAGGAATCCTCGTCGCGTATCTACAAGCATATAGGTATAACACACATTATTCAGACTTTTATAACTGGTTTAGGGTAGCTTAAACTATTAAGGATTCATCCTTATTCCCAATTAGGTTATTTAATTCATTCTCGACTTAAAACCATTCCTTCAAATCAAAATGGACGGCTCGAATAAAATAAGAATGTCGTGAAGCAAAACAAGGAAAACTCGAAAAGACTTGGTTTTCCAATATGAATCGAATGCGATCGACTAATCACCACTAAAGAGATCTAAATCACCGCACAAGAGTCAAGTTCGACTTTCAATCCCCGAATCAGAGTATTTAGCAAAAATCCATGAGTTAATCAAAGTAACTTTATTTTCCAAGAAGTATGTCATAATGACTTCAAAGCCATACAATTATACTCCTCTTAGTTCTTACTACAAGAGTAGGGCCAAGTGACTTAAAATGCTTATTTGAGACATGCCATATTCCCCTTTGATCATTTCTTCGAACATTTGAAATGCATTCATTTCAAGATTATTTGCAAAAACTTAGAAGAACATAGCAAGCTCTCTTTTAGGTGTTTCAAAATGATTTTACCAAAGCCAATGCAAACTAGTCACAATCATTTCAAGACTCAAAACCATGCCAATGACACTCGATTAATCGAATCACATAAACTAAACTTGAAAAAGAGTCTACAAGGCTTAAAATTCATACTTTTCCATGTATTTTTTTTAAGAGCAAGTTAATGTCTCTTTTGACAATTTTATCAAATACATGGAGTGCAAAAACAAGGGTTTCCCCAAACTTAATCCAATTTAGTCTTAAATTGGCAAAATCAACTTAAACCATTCATAGAATCATTCTCAAAAGCAAACAAGAACCAACCCTTACAATTAAACCACTTCAAATTCATCAACAATTATGAATTTCTAGATTAGACTTATTTAAATTTTTTAAAAGGGGTTTGAAGTCTCACCATGACCTTCAATGGAGTTTCCCAACTCCAAATTTCCTTCAAGAGATCAATCTAGCATAGATTGTGGTGGCCCCGCCGTCTTGGGGTGTCATCTTTCCGTGTACTCCTCGTCCAGTGGGCCCAGCTACATGTGTCCGGCACTTGCCCTTCTATCTCATGTCATGATAATCGTGTCCACGTAGGTATTTCTTGTTTGGTTAACTGATTAATCACATTAATCTTAATTTATTTCTTTAAGTTCAAATGTCTATAGCTTATTTGAGTCCTAGCCGTACTAATGATTTGTATTTTACAAGTTAACAATAAATCAACGAAAGCTTGACTTGAGCAGGTAAATTATTAGATTAGTATGATAATCATTATCCATATGAGCATGTCCAACTATGGAAAACCCGAAAAAATACTCTGTATATAGGCGACAATACCATAAAAAGTGTATATATACATGTACGGTGTCATCTCAAGTCTCCCAATACCCAAAATAATACCAAAATATCAAAATAATATAAAAACCTACGAGTATGTCCAAGACCGTCAGCAAAACGAGATAGTCGCCAAAGATTTTCCTTTGCCGCTACCCGTAGAAGGATCTGCATTCAGTCACCCAACAAATACAGTGACGAGTCCAGTGAGTAAATTCCCAGGAGAAGTCCACACAATATTAAAAAAGAATCCAAATAAAACTACAAAACATGCAAGTATGCTATTTGACAACAGAAATACATACTTGCATGAATATAGGGCAATACAAAAGATTCAAGCAGCATACAATAATAGTAACACAGGGCAACAGACAATAATCAAACAACGTAGCAGTTAAAGAGGTAAACGAGAATGTAAACATAAAACATTTAAGTCAAGATACACCTAAATGCCTTTAATGAAAACCCAAGGATATGTCGCGTGTAGCAGACTATACCATACTTCGGAGCTAAATGTCTATCTTGTGGGCTTCTTCGACAACCTCCACAATCTCGTTTCCTTAGTCCTTGCAGCACTGGCCATATCCGCTGAGTCATCGACACATGCACCTTAGTGCAACTCAGGTCGCAATTCACCAAGGGTCTGATTACACGTGCTATGGTATAGTGTATCCAAGTTTGTCCACACATCCCGGTGTAAAAACCCCGATAAACCAATCAATTAGTTAGACAAACCAGTAAAGTAAAACATTTCGGCACCCATCACATGCATAAGAAAAACGAATTGAATTATGTGAAGCATTCTCAAGGGTTTTACCCATCTCATTCTGCGCTCCAACTTCCCTAGACTCCCGAAATCCGACCCGACTAGCTCCCCGATACCTAAGCTACGATCCCCTAAGTCCCTGAAGTCCAATTTTTCATATTTAATATGATTATAGGTGTTTGAGTATGTATTTAAGTCAAAATCCCAAAACAGTCCCTTAAATTCAATTTTTATCTGGCAATAGTGCGCTATTGAGTCTACCTAGCCCGCTAGGTAAAGTTAGCGCGCTAGGGAATCTGTCTAGCGTGCTATTGTTGTTCATTTTGAAAAACAGGTAAGTGCCCAGAATCATTAACGCTCTAATCGGTCTAGTTAGTGTGCTAATTACCTTATGTGACAGAATTCTCAATTCGAGAATTCTGTCCTAAACTCCCCAATTAGCTACCTAGACCTTACAAATTGCATTCTCCACTTAAAATAGACTCCAAAACATCATTTACATCAACCTCAGAACATCCATTAGATCAAATTAATCAATTCACCTATTCCATGAAATCCACTAGTTTATCTAATTTCATCAAAAACTTTAATTCTTCAAAATCAATTGTAAATTCTCATTTAAATGCTAAGAATACTTGAAATTCATCAAAATCTCATCAACATCAGTGACCCATTCCTCATATATCAATTTCACATCAAAACTCCAAATTTTAACTAAATTGCTAATGTAGTAAAGTTACCTAGTTGATTCACCACCTAGCTTGAGAATTTCTCACCAACACCTATAGATTCCTTCAATAAACCTTGATGATCTACTCCTCTCCAGCAAACTCCTTCTCCAACAAGTTTTGTGATGAAGAATAGTTTGTTTGCATGTGTTTAATCAACTCATTATATATATTAAGGTATAAGTTATTTCTAGCCATTGATCTTCATGGGTTTATGTATCCCGAGACTCATTTATTGGTTCATCTCTTGCTACTTAGCCCACTAACTCCCACTAACTCAAATCAAGTGACAACAATTGATACTTCCACAGCTTCTAGATGTGCCAATGTGTATCTTTAGGAAAGTCCTATGGTTTCTAATTTAAACCACCAAACTATAATCGTTGATTTATTTGATTAACTCACCTTACATTAAGCCTTAACAAACCATATGGTTAATATTTTATTTATCAAAATTAACCAACTTATGGTCCAACTAACCTTCGGCTACCCGATATTTGGTGCCTCGTGTCTTAACACACATTTCGAGGCGCGCAATAGCCTATTGTTCAAAATTGAATTTACTTACCCTATGGTCACATTACTCATTTTAATTGATTAACCAATCATCCCGATCTGAATTAGTTGAGTTTCCTAGTGTACTTGTAGTTCACCTATTCAATACCCGTGTTGACATGCCTTTCGAGGTGAACACCCGTCACACCAACGCGCCCGTTAACAACACACACATGTGATGCAATACAATAATATAATGTTTAAACATCACATCTAAGCAACCATCATCCACGATTAACATATTCCCTCAGTTGTCGTGCCCGAGTCAACTGAGTTGTTCACGTAACGCCCGAATTACGACTGTTAATCCCTGAGATTAACATTAATCCTAGTTTTAATTAATTTGGGCCGTTACATAAATCTACACCATTTCTACAAATCCCAATTGAAATCTCTCTCTTTAAAGCCCTAGGAAAATCTTTCTTCTCATTTCATCCTCCTTATGAGCAACCACCGCCACGCCAAGCATTGGCAAAGTCGCGTCGTCCACAGCCGTTGCTGCTAGTTCGCTGGAATCGTTCGCACGCGCCGTCATCGCGAGCTACTGTCCGTGAGCCGAAGCTCCGTCGTGTCGCTGGTCCTCGTCGCTCAGTTTGTGTCCGAATCAGCAGCTCTTCCGAGCCGCGCCACAGCCTGCATCGCGTCTTCCCTGGAGTCGCTGCTCCTTGCCGGCGTCGCCGCTACTGTCTCAATCATTGCACGAAGAAAGGTTTCTCCCTCCCCTCTTTGTTTTATATTATTGACAAAACATATTTTTTGGTCCTTGAACTTTGAGATTTTTATGCTTTTAGTCCCTGAACTTTTATTAGTGTACATTTTGTCCCCGAACTTTCATTTTTGTACATTTGGTCCCTGAACTTTTGAGTGTTTTATGCTTTTGGTCCTTGAACTTTGAGTTTTTTATGTTTTTAGGGGAAATTAATTTTTTTTTCGGCTTTATGTTGATTAATGTGAGTCTTTTGCCCTAGTAGTATAAACCACTTTACTATTCTTGACTAGTCACACGTCACTTTTACTACCCACATTGCCGAAATTTAACACTTTAAATGGTGGAATGACTAAATGTAGATCTTTGTGAAAGTTCTAGGACCAAATGTGTAGTAATAATAGTTTAGGGACCAAAAGCATCAAAAACACAAAGTTCAGGGCCAAATGATGGGTTTTTCCTATATTATTTAATTTGATTTAAATGAGTCAAACTATACCATTTATTTGAATAAGTGACTATAGTTTAGATTTAAAACAATCATTAGTAGAAGGGCATTTAAGTAAATTGCCTAACAATAAAAAAATAATATAAATAAAAAAACAAATGAAAAAAATATATATATATATATATATATATATATATATATATTTGAGTACGTCGACTAACCGCAACTCTCAGTCGGGTTTTGGACCACTTATAATTCGTGATTAGTGATTAATTAATGAATTAAAAATACGGGTCGTGTAACGGCCCATTTTATCAATGTCGTTAATTATCTCGAATTTACAGAAGTGGACGTCAGCTCAGATCTACGTGGACGTCGCGGTAGGCTAGGACACACCGGGACCTAGGTACGATAGTTTATTGTGTGTTGGATGCTTATTTGCGGTGTAATTTATTGAAATACATCTCATGTGTGTATGTTGCATGACAATACGTGCGAGATTGTGTGAATTGTATTCGCCTCGATATGTGTGTCGACACGGGTAGCGGGTAGTTGACGAGACCAAGTATTTGGTCGGGAAAACTAAAACACACAAATTAAATATAAAAAAATTTGGCCAAGTAACTAATATGGAATGGGTATTAGGTGGCTAGTGACGCGGCGTTACACGTATGTCGCGGTTCAGACGCGAAACCGGGCATCGAAACACTCGAAAATGACATTTTTGTGCTTTAAACACAAGCGAGTGTCCCAAACGTGTCACAATTCAGAGTCAAGGAGGTGTTAGGTTGGCATAAATGGAGGGTTATGGATGCATAGAGATGCACATGTGAGTTGAGATGTTAAGTGACTATAAGTCAACAAAACTTATCTCTCCACCACCTTTTCTCTCACTCACATCTCCCACTCACACAACCGAAATTGAGAGGCCGAGGGGAATAAGAAGAAACGGAGAGTAGGAGGAGGAGGAGAAGAAGCCGGGAAGGAGAGAAAAGAGGGTGGAAACATCAGGATCAAGGTGAGTCATTATTGATTTGTTGTGTATTCGTTGTTTTCAAGTGGTCCGGCAATGGAGGCCGTGAGGGCCAAGGGTGGAGATGGCAGGGGCGTCTCCCCCGCCATCGATTCCACTTGGGGTTGAGGTTGGGGTTGAGAGCCAACCCCAACCCAAAAAAAAAAGAAAAACAAAAAGGAAAGGAAAAAAAATTGGAAAATATTCCGAAAAAATTGGGAAAATTCCGAAAAAAATTATATTTCCATAAAATAAATAGAAATTGATGAATTTCTATGAAAAATAAAATATTTGGAAACTTCGGACGCGACTTTTGTGGGGGTTTTTGCCTCGAAAAGCGCAAAATGGGCAATTTGACCTAAAATTTTAGAAATTAGTCGTAAATTGTCATACTAAATCGGAATTGTTGATAAATGGACATAGGTGGACACAGGTGATCAATTGGTGACCAAGGACTCAGTGGACTTGGACTCGGGGATTGATTACGAGGTATTGGAGTGCGTTGCGAGGTTTGTAAAACCCAATCGAAAAACTCTGAGTATTTATTTCGCTTTGTATTTCCATTCAGTTCCAGTATTCCTTGTGGTCTTTATTACATCTATATCTTGTCGTTGTTTGGACGGTTGGTTGAGTTACTCCCACCGAATTTCTCCGTTATGTGTTTATGCATTCTAGACCATAACATGTGTATCATGAGTTCTCGGTGGATAACGACCCGAGCTAATGAACTGCTACATGTGTCGGTGCCTCGTAGGTCTACGCCAGCCACCGAAAGGGACCAGGTGATAGCTAGTTGGGTGCGCCTACTAGTGGGATCCTGGAAGGGAATCCCGAAGTATGGTTTAGTCTGACTAGAACAGGCACATACATTTGCAATTCATTGTTATCTATGCATTCGATGCTTTAATTACAGTTGTCTGTTTACATTCCTCATGTTTATTTAATAGTATTTATTGAATCCCACTTGTTTATTTGAATGCTCAGAGGAGTTCCTTGGGATTTTACTTACTGGATTCGTCATCAATTTTCTTCTGTGATGATTGAGTGCAGATCCGAGTACAAGTAAGGGTAATGGGATCTTAGGCGACTACCTCTGACTGCCTGCTGTCGAAGACTACTTGTACGTGTGTTTGTTTTTGATGTTTCGATTTCTTTTGGGAACTGGGGAGTATCCTGACATTGTACATATACCTTATATGGTATAGTCGCCTATCTCTATACCGAGTACTTTTTAGGGTTTTTCCACAATAGGATTTGTTTATTTGATTATTAATATTTCTTGACTTAATGGTATAAAGTACGACTTCCTCTGAACATGTCACTTATACGATGTACACACAAGTGGATACAAATTTCAAGATAGAAAAAGGACGAGCAAGTGTCGTTCACGTGTAGTAGGGCCAGCTGGCAAGGAGTACACGGAGACACGTCACCCCGGGGCGGCGAGGGCCGCCACAGGTCGTTACAATATCATAATTGGTTAGGAGGCCCAATGGTATGATATTAGATTTAGGAGTAAGTGGTCATGGGTTCAAACCCGGCTATTTCTATGTAATATTGTAAATATTTAATGTTTTGTGTAGATTTAAAAATATGCATAGTGTTTGCAAGTTTTTTTTTTTATTAATTGTTGATGGACCTAAAAGGACCGACTTTGAGTTCATATCAGAGATTACATAATAGTTTTTTTTTAACATTTTTTCAACATTTTTTATATAATATTTTGATACTTAGCCTTGCCTGCGCGCGAAGCGGGACGCCGACTAGTTAATAATAAAATTATTATTTTTTATTTTTTAAAAATAGATTTCAGAATTAATTTATATTAAAAATATTTTAAAACATTATAAAACATTTTATTACTAAAATTAACTATTTTTTATAAAATTAATGTTGAAATTAGTTTTTTTAACTTAAAACATTATAAAACATTTTAGTTTTAAAACAATTTTTTTCAAAAATAAAACTCTTTATTTTTTATTTGATGAAAACAATAATTTTCAAAGAATAAATAAATATAAACAAATTAAATTTAATAATTGAATGAAATGAAGAAAAAAAATGAAATAAATATAACAAAAGAAAGTTTACAAGTATAAAATGTACATGTATGATACAAAATATGAAAAGAAAACCTAAAGTCTCAGTGTATACATCAGAGGACTCAATCATGAGATCCTGGTCAGTCTTTGAGTCATCATCAGGTTGTGTTGGAGGCGCGAATGAAATTTCAAGTCTATCCATCAGAGCCTGCTCCATGCGATCTAACCATCCTTGCATCTTTTGCAATTGGTCACAGTCAAGAGTTTTATCATTAATAAGCCTTAAAAAACTTTTATGCATCTCCTTAATGTCCCCCCTCAGCTGCTCAATGAGCTCATCATTAGCAGACATAGGCCAAGAAGATCCAGCTCCAGCTCTAGCATGTCTACGCCTCGACTTGATGGTGTCGACCCTAATCCATATGTCCGTCCTTTGGCGTCGCGCTCCACGATAGACAAATGCAACTCAATCTCATCAATCTGTGTGTCGGCTGTGTGAGCTCGACGCGTCTGTCACTTATCGTCGTCTGTATTAAGAAATTTAAACATTCACAAATCATATATATAAGTCATTGATACTTATAATTAATTGAACAAACAATTACTACAAAATTAGTTTCTTACGACAATCCTCTCTACTCTCTGATCCAAGAAAGTAATGTCGTCGTGATCCTTGGTGCGGAAGTACAAACATAACTCTAAAGCAGTCGGGGGTTGACGTAATTTCTCCTCCTATAAAACATTTTTAAGTAGGATTAAGTTTGAGACTTATCGAATATATATATATATATATAAACTTAATTATTATAGTGCAACATGACATACCAGTCTCTCTACGTGCCGATAGATGGATATGAAACTAGCTGTATGGAGCTACACCTGTACCGGGTCCCCCTGTCTCCGTTCACCGATTCTTGCTTTCTTGCTCTGATTTTTTCTTAAATTTAGGGGTAGACCACATTTTCTTGTAGTGCTCTAAGATCTTATTAGGTACGTGGCTCGTTTCTTATCTTTTGAACACATATTGCTGATGAAATCGGCGTATCGAGTGGCGATCTCCCTATCGTATGCCTCTCTAATAGCCGTATCATCCGATGGATCCCAATCGAAAGACAACTACGTACACAAATATTATAATTTAGTCTATATATCTTAAGTAAAACAAACAACTTTGACTTAAAGATTTTTTACCTTCTATTGATTCCAGTATACACTACGAATGTACTTGGGACACGCTATCGGGAATAGCTATCCTTATACGAGGAGTACTTGTATGCCCCGGTCGTCTCTGTGCAGCTCTGCCAAATGGGTGCAACTTGCATCCACTAAATTGAAAATTTATGTTAGGCCTAAATTTTGCGTAAATTAACGAAACGTAGACATGCGTAATTAAATTTGGTATACTTACTATCTATCATTCTTGACAAACAAGAATATTCACCCCTTAGTTTGGGTAGCAGTGTTGCCTCTAGAGGCTCTAGCAGCCTGAACGCCTCGTTGTCGTCCATGTGACGCAGTGCTTATCGACGAGTCGCTATAAGGAAGTGTCGAAGAACTCGGCGATTGTGAGGCATGTAAATCTGATGGGCCAAGCTGTGCGGCCGTCTAGGGGTCGTGCTGATATGATAGAGATGCTGATCCCCCCGAGGAAAAAGTAAGCCCGCCGTATGGTCGTGTGGTAACGTAACCGCGATAGATGGTGTGTGTAACGACCCAAATTAATTAAACTAGGATTAGCGTTAATCTCGGAGATTAACGGTTGTAATTCGGGCGTTACGTACCATTAAGTGAAAGATTCAAACGGTCGTAATTCGGTCGTAATTCGGGCGTTGACGTAACCGCGATGGATGGTGTTTGTTTATGAAAACAATCGCCATTGTTGGGGTGGCTGAGCTTTTGAAATCAATCTGAGATTGGTGTTCGAAGCTTCAATTGTGAAGTTATCTTTGAATCGAGAAGTGATTGAGGTATACAAACCCTATATTTTGATTATGTTCACTCTCTCTGCCGTGATTTGAGGTTGCATGTAAGATATCTGTTGATTAATGTTTTTGTTGATTTGAGGTTGCACAATATCGGTTGTTGAGCATTTTGTTGATTAACGTTTTTGTTCATTGATGGCGTTTTCAGCTTTTCTGTCGTTCTTGCGTTGTTAAGCTTCTGATTTGTGTAGATATGTTGTTGTGTTGATTGATTGATAGTGTATGTGTGTGTATTTTCTGCTTTTGTGTTGATTGATTGTGATGATAGAGTGTTGATCATTTAGATTACCTTTATATTGAAATCAGAACATATATAGTAGATTTATTTTCATTGAAACTGTTAATTGAATTGGGAGAAGATGGGATAGAGGTGAGTAGATTGAATAAAGAGAGCCTATTAGAAGGAGCAGAAACATATCTAGTAGATTTATGTTCATTGGTTAGTTCAGGACTGAAAGAGCTTTCCGGTGGCTTGGTCTCCCAAGTTTAAGGTGTATGAAACAGATTTTGGGTGAGGAAGGCCAAGTTTGAACTGGTTTCACTTGAGGAATCTGGAGCTATTTCTCTTTGTTTTTTTTATGAATAGGAGGCAATAGATTTGAATGGTTTGAAAAAGTTTGAAAAAGTAAATATTACCGTTCTTCAACTTTAACAGAGCAAGGATTACAATCTCAGGATGGATAAAGGTTGGTGAGCAAATATGGATTAAAGTGAATGTTGAGCAAACTGGTTTCTACAGGGTAAAATATGATGATGTACTTGCAACTCAACTGAAGAAAGCAATAAAGGCTAGTTATCTTCAGGTGTTTTCCTACATGGGATGGACTGGATTTGGTTATGTTGGTATTGAGTTCATCGCTGCAATGGCTGGGAATTTCCTTCTTCGCATAGAGGGGCAGAACCAATCGTTGAATGGATCGCCTCTACCATTCCAGGTGAAGCCAGGTGAGTAATATTATGTTTGAAGTACTTCAGTGAATGCACAAATTCTGTTTATGAACATCTTTTTTTTTGTTGGTACAAGCTTAGTGACATCTTTAGTTCGATTAAATATGATCCAAGATATTGACTGAACTCTAGGTCTTTGAATTTGTTTAATTTTGTAACTTTTATATTTATGGATGATTCAATGTAGTATAATGTAGCTTAGTGCATTTTAACAGGACAGTTGGATATCGGCAAGTGCACAGCAAAATTGAAATATGATACAAACGCCTTGAGGATATTTTCCAAGCTGGAAGTTTTTATACATCAACAAGATCAATTTGATACACTTATAGTCTATTAGACTGACCTAAAGGTTATATACACTTATAGTCTATAGAGCCATATATAGAGTGACTTTTTGGACTTGACCAGATTTTGGTTGAATGTGCTCATCAAACTAAGATATGCTAATAATTCATGTATATGATTAATTAAACAAATCATAATGGCTTCTCACTTTGTGCTTAATTAATTGGGGTTTATATATATGTAAATATATTTGAGAAATGCACAGTAGCGTGAGCACACAATTATAGTGCCTTATATATATAGTACCATAAATGATCAACATTAATTCAAATTCATTTTAATTGGGTTGCGAGCTTATGCATCTTAAAACGTATGACACAATTGTTCTTGATTCATTTCAAATTCATTAATTCAAATATTTTTTTCTCTAGTTTAAAACTGATAATAAATGTAGTCGAACTAAACAGGTGGTTCAATAGTTTATATACACTTATAGTCTATAATATAGACTATAGAGCTATATACACTTATATATACTTATATATACACTTATAGTCTATAGAGCTATATATAGACTGACCTAAAGGTTGGAATCAGTTTGATGCTGACATTGTTGAGAAATAGATGGATCTATCCATTCCAATAACAGATTTAAACGTTATAGAAATAGAATCAGTTTGATGTTGACATTGTTGAGTTTAGATGGCCATTGAGGTATGCGTCTCTAGCAGGTTGCATTTTTTTCATATTTTATATGAATTACCGTTGTCGAAATTGCTTGTTTGAATTTTCATTGCCATTGGTGGCTAATAGCCGTGAAAAAAAGAAAAGAAAAGAAAACTGAAAACCTAGTTTTTATGTCTTCCATTTTGAATTTAAGATAACCATTTGATCTACCATATATTTATTTGTTGATTTTTTACATATATTTATTCAAACCTATGCAATACAACCAGAATTGTAGTTTTTAAGTACAGGTTTTAGGCATACATGAGTGGCCACCATGGTAGGTATGAAACCATGCCTAGTGAAATATATACGAGGCATGAGTGAAATATTGGAGATGTTTTTGAAGCTGTAATTATCGATCCATCCCTCAAAATATACTGCTAAATGTTGTTTGATTCATTTCATGTCTTTGATGCCATATATCTTTTGCCTTTTCAAATTGATTATCTGTATTGCTAGCTACACATGATATATCTTTTGCCTTTTCAGTTAATCATGTTGACTACTGTTCTGTTCAATCTTATAGATGACTGGTTGGCTGATTCAATTATATATGGCAATGGGCAGGCTTAATCGACCAAGCATTATCGTTTATGGCGGAACTATTAAGGTGAGGTGCTGATTAATTAATTATTTCGATGTCTGTGATTTTTATCTTGCATATAATTTTTTTAAAGGGAGATACTTCTCTAGGACTGAATATAAAAAAAACTAACTAGAAATTAGAAGATAGACTAAATCAGGATTAACTTAGCAGTAGTTTGCTGTTAAAATACTATTATAAGTAGTCTTCATATTATGGAAGTTCTGTTTACCATTTATCTTCTGTTAGGTTCCAAAAGTCTTCGTGATTCTTTTTGCATCAACTCTTTTCAATTATGTGGCTATTATTTTAATTACTATTTCTCATACAGCTAGGCAAGGACTTTGAGCAATCGAAATCAACCAAGAATGCCCAAAATGTTGGCTATGATAAAGATGTGGAAAGGTTGAAGTCAAATAAAGAAATTGAGGAGCTCAATCTAAAGAATGCTGAATTACAGCATAAGCTAAGAGAAGTTAGTTGGCAGTAGGGATCTACTTTTCAACTTAATTGGATGATCACGGTTCTTTGATTGGAAACATGGTGATTTTTTGTTGAAACATGTACTTTCAATTCATCATTTATCCTACAAGTCTGCCCACTGCTGTGACTGTGGGAGATGGGGCTGTTGGGAAGACTTGCCCTTCTGATTTCCTACACCAGCAACACCTTCCTTACTGTGCACACTCTTTTTCTCTGTTCCTTATCCTCTTTTTTGTATTTGTGGTTGATGAGCAACGGATGCTTGGACGTTCGAGGGAGAATTACTGACAAGCGAAGAACTGGGGGGTGGAAGGCATCGCCTTTCATCATAGGTTCGCACTTTAATTAATCATCCCAAACTCTATTCTCTATGTATTACTTGAATTCTTATTCAACTGATTGAAGAAAAACCAAAATGTATATGATGTTGCAGTAAATGAAGTGGCGGAGAGGCTGGCCTTCTTTGCAATTGATGTGAACATGGCTCCCTACTTGATTTTGGAGATGCACGAGTTACTGCCAGACGCCGCAACGCATGTCACGGACTGCATGGATTGGAGCTGCATATGTTCTCACACTTCTGGGAGCATTTTTTGCCAATGCTTACTTGGGCAGATTCAAAACCATCGTCTCCTTCTCCTGCATCTATGCGGTGGTGAGTAAGCTAGCTAGTCTCATTAACCATACAAAAATGCTATATTAATTGGCATGACATGGAACCTAATTGACAAGTCTATTTTTGTTATTGCAGTGAACTTGGAAATGATTCTTTCTTTCATTAATTCACTGCACATGATGTTCAGGGAATGGTAGTGCTAACAGTCTCAGCTTCTAAAGATAGTTTACGCCATTTGTCCTGTTTGATAATATGTGCAGAACTATGTTCCCACTGTTTTTGACAACTTCAGTGCAAGTGTTGTAGTTGATGGGCAGACTGTGAGTCTTGGTCTTTGGGACACTGCAGGTAAAATCTCTATTAATTGCTTTAATTAACACATACCCGTTTGTCCTGTTTGATTTTGTGATATATGCTAATTAATGTGTGCCTGCATTTTTAATCATACAGTCAAAAACATTGTAAATTATAGGGTTGGTGTTCAAACTCACTAAACAAGTAGATTTTATGTTGAAGGAATCACTGATGTTCTTCAATTGTGCTTGTTTCCAGATATGTTGGTGTTGTTACTGTTGAAGGAATCACGGATGTTCTTGAGGTTCTTGCTTCCCTTCTTCTTGCTGAAGGAATCACTGTTGTTCAAGATTCAATCTTTGTTTGATTTTCAATCATTTTAGTGGGTTTCGTGAAATGTGTGGCTATCAATTTGTTGTTTTATTGATTGGTTGTAGAACACTGCGAGTTTCTTGATGGAATAATAATATTGCTAGTGGAATGTAGATTTGTATATTTTCAATTGAAAATGGAAATGAAAATTAATTCTGGACATTTTCAGCTATTATTTTTTTTTAAATTACATTTGATAGGGGTTTGAAACTCCTATATAAGCTTTTAACGATAATATAGAGGTTTCAAACCCCTATGAAATCACTACAATTGATAGGGGTTTGAAACCCCTATGTAAGCTTCTAAAGATATTATAGAGGTTTCAAACCCCTACGAAATAGCCAAGATTTGATAGAGGTTTGAAACCCCTATGTAAGCTTTGAAGATACGATAACGCCTTAAAAGATAACACTTTTCATAGAGGTTAAAAATCTCTATGAAAAGTCTTTCATAGAGGTTCAAAACCTCTATCAAAAGTTAAATTTGTTCTAGTGAAATTAAACATTTTCCTAGTGGAGTACTTATTTATCAATCAAATTATATTGAAAAAATATTAAAAAAAATTTATATGGACAAGACACATCCATTGAGCTCTTCAATGGTTGTCAGATCACTTGAAGTGGATAAGGATCTATTTCGACCTCATGAAAGTGATGAAGAGTTACTTGATCTGGAGGCACCATATTTAAGTGCAATTGATGTACTTATGTATCTTGCAAATTGTATAAAACCTGACATTGCTTGTGCTGTTAACCTACTTGCAAGATACAGCTCTTCACCAACTCGAAGATATTGGAATGATGTTAAACATGTTTTTCGATATCTTCGAAGAACAAGTGATATGAGTTTGTTTTATTCGAGATGAGTAAAATTGAATCTCCAAGGTTATGTTGATGCTGAATTTTTATCTGATCCCCACAAGGCTCGTTCTCAAAAGATATTTGTATTCACTGCTGTATTATGGAAGTCTGTAAAGCAAACTATAGTTGCTACTTTCTCCAATTATTCTAAAGTACTTGCAATTCATGAAGCAAGTTGTGAATGTGTATGGTTGAGAAACATGATTGAACATATTCAAAAATCATGTGGATTGCCTTCAATAAAAGATTTTTCAACCATATTATATGAAGATAATGCAACATGCATCGCACAATTAAGTGAAAGATTCATAAAAGGGGACAGAACAAAACATATTTCATCAAAATTCTTTTATGCATATGAGCTTCAGAAGAGTGGTGAAATTGATGTCAAGCAAATCCGATCGAGTGATAATCTTGCTAATTTATTCACAAAAGCCTTACCAACTACGACTTTTAAGAGACTTACATATGGTATTACATTGTGTAAACTTAAGGACATTGCAAGTAAAGAAACAGAACAAATTTCACCCATGTTCACATAAAGGGAAGTTATTGATTAGTTTATTGCACTCTTTTTCCCTTAGATATGGTTTTATCCCATTGGGTTTTCCTAGCAAGGTTTTTAATGAGACAATTCTAACAATATTATACTCATCTTAAGATTTATGAAAACAGTGTACTCTTTTTATTTTACTATATTTTTCCCACAGGGTTTTTCCTAGTAGAAGTTTTAACGAGACACATTCTCTAAAGAAGTGTCATCTAAGGGGGAGTGTTGTGAAGTATGGATGACCATGCTTGTACACCAACATATTGTGTAGTCATGTAACTTGTATTTCTCAATAAATAGTACTTGCACTTATCTATGTATTGTCATGTAACTTATAACCATTTCCAATATACACGAACTCTTCCATGTATTGTTAAATTACTTGTAGTGTGTTGTATTACATGTGGTGTATCTAGTACTTGTACACATTGTCTAAGTACATTTATCATAATTACCAAAGGACATATATAAAGGGTGTCAACCTCATTGTAGAAACATATCAAGTTGAATGAAGAACTTCTCATTCCAGCTCTCTCATTTATTATCTTCTCCTTTGTAGTAGTAGTTTGTAGTAGTAGAAGTTCTAAGTCTCCTACTTTCCTTCTCTAAGTTTTAGCAAGTTCCAACTCAATTTACATACCTATGACATTTCTTCTTAAAAAAAAAAACTTGAAAATAATGCCGAAACCAACAATGCCTACAAATCACGAGAGTGGAGTGAGAGGACAAATCGGTCTGGCGAGGCACGCCACATTTTAAATTGGCGTTAATAATTGCCATTTTATGATCTTTGACTCACTTGCAAAATTTCAGTATTCAATACTCTTGAGTTACCTAAGATTATATATTGGTGTCAAATGTTGGGCATGGGAAAATAATAACCGCGCGAGCGTTCCATTTAATAACCTGAGAAACAAAAAGAATAAAAAAAAATAGCATGCATTGGAGACGTCGCTGTTGAATCCAATTTTATAAACCCAATTGAACTTCAGTGGCAGAGATTGTCATGATGATGTTGATGAGTTTCATTTTTTGTATAACGGTGATACTTCAGCTCTCGATCAGTGATGGCCTCGTAAATATAAGCCGAAGTGATTTCCCAGCTGGGTTTGTGTTTGGGGCTGGTTCCTCTGCTTACCAGGTCTCATTAATTCCGATTATAAATATCCACTTTGATTGCTAATTGTTTTAAATCATGAGTTTGCATGCATGCAGATCGAAGGTGCGGTTGCTGAGGATGGAAGAAAACCCAGCATTTGGGACACTTTCACTCACGCTGGTACATTTTTTTTTTGCCGCAGTGGGGACTTTACAGCATATGCAGATATCTGCTTCAATGAATTTGGTGACAGGATAAAACATTGGACTACTTTCAACGAACCAAACATACAAACAGTTGGTGGCAATGATTTTGGTATTATTCCACCAGGCCGTTGCTCTTATCCTTTCGGTGTTAATTGCTCAATTGGAAACTCAACAACAGAACCTTACATTGGCGCGCATATCATCTTATTGTCACATGCATCTGCAGTACAGCTTTATAGAGAAAAGTATCAGGTATATATCCGACGTCTTTGCGATCCATTCTTTCGATAGTTTCTAAATAATGTGCAGTAGCTTCAAAAGTTCTCAAGCTGTTAATAGAAATATAATGTTGGCACTTGGCAGAAAGTTCAAAGAGGCCAAATAGGGATAACAATCCTAGCATTTTGGCTTGAACCTATATCTCACTCACCCAAGGACATTGCGGCTAAACAAAGAATGCTTGATTTTCATCTCGGTTGGTAAGTATATTAAGGTACTTGTGGTCTTCTTGATTTACATGCATGCATGCAAACCTCATTTTAGTAAGTTAACAGGATCACGCGATTGACAAACTTTAATTGAAACTTCTTTGATGATGACGAATCAGGTTTTTAGATCCCGTAGTGTATGGAGACTACCCTGCTTCTATGAAAAATATCGTTGGATCTCGATTGCCACTTTTTACTGAGAATGACTCAAAGCAATTGAAGAGCTCCTTTGACTTTATTGGCCTTAACCATTATTCATCCCTTCCTGTTGAAGACTTGCCTATAACTTTTAGCAAGTATGGGAGCGATTATGCTGGAGACACGTCCGTAAAGGGATTTTGTAAGTCAAATTAAATTTGATCTTATTCTTTCAATCAAATGCAAATGGAACAGAGGTTGAGTCCACGAGAACGTGTGCCTAAGTGAGAGAGGCCTTATAAGTGTAGGAGGCTCCAACGCTGCAGAGTCCAATTAAGGGTCAAAGACTCAAAGCATGTATATTTATTCCAACTTCTGAAGGAGTTATTTATTGATTTTACAGTTCTTAAAACTGTATTTCCAAAATCGGAAGAAAAATTACCAGTCCATCTTTATCTTTAGCTCATGGTCGATAGAAACAAATCTTTAGCTTTTGGGATGCTGGGGATATTTGAGTTTAAGTCCACCAAATTGAGGTCACTATTGGATCTTGAAAGAAGTGGGATAGAAAGCAAAAATGTGAATTGCTTGATTTATACAATTTAGTGCACATTACGAGTCTCGACATGACTGAGTAACGTAACGGGCAGCTTATTTCATAAACTTTAGTATAGCATTATATAAACCCTTGTTTATTGATCATAGCTAAGCTAATTCGTTTTTAAATGTTCTTGTGAAATGTATATTTAACCAGTAGACTTTGGCTATTTATCCTGCAATGTAAAACAATCTTCACAAATTAAGTATTTCATTGTGTTTTGGATGTATCTCACATTAAATTTGATGGTGGTCTAATCAATGATTGCTTCTCATGCTTTGGATGCAGTTTCTACATCTGTGCTTCAAAGAGTAAGTAACATAGTTAGTTCTGGTTGCCTGGAGTGGTTTTTTTTTTAAAAAAGGGATTTACCTCAATAACACAAGTTGAACTTCTCGATAGGGTCCTCCTACTTCGCCTTTCAATCAACGGTCACTGCAGAGATTGTTGGAGTATGTCAATGTGAAATACAAGAATCCTTCTGTTGTTATCCATGAAAATGGTATTCGTATACACATATCCTAGCAGTCTACCAGCATTGCGAATTTTTATTGATTCATTTGTTAATTAGTTCTCTTGACATGTCATGGACCCTAAATGAAATTAGGATTGCGAAGCGATGGTGACAACTGCAATGCTCAAGCCCTGAACGATACAGAACGAATCAAATACTTGCAAAGTTATATCGGAAGCTTGCTTTTTTCGATAAGGTATTACTAATACTTCAGTCTACTACTCCAGTACCAAAAAACATGAATGTGCAATGTAGCGAGTCAAGGAAACAATAACCTTACCTTTATTTATGCAACCAATATGCAGGAACGGATCAGACGTTCGAGGATACTTTGTGTGGTCATTCATGGATTGCTTTGAGTTATTGTTTGGGTACAAATCTCATTATGGTCTTTATGCTGTGGATTTCAACGACACGAAGAGGAAGAGGTACCCTAGGATGTCTGCCAGGTGGTTCTCCTCCTTCCTTGCTAAGGAGAACTTTGTACTGTATATGTAAGTCCTGTATATGTCAAGTTTTCAAGGAAAACTTCGAGATCCTATATAAACACTGAACAAATGCCTCTTGAATGCCTTGGAACCTGATGTACTTTGTTTCGCCGTATTAATAAGATCTCCCATGTTATCTCTTGTTCAACCTCTGCTCCAGGCTATATTAATTGTTCTATTTTGAATTTTACTGTTGCTTGCATATTACATTATTTTTGTCATGCCTAGTATTTTAAGAGTATGGTTGCTCATTTTATATAGAGCTAGCTCGTTATGGGTCGGGACAGGCTTGAAAGTACAGGAAGACTTGGAGTCCTACTTCCAGCATTAGACGTAAACATGGAGATGAAAATACAAAAATTATATATATAGCCGGCTTAAGTAATATAAAACAAATGTAGATTGTTTTGTAAGTGCACGAGGTGAATCGTCTGTATATCATTGGCAGCATTGGAGACGTCGCAGTTGAACTGAATTTGATAAGTTCAATTGGTACTGCTACGCACGACCCTTCTGTGCCAGAGATAGATGGTGAGATTGATAAGTTTCATCTCTTCTATAGTGGTGATAGTAGGCGTGCATCTTCAGCTCAGTAATGGCCTGATCATAAGCCGAAGTGATTTCCCAACTGGGTTTGTGTTCGGCGCTGGTTCCTCTGCTTATCAGGTTCAAATTTCTAATCATTTTCAATGCATTTGCCTATATACTTCGATTTTGGTCCATGTCGATTTGAATTATAAGTTTTCAGATCGAAGGTGCTGCTGCTGAGGATGGAAGAAAGCCCAGCATTTGGGACACTTTCACTCACGCGGGTATCCTCTATTTTTTGGTCTCTTTTTATGCAAGAAATATAATTAATTAGTACTCATGTTTATGATGTTTCAATGTTATCTCTGTGTTGGAAAATTTGACAAAATAGCCCAAAATAGACCTCAATAATGAAAACTAACTCATGATTTTCAAAATTATTTTTTTAGCTCAAATCTAGGGTCGAAAAGTCATTTCTGCCATTCACTTAATAACAACGAATTTCCCTCCAATTCTTCCTCTCTCCATCGTCTTTATCCATGGACTTTCCTCCTTTCCTATTTCCTTTCCTATTTTCTTCCATTAAAACAAGCTTTTTTATCTTTTCTAGAGAAACAAGTCTCTCATCTCCATTAAAGCAAACTTCTTCATCTCTTCAAACTTGAAGATGTTTCTAAACAAGTCTCTCATCGATTTTACGTATTTTCCATTCATTTAAATATGTTTTTTCTTTCAATCTGTTCTTTTTTATTTTAGGTTTACAAATTGTAGTCATGACTAATTTATACTTTTATTTGCTTATGCGTTAGCTAGTTTTATTTGTGTCATAGACAAGTTGTTCACTCCTTGCAAGCATCAAAGGCACAAAGTCGGATCTCTCATTATTCGAAACAATCAACTTTTGGGTTGTTGATATTATTGAATCCTTTGTTTCTTGTAAGTTCATCATATATGATTTTTTTTTTGCATTTATGTGCTTAACATAAACTTTCTCAAACAACTAATTATTACATACATTTTACCTACAGGATTATTTGATGGTTTTGGGAGACTTCATTACCATGAATATGAGTTGTACAACATCTTTCATTGCTGGTAATGATTAAGTATAGTTCTAAAAATCATATTGACAATATTGTTTATATTGACAATATCATTCATAACAATAATAATACTAGTTATGAAAATAGATTGCAAATGGTTTAGAATATAACTATTAAGTACCTATTTACTTAATAGTTATATTTTTTTATTCATTTTAATAATATCTTCTATAATGACAGTAATGCATCTCCAATAATTGTGTTTTATCAATATCATCAATATTGACAATATCGTCAATAGTTATAGTAAGTCTATTAATTTCTACAAACTGCAATTAGTTGCACATATAATATATTCTTATTGATTATAAACTCGTAGACCATCAATTATTTTCTCTGTTTTTATGATTTATGTTAATAGTTTTTTTTCTTAATTTCAGTTGTACCACATGTCAAAATTGTTGTCCAATATGGCGGAAAGTGGGTCACCACCGATGGTGGCAATAAGATGTACAATTCCAACTAATTCTAAGTGATCTGTGTGCCAAGAAATTGCTTGTTCCAACAATTGGTCAAGGTTCTTGCAACTCATTTCAAGATTAACACTACATCTCACTCAATGACATTAAGTTATAGGTGCAAAACAGTTATTGACATAGTGGTCGTTAAAGTGAACAACGGTGAGATGTGCATCATTTTGTTCTTGACTTCAACATGTCTACAAATAATATAACTTCATTGTGCTTAAGTGTTGAGTTGATCATAGATCCACCCAAAGTGAAAATGATTATGAAGACCAACTTGCACAACATTTTAATATGGTACAAGAAAGCATGAAGTTACCTATTACAAGCCAAGGAGAAGATTTTAATAAGAATGGTAATATGAAAATCGAGTCGACAACTCGTATGGAGATGCAATCATTCCACTTGATGAAGAAGATGAAGCGGGATTGAAGACAATGTTGGCAGTGGCACTATTATATTGGCATGGAGTATGATGATCAGTGCATAGGTTTCGATAATGACTTCAACATGGACATGTATTCTTGCGAGTATGCTGGGCTTACAGATAAAAACCAAGAAAAAAATATTGACAATGATGACATACTAGAAGTTCAGGTTGGAGATAAGGAGAGAGGCAGTGTTCGACCATCCACCATGTCTTTTGAATCGTTAACATCGAGAGCTGTTTCACAAAGGATCAATTATTTGTCAATAAGAAAAAGTTACGTCATAGTCTTGGTATCTTTCCAATGAAGAACAATTTTGAATATAAAGGTATTCGTTCAACAAAAGAATTGTTTGTGGCTAGATGTGTACAAGAAGGGTGCGAATGGCAAGTCGGGGCAACAAAGTTACCATTTTCGATTACTTTTGATTGATGAAGATAAACATGAATCATAGTTGTTCGAAATATATTATGAATCATGATCATAGGCAAGCAAGTAGTTGGTTGATAGGATAGTGCATTAAATCTAAATACGAGGGAGTATGCCGCATCTACAAGCCAAATGACATTGTTAGTGATATACGCATAGAGCATGGTGTGAATATAAGTTACGATAAGGCTTGGAGAGCCAAAAAGCGTGCTCTTGATTCTCGTAAGAGGTAGTGCGAGAGGAATCATATGCATTATTGCCACATTATTGTTCATTGCTTGAAAAAAATAATCTAGATACAAGTGACGCACATGGAAAAGGAGAATGAGATTTACTTCAAGTATTTCTTCATGACATTAGGTGCCACTATCGGGGGTTTTGTGGTACCATTTGACCGGTCATTGTGGTTAATGGAACCTTTTTGACCGGTAAATGCCAAGGCACTGCTTGTTTGTTGTTGCGTGCATGGATGGGAACAACCAAATTTATCCCTTAAGATTTGGGATTTGTGACTCAAAGAATGATGCTTCTTGGACTTGGTTCATGATGAAATTAAAGAGTGCGATTTTAGACGAAATTGGTAGTAATTTAGTGTTTGTGCAGACAAGAATAATAGCATTGCAAAGGCTATAAAAGAGGTTTTTCCAGATGCATTCCATGGTTTGTTCATTTACCATTTGAGTATGAATTTAAGGGCAAACTTTCATAAAATGGTTGATTTTATTATGTCTTTATATTTTGTTGCTGCGAAGGAGTACTTAGAACTGAATTTTAATAGGTTGCTTATGGAGATAGAGAATTGTGATAAGGACATAGCAACTTACCTTCGAAATGTTGGAGTTGAAAAGTGGAGCAGAGCTTATTCTGATCAGAGGCGCTACAGTATCATGACCACAAATATTGTTGAATGTCTTAATGCAGTCCTTAAGGAAATTAGAGCTATTCTTATAACCATGGTGGTTGATCACATACGTGGGGTCTTGCAAGGTTGGTATTACGAACGCAGGAACATGGCATCAAACATGAATTGTCACTTGACAAGTTGGGTCAAGTCTGTCGTAAGAGAGAAATCAGCAAAGTCAACACGATGGAGAGTAAAACCAATTGATTGTCATGAGTTTGATGTGTTCGATACTGAAAAGAATGGTCATGTTAATCTTTACACAAAGTCATGCACATGCCGTGAGTTTGACTTATATCAGCTACCTTGTGGTCATGCGATTGCTGCAGCTAGCCTTAAAGGAATTTCAATGAACTCCCTATCATCAAAATATTACACTGCGGATGCTCTTATGGCGGCATATGCGGAATTGGTGTATCCAGTTGGTCGTCCTACAAAATGGGTGTTGTCTATTGAAGCAAGCGAATGATTCTTCCCCCTGTTACAAGAAGAGCCTCGGGAAGACGTCGAAAGCAAAGGATACCATCAAATGGAGAAGAAAGGAAAAGGAAGAAGTGTGGCGGGTGTCATAGATTTGGTCATAAGCTGTCAAACTTGTAAGGAGTCCATCCCACTACGTCCTAGTAGTTCTCCTTAAGAAGTTGATTTCGGTGGATGAATATTTTGAGCACCTTTTTTTAATTTGATACGATGTCTAATTATATAAAAGTCTATATTTTGAAACAATACCTATTACATGTTGTCTTTTAAATGTCATAAATATTTTTTGAAGTACTTAATGTCATCATTTTGTTTATAGCAATTGTACACACTTTTCGTACATGCCAATATTGTCAATATTGTTGATATTGTCAACAATATTGTTAATACTATCAATACTGTCAATATTGTCAACATTGCTAATGTATCTTTTATAGTGGGGTGAGCTTTCATATTTATGTTAGTGGCTATAATTTTTATTGATTGAAGTTATCTAACAATTTTTTTCTGAGGTTTTAATAGATTTGCGGTTGTTAGTAGTGCATGTAGTACACTTTGTAACTATCGTCACTATTGTCACTATTGTCCATATTGTTAATATTGTCAATATTGCTAATATATCTTTTGTAGTGCAGTGTGAGTAGTGGCTATAATTTTTAGTGATTGAAGTATCAAACAAATTTTTTTGCGGGGTTCTAATAAATTTCTTTGTTGTTAGTAGTGCATTTTGTATGTCACTATTGTCAATATTGTTAATATTGTCGATAGTGCTATATTCAATATTGATAATATATCTTTGTAGTGTGGATGTGAGTTAGTAGCTATAATTTTTTATAATTGAAGTTATGTAACAATAAGTTGTTTTGACACTTCAAAAAAATGGTCACAACAAGAGTTGTTTGACATTTACAAAATGCGATACACAAAAAAGACATCTACAGTGGCATCATCACTATGTATGTAACTTAATTCACTACAAAATGTCCACTATTGTTAGTAATTCCAAAAAAGTCAATTACGCTTGTTTCACAAGAACTATCCAAAAAAACACATACAAAAAAAATTTACATAACATCTTCATCTTTGTGTATCCTTCAATCATTTAATCTTCTCATGTTCCTTCGCATCTTTACAACTCGAACATGTTGAAGTCAATGTTCCCTATCGAGAAAATCAACAAAGCCTTTTTTTGAATTAGTAATTTTTGATTGAATCAACAAATCTGGATCTTTCTCAAACACCAAGTACTCTAAATGCATGAAAGTGAACATTCGCAGTCTCCCCGCCAAACAAGGATCTTGAGACAATGATTTGAAGACAAAGTTATTATATTAATAGAGTAAGGATTGGTATCAATTACCCCATTTGTTGTGGTATTTTTGAAATAATGATGTTTTATTCCTTGTTAGGCACCTCCCTCCCACACACACTGAGCATCTTGTCTATTGTGCTAGGGAGATATTATATTTCTTTTTCCTAATTACTTCTACTACTCATCATAGAATCAAGAACATAAATAACGCGATCATTAACGTCACAATCGAGTGCAATCCAATGACTGTTTCTAACATTGAGTGCAAAGACAATCTGCACCAAAACATGATATTAACATTATATGTATAAGGTTGTAAGTAGGCATACAATACATATAAATTAATTACCTCGTTTCATAAAAAAATTTCCTTGTCTCGCTTCCTCGAATGAAATTGATATGTTGCTCCTTTGTTTATGAATTTAACTGCAGAAACTTCCATCCATATAACTCAATAATGTGTCATCAATTGCTATCTTGGTCTTTTGTTTATGAAGCATTGATCGTAAATCATTCAATATAAAATCAACACATTTCTATTGCATAAATATAGAAAAAAAGAAAACGATATGAAGATGAAGTACATATGGAAAACATCGTGTCAAGTATAGTCACACGTGGTTTGTGATTAGGTGACTTGGGCATTTTCTTCCGCAACCACCATGTCCCCGCATCAAGATGCTACTCATATTATTGGAAACCAAAAAAAAAAAAAAATAGTAGCATTCATATTTGATCATCCACAATGAAAATAATATAAAAATAAGGAATTAACATAAGGATGTGAACAGTTTGTGTAGATATACTAAGAAAATATACCTTGTTGTCCAACCCCTTGTCTTTTGTCAACAATATCCTAAACCATAGGCGGTCTTCAATTCAATAATTCAAATCAACTATCGCATCATCTTTAGATGAAAACCAACATTTGAACTTCATTAAGTCATCATGGGGACGCTCTTCATCGGGATCATAAGAATCTTCCTTTTCTCTTAGCTTCTTCCTTTTTGCGGTTGGCTCCACAAATGGTTCAAGGCAAGATGCGGTCTTCTTCCTTTTCCTTTTTCCTTTCACAATACCAAACCAATGAGTTATACGAGTCCAACAAATTTTCTAAAGAGTTACCCTCAATTTCATTTTCTTGTGCGAACTTCATTACATGAGGAGTGTAATCTTGATTGTGGCAGTACTTGCGTAACTTCGTCAAGAACGTCTTTTATAGGGTCAACTTCCTTATTTGAAGTGGATGTGTACTTTGTCATAGGACTTCCATTTCCATTTCTATCACATGAAGTTTGCTTCAACAACAAATCTAGCTTCTCATGCATTGTCTTTATTTCTTTTCCTATATCACACTTGAATGCATTAAAATCACACTTCATTGCCTTGAAATCCACTTGAATACCATTTACTTTACACTCTAAATTCTCCAACAAATTTTCATTTTCTTTATGTTTCTTATTGGGTATATCTTTAAATTCATTTTCACTATTAAACTTTATTCTAACATCTTTGTTACCCTCAAAAATCGAGTTTACTACATTGTAGTTAGGAATTCTATGAGAAATCTATTTGAAAATTGTAGGAGCTCCTTCGACATATTCTTCTCTAATTGACGCATATAGCTTACTCAATCCAATCACCACCTCATAAGCCCAAACCTACAAAAAAAAAAGTAAACGTGAATCAAACTCAATCTTTTAACCCAAAAAAAATATGAAATTGCATATGTTAATTAAGATGTAGTTGAACTACCAATGCGTAGGGAAATCTAGCAATACTATTGCATTTTTGTTTAGATTTTTTCATCGCTATCCACGCCTTCATTGGTTTCTTAAGTGACTCAATAGTCATCGGTAGACATATGAGCCCCATGAAAACTTATTACATTTTTTTAAGTTATCCACCATAGCTAGGATATTTGTATCAACATTAGTTTTTTCATCTTTTCCCATCAAACCAAGTTCCAGAAAGTAGACCAAAGTAAGCCTCAAGAATAACTTGTCATTTGTCGTGTTCAACCCCTTATAGACTTCATCAAGCTCCGTCCTCTTGATCATGTGGTTGCCTCCAAAAAACTCTTTTATTATGAAACTTTTATTGATGTCTTGCTTATTTTCAGGAAAACTTGTGGACCCTATAGTCAACCCGATTATCTTATGAAACTGTCTGCATAAAAAATGTTAGCATTATCACCTATTACCACTGCCATTGCATCTAACTTTGATGCAACTCCTTCTTTTAACAACAAATTATGAATAATGTGGTCGAATAGATGTGTTTTAGGAAGCTTGAAAATTAAGTCCCCAAAACAAGATTTTTCTACCATCGCACGACGTGTTGGAGACTCATTTGTTTTTTTTTCTTATCTCCAACGGGGTCTCTTGTTGTTTTGAACGTTGCCAAACACGTGCGAAAGTTCTTTTGTATCAATATAAGAACATTTCATCCCATTTATAAGAAGGGTCAATGTGCTCAATTAGAATAAAACAAAAATATAAGTTCAAATTGAGAATCAACATGGACTAAATATGAAAATACAAAGAACATAGACAACATAAACAATATAGACAATAGCAATATAAAATCTTGCATTTCATAGTTCTTTAGAAAAAATAATGCTTTTAAACACATACAATATATAAAAGAAAAACTTATTAAATCTCCTATTACATAAAAAAATGATGCTCTTAAATGAAGATGTAAATTGAGACCATTGATTTTAATGTTGTTAAAGCTAACTATCTAATAACCTATATGATTTGATATTATATCACAACAACAACATGATTGATTAATAATCAAAAACATGTATGGTTTTCTTTTTTGGATATAAACAAGTTTTTTTAAGTAGGTCATATCAATGTTTATTGTTAATATGGAGAATAAAGATCAAACCCATGAAACAATAAATTCTACTATAATAATTTAGGTGTCATTAATCATACTAAACCAATAAAGAGAACTCACTTGTTGACTTTGATCTGTTGAGGTAGATTGCTCATCTTTATTTTGTTCAAAAGAATTTGAGTTGATGGCCTCTTTTCACTTCCGTGAAGACTTTGATTTGTTCTTCACGACGCCTTTCATTCATTGGCGCACATGAAAGGGGAGGATGATTCTTTACACACCAACATGTGCATTAAATCTCTCAAACACCTTGAAAAGTATGGGTAGATAGATATTGACTATATTGAAAATATTGATAATATTGATAATATTAACAATATTTTCAATATTTTCAATATTCACAATATATTATGTCAATATTGACAATATTGAATCTATTGGCTAGGAATTTGGAGTACATGGAAGAGGTGGCTCTAGTTATCAATTCACAACTGAAAGGAAGAGGTGGTTCTTTGGCAAAGTTTATTTTTTAAGAATAATTTTTTGTTGACTTTATAGTTATCAATCCACAACCCTAGAATCACAACTTTTTTAATTGAAACCAATAAACAACATAAAACAAGAATCAACACTAAGAAATCAAACAAAAACTAATCAAAAAGCCACAACTCCTAGGCATCATCTTCCCTTTTGTCGAATCAAAATCACTTGTACATATATAGAGTGCTCAAAGTGACTAATGTAACACCAAGAAGGAGAAAAAAGAGCACCGTCGAGAGTGTAGAGAGAGGATGGAGAGAGTAGAGGAAGCAATGATACCACATCATAATAAGCCGAGAATTTCATATTGTGTGTTACAAAAGCCAATACCTCCACTTCTAAATAGAGGTGAAGAATGACGGTGCACCTTCACCAAAGCTGCGATTTCACTAATCTATGTTTCTTCCGAAAGTTCGAAACATGGTCGGTTGAGCTACCAAATATTATCATTCATGGCGTATAGTCCCCCGATCATCAAAGAATTTAGGTTCAAATGCGCCAACAAATTGTTAATTCAACGCAACAAACTAATGGCAAATACACAACAAGCATCAAATTCACAAGCGCAACTCGCAATCCAAAACGACTAATGAATCAAACTAAACATTAAGACTTTAACACATCGAACAATTGAATATCGAATCATCAAACCGAGTGACCTCTATGCGAAGAAACTAGGTTAACTTACCGAGTCGGGTTCAACGATTGGCGAGCAAATGGAAGAGGAAGGCCTGGTCTTCCGTTTGGCGAGCGATCGAAGGTGGAGATTGGAGATTCTAAAGTAGAGATTCGAGTCGCGAAACGGAAGAGAGCCGATGATTCTTCGCTAGATTTGGTTGGAGTAGAAGGAGATTCCATTTTTTTTAAAATCGAGATTGAGAGAGTTGTTAGTGAAAATGAGGGGAAATAAGAGAGTCAACATGAAGGGCAACGTAGACATTTTGCCACCGATTTTGGGTTATTTTTCATTAAGTTGAAAAGAAAGGTTAGTTTTCATTAATTGGGTCCATTTTTGGCTATTTTGTCAAATTTCTCTCGTATGTGCGGGAAAAACGGTTGACATGAGCACATGGGACATTGCTTCGGATCAGTATCATCATTACAAGGTGAAACAATTAGATCTATATATATTCACTGGACTTGTTTTTGGGGAATATGTTTTTTACTGCTTGATCGAAAAAAGCTATATTTAATGTTGTTCTTAAGTATATAGTCCAAACAAAATGAGAAAATAGAAATGTCAAGTATGGAAACAAAGAGATGCGCCAAATGCTAAGAATGGGACGCCAACTTGATCCATTTTACAAGTCAAGTACTGATACCACGTTAGACGTTTGTCACTGTTAAAATTAGTGCTTTAGGTCTCTCTACCAAATTGTTTTTTATTTTTATTATTTATTTTTTAGTATGTGCGCACTTTGTTCTAGTCCTAAATCTTAGGAATTAGTTTTGTGATGTGCGCAGGATTGTTTTAGTAATTCCTATACAATATGAACTTTCTATATTTTTTAGGAGATCTTTTAGTTAATATTTTGTAGGTGTCTTAAATTAGAAGTTTTAGGATTTATTCAATTCTATTTTAACTATTAATATGTACGGTTGTTTAGTTGAATATAAGAGGAATCGAAAATTCAGTTTATATTTTTTGTGTGACTGATTTTTAGGGAGAAAGAAAATAATATTTTTGGACTCCATTAATGATTTCTCTCCTTGCATAATTTTTCAATTGTTCTTCCTATCTTTTCTTGGTCTTCAAAACCAACAATGACTATTTGACTTGAAAGATGTTGCTTTTTAACTTGCCAAGTAGATGGCTCTATGGTTTAAAAATCTGGTCATTTATGCAAGAGGTTGATGGTTCGAGTCTCCTAGTGTGCAAGTTTGAGAGGATGACTAAGTTGGTTTCTTATGAAAAAATAAAAAGAAAAAAAAAGGTATTGCTTTTAAGTAGGGAGCAACTTTGTTAAGTATCGTAATGTGAAAGAAAATCGGGTTTTTTGCTTGATTAATACATATAGGGATAATATTTATCCACCTAACACACCCACAACAATATTTTCCAATCTAACACATTTTCCGCCACGTCATCGCCACATCACCCGAATCGCTGGGTGTTGGGCAAAACGTGACCCAAGGTCACGTTTTTGTTGTTGTTTTTTTTTTGGAAATTGACGGAAATCGTCACGAATTAGGTATAGGATTTAAATCAAAACCCCCACCAGTTGCCATCCTCCTTCACTTCCCATCTTGTTTTGTCTCACCGGCGACCGCCTCCGCATCCATCTCCCCGTCCGGCGCAAGCGTGGTCCGCCGTCCGTCGGCCTCCGTGGTCCGTATCACGCCGGTCGTTGCAACTTTGACACGAGGACGCCTCTCCGTAGTGGCCGATTTCGCACACGCCGGTCGTTAGTCGCTCTCGCCGCCGCCATTGCTCCCCTCTCGCCGGCGCGAATCGCGCTCTGCCGAGCCGCTGCTCGCTCCTCCCGCCCGCGCTGCTCTCCTTCCACCGGCGTGAATCGCCTCCCGCCAGAGTCTTTTACTCGCCTCCCATTGGTCGGGTCCTCGCCTCCCGCCGGCGCTACTTCGCCTCCCATGAGTCTCTTTTGTATTGGTAAAAATCTTCTTCCAATTGTGTTAATTGATGAATTAATTCCGCAATGTATTTTCTTTGGGGTCGTATGCTTGATATTCAACATTAGAAGAGTATGCTAAATTGATGAATAAAAGTATGCTTTGATATTGTGTTAATATTTAATTTTCCTAAATTTATGTTTTATGTCTCAAAGTGAATAAAGTGTATAAATTTAGAAAATGTAGCAATATATGAGACAGTCAATAAGTTGAAATCATGCACTAATATATAAATTATATCCTCCACCGTAGTGAACTTAAGCTGTCATTGCTTGATGACGTAATATGAGCTTTTGCGGTCTCGTTGGTGTAATATTTATATAATGCTTTAATATTTATATAATGTTTTATTATTTATATAATATTTATATAATGCATCGAATGGTTATCATGGCTTGATGAAGTAATAAGAACTTTTGCGATCTCCTTGTTCTATTGTTTGCATCAATTGTGTAATTTCTTATTTACTTGCAAATTGATTGATAGGCTGCTTCCTTATTTGATGTAAATAAAGAACTTAAATAAAATAAAATATTAATACATGATGGAGCTTGTTAAGTTTATTTGTGCTAAGTGAGTGTATTAATTATCATCACTTCTATTGATTAACAATTATATTATATATATATATATATATATATATATATATATATTTCATAATGGTTGATCGAATAGTAACTTTGGTGTGCTATATGAATGGTGTCATGGTTGATGAACCATCTTGGATTTCGTACACGAAACCGCCTATTCGACATCTCGGATCGAAGTCGAGTTTAGGGTACGAGGAACTTGTGAGTTTTATCCGTAATTCCTTGGAGATAGACACTTAAAAAATGATATTAAACATGACATATCGATATCCCTGTGTACATTGGAACTGGAACATTCAACTATGTCCCTTTGCGAATAGTTGATGAATCAACTCGAAAGATGCTTGGGAGATTGTGGCGAGAATTTCCACTACCAAATTGTATGGAGCTATTTTTAGATTTAGTTCCGAGGCAATTATATACTAGTTCCAATTGTAATATAGTGGTAAATGGAGAATGACCTAGTACTCAACCAATATTTGAAGATAATCATTGTGCATCGCCTTTGATGAATTCAAATCCCGTCGTAGACGAGGATGCTCGTTCTCGTGATTATGTGAATACCGAGGAAGATGATGACTATTGTGGTAGTGATGAGGATACTAGTGAAGAGAGTAGCGATGATGATGTCGATGATGAAGGGGTTGATGCTCATCATGTTGATGATGACATCATTTGATATACATTAAATCGAGTCATAGCCGATGATGACTCATTATCTTGTCCTCCAATCTCGAACGAAGTTGGAAACGATGATTTTTTTGATCAAGAGGCTGCTTGGAATTGATGGTGCACATGTGGGTGTAGGTGAATTTGTCGTACCTTCATCTCGTATTTGTGAAATTGAGTATTGAGGCAATGCAACCCATCCATGAGAATGCAATGATCCCTTCTAGGTCTTTTTGGAATGAGGCATCGAGAATTTCATGTAGGCATGCGGTTCCTTTCTAAAGTAGATATCCAAGATGCCGTGAAATTGTATAACATTTAAGGACACAGACGATTTGTGGTAACTCATTCAACACCCAAAGTATGGATTGTCCGTTGTAAGAAACATTTAGATAGATGTGATTGGAGGTTGCGGTGTTCGAGAAGAAAAACACATGGAATGTTTGAGATCGGTAAATATGCAGGACCACATATATGTATCTATGCAAAGCTGTCAAAGGATCATGCTCATTTGGACTCCACCGTTATATGTCGTGAAATAAAAAATGTGGTGAGAAGAGATCTGTCCATCTCAGTTCCAGTTCTTTATCAAATTATCAAGGACAAATTCAGTTATGATGTTCATTACAAGAAAGTTTGGTTAGGGAAGAAGAAAGCAATTGCAAAAATCTTTGGAGATTGGGAAGAATCGTATAAAATGTTGCCGCGGTGGATGGTCGCTCTTCAAGAAAGCAATCCAGGGACACGTGTGGAATGGAGGCATGGCGAGCCTAATGCCAACAATGAGGTTGTATTCAAATAGGTTTTTTGGGCATTCGCACCTTCTATTGCAGGCTTTAGGCATTGCAGACCAATTATACAAATTGATGGCACATTCTTGTATGGAAAATACAAACAAAAACTCTTAATAGCCACTGTTGTTGATAGTAATAGTCATGTATTTCCCTTAGCATTTGCCATTGTTGATGAGGAAAGTCAAGACAGCTGGGGATGGTTTATGGCTTGTTTGCGACATCATGTGACTGATCGAGATGGTATATGTGTCATTTCTGATCGACACCCTGGTATATTGTTGGCAATGAATAATCCTCAAAATGGATGGACCCATGAAAGAGCTCAACAAAGATTTTGCCTTCGTCACATATGCAGTAATTTCAACATGAGATTTGGGAGCAAAGAATTAAAGGATATGGTGTACTTAGCCGGTGCACAACATCAATCGCGGAAATTTAAGGCATACATGAAAGAACTTCAACAAATTAATGCGGAATGTATTGTATGGTTTAATGATCTTGATCGAACACAATGGACCAACGCATACGACAAAGGATTTCGATACGGATGGATGACTACAAATCTTGCGGGTATTCATTGTGTCTATATGTTCTTACTATTATTTATCTAATGTGTTTGATTTATATTACGTTTATAAGCTAATACTTGTATGGTTTTTTTTTAACAAATGTAGAATGCTTTAACGGTGTCCTTAAAGGTGCACGATTTTACCCTGTCACCGCATTAGTGCAACTGACATTTTATCGTGTCATGGCTTACTTCAACAAAAGACGTGACGAAATAGGTGCAGCCCTAGGAAGGGGCGAAAGGTACACAAAGTACGCACTTGAAAAGTTGTCACATTGGGGAAAGGCTTGGAGGGCACAATGTTACATTAGTGAATCGTGAAAATGGCACATTTGAAGTCATCACCGCATCACGTGGCTATCATTTGAGAAAAGGGTTTAACAAGCAAGTGGTGAAATTAGAGGCTCGTAGATGCACTTGTATGAAGTGGCGGTGTTTTGGCATTCCATGTTCTCATGTCCAAGCCGTTTGCGCCGGTGTTGCCATAGATCACTTGTCAAGTACATTGAGTCATACTACAAATTGTCTATGTACGATCAATGTTATGTTATGAATTTCCAACCCATTCCTCACGAAGATTATTGGCCTAATACTAGAGTTCCACACACCTTGTTGCTTGATCCATCTCGAAAGCGAGTCAAAGAGGTCGTCCTCAAACAAGACGTTTGCGAACTGAGATGGATTGGAGAGGCAATCAGAAACAACCACGTCATATGCAGCGAGAGAAGGAATGGAGAGAAACACCAACAACGTTGCGATGTAGTAAGTGTAAGCAGGATGGACACAATAGGCGCACTTGCTCTCGTCGTCAGCAAGAACAACCACCTAATGGTTCATAGTGAAAGGCTCTTTCAAGTCTTATCTTTCGCATTCACTCATATTTTCCTTGTATTAGTTCACTTTCTTATGACTATGTGGTGCATGTACTTTGTTTCAATTAAACAATGTTTTCATATTATTCACACACTTTTGCCCTAATTTTATTGTTTCTTGAATGAAATGCATCACTAATTGTATTGTTTCATCATTGGTTTCTTGTATTAATGACAACATTATGGTTGATTTGGGGTTCAAGCGCGATATGGATCATGAACCTATAGATGATTCGGTGTTGACTCTACAAGCTCTACATAGATCTACTCGCGTTTGGAATGAACCGGTAGTACTTCTATGTGCTGTTTGCATAATTTTGTAGCTTCGTAGCTACATGTGCACTAATGTAACATATCTCTCGTATTTCCATAGGATCCTGGTATATTGACTATCGGGCGTAATTCAAGAAGACATTACATCGATTGGTCCCACTAGATGAACGAATAGTTAGGTATCTTGAGGAAGCTGGGTTTTATGGGACGGCGCGAATATGTTTCATAGCAATTGATTGACATTTCATTTGCACTTGTAGAGATATGGAGGCCGAAACTCACACGTTTCATTTTCCAGTTGGTGAGATGACTATTACCCTACAAGATGTACAAATCATTTTAGGGTTACCTGTCGATGGATTGCCAATCACTGGTCGTGTAGAGCAAGATTATGATGCCTTGTGTTTAACACAACTAGGCTTCCCATTCCCTGAAAACAACAAGACTGGGGGTCGGATTCAAATTCGCCAACTTTCAAGATGGTTTCCAAACCTTCCAAATAATGCTGGTGATGTGGAAGTGCAACGCTATGCAAGAGCGTACATCTTACAACTTCTTGGAGGAACTTTATTTGCAGACAAGTCTAACAATCTTGTTCACATCACGTATTTACAATTTTTGGAGGATTTTGAGGCGGCAGGACAATACAGTTGGGGTAGTGCAACTCTGGCTCACCTATATAGACAATTGTGTCTTGCCGCCGACATTGATGGAGCAGAGATTGCAGGTCCGGTCATATTATTGCAATTATGGGCATGGGATAGGTTACCTTTTCTTGCACCAATAATGGGAAACGTTCTTCGGAACGACATCATACCAAACGAAGATTTATTTCCACCTCCTTCATTTGGTCATAGGTAATTAGAATTTTTAAACATAGTCAATAAACTTTTTTTTTCTACATGTACATTCATGCATGCTTGTTGTTTTTTACATGTCTATAGGTGGAGACATGCCTTAGAGACCACGGGAACATCAATGCACGTGCTAACAAAATACAGAGAAATGATTGACATGCAAACACCCGATGAAGTAAGAAATACACTGGTCAATTTTTCCAAATACCCTTTTGTACAATGGCGAAATGTGAATTTTATTCATTTCAAGTTGTTTTTCATGACTACAGTAATTTGGGAACCGTATCCAAAGACAAAGTGATAAGGGACCTCCTCGCGTATTCTAGCAAAGTGGTCGTGCTATTTGGCGAACGAGGGCACCTTTACTTTTTTCTTCGTGTTGTTGAAATGTATAATCCCGATAGAGTCATGCGACAATTCGGTTTGAAACAAAGGATACCGCCTTTACATAGCACAAACATGGAGCTACGTAAGATTGACTTGAGAGGAAAACAGATAAAGATTGGAGTGCGAGAACATGGTGCTTATGTCGCATGTGGAACGAATGTGCTTCCAATATTGCGAATGATGAGTTATTGGAGGAGCCATTGGGATTTTACGACCCGTATATGCTATGGTATCGTCGCATTACACGACGATTCATGTCTCATCGTGGAGCTATTGTTGAGGCATTGGTAAGTACAAATTTTTTTATTCAATCGTGAAGTCTTTCAAATAGTTGTTTTGATTTTATTTTCGCATACAACTTCATAAATATTTTATATGTAGGCACATGGAATGACATCAATTCATCAGTTGACATTGGGTGATGATGCGTCTATTCTACGTATTAGAGATGTAGCTGCATCGACTTTGACTGCAATACATGCAGATTATCGCATCCATAATATGCCCACTTCATTTGAAGCTTCTCATCAATCTTCTCATGATGATACATGTTCGAGGCATGGCACTCGGTGTATACTCCATCAGTACCTCTCAACGAGTTAGTGACTCCACATACTCCATCAGTTCCTCCCAACATGACATTTGAGGCTACGAAGCCTTTCAATTTGATAGGACACCTACATCTTCACGTCATTTTAATGCAAGTCCAATAATGATGAACTTATCTAGGACAACAAGTACTCATGATGGTGGAATTCATGATATCGATGATATTCAACGAGAAGATGCTCAAAATCCCTGTTGATGTGGTCCATTCAAATTGTCATAACCTTTAAATCGTAATGTGCGAGTCGTAAAGAGAACACGTTGTGGAACTGGAAGTCATTATTTGGGGTCGGACTAGGATTTTTTCTTAACTATAACATGACATTTTTTTATATATTATTGCTTTGTAGTTGATCAACTTGCAAGTTCTTCATTTATAGCAATTCAAAATTTTCCCTTTACAAACATTAATTTCTAGAATTTTTTAAATTGCTTGAGTTTTAAAGCATTTGTTGTATAATATAAGGTCATAAACATATTGTAACTTCAAACTTTTTACTAGTTTGTATTGACAACAAAAACAAAAATACGAATATACTAGTTGACTAATTTTAGGCCTTTACTTTTATTGAAAAAACTTATACAATCTCATAGATGCTAGAGATTCTACTAGTTTGCTCGATGAGGTATAATATGGTAGATTTTTTTTTACAACTTCTACAACAATGTTGCACCGCGAGGCAATCAAACAACGAATTGATTATCAAGCTTAGCATGCAACTCGATATTCAATGGGATCTAATGTATTAACATCATGATAAAAAAAGACCTTGCTAGCGTAACCCCAACTAGCAAGAACTTTTCTTTTAGTTGGTGTTCTATTGGATGTCCTATGAAACTTGCGCTATCATTTTTTGATAAAAGAAAACCCATCAACTAGCAAGAGATTTTCTTTTAGTTGAAAGCTAATTTTAATTTTATGGGTGAGCCAATTATGGTCCCAAACCTTATATATGATCTGCTCCTTGAACCACAAGGCACAAATAAATTTGAACTGCCTATTTGTCTCCTTTGAGAAAACAAGATATTTACACCCCAAGAAGAAGAGTTCCTATCAGCCGGTTACAACAAAAGCTAGCTTGCAAGCACTAGCTACTTGTTTTTTCCATCAATGCTAAGTTTTTTTATATAGCTAAACATATAATTATAAAAGTTTGGTTAAAATCCTAAAAAAATGGCGTGTTCTATAGGGCATGTGTGCGTCTTAATATGCATGTCCCTTTTTTCTTTTTCTTTTTTTTTCTTGCCAGGAAATACAAAAGTAATGATTTACACGGGAAAAAAACACATTGAAATCGTGACTTGCATAATATGGTAGATTATACTTTTGTCAAGATCATTTTCAATCTCTTTCATAAAAATAAGTCGACCTTACATAATGCTAGTTAACTACCAAAAGCATAAAGGGAACAAAATTTACACAGACATAAAAAAAAAACAAAGAAAACGTGACTCGCATCACGTTTCCGTAAAGAGGAAGTCGTGACTTTCCTCTTTACTTAAAACGTGACTACAAGTCACGTTTTGCATCCGACGAAATTCGATTTCGACGTGGCGGGTGATATGGCGGTGACGTGGCGGAAAATGTGTTAGATTGGAAAATATTTATGTGGGTGTGTTGGGTGGATAAATATTATCCCTATATGTAGTAATCAAGCAAAAAATTCCAAAGAAAATCTCGGGAGGATGTGAAGTTGATGCACGAGATGGGTCTCGATGCATGCAGATTTTCCATTTCATGGAGTAGGCTCATTCGAGGTAGATTGACACTCTTCTTCTCTTTAGCTAATTTGTCAGTGTTTTCTTTTCGCTAGATCGTTTACTTATTTATCTACTTTTCCCGGGTTCAGATGGACATGGAGCTGTCAATCCCAAAGGATTAGATTACTACAACAATCTCATCGATGAGCTTGTCAGCTATGGTATTTTTCTCTGTATTTTGTATATGTGTGACGCGCGCCGAACGCGTCAATAGAATAATAATACCTAAACCAATTATTTTGTAGAATAGTGGCAAAGGGTCGATCCCACATGGATTAATATTCTTTCTAAGGTTTAAAAACAACAAAAAGGAAAATGGGGGTTTTAGAGAGAATAAATAATATAACTAATCTAAATATCAATAAAATAAAATAAATAAAGCAATGAAAATAATTTGAAAACAATTAATAAAAATACCTAGGTCAAGACATACAAGTTTGGTTCGATAAAAGATGAGATTTGGTCATCAATTTATGTAAAATATGCAAATCGAAAGTATCTTAATGTAGCTATAGACCCGTAACATACGCGATTCCTCGCACTTCCTAATCTCTATAGCCAAGGTACGACGGTGACTATTTCCATAATCAAAACGTATAACCCTATACTCAAGCGCATTGGGTTTAACACGATGACCGCAATGTGTTTCGCGAAGGCACTACACCTAGCAACCGGATCACTAGTGTGTCCGATATAGCCTAGATTACTAAGGTATTCAATCGGTCCCAAAAGAGGCCAATCAATTGGTAGGGTCAATTGCCACTAATGTGGTCTTATCACATAAGGACGGATGCTTACGACCCATCTGGCGATTAAATCGAGTTTAAATATGAACTTAAATCTAATTATTCAAACAATACCAAAGAAAATAAAATATCAATGAAAGCAATAAAATTACAAATATAAATCTCACAAATCCATGGATATGAACAGTCAAACCTCCATCGCATCTTGCTTTGGCCATGGGATTAGTCTCTCATGGAAGAACACAAAATAAAAATAAAACTAGAATGGGAGAAATGAATAGAATAAAAGAGAATCTAGAATAGAAGTCGAAGATAGCGAGAATAGGGAATAAAAGATGAATTGAGCCCGAGAGTCGGGCTTCTTTTATAGAAGTCGACTTTCTATTGTAATCAATTCGATAATCCCTTTTTCCCTTTTCGTGCGTCCTCCTCTCCTCTTTCTATTTTCTTGTGCGTCCGTTTCTCTCTCTAGCCATCTTTTATGCATATCTCATCTCTACTTTGTATATCTATCCATATAAATATATATATATATATATATATATATATATTCCTATATATTACAAACCAAAACAGGATGTTGCATTAATGCATAACGCCATCATACTCCACTTGAACTTCATCAATCACCATGACATGCTTCTCATATGTGGGCCCACCAAATTTGCCTCAGATATGCACTAGCACGGTTTTCGGTGTAAAATGAATCCGGACATATTACAAATTTCCCAGCATTCAACAAAGTGCACTTCAATAACCCCGAAAATAATAAATAAATGCAACTAGGCTAATATTTTGGAGACTTGACAATAAAAATATATAAATAAATTATATATAATATTACATAATTAACGACTCAACAAATACCTCCAAACTTAGGGCTTTGTACGTCCCGAGTAAAGGTGTAAATGACAAAACACAAATAAACTCGACACCTAATATAATTATGCACATACTCAACTAATCCTACATCCGATTCAAAATCATGGAGTTCCTTTGGTATACGTAATTAAGATCACACTTTAAAGAAATTTTGGAGTTATGATATGTCGAGAATTGCACCTCAAACACAATTAAGATCGCACTTTAAAGACAGACTCGGTCAAGACAAAGACCATCAACTACTTACGAGTTTTTTTGGTCTATACATTCAAGCACGCAAGTTTACAATCTCACTTAATCTAGTTACAAGCACTCGAGCTAAATCTTTTTATTTGAGGAGTTTTCGTAGACTTCCACCTTTATTCATTATATATACTTTCTATTTTTTCTCCATATTTCTTTTTTCAAGTAATACGGTCTTTGCTCTATTTCTTGTGGAAAGCGCTTTTCTCTCTTTTTCCCACCACAAGATTCCCCGCTCCATGTCATGTGGAACCCTGTGAGACTCTCTATATTAAGAAAACTTATGTTAGCCCTTCTCACTTTTACTATGATTAAGCAAATTCTTTAATGTGGGTTAAAATAATATCACTTGCACAATTTTGACCGTCTGCCCATTTTGGTATCTAGCACAAGGCTTAACCATCATACTAAGTCCCTAATCATGAAATTTTAAAAATGTCGGACTACGGACTCGAGTGAGTGTTTCTCCTTTTTTGTAAGTTTCAAGTCAAAAAGACAACCATAGTATACTCATCAACAATCAAAGGCATGAAACAAAATCTCGGGTGGCTCTAAACAATAATAAAAATGAAAATTATGCTAAATACATGCATGAAAGTGTATCAACTCCTAATGAAAAAGAAAAAGAAAAAAGAAATAGAAGTATGGAGGAAAAGAAATAAAAGAAATGAATGAATAAGAGATATTAAACACCACCATTACCATCCGTCAATCACATATAACCGCATATAATTGAAAAAATTTAAACGATCTCACTTACGGTCTTTCACAAAAAGTCCATCCAACTCAATCCACAAATCCTAAAGTACCCCCAAACTTATTCCGAACCCCGTCCTCAAGGTTCAAAACAAGTCGAGAAATCCACACAACAAAAAGAAAAAAATAGTGGTGAAAAAGAACATGGATAAATAAATAAGAAGATGATACAAATGCATGCATAATAGAAGTCTCCAAAAACTAGTGAATGCGCAAAATCTCTCATATCTAGGTGACTAAGGAAACTATGGAAAGAATATCATCATAATAAGAGCAAGAACTAATATGCGAGAGGAGTTAACTCAATTGATTCCTATCAAATCTTGCGAACAAGATGATGGAATGAAGTTTAAGGTTTTGGGTCTATTCAAAGACCCGCCACTAATGCGACGACTTAAGTTGGATATGTCCCAACCAAGTCTCAAAATGCCTAAATCCTATTAATATACTAATTTCCAAAAAAAATGCTCAAATTATGCTAAAAAATGTAATCCAAAACCAAACCTAATAAAATACAGTGGGTGCTCTCGTGCCTCCAAAGTGCTCATCAAACATAACATCTACAAAAATTCAAGAAACCAAGAAGAGTTTTATTAAACATAAAAAGAAACTAAAACTGAAACAAATGCATGAAATAAAAATAAAGCTAGGTTGTCTCCCAACGAGCGCCTTTCTTTTAAGTCTTAGGCTAGACTTGACGTGATTTATCACGTGATGCCCTCTATTTTCGAGATGTCAACAACAAATGGCGCATCTACATATTTAGGCAATGGGCAATGAAATAGGCATGCCTTCATTCATATTAGGGAGCTCATTCGGAACTTCCAACATAAAAGAATATGTCGCGTCATGATCATCCAACACAAAGGTGTGGGCGAGTGTAGAAAATATGCGAACACTCCTTTACTCCCACCCCTTGTAAGGTTTAACAAATATGCGTGGGAGGGTGGGTGGTTTCACCAACACTAGAGGTTGGTATTTCTCGCTATTTATCTGCGCTTCTTCGGCCTTTCTAAAATGATTCTAATTTCTTTCTCAACTTCATCATCTTTATTATGTGCAATGGTAATGTCTAGCTCATATGAAGAAACTTCCATTGTTTCCTCCGGTTCGCTCAAATCTTTGGTTCACAATTAAGAACTCATCAAACTCGACACATTTAATGTAGCAAAGATTCACGGTCTCCTTTGGGTCGAAGTTGGTTGCAGAGACAACTCTTTCTCTCCATTAAATGCTCAACTATAGTAGTAACTTGAGTTTTTGAATTTTGCAACTTTGGGATTATATGCCGCATATCCTCCTGCAAGGGCTATTGAGTAGTACTTTGAGAAAGCCAGTCAAAGATCATATCTCTCACAATGTCTGCAATGGTTCTCCGTTCCTGTTGAGGAATCTGTGGACTTCGCCTAGACATATAGAAGTTGGGTTGTGGCGATGCATAGCTGGAACCATGATGATTCATATACTTCGGATAGTAAGGACAAGCATACGTGGGATGAAAGTACTCCTCACGTCACGGCCCAATAATTAATACACGTTTAATTCGTTAATTAGGACACAATGACCCGTGACGTGGGACCTGCAGCGAGATACGTGTCACTACCGAGGCACGGTGGCCGAGGTAAATGTTATATTTGTTATGTTGTATGCCTAGTGTATTGTATATGTGTAGAGTACTAAGTCATTTACGAGTATGCAAATACCGAGACGAGCGGGGACGCGCCTCGAGTCGCGTGCCAAAGTGGGCCCGAGGCAACGGCTCATGGGGTAAGTGTAATAGTTCAATTTATTACATAAAAAATGAAACATGTTTTTTAGTGGTGGTAAAGTGGCCACGTCACTCTAGAGATACATAATATATACATGGGTCAATTGAAACCAAAGTCTTAACTTATCCTCTTTTACTCTATCAAAGTCGGTGGAAAACACAAAACAAAACAGCGAGAGAAAGAAAACGCAGAGACGATCGGGAGGAGAAGGAAGAAGAAAGAAATACTAAGAAAGAGATCGACCAAGCTCGAAGCAAGGTGAGTTGTTGATTTCGGTTGTTGTTGTGTTGTTGTCACTGTTGTTGTGGTTGTTGTTGTTGGCGCCATGTTCGGCCATGGAAGGCTCGGCCTCCATGGCCGAGAGGCGTGAGGAAGAAGATGGCGGTGGGTGTCTCCCATGCCATCGACTCTATTGGGGTTGGAGATAGGAGCCAACCCCAAAGGCCTCAAAAAAAAAAAAAGTTGCGAAGAGCTCGCACTCGCGACGAGGAAGAAGATGGGAGCGGGTCGGGTCGACCCGAACCCATATGGGTCGGGTCGGGCCGACCCTCGACCCGAGGGACCGAGTCGACCGACCCGGTCCGGCTGGATCGGGTCGGGTTGACCCCATCCACTTCAATAAAAAATATATATTTAATTGTTTAATTAAATTAAACCGATTTTGAATAAAAGAAATTCGAGAAAATAGATAAAATTATGGAAAAATTCAAGAAAATTCTAGAAAAATAGGAAAAAATATATTTGTGACCCAAATCAATAAAACTTCAATATTTCTATAAAAAGTGAAAAATTCGGGAGTCGGTCGAGGCGTTATACGGGGTTTTACCTCGAAAAACGCGAAATCGGCAAATTGGTCTTGAATTCGATTTTGACCGATTTCGACCAACTTATAAATTGTGAATAAGTAATAATGACACTAAATTGATAAATTTTCAAATGTTAGGACGTAAAGGAGCTATTACGGGGTTTGGGTGCGTACATCGACGCGACGGAAGCCGGATAGCTTAGGAATTTGTTGTGTGTAAGTAAGTAAACTGATTGAGACATTTATTTATTCTCAGTTATTCAAACTGAATTGCCTTTGAAATCCATATGCTATGACTTGTTCGGTTCTCATTTTGTGATGTTGTTCATAGCATACTCTGTTGTGCATATCATTGATTCGAATTCCTATACTTTGCCATGTTGATTGTTGTGTTTGTCATTGTTCAGTGATATAGCATGCTATTAGGATAGTTTGTTTATTTTGACTCAAATCCTTTGTGCATTAGTATGCTATTACATCTCTTGGATTCCAATGTTGTGTCATTATTGAAAATGAAAGTGGTTCTTGTGGTTAGGGTCATTTGATGATAGAAATTCAGCTTTCATACGGGGTCACTAGACTTGTCGGGATGTTAGGGAATTTCTCCACTACCTTGCATGACACACGGGGTAACGTGCCTCGAACGGGGTAACCGGACCTCGGGGTTTGTTGGCGCAAGAATAACTTGGGTGAACATGACGAGTTTTAAAACTCGGGTATGTTAGCAAGTATACATTCGGTGACGACTAATTCACTTGGAATAGAAAATGCGTAATCGTAAGTACGTCCTTTTGACATTATGATATAGAGCTCAATTTGTATTGAAATGTTATAGAGCATAGCTCGAATTGTAGTGGAAAGGCCGACGTGATTAAGATCACAAACCGACCGACCCTAATCCATTACTACTTAGCCTTGAGTCGGTTTCATATTTGGTTAACTCAAGTATCTCTTTGCATGATGTTTCTTTCAAAGATAGTTTATATTTAAATTATGTCATTTGATACTTGTTGCCTATTTGGGAATGTGGATCGATGTCTCTCAAGTATTACTTAAATAATTTCATGTACTCATCGTCTAGCTTGTGACGGTGGGTGCAGATCGGCCGTAGCAGAGCACCAGTGCAAAGAGAGGCTTGGTGACTACCTCTGAGCCGGTGGAGGACTGCTACGACATATTTTTGTACGTTTTGTATTCTTTTGTATTACATTTTTATATACATGATATGTTTACTTTTGGGTTGAGTGATATGAACATCCGACTAGACACATGTTGTATATATCACCATTTTTGTTTATATATGCATGCGATCTCTATTTCCTGGTTTTTCCACAATAGGTTAGGCCATAGGATTGAAGGTCCACTAGTAACGATGACTTCCATTCGAATAACTTGTTAGAAAAAAATTTAACTAGCTAGTTAAGCGTAGGTATCATAATTAGTAGATGTAGATGTTTAGGTGTTGAACTAAGGCCGACTAGTTCCTTGTTAGGTTCTATAGGGAGATTATGGCTTAATTAAAGGATTAGGTCGGGCGGTGCCCTTAGTTGTAGATGGGGCGATCCTGGTGGTATCGAGCCAAGGTTTATAAAGCTTTGCTTACTTATATGGTTTTAGGCTATATGATACCAACACGCTTTGTATCGTGCCATGGTTTTGAGAAAACATGGTTCTTATATTGTAGAATATGGAGTTTCTACAATATGATACCACAACTACAATATGTAGTGAACGGCCTACCTTGTTCACTAGAAACAACTAAAAGATTTAAAAAAAGCGTAGAAGTTAGAAAACCGTAGTTAGATGTGGAAAACCGAGATGATCCTCGCTTAGAAACTATTAGTTGGGAAGTGAGTGACAAGTGAGTTGGGGATTTGATCGATTATATACATGTTAATTTTGTTATGTGTATATATGTGTTATCCACGTAGTAGCGATTCGCGTTCGTTCTCCATTTGCAACGGAGATGGCGGATTCACGCGATAGCGATGATGTCGGTGCGACGGTAGCCGGACCTTCGATACCATCGGCGAAGGATTTTCGAGAGGCTTTCAGATCGAGTAGCTGCTTAGGGGCGAGCGGTTGGCGAATTTCATCACATCGATGACTTCCGACTTGCTCCACTAGCACGCCCAACACGTGACATCGGGTCCTATGCATGACTATAGTACCGAACGTAGTGTCGGTCGTACACGCAACACGATGATAGCAGCTCCAAAGAGAGAGACAGTTTCTACACCATCTTCCACACCCCCATTAGCTAGTTCCACAGCGGTAGTTCAGTTGGTGAAAGATTTCATCAGACTGAAACCGGTATACTTCGACGGTCAGAGAGATTTTGCGAAGATCGAGAAGTGGGTCCTGTCGCAGGAGAAGTTACATAGAGTCTTGCAGATTGAGGATAGACTCAGAGCTGAGATATCGTCGTACACATTGCAGCGAGACGCCGATGTGTGGTGGCGTGCGACGATAGCCGCTGAGGGAGAGTTTGAGTCTTGGGATGCCTTCAAGACTAAGTTCTATCAGCAGTACTTCCCACCTGCGGTGATGAAGCGGTTGAGGAAGGAGTTCATGAACTTGAGACAGGGAGCCGACGAGACAGTGATGAGATACCGAGACAGATACGGCTATTTGAGGCAGTTTGCCGGAGATCTTGTGAAGGAGGATGCCGATGATGTATATCATTTTGGCGATGGACTGAGGCCGGATATTGGTTTTTACGTGGTCAGTTCAGGTGCCAGGACACTGGGAGAGATTTTCGAGCGTGCACTTGCTCACGAGACTTATTATATGAGCCGAGTGGCTGACGGGACACCCTTAGTACCCGCGATGACACCGATCGATGGCGGAGTATGAGCGGAGGAGACGAGAAGGGCAAAGGACCGATGAAATGTGATAGAGGTGTTCGGGGGCATTGTGCCTTATGTAGCATATCCTACACCTTTGCGAGACGATTGTGGGTAGACCTCCCGTACCACCACCATCGGACTCGCATTGTCGCTCTCGCTACGTCTACTTTACGAGCTTTACCAAGCACCACCACCTCCACGTCGGCAGAAAGCACGGTGGTAGAGGAAGAGGTAGAGGATGAGGACGAGATAGTTCCAGATCGGGGCGAGAGACTTGCATCCGCACAGCCCAGGATCGGGCGTGGGGTCGCCCTAGAAAGCGATCACATGTTATCGATGTGTTCGGGTGGGACATATCGGTCGAAAGTGTCCACGCGACCCAATGACAAGTGATTCCACCACGGCGTCGAGAGGTCGTCAATACGATACGATTGCACTGACACGACGCAGACGCTACACGAAACTCATTGAGGGTATGGTTTTCATTTGTGGTCATCAAGCTTATGTTTTGTTTGATTCGGGTTCTACCGTTTCTTTCATTTCGGTCACATGGTCGGCATGTTAGGGTTGAAATCGGTTAGTATTGGAGTCCATTTGATTTTGAGTACTACAAATTGAGATATAGTGTACCCTAATTCTCTTGTGGAGAGATGCCCGGTAGAGATCGACGGGGTCGAGTTACTACGATTTCAGAGTGCTTGAATTTCGGAATTTGATGCGTTGCTAGGGATGGATTGGCTAGCATCATATCATGCTCATATCCATTTTTTTTTCGAAAACAAGAAGATTTGAGATTCCAGGGCGTCCAATGTTCGTGTATAGTGGTAGTACACCGAGAACCGAGGGCACTCGAGGTCGGCTTGCGACTAGTGGGGAGATGGAGACTTTGGTATCGGTATATATCGTTGCGCAGAGAGAGTCCTTGACCTAAACTTGAAGAGATTTCGGTTGTGCGCGAGTTTTCGGACGTGTTTCCGAAGACTTACTGGATTACCACCACCGAGGGAGATCGATTTCATTATTGAGTTGGCACCCGCAGACGAAACCGATATCCATACCACCGTATCGCATGGCTCCACGGGAATTGGAAGAATTAAGGAAACAGTTGCAATAATCGAGTGAGAAGGGATTCATCACACCTTCGATATCACCATGGGAGCACCAGTCTGTTTGTGAAGAATAAGTATGGTACTTTGAGGCTGTGTATTGATTACGACAATTGAACAAGGTCACAGTCAAGAACAAGTATCCATTACCGCGTATTGACGATTTATTCGATCAGCTGAGAGGAGCGCAATTTTTCTCTAAGATAGATCTACGATCAGGGTATCATCAGCTGAGGATCAGGGAGGATGATAGATACATAATAGCGTTTAGTACGAGGTATGGACACTATCAGTTCACAGTCATGTCGTTCGGTTTGACTAATGCTCCTGCCATGTTTATGGATTTGATGCATCGAGTGATGAGACCATATCTTGACCGCTTTGTGATCGTATTTATTGATGATATATTGGTGTACTCGAAGACTCTAGAAGATCACAAGCAAGACTCGGGAGACGTTGCGGACTTTGAGGAGCACAGATCGTATGCCAAATTCGAAGTAAGTGTGAATTTTGGTTGTCGAGGTTAAATTTTTGGGTCATGTTGTTGGAGCAGCAGGTATTGTTGTAGATCAAAGAAAGATTCAAAGCGATTTTAGATTGGCCAACGTCGACGTCGTCGTGATCGAGATTAGGAGTTTTTCGGGGTTAGCGAGGCTATTACGGAGGTTCGTGAAGGATTTTTCGAAGATCGCTTCACCAATGACCAAGTTGACCCAGAAAGACGTGAAGTTTCAGTGGTCAGAGGAATGCGAGGAGGCATTTGCTCAACTGAAGAAATTGTTGACTACCGCACCAGTGCTGATATTGCCAGAGGTTGGAAAGGGTTTCATGGTGTACACAGATGCTTCTCATATGGGTTTAGGTTGTGTGTTGATGCAAGAGAAAGGCACAGTGGCCTATGGATCAAGACAGTTGAAGATACATGAGAAGAATTATCCAACTCATGACTTAGAGTTGGCGGCGGTAGTGTTTGCTCTGAAGATATGGAGACATTATCTGTATGGAGAGAAGTTCACACTCTATACTGACCATAAGAGTTTGAAATATCTCTTCACACAGAAAGAAGCGAACATGAGACAGCGCAGATGGTTAGAATTTTTGAAAGACTATGATTTTTCTCTGGAATATCATCCGGGAAAAGCTAATGTCGTTGTCGATGCGCTGTTGAGTAGGATTCCGACCGGAGATCTTTGAGACTCTTCGATGTCATATGACGCACGAGTATGGTTTACTCGAGGCGCGCGAAAGTTTGAGTCGATCGAGATATTGCTAATGACACAGAGGTAATGATTTGTGCTCAAGTGAGACTTCATACAAGTGTCGACTCGAGAGTGTCGAGGAGCAGAAAATTGAAATTCTATATCCGAGATTCAATGAGTTAGCCCGAGTCCCGAGTGTCTTGACGGACCGAGATGGCGATCAGTGTCTCGGATTTCGAGGCGATTGTGGATACGAGCGATGGCGGAGCCGAGAGATGAGATTCTTCAGAGTCACATCGTTCCGGTTCTTGTTCATCCGGGAAGGACTAAAATGTACCATGATATGAAAAGACATTTTTGGTGGCCTCGGGATGAAAGCGGACATATCGAGTATATTAGGAGCTGTGGGATTTGCCAAACAGTGAAGGCAGAGCATCGTAAACCCGGAGGATTACTACAGCCTCGCTTCCCATTCCACGATAGAAATGAGAAGACATAGCCATGGATTTCGTTCGAGGAGTGCCGAGGATTGTTCATAGACATGATTCCATCTCGGGTGATTGTAGACAGTTGACGAAATCGCCCATTTCATACCATTCGCAACTCATTACACATTTGACCAGTGAGTGTATTGTTCGAGAGAGAGATTATTAGGTCGCATGGAGTACCTTTGACTATTACGTCGACAGAGATGTTATGTATACGTCCGGGATGTGGCGGAGTATGCGGGAGCAATATGGTACACGCTTACGCTTTAGCACGGCCTTCCTTACACCGAGACATCTCCGGAGAAACCCCGATCTAGCCAAGCTAAACACTTAGGTATGTGCCTTTACTCTTCCTCGGGTATATTGTCCCATTGGTTTGATATAAAGATGTATCATACATTGTTAGGCACATAGGAAAAGAATCAAAAGAGTTCTATAACAAACATGCAAATGCTTGCAAAATACTCGACGCTTCCACCACCCAACCTCCCAAAAATAAAAATAGGTGTTATGCACCCCCAAACTTATGATGTTCATTGTCCTCAATGAACCAAATCATGAGCAAAAAGGAGGACAAAACATGCATCAAAACATAATCATTCACAACAATCACAACATTGGAGAAGTAAAATAAAATAAAAAGTTTGGAAAGCAAATACTCCCCCGATCGGTATTGATGCTTTTAAAGTTTCTCTCTATCGTTCCATCCTTCCCTTGGGACTCCCTCGAACTTGGATCTTATTCACATTTCTTTGGTCTTCGTGGTCTCCTCGCGGTCTACCAATTGGATGAAAATCACTCGGTAATTGATATTAGATTCGAAATAGCATTAAAACAAGTATTAACCACATGATATAACCAAATCATTTTTTTTTTTTTTTTTTCAAGCAAATGCGACTAAATAAGAATTAAAATATAAACAAAAGAACTCTGGGTTGCCTCCCAATAGCGCTAAGTTTTTCTTCCTCAACCCGACGTATGCACCACGGCTATCAAGTGAACACCGTGGTGCATCGTGGTTACTTCAACGTCGTATCTTCACGGAGTTCCTCAAATCCTCGAATCATTTTCTTGCATGTCACTTCATCCTTCATAAGCCTTACATCATTCGACATTCCTTGTAATGCATCGACAAAACAGATCTTTCTTGTAACCCTTTCAAGTATCTCTACAAATATCCCAACCTATTCACCATTCTATTGCTCTTGCAAGTCTTGCGGATATGATAACGATGGTACAACAAATGAATGATCAAAAAGATTAATCGTCCCTTGCACAAACCCCAAATTGTGTGATCTGAAGTTTTCATGACATTTTTCACTTTTTATTGCTTTAAACCTTTCCGAATCAACACTACTATCATGCGACTCAATGTCCTCGCTATTAATCACATCTTTAGCATGCTCAAGTGAATCTTCATGTTCAAGTGAAGCACCAATATTGTTGCAATCATCTAGAGTAGGCTTCTCTTCCTCTTTTAATATTTCATGACATGTTTCTTTATTCGGCACCAACTCTTCAACTTCTTTCTCATTGGACTTGACTTCAACTTTTTGTCTTGAATTTGTGAATATTGCAATTTGCTCTAAATTCTCTTCCAAATTCAAAATGACTTGATCATCTTCCTCTTTCATTGCATGAAATGATTGTTTAGACATTTCTAATCTTTCTTAATACTTTTTTAGGTTACGCTCGTTCCACTCAACCATTTCTTTTAACAATTTCTCTAGCAATTTGAGAGACGATAGTGCATCGAACTCTTGATCTTGTCGTGGTTGCCAATTGTCATGAGAACTCCATTGTGATTGATGAACATGTTCAATGTAAGGATTGTGAAAACCTTGATGATTATACCATGACTCATCTCCTTGCATGTAGTTGCAATGCCATTGACTTACAACAAATCCTTGAAATTGATACGGGTCATAATATGGTTGATGATATTTTGTCCATACCTCACCATTTGTAACTAGTCGAGCTAGGTATGTTGTATCATTCTCGAGTCAATCCTCTTTGATAAGCCAATGTAGAAAGTCTAGCAAAGATCTCACTAATTGCTTCCCCCACTTTGATAGTTACGCATTTTTTCTCTCTTTGTTCATCCTTAAAACACAAAAAAACAAAAGAAAGTAGATCAAGTGCAACATGGTTATTCAAATTAAATAAAAATAAATTAAAATTACTGAAAAATAAAATCCTAAACAAACTATCTTAATCAAACTAAAATTAGCAACCGTCCCAGCAACGGCGCCAAAAACTTGACAGCGACCGCAAGTGTACGACAAACGTTAAAGTAATAGTGGCACGAACTCATGTTGGTGTCGGGAATATCGTATCCACAAGGACGGTTATGTGCTAATGTTTAGTCTAATTAAGAAATAGAGTTAGGCACTTAAAAGTTAGGTTTTATAAAAACAAATTATTAATTAATTTAAACTAACGATTGCAAGTAATTAAAATAGGTCTTAAGCTATTGAGAGAATATCTTAGAAAATCTAATTCACCCAAATTGTATCTTTCGAATCCAATTTAATTATAAAGTCTTCCAATTCATGCAATGATAGGCAAATTTCGTACAATTCACTTCATCCCAAGGTCTCGGTGATGGAGATTTTAACATCTCGCTCGGACTCCGACGGTCTGCGTGAATAGCGTAAGTGAGATACAACATTAAACATCAAATTCAATTGCCTCCCTGGTCAATGACCATCGGTCGATGCGTCATATGTTCTAAGGTTGTGTTTCCCCTAATCCGGGTTCAAAAGTCTCAATGGTCATGGTGACTCTCAAACCCTTGAATCTACACCTACTTGATCAAGGTAAGTATAGCATAGCACACAAGAACACACAAATCAAAATATTGAATTGAAAGAACAAATATAATCACATTGAAATCAAAAAATCCAATTTAGGATCCAAAGATCTCTAGAACAAAAGAGATCACCCCATAAGTGGGTTCAATTCAACATAATTCATGATTAGAAAGCAAGAAAACATGAAATCAAACCTACAATGAATATAGAATCCAAAATTTTTTATCGCCCTTCTTCAATATTCACACGTTCTTCTTGGTTCTCCAAAAGCAAAAGATGATGATCCTTATCTCTCTTAACTATATATAGGGGTATTTTGGTCTAACAAAAATACGTTTAAAATCTTAAAAATAGGCAAAACTCGGATTTATTGGTTGTGGCGCTATGGCGCCCACACAACGCCCATGATGTTATATGCTCCTGGACTTGGCGTTGTGGTGGCGTTGTGGCACCAAGATCAACAGACTTCTCTTTTCTTCTTCATTTCTTCACGTTACCGGCTGTTCATTTGTCTAGTCTCGTTGTCCTTTGAACCTAATACACCCAAAAATACACTAAATAAGCCTCAAATCATCAATTACTTTACTAAATAATTAACTAAATAATACTTAACACATTGAAAATCATGCTTCACATCGGGGTTTTAAAGGCCAATCAATTGGTATGGTCAATTGCCACTAATGTGGTCTTATCGCATAAGGACGGATGCTTACGACTCACTGTCGATTAAATCGGAGTTTAAATATGAACTTAACTATAATTATTCAAACAATACCAAAGAAAATAAAATATCAATAAAAGCAATAAAATTAAAAATATAAATCTCACGAATCCATAGACAGTGGCGAAACTAGAAAATTTTGTTAGGGGGGCGAACTTTAGACGAAACTTCAAGGGGTCTCGGGGTTTAGATGGGCGACCATATGAAAAACTAAGCATAAAAGTTTTTTTTAACTATACGTAGAGGTACTATAGAGGGTCCCGTGGGTTAGGGGCAACCGCCCCCTGCCCCTAGATCTGCCCCTGTCCATGGATATAAACAGTCAAATCTCCCTCACAGTCTTGCCTAGGCCATGAGATTAATCTCTTATAGAAGAACACAAAATAAAAATAAAACTAGAATGGGAGAAAGGAATAGAATAGAAGAGAATCGAGAATAGAAGTAGAATATAGCCGAACAGGGAATAGAAGATGAATTGAGGTGAGAGTCGGGCTTCTTTTATAGAAGTCGGCCTTCTATTGTAATCAATTCGGCAATCCCTTTTTACCTTTTCGTGCGTCCTCCTCTCCTCTTTCTATTTTATAGTGCATCCGTTTCTCTCTCGGCCATCTTTTTATGCATATCTCATCTCTATTTTCTATATCTATCTATATCATATATATATATATATATATATATATATATATATATATATATATATATATATATATATATATATATATCCTACAATTACAAACCAAAATAGAATGTTGCACTTATCCAAAAAAAAAAAAAAAGAATGTTGCATTAATGCATCAACGCCATCATGCTCCATTTGATCTTCATTAATCACCATGACACGCTTCTCACATGTGGGCCCACCAAATCTGCATTGGGATAAGTGTTAGCACGGTTTTCGATGTAAAATGAATATGAATATCTGAATACTCAATTTTGCGTAGTTTTTCACCCCGAATTCAACTGCGCATTCAAATAACCCGAAAATAATAAATAAATGCAATTAGAATAATATTTTGGAGACTTGACAATAAAAAATATATAAATAACATATACATAATATTACATAATTAACAACTCAACAATGTGTTGGCTTTATTCTCTCTTTTTGATCTAGTTGATGCTAATTGCTATTAAGAAATCGTGGTTCAATCATAAATAAGAATTAAGCAATCCTACCAAGATATATATATATATATATATAAGAATCACATAAGTTTAGTTTTGATCTCGTATACAACCGAAAGGCAAAATATTGCACTAGGTAGGTGCATTGACTATGTATCACAAGTATGGGAAGTTACAAAAAAATTGAAGTTGACACGATTTTTAGGATATTTGCATTCTTAACATCGAAAAATGGTAGAAAGGAAAAACTTCATTGGTGTTTATTCCACCCAATAACAATTTTCAATCTTTGCCAAGTAGTAGTTGTTGATTTTGAAGACCAATAAAAGATAGGAAAAACAATAGAGAAATTATGCAAAGAGAGAAATCATCAATGGAGTCCAAAAATCTTGTTTTGGTTCTCCCTAAAAATCAGCCACATAAACAAAAATATGAAACACTTGAAACTCGAATTTCAATTTCTCTTAATTTCACAAAAACAATGGTACATCATATATAGTTAAAAACAAAAGTAAATTATATAAAGTCCTAAATAACTCTACTTCTAATTCTAATCTACACATCAAAAATTAGCAACTTCCTATAGAATAGGAAAACTAAAAAACTTTGCGCACATAAATAGAAACTCCTAAAATAGAGGACTAGAAATAGGAATGTGCACTTAATAAAACTAAATAACGAAAATAGAAACTATTGTGTAGACTAAAAGCACTAATTTTAACACTCATCTTTGCTTTAAGATCCACAAACTTCATTATCATTGAGGAGCTCGAATTTGTTGACTTGAAGTAATATCGGGAGGACGATGCAACCGTATCACTATTGTTTCTTCCGCATTAATTTTTGGAGAATGTACATCACTTTGATCATTACAAACTGAATTTTCACCAATGATTCTTGGACTTTAGGAAAGCCGCCAATTTTTATATCTCCCCTTTAATTGAACCACCAATCTTCCTTTTAGAAGGAACATCAAATGTGTTAATTTTTTCATCTCCATTAACACATGTTGTAAGAACAGGGTATAAAAGAATCGGTAACATCATGGAGAAATTGAGAATTGCTTTGGTTGAAATTAAGCTTCCTTGTTTTCGGTGGAGTATCAACAAAGTACCTCGCATTCGAAATATCTTCGGTTGGAGCTTAAATAATAATGATTTTCTTCTATGTAATGATGACATTCTTTGAGGTCTTGCAACATCTTTCTTCTTCGTATTCAAAATTTTTGAAAGGTGACAAGCATCAAGTTTTTTATGTCCGAATTTTGCGGTATTGACTTCATTATTGTCGGTCTTTCGCTCCACTTTCATTGGATCAAATGAGAAGTTTTTACCTCTAATTTTAACCATCAAAATCTCATGACCAATAGCATCAAAAATAACACAATGCAAATCTTCAAATGATACTTTATATCCTTTTTCAATCAATTGACTCACACTAAGTAAATTGATCAATATCGGGTATGTAACGAACATCGAAATTAATTTTGTACCCGAACTTGTTATGATTGCAACGATGCCTTTTCCATTTGCTATGATGTAACCATCGTTTCCGATTCTGACTTTCTTGACTTCAACTAGCTTCAAGTCTCTAAACAAGTTTTTGTCGTGACACAAGTGGTTTGTGCAACCACTATCAATCAACCAACTTTTGTTCGAGTCTTCAATTAAATCACAACTTGCAACAAAAATTCAATCTTCATCATATAGATCAACAACTTTGGCCTCAACTTCATTATTTTGAGATTCACTTTTGCAAATCACAACTTTATGTCCAATCTTATCACATTTGATGCACTTTGCATCCGGTCTTTACCAACACTTGTATGATGGATAACCTTTTTTCCCACATTGGTGACATGGTGGATAGTTTCTCTTAGAGTGTCCACCCATATTTTCTCCACTTGTCGTTGGACCTTTTTTGTAATGTTTCTTGTCATTTTGATACATGGCTTGTAGAGCACCTTCAACAACACAATCTTCCCTCATAAACCTTTGTTGGTCTTGTGCTTGCATGACATTCAACAACTCCACCAACATGATCTTGGAAAGTTCTTTCGTGTTCTCCAAAGTGGTGATAGATGCTTCATATCTTTTATGGTACTATGACAAGAATCTTTTCTAAAATTCTTGAATCGGGAAAATCCGTGCCAATCAGCCGCTTCTTGTTGACAACAACTAGTAATCTATCTTGAGTACTATTTGACAGTCTCATACTCTTTCATCTTTTTCAATTTGAATTCTCTAATTAAATTGAGAACTTGCATGCCTCGAGTTTTTTCGTCTCCTTCGTACTCTTTCTTCAAGTAATCCCAAATCTCTTTCGCGGATTTGAGAAAAATAATTATTGTGAATAGTGTTATTGAAACGGCAGCAAACAAATAAGCATTTGCCTTTGACTTCTTGATTTTTCTTTCTTTATGGTCATTATAAGATTGTGTGGCAACGGAATGATTTCATAATATTCTTCTACCGCTTCCCACAAATCCAAAGCTTCCAAGTAAGTCTCTATCTTCACCGCCTAAAGTTAGTATTTTTATCCATTAAAGACAAAAACAATGGTATTGTTGTAAATTGGATGACCCTTTAACCAAGTTTATGAATGATCACATTGTCAAGCATGGCTCTCACATTTAATTGTAACTTCAAGTATGACTTCTAAATTGAATGTAACTTGTACACTCTACATAACTTGTATTCAACTCCAATGTATAATCATTTGTCCATGTATTGTCATGTAACTTGTAATCTTGTATGACATGAGACTTTGATGTAACTTGCACACTTTGTGCAAGTACTTATTCTCATCATGAATAAGGGCCTATATAAGGGGGTTCCTTCACTTGTAAAGAACACACCAATGTTGGAATGAAAATCTCTACATTTCTCAACTCTAGCTCTCTTCTCTTTTGTCTCCTCTTTCTCAACTTGTTCTAGTAGTTTTTAGTTTATGTCTTCTATGCTTAAGTCTCTAGCAAATCCAACTTAAGTTCTAGTTGGCTTACAACTTAGTTTACAACACGTTATCGCACGAAGTTGCTCTATAAGAGGAGGTCTTGAAGATCAAGAAGATTTTCAAAGATATAAAGCTAAGAAGGTATAATTTTTATTAATTTAAATAAGTTCAATTTATTTCCATGTTGTCATGGTTAATTTATTTTTTGTTACATGCATATTTAATTATGTAAATGTATTTTATTCATACATTATGCATTATAACATCACCGACTACGAAAGTATGCTATGTAGCTGCGTCATGTACGATATTTACATCATAAATCAAAAGTCAATGTGTGACATATAGTTTTTGTTAAAACTACAAACAATTAGTTATTGTTCTATTCTTGATTTTATAATACAAATAATGTTATAAGTTTGAGTTGATAGTTGGTAAGCCTTGTCCCAGGTAAAGCTAAACATTGAAAGGAGACGGGTTATCCCGTTCGAGGAGGCATGGTATTAAGCAGACTATGTCTCGCCACCCAACCTGGAGGTTGTCCCACCAACTCATACAAATAGTACATTTTGTTTATTAATGAATCAAGTTGTGAACATATATTTAATCATATGTTATGTTTTTACATGAAAATGGGAAAACTATTTTATATTAAATTTATTTTCAAAATATTATTCAACCATAGTTGAACTTGTTGCCTTATTATATTACGACAAGAATTACTTGTCATGACAATTAGATACTATAATTTGTGAATAAAACATCTATGCAAGACTATGTTGTATTATACAAAATTTAAATCATTTGCCAATATCTCTTTAGAGATTTGAAAAGTAAATATTTCACTTTATATATTTTTTCACCTTATGGAGTTATAAATATATAAATACCAAAAAAGGTAATGCTCCAAAAGCTCAAAATGAGTGGTTGAGTCTCAAGCTACAAAATTTAATCAGTCAAATATTAATTATAATTCCGCAATTTTAATTACCTCTATGTTGAGGCTATGTGGAAATATAACTGATGAGACAATAAATATAAGGTCACGTGGCCCGCCTCAATTTATTGCTGCAACAAATATCGAGTGCGCACGTCAATCCAATAAATATTAAGGATTGATTTCTTGTCTCATGATAAATTTGAGTAAAATGATGAGATATTATAAATATAATATCACTCTCGTCAATAAGTTCACTTCAAATTAAGAAGTATATGTTGCATATAATGATCATGATCGCAATAATAAATTTATGGACGTGGAAAATGTGAAAATATCAAGTAAATGTCGTATTGACAATTCCACAAAAAATTGGAACAAAAGTGGTGCACCACTACAAATGGCAAATAATTATTGACAATGAGCGCTCATAATTGTGACATTTTTTGGTCATATATGAAAGGCTATTTTGCCTAAATATTGTCATATATATATATATATATACCCGAGTATTTTTGTGACATTTACCATGCCTTCAAAATCAAATGCAAAATATTATGAATTTTATCATTGAGAATTGCTCAATAAAACATGCATATCGAGATGTGTTTAAATCGTAACCTAAATATGGGCGATGAGTTTATGTCTTGTGTATCGTGCTACATGCATGTACATTATAATATAAAAGTGAATATTTCTCGAATTCGAACTTAGCGGAGGCTAATGTTCATGCAATATCTCGGTACAACAATTTTATTGTTAATGTCTTGTTCGAGGAAAGAAGTCTACTCGGAATAATAGAGAATTTATCTATATGAATATGATTTAATCGAGTATAATATTCTAACTTTAACTTCGAAATATATAAGGCACATTAAAACGAATGTCGTCATAAATCAAATGACATTCATAATGTGGAAAGATCTATTTGATTATCCATAATCATCAATAATGCGAAAATATCGTAAATTCGCACGGACATCTTTTATCGAACTAGATTTTTTTTATCATTGGAGATTATCTCAAGGCAAATCAATAGGAGACTTATATTGATAACTCTTTCCATTAATCATATTATAAGATGTCTTGGATCCCTAATAGGGAATTTATTTATAGCAAGTTTTGCTAATTGTCACTTTGATGAAGCAATTTTCCCACCATTAGGGGGAGATATAAGCCAATTCAAAAGGAATAACGTGAAATTGCTTGAAACACATCAAATTGCATTAAATTTGTTGTATTATGATCCATGTATAAATTAATATGAACTCGAAGTTCAAATGATCATTCAGTAGCAACAAGTTATGAATCAATTACTTGATGCAAGTACTATATACAAAAGAGTGGCAATCATATGCTTCAATATTAAATGGTTCATATAGAAAACGATGTCCATGTGCAACAAAATGCACAAGATGTCTCACCTATATGAACATGAGGGGGAGAATCAAATTGAGTTATTTGTTAGTGTATTGCACTCTTTTTCCCTTTGCTATGATTTTATCCCACTGGGTTTTCTTTGCAAAGGTTTTTAATGAGGCAATTCTAACAATATTAAAACTTTGTATCTAGATTGATTAGTGTATTGCACTCTTTTCCTTTCGCTATGGTTTTATCTCATTGGGTTTTCCTAGCAAGGTTTTTAATGAAGCAATCCTAACATTATTATACTCCATATAAAAATTTATGAGAGCAATGTACTCTTTTTCCTATACTAGATTTTTTTCCTACATGGTTTTTCTAGTAAAGGTTTTAATGAGGCATATATATTCTCTCAAAGTGTATCAATGTGTTGCACTCTTTTCCTTAGCTATGGTTTTATCCCACTTGAGTTTTCCTAGCAAGGTTTTTAATGAGGCAATCAACAATATTATACTACAAATCAAGATTGACGAGAACATTGTACTCTTTTTCCTATACTAGATTTTTTCCCACAGGGTTTTTTTTAGTACAGGTTTTAACGAGACATATTCTCTTAGCAAGTGTCATCCAAGGGGAGTGTTGTAAATTGGATGACCCTTTAACCAAGCTTATGAATGATCACATTGTCAAGCATGGCTCTCACATTGAATTGTAACTTCAAGTATGACTTCTACATTGAATGTAACTTGTACACTCTACATAACTTGTATTCAACTCCAATGTATAATCAATCGTCCATGTATTGTCATGTAACTTGTAATCTTGTATGACATGAGACTTTGATGTAACTTGCACACTTTGTGCAAGTACTTATTCTCATCATGACTAAAAGCCTATATAAGGGGGTTCCTTAACTTGTAAAGAACACACCAATGTTGGAATGAAAATCCCTACATTTCTCAACTCTAGCTATTTTCTCTCTTATCTCCTCTTCTCTACTTGTTCTAGTAGTTCTTAATTTATGTCTTCTATGTTTAAGTCTCTAGCAAGTCCAACTTAAGTCCTAGTTGGCTTACAACTTAGTTTACAACAGGTACATCATATATAGTTAAAAACAAAAGTGAATTATAGAAAGTCATAAATAACTCTACTTCTAATTCTAATCTACACAGCAAAAAATTAGCAACTTCCCACATAATAGGACAACTAAAAAACTCTTGCGCACATAAATAGAAACTCCTAAAATATAGGACTAGAAATAAGTATGTGCACTTAATAAAACTAAATAAAGAAAATAGAAACTATTGTGTAGAGTAAAGCACTAATTTTAACAGTAGTTTACAATTGATGCATAGAATTTTGACATTAATTAATAGTTACTTTCTTTGCAGCTATAACAGGAATTGAGCCTCATCTTACTCAGTCATCTCGATATCCCCCAATCTCTGCAAGATGACTACGACGGATATTTGAGCCCAAAGTTCATGTACTTACTCCTTCATTGGCCTTAAAAGAGGTATTTACTAGTTGAAAGTGTTTTATTTATTTCCTGATGATTCGACTTCTGTTGCAGTGATGATTTTACAGTTTTTACTGCATATGCAGATATATGCTTGAAAGAATTTGGTGACAGGGTGAAACATTGGATTACTTTCAACGAACCAAAGATACAAACAATTATTGGAAATGATCTTGGCATCTTTCCACCGAGTCGTTGCTCTTATCCTTTTGGTGTTAGTTGCTCAGTTGGAAACTCAACAACGGAACCTTACATTGGTGCACATACCATCTTGTTGTCACATGCATCTGCAGCTCAACTATATAGAGAAAAATACCAGGTTTACGACATCTTTATCGTCGATTCTTTTGATAGTCATGCATTAAATAATGTGCAGTACTGGTTTAAAAATTACCTAAGCTGTTAATAGAATTGTATTGCTGGCAGGGAATTCAAAGAGGCCAAATAGGAATAACAATTGTAGCATTTTGGCTTAAATCTGTCTCCGATTCTCCCAAGGAGGATATTACGGCTAAACAAAGAATGCTTGATTTTCATCTTGGTTGGTAAGAATATATAATAAGTTACTATTGTAGTCTCCTATCAAAAAAAAAAAAAGTTACTATTGTAGTCTTTTTTATTTACATACATGCAATCCTCATTTCAGCAAGTTAATTAACAGGACCACACTATTGAAAATCTTTTTTTGAACTCAGTTTCTTTGATGACTGATCAGGTTTTTAGATCCCCTAGTGTATGGGGATTACCCTGCAACTATGAAAAATATCGTTGGATCTCGATTGCCATTTTTTACCGAGAATGATTCAAAGCAATTGAAGATCTCCTGTGACTTTATTGGCCTCAACCATTATTTCGAATTTCATGTTGGAGACCTCCCTATAACATTTAGCAAATACGGGAACGATTACGTCAGAGACATATCAGTAAGAGGATTATGTAAGTCAAATTTAAACAATATTTTCTTAATCAAATGCTAATGGAATAGTAGTGGTGGAGCCAATAAAATGTGTGCATAAGAGAGAAGGATATAAGTTAGGAAGCTCCAACCCTGCAGTGTCCAATTAATTAAGGGTTGAGCATGTATACATCCCACTCTAGTAGGAGTTATTTTTGGGAAGTTGGGGATATTTACGAGTTCAAGCCTGCCAAATTGATGTCACAATTAGATCTTGAAATGAAGTGGGATAGACTAATATATAGAGAATAAAATGCGAGTTGCTTGATTTATAAAATTGAGTGTGAATGCATGGAGGGCAACGACATGGCTAAGTACATTGGACATACCTTATTTCATTAATTTTTGTATACCATTATGTAACCCCTTGATTTCTTTTAATCCTGGCTAAGCTAATCCATTCCGACGGTTTGCTTTTGGGATAAATATTCTGTGAAATGTATTTTTAACCAGAAGGCTATGGCTAGTTGTCCTACAATGTAAAACAGTCTTCCAAATTAACTCCTTCATTGTGTTTTGGATGTGTCTCACATTAACTATATGATGATGGTCTAATCAATGATTGCTTCTCATGCTTTCGGTGCAGTTTCGAAATCTCTGCTTCAAAGAGTAAGTGGCCTAATTAGTTCTGGCTGCCTGGCATGGATTTAAAAAATTGGCATTTGCCTCATCAACACCAGCTGAACTTCTCAACAGGATTCAACTTCGTCTTCCAATCCACGGTCGCTGCAGAGGTTGTTGGAGTATGTCAATGTGAAATACAAGAATCCTGCTGTTGTTATCCATGAAAATGGTAGTCTCCCATCATTGCAAATTCTCATTGATTTATTTGTTAGTTCTTTTGACCTCTCTTGGAGTACCATAAATAAAATCAGGATTCCGAAGTGATGGTGACAACTGCAATGCGCAAGCTCTGAACGATACGGAACGGATAGAGTACTTGCAAAGCTATATTGGAAGCTTGCTTCTTTCCATAAGGTATTACTAATACTACACTTCCTGTAGCACCAAAAAACATGAATCTCAATGTGTAGTGAGTGAAGGCAACAAGAACCTTACCTTTCTTTATGCAACCGGTATATATGCAGGAACGGATCAGACGTTCGAGGACACTTTGTGTGGTCATTCATGGATTGCTTTGAGTTATTATTTGAGTACAAATCTCATTATGGTCTTTATGCTGTGGATTTCAACGACCAGAAGAGGAAGAGGTACCCTAGAATGTCTACAAGGTGGTTCTCATCCTTCCTTGCTAAGGAAAAGAACAATGCAGGGATAACTTCTTACTAGTTCAGTGAGTAGCAGTAGTATTAGGCCAATGGTCCAACAATAAATAATGCATACATAAAGCACTAGAGAATGTAGTAATTGTCACTTTGTTGTTCTCTTGATTTCAAAAATCTAAACCCTAAACCTAAACTAGTGGATTGGAGAGTCAAGGCCTCTCGAATGCCTTTGAACCTGATGTACTAAAATTTGTTTCGCGGTATTTATAAGATTTCCCCTATTTTCTCTTGTTCAATCCATGCTGTATTGAGAAGAGGCAAGAACCCCTTCACTTTTAACCTATTGTGAGTTGAATCTCATCATCCTACTATGTAGTTTTATTTTGAATTTTACTATTGCTTTTATATTACATTATTACTTCTGTTATGCTGTATGATTTATGAGTATGATTGCCTGACTATATTTGGGAGGAACTATATCCACCTTATAATGCTATCTGTCCATTCAACATTGATTCAGCTTCTAACGTCATGTTTGACTTGGGAGGAAGTGACTTCTTGAGAAGTTGTATAGTTTTCGGAACGTGCTATGCACACTTGAACCCGCTCGCTAAACTCGCGAGAATTTAATTAATCTAATAATCTAATGTTATTCATCAATAGAAAATATTTTCATGTAATATAATTAGTTACACGACAATTCTCTATCTCATAGTGAAATTTTCTCCAAGAATTTTAAATTTTAATCATTCAATCGATAAAACTTAACCTCTTATAATATTAATTAGAATTAAATTACTTAAAATTTAATGTAATTGAAATATCACAACTAAAAAACAGGGATACAATAGCATTTGAAAAACGCTATGGAACTAATCCCATAGGGTTTCCACCAACGCTATCATATCCACCCTTATTAAAAATGTGGTCAATTGATAGCTCAAAACAAACGCTATTTATTGCATATTCATTGCACAAAATAAACGCCATCGTACATAACAATTGCACAAAATAGACGCTATCACGTACATAACAATTGCGCATAAGAAACGTTATGAAATTCTTTTCCATTGCACAAAAGAAACGCTGTAAATAAAGCAATTAACTACAGCACTTGTAAAACGCTAAGAAGAAGCCGATTGACTCGACGTAAAAAACGCTATGGGCATTCGATTCATAGCATTTATAAAAACTATTGAATGAGACCACTAAATTTTCAAATTGATAAGCAATTAATAATACGAGACATTCATGAGTTTAAATACAATGACATTTATAAAAACTATTGAATACACAGGCAATGCCACTCCAATTATTATTCATGAGTTTAAATACAAATGACATTTATAAAAACGTCATGAAAACTGAAAAACTGCAGAGGATTTGAGTTGCTCATGGTGCAGGAGAACGTCGGAGAACTGAACTTTATAGAAGTTCTGATCAATCACAGGCCTATATGGATATGCACTTGAATCTTCATGTTAGTTCTGATCAATCACATACCAATTATTAATTAATTTAATCTAAGAAATGTGTGTTAGAGACTTATATAGAGTAGCTAATTAATTACCCAAGCAGAGCCAGCACAAAAATTTACATGAAAACTGCAAATGTCATCTTGGGCCTAACCTTTCTGCAAACATTGAAATCATATAGCTAGCTAGAGACTTAGTCTTGCATTGTGGTTGCAGTAATGGCTTTCATCGGTCCAGTCTGCAAGTGCTGCAACTGAATAAGAAAATAAACAAGCCAAATCTAAACATTCAGATACAATAGCCCCCACAATTAGATCAACAACTCAAGAAATCTTTATTTATAGAAGTACAAATAAACAAGCCAAATCCAAAACCCAAAAAGCAATTCTCAACTTTTCAAAGTTCATATCATCAAAATTGGGAATGAATTATCCACAATTAGTCCTTTGACTTAGCATTCTGTAGTTAGAAATTCAAAACAAAAAAGGCAATCTTATTCTTTGTTCTACTACATAAACGACAAATAAGAGAAGCAAGTGAAATATTATTATGCATTCACCAATGAAGAGGGTAATTTTGTCTGATACATGCCCTCATTATTGTTGGTATTAGACCTAACATTCTGTGATAAAAATATAAAATAAAAACAAAGTAATCTTTGTCAATTCACCATGTAAACAACAAAGTAGAGAAGCAAGAAGATAATAATTATGTCTCACAGAAGAAGAAGGTAAATCTGTTTGAGGAACACTCTCATTTGGTTGACATTGAGCCTAAACATGATTAATATAATATTTTAAACAATAACTATGTAAATGTACTAATAGAAGAAACAAGTAATCAAATTATATAAATGTACTAATAGAAGAAGGTAAATCTGTTTGAGGAACACTCTCATTTGGTTGTTTGTGTGAACCTTTTTTTTGTGTCAAAGATTTCTAGACTTTTTTTATTTCAAAAGTAAAGATGGTGAAAGAAAGAGAGATGGAGGAGGAAACACACTCTCTCACTTATGTACTTTCTCAAGATTCCCATAGATTAATAATTTCCCTCAATTTCTTGGTTGTATTTGATCCATGTTGTATGTTCAGTCACCTATTATGGACTTGACACTGTCTCAAACTCTAGGTTTGCCTTTTTTTTTGTTTCTATATACAATGCATTAAGGGCCAAAAGATATATATTGTTTTCAAGAACACTAAATCAACAAATCATACGTTTATTACTATCAAAATCTCAGGCATTTTTGAAAGCATGGAAGCAATCTTGTGGAGCAAATACTGAAGTTCCAACAATGTATGTATCACAAGGAAAATCATTTTTATTGAATCCTATAAGCTTCAATGGCTCCTGCAACAATAAAGGTGTCATTATTCAGGTAGAGCTAGTTCATTGTTTTAATTTCTTCATACATGTATACAGGCATTATTGTTTGTTAATCAATTAAGTTGATTACATTGATTTAAATGAACAAATTAATTAGATGTGTATGTGTATTGGTTTTTAATAGGTTATGGGTGAAATTCAGTGAATAGTCACCACCTCTTAATATAATCCCCCTAATTATATTATAATATATATGCATTATATGCTCCTTAATTAATTAGGTCAGTACTGCTTATCTTCCTCTTTGTTTGTGACTTGCTGTAAGAGATCAAGCATCATATCAAAAGAAGGCTCATCAAAGATCTCCTCAACAAACATATCCTTCCATTCAAGATTGTGTGATCTAATTAATTAAGCATATATGATGAACTACTCTTCTAATAATTCATCTACTTCTTCTGCCTTTTCTTTACAACAAAGTGATGAGACGATCAATACTAGTACTGCTTCCTTCCATGTGATCTCATCATCAATTGATCATCCTTTTCGACAACACCACCACCACTCTACAACTGGCTATCAAAATGCATCACAACAGAGCCAGTTCCAAAACAATTTGACACGATCGATTATGTGGCTTTAGATACAGATCTAAAGATCTGATAAACAAATTGAAAAAAAAAAATCGCACACAAAGCATAGATTTGTACACAAACAAGGCACAAATTTTGTGAGATGTAAACAAATTGAAAAGAATCGCATAAACAAAGCATAGATTTGTAGACAAACAATCGCAACAACTCAAATTGAAACCTAATAATCCAATCACATGACAATAAAACATCAACAAATTTCTATTAGATCGAAAATCTGAAAACGTGAAACTCAAATCAATCAACTCAAGACAATGAAACATCAACAAATTCAGTGAAGAAATCAGCTCGACTGACCTGACAAACGTGGTGGAACAGTCGGAATCTGTCGAAACTAGAAGAATTGGAATGTTTGAACGTTGATTTGACTTGATCGAAACCCTAGCATTGAAATGGTTGTGAAGCTCGTGTTGGGCGAGGGCCTAGGGTTGAAGACGGAGTGCTCCTAGGGCATCGAAATTGAAGACGAAGATCGAAGACGTAGAAGATGAAGTGCTCGGCATCAAGACTTCGAATACGGAGAAGACGAAGTGTACGAAGTGTTTAATAAAAACGCTAAAGAAGCGTTAATCGTTTACATTATTACTTTATTACAAAGCTGTTAACTAAAATAACAAGTAAGCTATAAAAAGTTACACATGTCATGCCCACGTAAATTATGAATTTATGAATACTTCTTATTATTAATTGCTTTTGTGAAAAAATGCAATTAAATTAAAGTTATAAAAAAAGAAAAATCTAGTAGTGTATCCATCAAAATATATAAATGAGAACCACCCTACCATTAAAGCCATGCATGTAATCAAATTAATCAATAACAATAACTATGAAAAAACATGTGGCTTATGCATGTTGAGTGTGACACCTCATCACACGAAAAGAAAGTCATACACTGTTTTTTTTTTTTTAATTATAATGGGTTACAAGACATGTAAGTGGTTATCACGTAAAATCCTTATCATATAGAAACTTTCAAATTATTCACGTATATTAAGTAGATTTGTCATTTGTTATCTTTAAATCCAAAACACATGGCGTATACAAATTAAAGTAACCGAACTAATTAATAAGTAACTAAAGGGTAAAAAAGATAATTCAAGTGACGCATGAATCTTTTGTTGTGCGTGCTTTTAATACATAGGTAGATATATGCCACATGGCTTCTTCTCAAGCATCTTTCTCGCCACATCAACAACACTTATGTCACGTCATCAACACAAACTCTAATATATATATTAAACAAACGCGAAAACAAAAACAAAATCATAGATAATGATACTAGATCTTCTAGACAAAATAGAAATAGAAAAGTAAAACAAATACAAATAGGAGAAAAAATTCGTTTAGGAACATGAAACATATATGAACACTTACGGGGAAGTCAATAGAACTAGTAGATACCATGATTAGAAGGAGAGTCAATATTGCTTGCCTCCAAGAGACAAAATGGGTAGGAGAAAAAAGTAGAGAAATATGAAGCACAGGGTTTAAATTGTGGTACACTGGTATAGATAGAAAATGCAATGGAGTAGGAATTGTGGTGGATAATGATTATAAGGATAAGGTCGTAGAGGTTAAAAGAATGGGGGATAGATTGATTCTAGTTAAATTAATTATTGGAGACGAAAAAACTAACATACATAGCGCCTATACACCACACATAGGATTAAGCCAGAGCATCAAACGCAAGTTTTGGGACGATATGGATGGATTTATGCAAAGTATACCATTAGATGAAAAGGTTTTTATTGGAGGAGATTTAAATGGGCATGTCGGTGTAAGTAACGATGGGTTTGAGAGAGCTCACAGAGGTTTTGGTTACGGTAATAGAAATGAAGAAGGAGAATCAATCTTAGAATTTGTTTCAGCATACGATCTTGTCTTAGCAAATACTAGTTTTAGAAAGAGGGAGTCACATATAATTACTTTTAGTAGTGGTCGTAACAAGAGTCAAATAGATTTTCTTTTAACGAGAAAAACAGATAGAAAAATATGTAAAGACTGCAAAGTAATACATGGTGAAGCACTTACTACCCAATATAAGTTAGTAGTACTTGATATTAAGCTAACACAACGAGATAATATGAATAAAAGAGTTAGCGACCCTAGAATAAAGTGGTGGAACCTAAAACATAGTAAACAAGTATAGTTTAGAGAAAAACTACTAAAGGAAAATGTTTGGAATCTTGACTTAGATGCTATTACAATGTGGCTAGAAATAAGTAATTGGGATCAAACGTATTATGTATATCTAAAGGCTTGGAACCACCAAAAAAGGAAACATTGTGGTGGAACGAGGATGTTCAACGAGCAATTAAGACTAAAAGAGAGATGTATAGGAAAATACCTAAGTGTCAAGATGAAGATGTGTACAATCAATATAGAGAAGCTATAAAACAAGCTAAAAAAATAGTTAGTCAAGCTAAAACAAATTTCATGGAAGATCTATATACAAGGTTAAGTAATAGAGATGGCGAAATATATATATAGGCTAGCCAAATTAAGAGATAAAAAGAAACAAGACCTAAGTCATGTAAGATGTATTAAGGACGAAAATCAAAATGTTTTAACGCGCGACGATGATATTAAAGAGAGATGAAGAAGTTACTTCGATAGTTTATTTAATGATGGCCAAGTTGATACTATAATAGATGAAAACCCACACCAAGAAAGAAATGTAAACTATACACGCAATATTAGAATTGTAGAAGTTAAATCGGCATTGAAAAGAATGAAAATAGGGAAAGCATGTGGCCCAGATGAAATGCCCATAGAGGTTTGGAAATGCTTATGAGAAATTAGATTGACTTGGTTAACAAAACTTTTCAATAAAATTTTAAAATCAAAACGGATGCCAATGGATTGGATAAGAAGCACGTTTGTGCCAATTTTCAAAAACAAATGAGACATTCAAAGTTGCTTAAACTACCGGGGAATTAAACTTATGAGTCACACTATAAAACTTTGGGAAATGATAATTGACAATAGGCTAAAGAGAGAAACAACAATATCAGAGAACTAATTTCGTTTCATGCCTGGGAGGTCAACTATGGATGCAATTTTCTTTGTAAGACGATTGTTAGAAAAATATAGAGAAAAGAAAAAAAGATCTTCATATGATATTCGTAGACTTAGAAAAAGCATATGATATGGTCCCTAAAGATGTTCTTTGGTGAGTTCTATAAAGAAAAAGAGTGCATGCTAGATACATAGACACTATTAAGGATATGTATGATGGAGTAGTAACGAGTATAAAGACATTTGGAGGAGCTACAAAAGAATTTCCCATTACGATAGGACTACATCAAGGATCGGCTTTAAGCACATATCTATTTACTTTAGTTATGGATGAACTAACTAGATCTATTCAAGATGATATATCATGGTGTATGCTATTTGCAGATGATATTGTCTTAGTGGATGAAACAAAAGATGTAGTGAATAGGAAATTAGAACTCTGGAGGAATACATTAGAATCTAAAAGGCTTTAAGTTAAGTAGGACGAAAACCGAATGCATGCACTGTGAGTTTAGAAACACTAGACATCGAGATGAAGAAGTGGTAAAATTAAGGGAAGTAGAAGTTCTCAAGGTAAACCACTTTAGATACCTATGATCAATCATACAAAATGATGGTAACATTGAGAATGATGTCACGCATAGAATTCAAGCTAGATGGAAGAAATGGCGGAGTGCAACATGGGTGATTTGTGATCGAAATATTCCTACTAAGTTAAAAGAAAAATTTTATAGGACCGCAATTAGGCCAGCTATGCTCTATGGAAGTGAATGTTGGGCGGTAAAGCAACAACAATTACATAAAATGAACGTAGCAGAAATGAGGATGCTTAGGTGGATGTGTGGTAAAACTTGTAAAGATAGAATAAGAAATATAGAAATTCAAAGACAAGTAGGAGTAACACTAATTGATACAAAGATTAAGGAAGGGCGGTTGCGGTGGTTTGGTCACCTGCAAAGACGGCCTACAAATGCCTCAACTAGAAAACTTGACTCAATAGAAACTGTAGAAATTCGACGAGGTAGGGGCATACCAAAGTTAACATGAGATGCATTAATTAGGAGGGATTTGAATGGTTTGAAAAGCTCACCATCAATTGCACTTAATCGAGCACAATGGAAAAATTTGATCCATGTAGCCGACTCCAGTTAATTTGGGACTGAGCTTATGTTGTTGTTATTATTGTTGAGATGTCATATGGCTTCTTCTCAAGCATCCTTCTTGCCATGTCAACAACACTTCCGCCACTTTGTAAACCTCACACATTAACTATTTCTCATGCCTCGTAAGTCATACATTAACGGTCTTCTTATTTTCTTTTGGCCTCTTGATTTTCTTATGTTGATGTAACTATTAAGTTAAATAGTTATTATTTAATCATTTTTAATATATATATATATATATTAAAGTTGTATCTTGAGGTGCTACATGGCTTCTTCTCAAGCCTTCTTCTCGCCACGTCAACAACATTTCCACCACGTCTTAAACCTCACACGTTAACTATTTCTCAAGCCTCATAAGTCATACATTAACGGTTCCCTTATTTTCTTTTGACCTCTTGATTTTCTTCTGTTGATGTAACCACTACGTTAAATAGTTATTATTTAATCATTTATAATAATTATATATTAATTATTTGTTTTAGTCTTTTGATCTCTCTAGGTAGGTAGGTAACATAACACTAATTAAAATAATTCTATAACCATTTTTTATTATTTTCTTAATTATTTATTTTTGGTCTCTTGATCTCCCCATGTAAGTATGTAACCACTAAGCCTCATTCTCTCCACTATATAAGCCAAAGTTTCTTTAGAACTCACTCACCTTTCAAAACTCATTTTCAATATCTAATTTTATAAACATTTGTCATCGATCACTCACTTCTCAAAACTCTCTTTCAATATCATTTTTTGTCTACGTTGAATGATTTATTATTGACCTTGCCTTCATCAAAGATCCCACTTAAAAAGAACTCATTTTTCCTTTTAAACTCACTTTTATTTAATACGTGACACTTTGCCTTGCTCGTCAGCGAAGCGCAATGCCTACTACTAACTCATTAAGGCCATCTCTCTCTATTCCTGTTCTAGTGGTTTCAATCAATTTGGATTTACTTCTGGTGGTTTCAATCAATTTGGATTTGCAAGGTTGTCCGTTTGTCCATGGATTGCGACCGTGCATCAAATAATCAAACGGTGTCTTAGCTTTTTGTCTTTTTCCAGCAATTGACGCTCCTATTAGGAAAATGCTAAAATGACACTCTAATTGACACCCCAAGTAACACTCTTGTGACGTGGCGCGCAGACTCATTCATGATAGTCATCCGAGTTCGTCTCGAGATACACACCACGTGTGTTATGCACGAGGAACTATTTTGCGCACATTCATTTTTACTTAGAGCCCGCGCGTCACGTCACATGAGTATCACTTAGGGTGTCAATTAGGGTGTCATTCTAGCATTTTCCACTCGATTATTACCTCACTAGTTGCGTCATTGTCCTAAGCACGAAGACAAACATTGTCTCAGCTTATAACACAACTTTTCGTTATATAGTCATCAATAATACTATTCATTATTCCTACAAAAAAATGTAATATTACTAATTTTCTTTTATGATTCACATCACAAAAGTGGAAGCAGGGGCGGATCTACATGCGACTTGCATGTAACCCTCAATTTATACATAATTAGGCTTTTCAAAAATATTGAATTTATAAAGACTAGCCCACCTCATGAAAAAGATTTTTCACACCTAGCTCACTACAATTTTTTTTAAAAAAATTTTAAAGAGAAAACTAAAGTAAAGTTGATTTTGTCGGTGAATGAAATATACATAAAAGAACGGAAAAGTACAAAAAATTTAGCTAAATTTGTATTTGGTTCTTGCACTGTTGTTGCGTTATTGTCATTAATTCTCTACCATTATTAGTTCTTCAATTTTTCATCTTCAATTATTTCTTCAACTAAGGACTTATTAATGTATGACCTTCAAATAAGATATATACGATTTTACTCTAAGTTTGGTACTAGTGTCCTTTATTTTTGTAGATTTTGCTTTTTGTCTATTTTTTTGTCCTCACTTATTTTTAAGTTTTTACTCCCTCCGTTTCTATTTAAGTGTCATTTTAAAGTTATTCACAGTTTTTAAGAAAGTTATTTAATTACTTTGAATAAGGAGAAAGTTGCAGTTAAATGACTAAATTACCCTTTATCTCTCCTAATCCCATTACTTCTATATACACTACTTATTAATATGTAATTAATATATTTTCTTTTTCTATAAAAGGTATAAAAGTCAATTAAGTAATTAATGTGTATTGAAACTATCACATGACAGATATTGTGAAATATTTCAAATTGGCTAAAAAGTCACTTATAAAAAGTCGGAGAGAGTATTATTTTAAAATAGGAATGGAAAAATATATTCTATGTAGTTGACCCAATTACTTTGAGAATGAGGTGTTGGTGGTGGTGGTCGTCATTGTCGTCGTTGTCGTCGTCGTCGTTGTCCTCATCATCGTTGTTGTTGTTGCTGATGCTGCTGCAATTGAAATAAAAATAAAATGGGCTAATTTTTTGTGGTGATTCAATTAGTAGATTGAATTTCATCACTTCAATCATGCATGACTAATCACTACGTACAATCGAGTCGAACGTTGTATTATATATAAAAAGTTGTTTTGACACGGGTCAAGCTAATTAGTAGATTTATACTACAAAAAAATTAGTTTTTTTTACTGTTAATTACGATAACATCAGTAACTACATTATCGAGCTTATGTTTTATACATAAAAAATAATTAACTACTATGACTATATGGTTTTTTTTATTTAAATAAAAAACATACAATATTAGTTATTTTTTATCCATTATCAAGCTCTTGTCTTTTCTATTAAGTTACATACTTACATACCTGATTTGCAAAGTAATAATATTTTTACTTTGCCAACCACGTCTATAAAAATCATGTCTAGAATGCCTATTATAATTTGTAACATTTGCACATTGTAATTTGTAACTAGTCGTTCCCATGTGCTATGTGCAGGTGTTATTAAAATTATACAATAGAACGTTTTTAAATTATTTTACATCCGTAAACATATGTTAATTTTTAAATAATGAAGAGCGTTATAATGAAAACTTATTGGTGGTTTATCATGATCAATGTGTTTGGTGGGACTGACTTGACCCTATGGAATAGTTACACTCGAAGGGTGGGGATACCCATAGTTTTTTTTTTTTTTAAAAAAAAAATGTTAAAATGTAAATATAATTTTCTTTTCCTATCAAATGAGTTTATTGATCGGCTAACATATAGCTAATTAAGATGAAGTTAAGCATACGCGTATGTGAGGTTGCGAGCTTTAGGTTTGGTAAGTGTACTATGGTCTTTTCACGCGTCTTGACTTAATTAATATGTTTGGGAAACCCAAAGATCGAGATCTTAATTAATCTCCGTTTTAATTTAAAAAAGGTCGATGTTTTGTATCTACCCAGTAAATATCAGATTCATTGAAGTAAGTATTATGTGTGCATCTATTAATTAATAATCAATATAATGGTTATCTTATCAACGAATTGATGAGTAGAATGAGTACGTTCAACTCGAAACTATGGATAGATACATGGAATGAAGTATACTGCAAGTTTTATTTTCTTCCTATAAATTTTACGAATGTAGAGGTGTTGTTGTAGTTGTGGGGGTTGGCGTGTCGTATGATATAATACAACAACAACAACAACAACATAGCCTCAATCCTAAATTAATTGGGGTCGGCTACATGAATCAAACTTTTTCATTGTGCTCGATTAAGTGCAATTGATGGCGAGCTTTCCAGACCATTCAAATCCCTCATAATTAATGCATCCCATGTTAACTTTAGTCTACTCCTATCTTGTCGAGTTTCTACAGTTTTTATTGAGTCAAGTTTTCTAGTAGGGGTATTTGTAGGTCGTCTTTTTAAGTGACCAAACCACCGCAACCACTCTTTCCTAATCTTTGTATCAATTGATGTTACTCATACTTGTTTTTGAATTCTACATTTCTTATTCTATCTTTACGAGTTTTACCACACATCCACTTAAACATCATCATTTCTAGTACGTTCTTTTATATATAATTGTTGTTGATTTACTGCCCAACATTCACTTCGACTTTTATATATATAGATATTTATTGGGAGGAGCTAAAATTAATTATTGAAACGAAGGGTATAGAACAACTAATAATTATTAGTAATTTTTCATTAAAAAAGTAATAATTATTAGTAATTTTCAATTAGAGCACGATTTGGAAAAAAAAAATAAAAAATTATGAGCACAATTAAGGCCGGCATGATGTGACGTAGTTACGTAACAAAAAAATAAAATAATAAAATGACAAATAGCCGAACGCGCATCTCGCTACACATCGAACGGTTTCTAACAAATTGCAAGAAACATTGGACACATCTTCCACTTCTAGAAAGCTCAGTTTCAAAAACAGAGCACATACACATTCTCACTGTTTTCCAATTTGATGATGATGATGATGATGAGAGAGATGTCATTACATTCCAATTTCTTCTTCTCCATCATCATCTTCACCTCTTATGTATGTACAGTATCAGTAGTAACGGTGGGTGCTCATGATCAGCTAAGTAATGGCCCCATCAACAACAGAGGAGATTTCCCAACTGGGTTCATCTTCGGCGCTGGTTCCTCTGCTTACCAGGTCGATTCACACATGATGTTTCGCTTGATTCTCACTTACCCATTTCGATTTGGACTCTAATTTGCTTGATTGAGTTGCAGATTGAAGGTGCGGCATTTGAGGATGGAAGAAAACCCAGTATTTGGGACACCTTTACTCACGCTGGTTTGGTTTCTAAGACCTTTTAATCAATGCATTCTATGCTTATACTAGCGATAGCGTCGACATCGGTGACGTTCGGTTGAAAGAATTGTGGTTGTAACTCATATTGATGTGGATTTTGTTGTGGGTTTAGGAAAGATGGTTGATAAGGGCACTGGGGATGTCACTTCAGACCAGTATCACCATTACAAGGTATTAGGCCTGTACTACATCGATTTCTCCACCACTGTTGTTGAAAATGAGTATGATTGATTTCTTTAGTGGGCAATAGTTTCCTCACAATTGGGCAGAGTTTGGTGGATTATTAATTAAACCCACATTAGAAGAATTAATTTGGGGTTTTGTTAGGGTTTGTGTGGCCTCCCCGGTTGTAGAGTTTTGGGGCTTCCGGTGTTTCATATCTATTATCTTTTTAGATAAGAAAGAAACCGTAACTTTCCCACTATGAAGCTCGAAGTCCTGACCTCTTACCCAAGTAACCTTGTGCCAAACCAGTGAGCCATTCGCGTGGTTGGTTTGTTTTAAATCTATTATGAATAATCTCAAAATGGCTCACAATTGTGGTCCTTGCCGCATTGATGCAACTATTGGTAGAATTTAATGAATTAATGACAACAACAATGAAAGAGAAAAAGAAAAGAAGTGTTTATTGGCATTGAAGGAATACTTCCTCACTTTCAGGAGGATGTTAAGCTGATGTACGAGATGGGTCTGGATGCTTACAGATTTTCTATTTCGTGGTCTAGGCTCATTCTTGGTATATATAAAGCCACTTTTTGATATCTTTGGTGGATTCGTCAATGCGTAGTTATGGCTGGGACTTTACTTATTCAGGCCATTTTTTTTCTTAGTACAGATGGGCGTGGAACTGTCAATCCCAAAGGCTTGGCTTACTACAACAATCTCATCAATGAGCTTGTCAGCTATGGTATATGTATCCCTTCTTGCTTTCGGTTGAGATTTAATGGAGTATAATTCTACATTCCTTTAATGTTTGATTTAGCTGTTGGTAATTCTTGTTGAGACCATGGTTCAGCCAAAAGCAATAGTCAGACAATTTAAACCTGCCAAGACTTCGATTCTAAATCTTTAATGGATGCATATAGGAAAATCAGGAGAAGCTTTTTGTGCCATATATATATATATATATATATATATATATATATATATATATATCCTTGTTTCATTTTTAAGATTGTTATTGTATTTGTGCTCGAATGAATGCTTACTAGCAATTAGGGAACCCCAAAATTACATTAACTGAGGCGGTTTTTACTAAGCAGATTTCCATATATTTTACCAAAGAACAAAAACAACAAAGTCTCAGTCTCAAATAAGTTGGGGTTGGTTGCATTTTCCCGAGTCCAGTGTTTCCATTCAACTCGATTTGATAAGCTGATAACGTGATAAGTCTTTTAAGTGTTTTATGATTGATGAATCCCAAGGTACTTTAGGTTTATCCTTAAATCTTTGAATTCCTTTAATTTCTAGCTCGTTGAGTTTTTAAATTGGGGTATTTGTCAATTGTCTTTAAGGCTTTCAGGGGTTGCATTAAACATCCTGGCCTATTCCAGTCTTGAGAATCTTCTACATCGATGCATTATCTTCAATATGCCTATCCTTTTGTATGATTGATCTTAAAGATGTACAATGGTCCACCTTTGGAACTTTTATTTCTCCTAAAGCATCTTTACTTTTTACCGAAAAAGAGAAAAAAGGCTTCATGATTGTACTTTGTGTTAGATCAAGCAATCTATATAAACATAAATTTGAACATGACACTGTTATCTCAAGCAACTAATCATGCTGATTTTAACAACTAAGAAGATTAATAAACAAAGTGTACCAGAGGCTTGCAGTGCAATGACCTAAGACAGAAAATTTCCTCCAACTCGGTGCTGAATTCAACTAGGAGTTTTGCCCCCAGGATACAACTGGTCCGCTCTTTGATTAAAGCACCAATCAAAGAACCTTCAAAACTGCAAAATCGACTCTCTCTCAAAACACAAATCACATAAAATTTTTAATTTCAAAAAAACTATATTTTTTCCTATGTCAATAGACTCTTCTCTTATAGAGAATTATCTAACTGTCTAATTCGTGGACAATTTTTCATTAATGGTTTTCATTAGTGTGCCACTAATTGATAGTTAATTAACTCCTTAATTCGAAATTAGCAACTGTTGGTGCTCTTTTAATTTATTCAAAAACGAAAATAAAAAACAAAAAAGAAAAAATTATGTTTAGGAATGGCTAAGTTTTGAACCAACCAAAGCCCCAAATGCCCAAGGCGGAATGGCTAAGTTTTGAACCAACCAAAGCCCCAAATGCCCAAGGCCCTTGTCAAAGATTATTTAAATAGGGTGTTTACCTAGTGAAACCCCATGGGCCACTCACTCCAACCCACTTCTCACTTAAACAATAGTGAAGTGTGTTGGATCATATTTTAAGTGAGAAACCAAACCTTTCTCTCCTATGTGGGACTAAAGATTTAGTTACTTTGCAATACAAAATTTGAACTCCAAAGTTCAACACTTTGTACCCAAGATCAGTGATTAAAAAACCTACTAAATTGTCGTAGAGGATTTAATTTACTTTTCACGAAAAAGGGATTAACGGGTGCTTTCTCCATTGTTGTTATAGGGATTGAGCCTCACGTTACTCTATGCCATAATGATAATCCACAATCTCTGCAAGATGAATATGGAGGTTACTTGAGCACAAAGTTCATGTACTTACTACTGCTTCATTACCTTAATAGTGACATTTGTAAGTCAGAGAGAATGAACTTGTTTCCTGATGGTTTAACTTCTGCTGCAGTGAAGACTTTGCCGAATATGCAGATGTCTGCTTCAAGGAATTTGGTGATAGGGTGAAAAATTGGGTTACTTTCAATGAACCAAACATACAAACATTTGCTGGCAATGATCTTGGGAGCATTCCACCAGGCCGTTGCTCTTATCCTTTCGGTCGCAATTGCTCAATGGGAAACTCAACAACAGAGCCATACCTTGGCGCACATAACCTTCTTTTGGCACATGCAGCAGCAGTAAAGCTATATAGAGAAAAGTACCAGGTGCTTTCATCATCATTGCTCTTCTTTCTTCTATAAATTATTAGTTGATGATTTGCTGTTGATAAAAATATATCTCTTGACAGGAAACACAAAGAGGCCAAATTGGAATAACAATTTTATCATGTTGGGTGGAGCCTCATACTAAATTGCTTAAGGACATTGCCGCCGCACAAAGAATGCTTGATTTTCATCTTGGTTGGTGAGTAGGGTGCTTATAGTTTCCTCCATTTACATGACACAAAATTATTATTATTTTGCCTTAAATTAATAGGAGCATATGCAGTTTATAACCTATATTTGAAAATTATATACTGTGATGACCAAGATGAAAATCAAGCATTGTTGTTGTTGTTATTTTGGGATTGAGGCTATGTTGTTGTTGTTGTTGTTGTTGTTGTTGTTGTTGATGACCAATCAGGTTCCTAGATCCCCTAGTATATGGGGATTATCCTGCTGCTATGAAGAAGATTGTTGGATCTCGGTTGCCACTACTTACAGAATATGACTCAAAGCTTGTGAAGGGGTCCTATGATTTTATCGGCCTCAACCATTATGTTGTATTTTATGTAGAAGACCTCCCTAGAACTTCTACGAAGTACGGGAGTGATTATATTCTGGACATGGCCATAATACCATCATGTAAGTCAACTTTTATTTATTTGTGATTAAATATTCTGATGAAGTAATTTGGGGTCTGAGCTCGCCTGCATGTGTTATGAGGAGTATTCTATGCAAAATGCTCCTGACTGGGCATGGTTAGAGGAAGAGTCAAAATAATTGTCCCGTCTCCACGAAGTGACTATTTGAGGATCTCCCAGTTTTTGCTTTTCAACAATAAGATACATAGACCGCAACGTGACCAATAATAAGTTATTGGGTTTCCGTGCAAAGCATGAGGTTTTGAATTCAATTCTGCATCTTTGTGATGCTCAATATCTATAGCTGATGGGGTGCTCAGGATAGTGGACCTCAGGCACGCCTGCCCATTGATTGAGAAACAAAACATAAAAGGAAACAGTATTGAGATAGAGAAGACAAAAATGTTGGATCTCTTATTTATAACCATCGATCATGTTTTGAAAGTAGAGCAAACACTGGGTTTCCATGTCTGCGTTTAGGTCTTGAAATATCCTATAAAGTTTGCACTTGCATCTTATTCGTCATATTTTTTGTTTGTATTGTATATAACCAGAAGATTAACTAAAGTTTATTCACTATGTGAACTAGAAACTTGTGAATCAATTTTTTCACTGTTTTTTTATGTTCGCAAGGTGGACGGTGCAATTTGTGACCATTCATTAATCGTTACAGTGGATGGAAAAATAACATTTTCTTTGTCATGTTTTCGATGCAGTTTCTAAATCAGCTCGGGTTAAAGGAGTAAGTAACTGAACTAGTGTTCGCTTGGCCATGGTTTTGGAAGATTGGCATTGTTATTTCTTTAACTCAAGCGCAAACTTCTTGTCAGGGTCCAAGTTTGCCTGTCAATTCATGGGCGCTGCAGAAATTGTTGGAATATATAAGAATGAAATACAAGAATCCTGCAGTCTCAGTCCATGAAAATGGTATTCCTGTACACATTTACCACTCTACATAGCATTGTGACTTTTCATGGATTCAACTATTTTTTCATTTGAACTCTTTTGAACCATATATGAAATCAGGATACCCTACATTTGGTGGCAACTGGTCCGATGCACAAACTATGAACGACACCGGACGAATAGAGTTCTTGCAGAGCTACATTGGAAGTGTGCTTCTTGCCATGAGGTATTTACTACTACGGCCATATCACTACTGAAGAAAATAAATTTATCTCGTAAAAAAAGCAGCGTAGAGTACCAATTGATGTAGTCCTTGGGCTTGTATCATTTTTAAAAACTAGCATGAAAGGCGAGGGTTTCAATGACTAGTAACGTTAGGTATCACGTTCAACCATTAATTCTTAGGTGCGTAACCTTACCTTATTCGATGCTATTGGCACGCAGGAATGGATCAGACGTTCGAGGATACTTTGTGTGGTCATTCATGGATTGCTTCGAGTTAATAGATGGGTACAGATCTCATTATGGTCTTTACGCGGTGGATTTCAATGACGCGAACAGGAAGAGGTACCCAAGGATGTCAGCTCACTGGTTGTCCTCATTCCTGGCGAAGATTAAACGCAGAGACGAGACGCCTTCATCCTTGTCTAGTGAGTAGCTTGTGTTAATTAGGAGGCCAGTTGCTCAACTACATTTTTATTATGATCGCGTTGTGTGTGTTTATCATGCGTTTGATGTGAAATGTTAAATTTTGTACTTATTATTGGACTACTCTATATAGGTTGTTTCAACAAGAGTGTGGTTTATATGTATGTCCTATGAAAATAAAAAAGAAATCACCATTTGATGGTGACTTCAATCACTATTGTAGAGTTGTCTTATGCAGTATGTCTTTCAATTTTAACAAAACGTATGGACATGTACAAACAAAAACATTTGATGAAAACTTGCATTGACCAGCCAATTATATTAACTTAGGCCTTATTTGGTAAGGGGTGGAGTTATATCCTGAGAGATAATTTAGAGAGAGTTGAGAATTAATCTTGTTTAGTTGCTCAACTTACTTGCAAGTTATCTCTCAACTTACACCTTAGGGTGTGAGATATCTTCACACTACTCCCTTTAGGAAGTTATCTCTCAGAAGTTGTGAACACAATTATCTTTTGTTAATGACTTATTTATTACTCCATCTCTCTCTTGTTTGAAGGCTATTTATGTCAATTCGTATTTTTATTGTTTAAAAATTTGAAACTTCCCTACAAATTTAAAGTTGAATCAAACATGAAAATATTAACTCTAAGTAGTTAACTCTTAACTAACACTGTAAGTTAGCAAAAATGAACCAAACGAGACCTTAATTTGATAGATTAACAACCGTGTACGAAACGTAACTGATTTTGGTTGGATTTTAAGGGACTTGTAAACATTGATTTATTTAACTAACTAGTGATTATCGTCACCTTCATAAACTCGTCCAACCATCATATCTAATTGACCTCTCTAACATTCACCCAAAAAAAATTAAATAAAATAAAGTGAAACAGACCAAAAATCTTCACGAATGTATTAAATAGGAGAGGTGAGCGACATGTGTCACGTTGTTATGTTATTGGGTGGGATTTGAGCTGTTTTGTTACGAAGAGTTGGTGATCTCCGCTTTGTGTGAGAATAAAATATATAAAGTGGTGCATCGATTAAATGGTTGGTGGAGAAATGTTCTCACCAACTACCTTGTTGGTATACTGACTTGTGTAAAATGTTGGACCGTATGTCTCTATCTTAGCCGCTCATTTATTAGATAACTAATCGTGATTGATTTTAATTGGGAATCTAGCTGGTGAATGAAACTTTCTAACTTCCATGGACAGTACCATTCCTTAATTTTTTTTTTTTTTTTTTATCAGAATTCCACCTTAAATTTTCTCTAAACATTACGTGTTAATCCATTAATTTATTACATTTTTCACATGCCAAAAAAGCATAAGACTATATATGTGACAAAAGAATTACAAGACTATATATATATGATTAAAAGAATGTCTTTTTGTCGGAGTTCGAGATGAACTCGAACCCAGCATTAGGGTTTGAGAAACTCAGAAGCTCAGCAAACTCGCAGATGCTCCTGTTCTTTCATTTATATATGAAACCAAGAATACATCCACACCGTCCATCTGTTCTCATTACAACCCTTCAAACCATAACACTCTCTAAACACACACATACAACACTAACAACATATACAACCACAGAACAGTCCTCGAGATACACATACAACACTTACAGTTTAATGATTCACTCTAACATCCCCCTCAAACTAAGGGGAAGAGAAACGAGACTTAGTTTGTCCCGTAAGTAAAGAAATCTAGAATTAGAAAATGGCTTGGTAAAAATATCAGCAACCTGATCCACAGACGGAACATGATGAACATCCAGAGAGCCCGACAAAACCTTGTCACGACTAATGAACATCCAGCTCGATATGCTTGGTGCGAGAGTGAAAAACTGGGTTCTTGGCAAGAGCAGCAGCACCCATGTTATCACACCACACAGTAGGAGTAGCAGGAACTGAAACCTGCAACTCAGATAGGAGAGATTGAATCCAGCTCATTTCAGCAGCCACATGAGCCAAAGCCCGATATTCAGACTCAGTACTCGACCTAGCCACCACCTGTTGTTTCTTAGATTGCCAAGAAATTAAATTTGAACCCAAAAATACAGCAAAACCAGCCACAGACTTACGATCATCAACAGATGCTGCCCAATCATCATCAGAATAGCCAGTCAGGTATAAAGCAGAGCTCGGCTTAAACCAAAGACCCACAGTAGCCGTGCCTTTGAGATATCTCAACACCCTTTTAAGAGCTTGCCAATGTACAACAGTTGGAGACTGCTGAAACTGACTTAACTTGTTAACAATATAAGCAATGTCAGGCCTAGTATGCACAAGATATTGAAGACCCCCAAGTAAACTCCTATAAAGAGTTTTGTCACCAAAAGAAGCACTGCCATCCTTGTACAACTGCTTGCCTACAGAAAAGGGAGTCTCAATGGGCTTGGCATTGGACATACCCCCTTTCTGCAACAGTTGATTAATATATGCAGTTTGAGTTAAGTACAGTCCCTTGGCAGTCCTATGAGCTTCCATACCCAAAAATAGACTGAGATCTCCAATATCTTTTAAAGCAAACCTATTATTCAGCCTATCAATGAAGGATTGAATGTAGGAAGAATTTGAGCCTGTAATTATGATATCATCCACATACACCAGCACATACAACACAACTTTGTCTTGATGAAATATGAACAAAGAGTTGTCCGCTTTAGAGTTGGAAAAACCCCAAGACAGTAAAGTGGACTTTAATTGATCAAACCATGCACGAGGAGCTTGACGAAGACCATACAAAGCTTTGTGTAATTTGCAAACAGCAGTGGGTTGAGAAGAATCCACAAACCCCATAGGTTGGTTTGTGTAAACTTCTTCAACCAAATGACCATTTAAGAAAGCATTATTGATGTCAATTTGTCTCAAAGACCAACCAAACTGGACATCCAATGACAAAATAACTCTGATGGTTGAAGACTTCACAACAGGACTATATGTCTCATCAAAATCGATACCGGGTACTTGTTTAAACCCTTTGGCCACTAATCTAGCCTTATATCGATTGATCGACCCATCAAAATTCCTCTTGACTGAAAAAATCTATTTATTTCCCACAATGTTCTGATTATCAGAATGAGGAACAAGAGACCAAGTCCCAGTCTGCATAAGAGCCTGATATTCTTTATCCATGGCTGCCTTCCAATGAGGGAGTTTAAGGGCAGCAGCCACTGACTGAGGAATATCACTCTCATGATCAGAAGTACTAGCTAAAAAAACTTTCTTTAAGCTGATCCCATCTTTGGCTCTAGTTATCATTGGGTGTGTATTAGTGGGAACCTGAACATCATGCTGAACCTCCCGATCATTAAATGCATTTTCTGCTGAGGACAGTGACTCATTAGTGGACTCATGTAACTGAGAAGACCCAGATGGATATACACAATGAGGAGACTCGAGACGTTACTGGATCGAGGAGCGAAGACACTGATTGGGAACCAACAGTGGAAAAGTGGTAGGCAACTCAGTAGATGACTTTTTGCCAGTGGAAAATAGGGAGTCATACGGAAAGTCATTTTCATGAAACACCACATTACGAGTGATATAAACTCGACCAGAGGGACTTAAACACTTGTATCCTTTGTGCTGACTACTGTACCCCAAAAACACACACTTCTCAGATCGAAATTGATATTTGTGTTTATTGTAGGGTCGTAAGTAAGGAAAACAGCCACAACCGAACACTCTTAGAATACTGTAATCTGGTGAAGCATGAAAAAGCTTTTCATAAGGAGACAATTCATGCAAAGTTTTGGTAGGAAGTCTATTGATGAGAAACACTGCTGTGGCACATGCATCCCACCAAAATTTCGATGGTAACTTGCCATGAGCTAATAAGGTAAGACTCATCTCTACAATATGTATATGCTTACGTTCAGCCCTACCATTTTGTTCATGAATATGAGGACATGGATGCTGAAAAATAATGCCACAAGAGTCAAGAACATACTGGAAAGAGCGATATTCTCCTCCCCAGTCAACTTGACCTCTTTTTATAGTGGTACCAAACTGATTTTCAACCATTGACTTAAAATGTATGAATGCTTGCAATGCATCAGACTTCAGCTTTAAAGGATACAACCAAGTAAATCTCGTCGAATCATCGATAAAATGTATGTAATAGTTGAAACCACTCGGAGAAGTAATCGGTGCAGGACCCCACAAATCAGTATGGATTAAATCCAAAACAGTTTTTGACATTTTACTTGATGACTGAAAAGGTAATGCATGACTCTTTCCCAGTGGACATGATTGACATATATCAGCAAATGAACTCACAGGAAGATGAAGTTTATGATGCAAAACCTGTTGAAGAACCTTTTGTGCTGGGTGACCAAGTCTGGAATGCCATAGTGAAGACACACCTTTATTAGACACAAACAACGCAGCATGAGATGTAGACTGTGTAGGTGGACCAGAAATGCGATAGAGACCATTTCGCAGAGTTCCGTGAAGAAAAATCTCATTGGTTTGGATATCCTTCAAGAAACAGACATGCGGATGAAATTCAATCAAGACATTGTTGTCCCTGGTTAGCTGTGAGACACTTAACAGATTCTTCTTAATACTCGGTACACACATAGTGTTGTGAAAAGACAACTTAGAGCCAGACGATGGAATGCAAGCAGATCCAATGCTATCTATTTTAAGTAATTGACCATTACCCACCATTAAAGATTGTGTACCTGAATAAGCCGAAGAATTCACCATTTGAGTAGAGTCACCAGTTACATGAGAAGTCGCACCACTGTCCATGTACCATGAACCATCATGACTTGTGTCAGAAGTAGTAAGAAATGAGACTGGTGGATTTGAGATTGGAGTAGATGATCTCATTTGTTGCTGTTGAGAAGACCCAGCTTGAGTTCCCATGTATTTCATGTCTGCTCGATAATAACAAACAACAGCTGAGTGACCAAATTTGCCACAAATTTGGCAAGTAGGTTTACTATTACTGTTTGATGAGTGAAATCCTCCTCGGCCTCGAAAACCACCATTACGATCACCATTACGACCTCTAAAACCACCATTGCCTCTATTTCCACCACTACTATTATTCCAATTCTGCTTGGAACCATTTCCTTTTATCTCTGCGGCGTTCACAGAATGTGAATCTTGTATCACCAAAGAATTAATGCCCTGAGCAATGTTATACTGATCCAATGTCTCCTCAAACCCTATGAGAGTGGAATATAACTCTTGCCACTGTAAATCAGATTTGCCTTGTAAGAATATCGTGATCGGCAAATACTCACGATCTAATCCAATCAGTACACTTGAGACCAAGTCATCCATACTCATCGCCGATCCAGAATTTGCTAGATTATCAGAAATTCCCTTCATCTTTGACAAATACTCACTCATCTTCATACTCCCTTTTCGAGTTGTATGTATTGCTTTCTTTAGTGACTGAATATGTACTCGGTTGTTAGAACCACAGTAGGCTTCAATAGCCTCCCACAACTCGTTGGCTGTTTTCTTGGGTGTATTCCCTATGATCTGCATAGCTGTTTCCGGGGTCATTGCATTTATCAGCCAACCCAAAAGGAACCTATCTCGACTAAACCACAACTTGTACTCTGGATTAGCCGATCCATCAGCCAGAACAGTTTCCGGTGATGGAAGAGTCCCAAATAGGTATCCATCTAACTCAAACCCTTGTATAGCCGGTATAACAATTGATTTCCACAACAAAAAATTTGACCCATCAAGCTTCACAGTAACAAATTGACTCAATGAATTTCCAAACGGAGTAAAAGTAGTTCCAGAGTTCAAACCTGAATATCCACCTGAAACCGACACCGACGATGACGATCCAGAGGCCATACTTGCAGATCTACACCAGACTTCACTTGTGTAGTCACAAACCCTCCAGATCTGATGTTTTCCTTTCCAGATCTAGTAACTTGAAATGAGAAATTTCAAGAAACTTCAGATCTATTACTGAAACTCGACAGTCGCCTTCAAACTTTCCAGATCTGGTGAAGCTTTCCAGATCTATCTCTTCTTCTTCTTGATCCAGTGATCCTTCTTCTTGATCTAGTACTTTGTACCTAGATCGGACCTCCAGATGCGATTTCTTGAGATCTCTGTCACACTCTTTCCACCTATGCACCATGCTTCATCAACCTGGTTGCTCTCACTTTGATCGAACCACCTCCGGCGTTAGCCTTCGTGGCTCTGATACCATGTCGGAGTTCGAGATGAACTCGAACCCATCATTAGGGTTTGAGAAACTCAGAAGCTCAGCAAACTCGTCGATTCTCCTGTTCTTTCATTTATATATGAAACCAAGAATACATCCACACCGTCCATCTGTTCTCATTACAACCCTTCAAACCATAACACTCTCTAAACACACACATACAACACTAACAACATATACAACCACAGAACAATCCTCGAGATACACATACAACACTTACAGTTTAATGATTCACTCTAACACTTTTAGATGTGAATATTTGATTATTTAATAATTGTATTCCCACCGCCCGTTTATATAAAAGCATTCCACAAAAACTTTATTTTGAAAAATATAATACATTTTCATCAAAATTTACAAAGAACTAGGCATGTAGCCGCTAATAAGTTATGGGGGAGTGGTTGTCACTCATATGGTCCTACCCACATCAAGTTCAGGATTAATAGAGATTTTGCCTCGTACACCTTGGCAATAAAAAAATGTTTTGTATTGATTTTACCCTTCTTTACCTTAAATATTTAACTACAATTAAGCACTCGTTCTTTTTTACTTCACAAAAAAGCACTTGTTCTCTTTTTAATTTAAAATAACAAAAAGGATTAATGTAGTTAATCACGTAAGTAAAGCACTTGTTTTTGGTGTGAATGGGAAAAATGTAGTTTGAACTTATAAATAATGCTTTATTTTAATTAGTACGCGTGTTTTGTGTAAAACGTCGTCTTATATTAATAAACCGATAGAGTATTATCTAATTCATATCGATAACTAATAAAAAAAAAATGAAAGAATGATATTAGAACGCACGTCAGAAAAGCACGCTAGGCCCCTGCCGATCATGTTATGCACCTCAAGATGCGAATATATCATACATATGATTCGTGCAGATATATGTGCATTGGCTGATGTCATTGTAGCACTTCTCATAAATAATAGAACCATCAAAGGAAAAAATTAAATCAATTAATTTTGTCATTAATTAATATAGATGACTGACGAAAAGATATATCCATTAATACAAATTGCTCATTATTACATCTGATTTAACAATGAAATTATATCTATAGCAGCCTCTCTCATACCTTGGTATCAAAGTGACATCTTGAAAGTTCGCAAATTTATGTACAACTTATACGCTTGTTGTCAAATATGTTGAATTGACCATTTTATATACTTCTAATTATTTTGCTCATACGCCAATAGTTTTAGAAAAAGGAACTAATTATTTTACTTCTAATTATTTACCTAGTCCAGTAGTCCTAGTTGGTAACACATTGGGAAGTATTAAATGCATCATTACAAAAATGTAGGAGAATGACGATGGGGAATCCCGTCGCTATTCTGGGACGTCCCGTTCTTAATAGCATTTAGCGGGAATAGCGACAGAATTACCCGCACTATTTTCCCTATCGCTGTTTCGACACGTGGAACCCATCAGTCAATGATTTGGCCACGTCATTACAATTGGCGACAGGAGACCGTCGCTAATCGCGCTGCCAATAGCTGCCACATGGCTTGCCTGACAACCACGTGGACATGAATAGCAACGGGAGGCCGTCACTAATCCCTTCACTATTCTGGAAAAAAAATATTTTCTAAAAAAACGTTTTATAGCTTTTTAAAAATAGAATTTAGAATTTATTTTAATTAAAATCTCCCTCTATATATATTTAAAGGAACTGTTTTTGTGAGAAGGTCTCACGACGTGACACGCGACATTTGAGAAGCTCTCCTAACATGACACATAACATGATGATGTCATAATTAAGATTTATAACAAAAAATAAAAAAACATAAGCCATTGATCTTTCTCGCACTTAAGTGAGAGGTAGGATGGTAAAACACGAAATAATATTCTGACTATGACATGGTGACGTCATTAATTAAAGTATAATTTCTATTTTCGTTTTTTTTTGCTATTTTTTAGGTTATGTTTTAAATTGTTGTACAAATAGGGTTTTTGGTTTTTAAATTTTAATTTCATAATTCCCTTTTTTTTGCTATTTTTTAGGTTATGTTTTTAATTGCTATACAAATAGGATTTTTGGTTTTTAAATTTTAATTTTCTAATTTTTTTTGCTATTTTTAGGTTATGTTCTTAATTGCTATACAAATCGGATTTTTGGTTTTAAAACTTTAATTTTCTAATTTTTTTTGCTATTTTTTAGGTTGTGTTTTTAATTGTTATACAAATAAGATTTTTAGTTTTAATTTTTTTTTTCGGAATTTTCTATTTATTAGATGTTACATACTACGTACATGCTACATACTACGTACATGATATATTAGATTATTTAAAAAGAAATTAAGCTATACATATTTTTTAGGTTATGTTTTTAATTGTTATAAAAATTGGATTTTTGGTTTTATTTTATTTTTCTGGAATTGTTTATGTGAGAAGCTCTCAACGCGACATGTGGTGTGTGATAAGCTTTCACAACGTGGCATGTGACATGATGATATCTGTGACGGCTCCAACCCTACAAATTGGACACTGCCCAACACTAGGCCTCCATTAATCCCTGGTAAACTAGTTCAGAGTTAATAAATGCCTAGTCAGCCCCACAAACCGGTCTTCAGTACCTGATAGTCCACACAACATAGTATATATATATATATATATATATATATATATATATATGAAATCATATGCAGCAGAATTTAAATGCGGTGAAAACGCGATAACAAATAAATTAAACACACAACGAGTTCTAGGTGTAGAAGCTAGAATGTGGAAACCCCGTACAATGAATACAATATACAAAGTATAATATCTCTCAACCCAAATACCCATTTAGAAAACATAGTAATTATAATATAAATACATTAAATGACTGACATATGTCACACATCAATGTTTTTGAGCTCGGAGATTATGCCTGCAATTGTCACCAAAATCAAAGACAATATTCCTAGTGCGTAAATCCAGAAGAAGTTGTTCAACAGTAATTCAGATTAAACAATAAATAAGTCTATAAATCATGCCGGAAAGAAACGAAGCTGAAAAGAACAATAAAGCGCAAGATAGACAGATTGCAATGGCCAATAATAGAGACCAAGTGACCCGGAAGCAAAGGATAGGCGTTTAAGTGGTCTTGACACTCTACACGTGGGCTCAAAGCCACTTGACTACGGGTAAGTGTCAAATACTGGTACGGCAGGACCAAGTCTGCTTCAACCGCACCTAATCCGTTTGACACTGTCAGCTCACTTGAGCCACAACCCGAGAAAATATTCCAAAGGGAGCCACAGTCGCAACCAGATGCTCAACCGCAATGGAATCCTTGAAGTCATGTGAGGAGCCACGACACTTTGCAGATGCTCACTCAGAGGATTCAATCTCGTCTAGGAGTCACGAGCATGACTCAGATGCTCAACCCACGAGTAAACAATGACTCAATTCAACCATTTAGACCCTAGGTCACTCGGTAGGGAAATAAAGTCCAATAGTAGGTATCATTTCAATAAAAAATATGCAACGAAAGAAAAAAAATTAATATTGAATTTCTTACTAGTTTACTTACAATACAATCTCATAGATCGCCATGTCAAATTGATAGTTCGAATAGTAGGAATCCTCGTCGCATATCTACAAGCATATATGTATAACACACATTGTTCAGACTTTTATAACTGGTTTAGGGTAGCTTAGACTATTAAGGATTCATCCTTATTCCCAATTAGGTTATTTAATTCATTCTCGACTTAAAACCATTCATTCAAATCAAAATGGACGGCTCGAAATAATAAGAATGTCGTGAAGCAAAACAAGGAAAACTCGAAAAGACTTGGTTTTCCAATATGAATCGAATGCGATCGACTAATCACCACTAAAGAGATCTAAATCACCGCACAAGAGTCAAGTTCGACTTTCAATCCCCAAATAAGAGTATTTAGCAAAAATCCATGACTTAATCAAAGTAACTTTATTTTCCAAGAAGTAGGTCATAATGACTTCAAAGCCATACAATTATACTCCTTTTAGTTCTTACTACAAGAGTAGGACCAAGTGACTTAAAATGCTTATTTGAGACATGCCATATTCCCTTTCGATCATTTCTTCGAACATTTGAAATGCATTCATTTCAAGATTATTTGCAAAAACTTAGAAGAACCTAGCAAGCTCTCTTTTAGGTGTTTCAAAACGATTTTACCAAAGCCAATGCAAACTAGTCACAATCATTTCAAGACTCAAAACCATGCCAATGACACTCGATTAATCGAATCACATAAACTAAACTTGAAAAAGAGTCTACAAGGCTTAAAATTCATACTTTTCCATGTATTTTTTTAAAGAGCAAGTTAATGTCTCTTTTGACAATTTTATCAAATACATGGAGTGCAAGAATAAGGGTTTCCCCAAACTTAATCCAATTTAGTCTTAAATTGGTAAAATCAACTTAAACCATTCGTAGAATCATTCTCAAAAGCAAACAAGAACCAACCTTTCCAATTAAACCACTTCAAATTCATCAACAACTATGAATTTCTAGATTATACTTATTTAAATTTTTTAAAAGGGGTTTGAAGTCTCACCATGACCTTCGATGAAGTTTCCCAACTCCAAATTTCCTTCAAGAGTTCAATCTAGCATAGATTGTGGTGGCCCTGCCGTCTCGGGGTGTCATCTCTCCGTGTACTCCTATCCCAGTGGGCCCAGCTACATGTGTCCGGCACTTGCCCGTCCATCTCATGTCACGATAATCGTGTCCACGTAGGTATTTCTAGTTTGGTTAACTGATTAATCACATTAATCTTAATTTATTTCTTTAAGTTCAACTGTCTATAGCTTATTTGAGTCCTAGCCGTACTAATGATTTGTATTTTACAAGTTAACAATAAATCAACGGAAGCTTAACTTGAGCAGGTAAATTATTAGATTAGTATGATAATCATTATCCATATGAGCATGTCCTACTATGGAAAACCCGAAAAAATACTTTGTATATAGGCGACAATACCATAAAAAGTGTATATAAACATGTACGGTGTCATCTCAAGTCTCCCAATACCCAAAATAATACCAAAATATCAAAATAATATAAAAACCTACGAGTATGTCCAAGACTGTCAGCAGAAAAAGATAGTCGCCTAAGATTTTCTTTTGCCGCTACCCGTAGAAGGATCTGCATTCAGTCACCCAACAAATACAGTGACGAGTCCAATGAGTAAATTCCCAGGAGAAGTCCACACAATATTAAAAAAGAATCCAAATAAAACTATAAAACATGCAAGTATGCTATTTGGCAACAAAAATACATACTTACATGAATATAGGGCAATACAAAAGATTCAAGCAGCATACAATAATAGTAACACAGTGCAACAGACAATAATCAAACAACGTAGCAGTTAAAGAGGTAAACGAGAATGTAAACATAAAACATTTAAGTCAAGATACACCTAAATGCCTTTAATGAAAACCTAAGGATATGTCGCGTGTAGCAGACTATACCATACTTCGGAGCTAAATGTCTATCTTGTGGGCTTCTTCGACAATCTCCACAATCTCGTTTCCTTAGTCCTCGCAGCACTGGCCATATCCGCTGAGTCATCGACACGTGCACCTTAGTGCAACTCAGGTCGCAATTCACCAAGGGTCTGATTACACGTGCTATGGTATAATGTATCCAAGTTCGTCCACACATCCCGGTGTAAAAACGCCGATAAACCAATCAATTAGTTAGACAAACCAGTAAAGTAAAACATTTCGGCACCCATCACATGCATAAGAACAACGAATTGAATTATGTGAAGCATTCTCAAGGGTTTTACGCATCTCATTCCGCGCTCCAACTTCCCTAGACTCCCGAAATCCGACCCGACTAGCTCCCCGATACCTGAGCTACGGTCCCCTAAGTCCCTGAATTCCAATTTTTCATATTTAATATGATTATAGGTGTTTGAGTATGTATTTAAGTCAAAATCCCAAAACAGTCCCTTAAATTCAATTTTTATCTGGCAATAGTGCGTTATTGAGTCTACCTAGCGCGCTAGGTAAAGTTAGCGCGCTAGGGAATCTGTCTAGCGTGCTATTGTTGTTCATTTTGAAAAATAGTTAAGTGCCCATAATCATTAACGCGCTAATCGGTCTAGTTAGTGTGCTAATTACCTTATGTGACAAAATTCTCAATTCGAGAATTCTGTCCTAAACTCCCCAATTAGCTACCTAGACCTTACAAATTGCATTCTCCACTTAAAATAGACTCCAAAACATCATTTACATTAACCTCAGAACATCCATTAGATCAAATTAATCAATTCACCCATTCCATGAAATCCACTAGTTTATCTAATTTCATAAAAAAACTTTAATTCTTCAAAATCAATTGTAAATTCTCATTTAAATGCTAAGAATACTTGAAATTCATCAAAATCTCATCAACATCAGTGACCCATTCCTCATATATCAATTTCACATCAAAACTCCAAATTTTAACTAAATTGCTAATGTAGTAAAGTTACCTAGTTGATTCACCACCTAGCTTGAGAATTTCTCACCAACACCTATAGATTCCTTCAATAAACCTTGATGATCTACTCCTCTCCAGCAAACTCCTTCTCCAACAAGTTTTGTGATGAAGAATGGTTTGTTTGCATGTGTTTAATCAACTCATTATATATATTAAGGTATAAGTTATTTCTAGCCATCGATCTTCATGGGTTTATGTATCCCGAGACTCATTTATTGGTTCATCTCTTGCTACTTAGCCCACTAACTCCCACTAACTCAAATCAAGTGACCAAAATTGATACTTCCACAGCTTCTAGATGTGCCAATGTGTATCTTTAGGAAAGTCCTATGGTTTCTAATTTAAACCACCAAACTATAGTCCTTGATTTATTTGATTAACTCACCTTACATTAAGCCTTAACAAACCATATGGTTAATATTTTATTTATCAAAATTAACCAACTTGTGGTCCCACTAACCTTCGGCTACCCGATATTTGGTGCCTCGTGTCTTAACACACATTTCGAGGCGCGCAATAGCCTATTGTTCAAAATTGGTATTAATTTACCCTATGGTCACATTACTCATTTTAATTGATTAACCAATCATCCTGATGTGAATTAGTCGAGTTTCCTAGTGTACTTGTAGTTCACCTATTCAATACCCGTGTTGAAATGCCTTTCGAGGCGAACACTTGTCACACCAACGCGCCCGTTAACAACACACACATGTGATGCAATACAATAATATAATGTTTAAACATCACATCTAAGCAACCATCATCCACAATTAACATATTCCCTCGGTTCTCGTGTCCGAGTCAACTGAGTTGTTCACGTAACTCCCGAATTACGACTGTTAATCCCCGAGATTAACATTAATCATAGTTTTAATTAATTTGGGCTGTTACATAAATCTAGACCCTTTCTACAAATCCCAATTGAAATCTCTCTCTTTAAAGCCCTAGGAAGATCTTTCTTCTCATTTCTTCCTCCTTGTGAGCAACCACCGCCGCCAAGCATTGGCAAAGTCGCGTCATCCACAGCCGTTGTTGCTGGTCTGCCGAAATCGTCCGCACGCGCCGTCATCGCGAGCTACTATCCGTGAGCCGAAACTCCGTCGTGTCGCTGGTCCTCGTCGCTCAGCTTGTGTCCGAATCAGCAGCTCCTCCGAGCCGCGCCACAGCCTGCATCGCGTCTTATCTGGAGTCGCTGCTCCTTGCCAGCGTTGCCGCTGATGTCTCCATAATTGCACAAAGAAAGGTTTCCCCCTCCCCTCTTTGTTTTATATTATTGACAAAACATATTTTTTGGTCCTTGAACTTTGAGATTTTTATGCTTTTAGTCCCTGAACTTTTATTAGTATACATTTTAACCCCGAACTTTCATTTTTGTACATTTGGTCCCTGAACTTTTGAGTGTTTTATGCTTTTGGTCCTTGAACTTTGAGTTTTTTTTATGTTTTTAGGGGAAATTAATTTTTTTTTTCGGCTTTATGTTGATTAATGTGAGTCTTTTGCCTTAGTAGTATAAACCACTTTACTCTTCTTGACTAGTCACACGTCACTTTTACTACCCACATTGCCGGAATTTAACACTTTAAATGGTGGAAGGACTAAATGTAGATCTTTGTGAAAGTTCAAGGACCAAATGTGTAGTAATAATAGTTTAGGGACCAAAAGCATAAAAAACACAAAGTTCAAGGACCAAATTATGGGTTTTGCCTATATTATTTAATTTGATTTAAATGAGTCAAACTATACCATTTATTTGAATAAGTGACTATAGTTTAGATTTAAAACAAATTATTAGTAGAAGGGCATTTAAGTAAATTGCCTAACAATAAAAAACAATATAAATAAAAAAACAAATGAAAAAATTATATATATATATATTTGAGTACTTAGACTAACCGCAACTCTTAGTCGGGTTTTGGACCACTTATAATTCGTGATTAGCGATTAATTAATGAATTAAAAATACGGGTCGTGTAACGGCCCATTTTATTAATGTCGTTAATTATCTCGAATTTATAAAAGTGGACGCCAGCTCAGATCTACGTGGATGTCGCGGTAGGCTAGGACACACCGGGACCTAGGTACGATAGTTTATTGTGTGTTGGATGCTTATTTGCGGTGCAATTTATTGAAATACATCTCATGCGTGTATGTTGCATAACAATACGTGCGAGATTGTGTAAATTGTATTCGCCTCGATATGCGTGTCGACACGGGTACCGGGTAGTTGACGGGACCAAATATTTGGTCGGGGAAACTAAAACACACAAATTAAATATAATTTTTTTTTGGCCAAGTAACTAATATGGAATGGGTATTAGGTGGCTAGTGACGTGGCGGTACACGTATGTCGCAGTTCGGACGCGAAACCGGGCGTCGAAACGCCCGAAAATGACATTTTTGTGCTTAAAACACAAGCGAGTGTCCCAAACGTGTCACAATTCAGAGTCAAGGAGGTGTTAGGTTGGCATAAATGGAAGGTTATGGATGCATAGAGATGCACATGTGAGTTGAGATGTTAAGTGACTATAAGTCAACAAAACTTATCTCTCCACCACCTTTTCTCTCACTCACATCTCCCACTTACACAACCGAAATTGAGAGGCCGAGAGGAATAAGAAGAAACGGAGAGGAGGAGGAGGAGAAGAAGAAGCCGAGAAGGAGAGAAAAGAGGGTGGAAACATCAGGATCAAGGTGAGTCATTGTTGATTTATTGTGTATTCATTGTTTTCAAGGGGTCTGACAATGGAGGCCGTGAGGGCCGAGGGTGGAGATGGCAGGGGCGTCTCCCCGCCATCGATTCCACTTGGGGTTGGGGTTGAGAGCCAACCCCAACCCAAAAAAAGAAAGAAAAAAAGGAAAGGAAAAAAAAATTGGAAAATATTCCGAAAAAATTGGGAAAATTCCGAAAAAAAATTATATTTCCATAAAATAAATAGAAATTGATGAATTTCTATGAAAAATAAAATATTTGGAAACTTCAGACGCGACTTTTGCGGGGTTTTTGCCTCGAAAAGTGCGAAATGGGCAATTTGGCCTAAAATTTTAGAAATTAGTCGTAAATTGTCATACTAAATCGGAATTGTTGATAAATGGACATAGGTGGACACGGGTGATCAATTGGCGACCAAGGACTCAGTGGACTTGGACTCAAAGATTGATTACGGGGTATTGGAGTGCGTTGTGAGGTTTGTAAAACCCAATCGAAAAACTCTGAGTATTTATTTCGCTTTGTATTTCCATTCAGTTCCAGTATTCCTTGTGGTCTTTATTACATCTATATCTTGTCGTTGTTTGGACGGTTGGTTGAGTTACTCCCACCGGATTCTTTCGTTGTGTGTTTATGCATTATATACCATAACATGTGTATCAAGAGTTCTCGGTGGATAACGACCCGAGCTAATGAACTGCTACATGGTCGGTGCGTCGTAGGTTTACGCCAACCACCGAGAGGGACCAGGTGATAGCTAGTTGGGTGCGCCCACTAGTGGGATCCTGGAAGGGAATCCCGAAGTATGGTTTAGTTTGACTAGAACAGGCACATACATTTGCACTTCATTGTTATCTATGCATGCGATGCTTTAATTACAGTTGTCTGTTTACATTCCTCATGTTTATTTAATAATATTTATTGAATTCCACTTGTTTATTTGAATGCTCAGAGGAGTTCCTTGGGATTTTACTTACTGGACTCGTCATCCATTTTCTTTTGTGATGATTGAGTGCAGATCCGAGTACAAGTAAGGGCAAGGGGATCTTAGGCGACTACCTCTGACTGCCTGTTGTCGAATACTACTTGTACGTATGTTTGTTTTTGATGTTTTGATTTCTTTTGGGAACTGGGGAGTATCCTGACATTGTACATATACCTTATATGGTATAGTCGTCTATGTCTATACCGAATACCTTTTAGGGTTTTTCCACAATAGGATTTGTTTATTTGATTATTAATATTTCTTGACTTAATGGTATAAAGTACGACTTCATCTGAACATGTCACTTATACGATGTACACACAAGTGGATACAAATTTCGAGATAGATAAAGGACGGGCAAGTGCCGTACACGTGTAGTAGGGCCAGCTGGCAAGGAGTACACGGAGACACGTCACCCCGGGGCGGCGAGGGCCGCCACAGGTCGTTACAATATCATAATTGGTTAGGAGGCCCAATGGTATGATATTAGATTTAGGAGTAAGTGGTCATGGGTTCAAACCCGGCTATTTCTATGTAATATTGTAAATATTTAATGTTTTGTGTAGATTTAAAAATATGCATAGTGTTTGCAAGTTTTTTTTTTATTAATTGTTGAGGGACCTAAAAGGACCGACTTTGAGTTCATATCAGAGATTACATAATAGTTTTTTTTTAACATTTTTTCAACAATTTTTATATAATATTTTAATACTTAGCCTTGCACCTGCGCGCGAAGCGGGATCCGACTAGTTAATAATAAAATTATTATTTTTTATTTTTTAAAAATAGATTTCAGAATTAATTTATATTAAAAATATTTTAAAACATTATAAAACATTTTATTACTAAAAATAACTATTTTTTATAAAATTAATGTCGAAATTAGTTTTTTAATTTAAAACATTATAAAACATTTTAGTTTTAAAACAATTTTTTTCAAAAATAAAACTCTTTATTTTTTATTTGATGAAAACAATAATTTTCAAAGAATAAATAAATATAAACAAATTAAATTTAATAATGGAATGAAATGAAGAAAAAAATGAAATAAATATAACAAAAGAAAGTTTACATGTATAAAATGTACATGTATGATTACAAAATATGAATAGAAAACCTAAAGTCTAAGTGTATACATCATAGGACTCAATCATTGAGATCCTGGTCAGTCTTTGAGTCATCATCAGGTTGTGTTGGAGGCGCGAATGAAATTTCAAGTCTATCCATCAGAGCCTGCTCCATGCGATCTAACCGTCCTTGCATCTTTTGCAATTGGTCACAATCAAGGGTTTTATCATTAATAACCCTTAAAAAACTTTTATGCATCTCCTTAATGTCCCCCCTCAGCTGCTCAATGAGCTCATCATTAGCAGACATAGGCCAAGAAGATCCTGCTCCAGCTCCAGCATGTCTACGCCTCGACTTGATGGTGTCGACCCTAATCTATATGTTCGTCCTTTGGCGTCGCGCTCCACGATAGACAAATGCAACTCAATCTCATCAATCTGTGTGTCAAGCTGCGGCTGTGTGAGCTCGACGCGTCTGTCACGTATCGTCGTCTGTATTAAGAAATTTAAACATTCACAAATCATATATATAAGTCATTGATACTTATAATTAATTGAACAAACAATTACTACAAAATTAGTTTCTTACGACAATCCTCTCTACACTCTGATCCAAGAAAGTAATGTCGTCGTGATCCTTGGTGCGGAAGTACAAACATAACTCTGAAGCAGTCGGGGGTTGACATAATTTCTCCTCCTATAAAACATTTTTAAGTAGGATTAAGTTTGAGACTTATCGAATAATATATATATATATATATATATATAAACTTAATTATTATAGTACAACATGACATACTAGTCTCTCTACGTGCCGATAGATGGATATGAAACTACCTGTATGGAGTTACACCTATACCGGGTCCCCTGTCTCCGTTCGCCGATTCTTGCTTTCTTGCTCTGATTTTTTCTTAAGTTTAGGGGTGGACCACTTTTTCTTGTAGTGCTCAAAGATCTTATTAGGTACGTGGCTCGTTTCTTATCTTTTGAACACATCTTGCTGATGAAATCGGCGTACCGAGTGGCGATCTGCCTATCGTACGCCTCTCTAATAGCCGTATCATCCGATGGATCCCAATCGAAAGACAGCTACGTACAAAAATATTATAATTTAGTCTATATATCTTAAGTAAAACAAACAACTTTGACTTAAAGATTTTTTACCTTCTATTGATTCCAGTATACATTACGAATGTACTGGGGACATGCTATCAGGAATAGCTATCCTTATACGAGGAGTACTTGTATGCCCCGGTCGTCTCCTGTGCAGCTCTGCCAAATGGGTGCAACTTGCGTCCACTAAATTGAAAATTTATGTTAGGCCTGAATTTTGCGTAAATTAACGAAACGTAGACATGCATAATTAAATTACGTATACTTACTATCTATCGTCATTGACAAACAAGAATATTCACCCCTTAGCTTGGGTAGCAGTGTTGCCTCTAGAGGCTCTAGCAGCCTGAATGCCTCGTTGTCGTCCATGTGAAGCACTGCTTATCGACGAGTCGCTAGAAGGAAGTGTCGAAGAACTCGGCGATTATGATGCATGTAAATCTGATGGGCCAAGCCGTGCGTAGGGGTCGTGCGATATGATAGAGATGCCGATCCCCCAGAGGAAAAGTAAGCCGCCGTATGGTTGTGTGGTAACGTAACCGCGACGGATGGTGGGTGTAACGACCCAAATTAATTAAACTAGGATTAGCGTTAATCTCGGAGATTAACAGTCGTAATTCGGGCGTTACGTGGACAACTCGGTTGACTTAGACATGGGAATCGAGGAAATATGTTATTTATGGATGGTGGTTGTGTATATGTGGTGTTTAAGAAATTATTATTATTATTATTATTATTATTATTATTATTATTATTATTATTATTATGTGTGTGTATGTGTATGTTTGTGTGAAGGGTGTTCGCCTCGAAAGGCGTTTCAACGCGGGTGTTGGATAGGCAAACTACGAGTACACTAGAAAACTCGACTAATCCATGTCAGGATGACTAGTTAATCAATTAAAATGCGTAATGTGACCATAGGCCAAGTAAACTTCAATTAAAACAATAGGCTATGACGTATCTCGAATTGCGTGACGAGACGCGAGGCATCGAGTTCCGGGTAGTCAAGGGTTAGTGAGATCACAAAATTTCTCAATTTGGTGAATAAAAACACTAACCATATATATTATAATGGGCCTAAGCTAATGTAATTGAATCAAATAAATCAATGCCTATAGTCTGGTTATGTAAATTAGAAACCATGAGACTGTCTTAGAGATACGTGTTGATACATCTAGGAACCATGTGAGTAGCAAATTAGTGTCACTTTGATTGGGTTAATAGGATACATGTCAAGATGTGGATCCATAGATGAGCTTCGAGATACGTAAATACATGGAGATCAATAGCTAGAAATCAATATTATCTTAATATATAAGATCAACATATGCAATGAAACCATTTTCATTTTCAACTTATGAATTAAGAGAACTTGCTGAAGAAGAAGGAGGTTAATGGAGAGAAGGAATCCATGGAAGATTGGTGAGAATTTCTCAAGCTAGGTGGTACATCAATTAGGTACATATCTATTTATGTCAGATTGAAATCATTTCTGGTTTTCAGCTAATTCTACAGGGTAGATGATTAAATATTCGCAATTGGTTTATATGTTTGGATCCCTAATTTGAAGCTGATAATCCAGCTATATTAAAGTTCTTAATTTGGATTTGAAATCATAAAGATATGAATTTTTGAAGTTGCAAGACCAAAAATTAAATTCTGCATGTTATATTAGGAATTAACATATGTAATTTGGTCATAACTTACTCATTTTAGATCCAAACCAAACCAAATTGGTGGCATTTGAAAGCATACTCAAAGGGTAACAACTTTGCTAAACTGGAGATGTTGTAATTCAATTTTTTTAATGTCCAAAATTTTTCTACAAGTAGGTGCTGGAATTCAGAAGAAAAGTTTTGAAACTACTCTTGTCAAAGGCATAACTCTCTAACTACATATCCAAATGAGCTAATCTTTTAGTATGCTGTATTTAGGTATGTTTACTACTTTGAAACCAAAAATTACCTTTTTTGGAAATATATATTGGGAGGAATATATTTTCTAAGTCCGCTGGTCGGATTAGGTTTTAATTAGAGCTATGTTTAGTAGAATCATGATATCTATTTCGTTTTAAATCGGAATTTCGCAAACAAAACCTTTTCGGAAAGCTTAGATAGAGACCGAAGATCATTGTACTGGTAGAAGATTTCGAGATTTGGACTATTTCATGCCTAAAAATGTGTTGTAACATAAGACTAAAATTGAGACTTAATTTAGTCTTTAGTGCCGATTTGGGAAGATCAATTTGAAACATATTCAACCAATTTTAATACACAATATACACACTTAACTGACTTCATGGACTTAGGGGACCGTAGCTCGGGTATCAGGGAGCTTGTCGGGCCGGATTCGGGTGTTTGGGGGAGTCGGAGCGCATATTAAGGTGCGTAAACCCATTGGAATGCCTCACAAAATTCATGATTTGGTTTATCGATGTCGCTTTTCATGTGTGACTACTGGTGGGAACACATGGGGTTTTCACTCCTATTTCAGTGTGCGTATATTGGTTGTAGCTAAATCGCATGCATGGGTTACTTGTGTTAATGCTCGTGTCGATGAAAGTAGAATATATCTACGACTGTCGGGAGGGATTAGGGTTGTCCTGATGTGTAACATCGTCGGTAAGGGACCATGCCGTTTACTGAAGTTGTGGTTTAGCCACTGTAAGCCTGTAAGTATATACGTGGTTCTTATTCAATTTATCGATTACTAGCTGGTGTAGGTCAGGGTTTTCTCGTGATTATACTGATGTTTACTGATTAATGCTTTATTTCTGAACTGGTTTAATTGTTATATGCTATTTATTTATTTCACACTACTATTTTTGCTTGTCGTGTGCTACTTACATTCATGGGAATATGACATACTGTTGCCATGTGTTATATTCGCATGTCTCGTAGTTTATCAGTTTTATTTCATGAATATTGTGTGGACTTCTCTTGGGATTTTATTAACTGGACTCGTCACTGTATTTGTTGGGTGACTGAGTGCAGATCTTTTGACGAGCAAGGGCAAGGGCAAGGGCAAGGAGGTACTGGGCGACTACCTCTGAGATTGTGGAGCCAACTCGTGTGTGATATCAGTATGTATTTATTTTACTTTTGTTGGGTTTTGGGGACCATAGAACACTGATTACATGTATATGGAACTTTTGCTATACTTAACTCGCCTTGATATATACATTGTATCTTTTGTCGGGTTTTCCGCCACTTAGGATTGTTGAATACTATATAACTTACTTAAATTAAGACTTCTGCTGTAAAACTTCATTATAACTTAATAAATTGATTAACTAGCTAATGAAATCATTAATAATTATATGCAAATTAATTAACTAAGTTAGGAATAAATGGAAAAGTGTAAGTAGTCAGGTAGGTCGCGGAACGTTAAGGATAAGCGGGCCATGACGTGGCAAGGCTTGATGACGTGGGATGCGAAGTGTTGGGTAGCAAGGCGTCCTGGAATTTGGGGTTGCCTCAGTGTGGGTAGCGATGAAAGGAGTGTCGAGTACATCTATATGGAGGTCGAGTTATTGGGAGATACAAATGACAAAGACATGTTATACGCTGAAGGGGGATGTGGTGGGTGTAAATAAGAGGGAGGTGTATGATGGAAGATGGAGGCCTGCTGAGATTGTGGAAATGGGTACGGATGATATAAGGGGGCTGCTGGGGGTGATGCTGCTGAGGATGTTAATGCTGAGGCTGCTGCCCCTGACTAGACCGTGGAGTGACATCGTCACGAGATCGTAAGTCTAAACGATCCGAATGGCAAGATCGACTATCTTTGTTGCCAGCGGATCGTCCACCACATAATGGACTGTATCATATGCCTGACATGACTTTTTTAAGAAATTAAGACTAATTTAGAAAGAGTTACATATAACTGTCCTACATTTTAAATATTATGTAACAAGTCAACAAATATAAGATTAGGTTTTGTATTCTTTTATCCACAGAAATGGTTATATCATGGTTCGTTATCACCATTCCCGTCATCCGATGAAAACTCGAAATTATCGATTTCATCATCTTCTTCGCCAACGTCTGACATGTATGCACCACTAGGATCAACTAGCAAAATTGCAATATTATTGCCAATATCAACCTTAGTATCATACTTAGGTACCTACTCTTGAAAAGCGTTTTCTTAAGTAGGCGCACTATCAACGTTCTCGACTAAGTTGTGTTTGTCGATGAACTTTGGTTGAAGTCTGCACGTGGCTTGCCAATTGTTCTGCACGCTTCTTACACTCGGGTAAGAAAGAAAGTACACTTGACTAGCTTGCATGTCTAGTATAAAAGGCTTGTACTTATTTAGTCGTAGATTTCGATGTACATCGACGATTTTTAAGGAGCGAAGAACTTTTGTCTCTACGTCGGGCGTGGGATCGAACTATTGACACTTGAACAACATGGTAAGTACAAATCCACTGTATGCAATTTGTATCACTTCTTGCAATTGCCCGTAGAAGTCGTTATCACATTCTGCGTAATTTGTGCCTCTAACACATACCCCGCTACTACACGTATCGTTGTTTGTGCTATGTGAGACTATTTGAAACTCGTAGCCATTAACAAGATACCCATGATATACGATGCAAAGTCGATTTAGGCCGTACAAAAACATTAGAAGTGTTGGATCCTGAATATACAATGACGCCTACAATCGAAACAATTTTTTATGATAAACTTCATTTTCAATTTAATAACAAAACATGAAGAATTGTGTTAATATGCATTTATTAATGACGTACAAAGTGTTGGAACCAAGTCGAGAATTGTTTCTCAAGTTGTTCATCGATTGCACTTTATGTGATATTCGGCTGTTTGGAACACGGCTGTTTGGAACAAAGCTCCGATATGTACATCCTAATAGGATATAAAATAAATCAGGAATTACGACTGAATAGAATAATGCTATTAAACAATTGACATGAAACTGTGTATTGTAATGTATTAATATATACCTCATGAAAGGAGCGACTTCGGGACAATTTAACAACATATAATCATGTGCGGCATTACACTCATCATCTGTGAGATAACGCTTCTTTGATCTCCTAAAGGTTCGACCTGAGTGGGTGAAGATTTAGAAATTGCCACTTAAGTTCTGAGTTGGACCGACTCTACCATCATAATTGTGAGGCGGACAGTTGTCCGATGTGTGCACGTGTTCCTCAAAATAATAGGAACAAAACGCAATTGCCTCTTCCACTAAATAAGCATTGCATATTGAGCCCTCAACCCTTGCCTTATTTCTAATATTATTTTTCAAATGTTTCAAATACCTACATTCATAGAGGTGAATTAGGTAGATGTACATTTTAATTAATTGTAATTGTGTATTGTAACGTATTAATGTATACCTCTCGAAAGGATGCATCCATTGAAATTGTACTCTGCCAGTAAGGATAGCCTTGTGCGCCAGATGGATAGGGAGATGCTCCATTAAGTGGAAAAAACTTGGCGAAAAGATTTTTTCTAGCTTACACAATATCTTTGGAATGTTTTCATGCAAAAGTCGTAAATTCTCAAAATTTAAAATTTTAGCTGTTAAATCTCTAAAGAAAATGTTTAATTCACTGATTGCAATCCATATGTCCTCCTCTAAGGGATCCCGAAATGCGATCGATAACAGTCGTTGCATGAATACATGACAATTGTGACTTTTCATTCCAAACATCTTCAATTTCTTAGAGTCTACGCAACGACCGATGTTAGATGCGTAACCATTAGGGAAGCGATTTCTTAATCCACTTACATAACACTTGTTTTCTCTGCTTGTCAAGCACGTATCGTACCTTTAGATATTTCTTTGATATTGGATCGTAACGAAGCTCTGGCCGATGAAAAATCTCCCCTAAGTCCTCCCTAGACTTTGCGTTATCTTTTGTCTTCCTTAGCACACTCATTAATGTGTTAAAAATATTGTCAAAAACAATTTTCATGATGTGCACTATGTCAAGGTTGTGTTTGACAAGGTTCATCTTCCAATAGGTTCATCTTCCAATACAGCAAGTCCCACAGTATGCTTCGTTTTCTCCACCCACTAGTCTTCGAGACTTCGTTGTTTGTAACATCTGATCCCAATTCAGTAACCTTTATCGGCCCTAAAGCCTCGATTTCACGTAAGATATCGTCACCTGATTTATTGCCTGGTGGCTTGTCCAATACAATTCTATCTCTACGAAAACTAAATTTGTCTTTCCTCTCCTTTGAAAATCATGACAAGAAAGGGCTGTGACAATCAAACCAATACGTTTTCCCGCCGAACCTCAACTTGAAAGCGTACAATAAGGGCAAGTTGTCCTCTCGTGCGTGCTCCATCCCGACAACATGCTGTACGCTGGAAAGTCGCTGACAGTCCATATAAGTGCAGCGTGTATTTGAAAGTTTGTCTTTATCGATACATCGTAGGTAGGCACTCTATCGTACAATAAATCCTGCTAGTCTTTCACTAACATGTGGAGAAACACATCAATTTTTGCGACAAATTGGTCGATTCAGGTACGATAACTGTTAAGAACATCACTTCTTTCTTCAGGCACATCGACGGAGGCAACTTGTATGGTGTTAAAATCACCGGCCATGAGGAGTATGGTTTGCCAGTCATTCAGAAAGGTTTAAACCCATAAATGCATAACCCAAGTCGAACGTTACTAACCTCAGAGCCGAAGGTATGGTTCACTTGATTGAAGTGGTTCCATGCCATGGAATCAGAGCAATGTTGCACATTGTCCTCATCTCTAACGTGTTTTGTGTGCCATTGCATGTGTTTCGCTGTAGCTTTCGAGGCGAACAAACATTGTAAACGAGGTGCCGATGGAAAGTAAAGTATTGTCTTGAGCGGGCATTTGCTAGAATTAAATCGAACTTCCCCGCAAAACTTGTAAGAGGTAAGGTCAAAATTAGGCCTTCAATAAAGCATGCATAAATTGGGGCAACAATCGATTCGTTTGTACGACAGACCCAACCAGTGCATTAAACTTTTATATTTCTAAAAGCTATCTACCAAACAGTTGTCTTCAGGCAACACGTCTTTACAAACCTGCAAGATTTCATCGAATGCTTGCACCGAAATACGGTGATTCGATTTTATCGTCAACAAACGTGCCATTGTTGAGAGTCTTGTCATCTTCTCGCAACCAGCCAAAATGGTTGATTTGCTGCATCAATCATTTCGAATAAATTTTTCGTTTCAGTCATTTCGAATAAATTTTTCGCCTCAGGGTTCGGCTCCTCCTTACGGTTCCAATCGAAACTCGGCCTTGGTGGTCGTGTATCATATGATGATATGACGTCAGATATTCGTCCATTGGATCATCATGTTTATCGTCCACATCGTTTATTAATTCTTCTTCCCCATGCTCGATCCAACAATAATATTCAGGAACGAGTCCTTGACTCACTAGATGAAGCTCTACTGTGTTACATTGTAGTATTTCTCGTTGCGACATTTTTGGCAAAGACATCGAATTTTCGCTTCGTTGAGGGAAGTGGTGCAATGTTGCATGACAAGTTTTATGAACTCCTTCACGCCAGCCACAAACTCCAATCGAGTGTAATCGCCTTCAATGCAGTTGTAAATCCAATCTCGAGATACATACATCTCGAAAGACCTAAATAACCCTAATTAAACACACGTACACGCCAATCACTATATACATTTTAGTCGAGTGTGAACCGTACGTAATTTGTCGAATTGTTTGCATTTGCACATACTTTGCGTAATACATATTAAACATTTTAATCAATGTTAATCATAATTAATCGAATTGGTTGAAATATTTGAACATACTTTGCATAATATAAATTTTGTTTGAGACGTTATTATAATTATTGTAATTACGTTTCAATATATATCTACAATAATTATTAAATTTAACGTGTTTTATTTTGTTTCTATTTATTTTGCTTCAAATTTCTTTTACATAATTATTTTGCACACACTTTTTTCATTAATTAAAGTTTTAAAGTACATTAATATAATTGTACATATAGTATAAATTATTATAATTTTCTTTCAATATATATAGTGTAATTATTAATCTTTAAGTGGTTTTCTTTTACAAATATATAGTAGAAGTTTTATATGTACTATAATTTGTACATCCATATAGTATATATAAGTTTTTTTAGTGCTTCAAGTTGATTTAACATTTTTGGTTTTATTATGTTTTTTCCGTAACATATAATATAATTTCTATATATATGTATAGTATAAAAGCGTTGCTATATTTTTTTTTCAATCAATTATATATATCCTAATTATCTTTAAAGTGCTTTACACATAATAATAATAATAATAATAGTCCTTTATTTTTGTCCTAATTGAAATGTAATTTGTCTAATTGATTTTTATTATTCAAATAAAATTTTATTACTAAAGTGTACATCATTAATATTTTAATTTACTTTTTTAAAAATAATTTTAATTCAACTAAACATGCTATATAAATACATATTATTTTACTTTTTCTCAATTTAATTATAGCACATTACAAAAAGTGCATATCAATATTAAAAAAATATATATAAACATTACAAAATAATAACAACAAAAATTAAATTACAATCATACATATCACCAAAAAAATCATACATTTCACCATAAAAATTAAAAATTATAAATATCACCATAAAAATTTTCATTTTCCATTAATAAAAATCATACGTATCACCATAAAAAATTATTCTAAAATCTTATTCAAAAACAATTTTATTTTTCACCAAAAAAATTATACAAATATATATTTTTCATATAAATTAACCATCAATCCACAAAATAATATAAATCATTTTAAACAGTTTTATTCAAACAATTTTACTTTTCACCATCAAATTTTATTTTTAAACTAAAATAAATAAATTAAAATCAATCCAAATATTAATAAAAATCACATTAAAATAAAAAAAATATTATACCTAAGGCATCGCGGAATGCGGCATCGAAAAGCAGTGGGCCGGGGTGGCGAGCAGATGCTCGGGTCTGCAACCGGCAGCGAGGCAATTGACAACGAGTGAGGGACAGCGAGGGTAGTAAGGCCCCCAAAGTTCGACAGAGAGGTCGATAAAGAGGCAGAGGGCTACAAAAGGGGGTGGTAGGAGGCACGGTGACTACTTGATCGACGGAGAGATGGTGCTCGGAGGTTAGGGTTTCAAAATGGAGGGAGGGGAGGCGCTGCAAAAGAGAATGAGAGAGATGGGGAGGATAAGGGGAGAGGGAGGGTTTCATCGTGGGGTGAGTCCCAGTAATAGCGACAAGGTTAGTGTGGCAGCCCTCGCCACCCCGGGGTGACGTGTCTCCGTGTATTACTTGCCAACTGGCCCTACTACACGTGTACGACACCTGCCCGTCCTATTTTTGTCTCGAAATTCGTATCCACTTGTGTGTACAGCGTATAAATGACATATTCAGCGGAAGTCGTACTTAAATGCAAGAAATATTAATAATCAATTTAACAAACCCTATTGTGGAAAAACCCTGAAAAGTACTCTGTATAAAGGTAGACAACTATATCATATAAGGTATAGCCATGTACAAGGTCATAATACTCCCTAGTTCCAAAAAGAATCAAAATATCAAAACAAAACACACATACAAGTAATCCTCAACGGTAGGCAGTCAGAGGTAGTCGCCTAAGATCCCTTTGCCCTTACTTGTACTCGGATCTGCACTCAATCATCACAGAAGAAAATGGATGACGAGTCCAGTCAGTAAAATCTCAAGGAACTCCTCTGAGAGTTCAAATAAACAAGTAGAATTCAACAAATACTAATAAATAAACATGCAGAATGTAAACAAACAACTGTAAGAAGGGCATCGCACGCATAGATAACAATAAAGTGCAAATGTATGTGCCTGTTCCAATCAGACTAAACCATACTTCGAAATACCCTTCAGGGATCCCACTAGTGGGCGCACCCAACTAGCTATCACCTGGTCCCTCTCGGTGGCCGGCGTAGACCTACGACGCACCGACACATGTAGCAGTTCATTAGCTCGGGTCGTTATCCACCGAGAACTCCTGATACACATGCTATGGTCTAGAATGCATAGACACACAACGGAATATCCGGTGGGAGTAACTCAACCAACCGTCTAAACAATAACAAGATATAGATGTAATAAAGACCACAAGGAATACTAGAAATGAATGGAATATGAAGCGAAATAAATACTCAGAGTTTTTCAATTGGGTTTTACAAACTTCACAACGCACTCCAATACCCCGTAATCAATCCCCGAGTCCAAGTCCACTGGGTCCTTGGTCACCAATTGATCACTCGTGTACACCTATGTTCATTTATCAATAATTCTGATTTGGCATGACAATTTACGACCAATTTTAAAAAATTTAGGCCAAATTGTCCATTTCGCGCTTTTCGAGGCAAATGCCCCGCGAAAGTCGCGTACGACATTCCCACATATGTTATTTTTCATAGAAATTTATCAATTTCTATTTATTTTATTGAAATATAATTTTTTGAGATTTTCCCAATTTTTTTCAGAATTTTTCCCAATTTTTTTTTTTTTTTTTTTTTTAAAGTTTGGTTTCGGTCGACCCAAACTGGTCGGACCCGACCCTGGCCCGTTCTGGGCCCGGCCTATGAGGTGGGTGCATTCGCGCGCGCGTGTGCACCATCCTCACCCGATCGAACCAGTTCTCTGGTTCGATCGGGAAATTTTTTTTTTTTTTTTTCCTTCTTGCTGTTGGGTTGGGGTTGCTCTCCACCCCAACCCCAGTGGAATCGATGGCACGGGAGACACCCCGCCATCACCACCTCGACCCGGTTCGGCCTCCATGGCCGAACCCCCCTCTCGGCCACCATGGCCAAACCACCGAGACCTCCAACAGAAACCACTAGGACTCAACTTGATCGTGACGTTTCCACTCTCTCTCTTCTCATTCCCAGCTTCTTCTTCTCCTCCTCCTCCTCCTCCTCCTCTTCGTTCCTTCTTCTCCTCTCTCGGCCTCCCAAGTCGCGGTGTGTGTATGTGTGTGAGAGGTGTAGGTGAGAGAAAAGGTGGTCGATAGGATAAGTGTTGTTGACTTACTTGCTTAACTTCAAAGTGTAACACAGTTGGGACACTTGCCTGTGTTTTCGGGCGTTTCGACGTCCGGTTTTGCGTCCGAACCGCGATATATGCGTACTGTCGCGTCACTAGCCACCTAATACCCATTCCATATTAGTTACCTGGCCAATTTTTATTTAATTTGTGTGTTTTAGTTTCCCTGACCTAATATTCGGTCTCGTCAACTACCCGGTACCCACATTGACATGCATATCGAGGCGAATACAGTTCACACAATCTCGCACGTATTGTTATGCAACATACACACATGCGATGTATTTCAATCAATTGCACCGCAAATAAGCATCCAACACACAATAACTATCATACCTAAGTCCCCGTGTGTCCTAGCCTACCGCGGCATCCACGTAGATCTTAGCTGGCGTCCACGTCTGTAAATTTAAGATAATTAACGACATTAATAAAATGGGCGGTTACATTTCTTCCCAACTAAATAAAATTTCGTCCCGAAATTTAACTGTAATTAAAGTCTCATACCAGAGAATAGCTGAGGGTATCGCGTCCTCATCGTTGACTCGAGCTTCCAAGTGAGTCCCTCCGTCCTATGATGCTGCCAACGAACTAGGACCTTCGCGAGTTCCCTGTTCTGGAGAATCTGTACTCGACGGTCAACAATCTCTATCGGACTCTCCTCATAGGTCACGTCAGGCTGTATCTCCACCTGTTCCAACTCAATCGTCAGTGTCGGCCCAATGTATCTCGGTGCCAGTTTCCCCTTAATGCCAAATCTCTGTTGACCTTTCCAAGGAGAAACCTTCAGATACACCATATCGCCCTCGTCCTAACTCAGACCCTCGCGATACCTAGCCGAGTATTTCTTTTGTTTATCCTGTGCAGCTCGCAGCTTCTGACGAATTTGTCAGATTTTCTCAGTGTGATCAACAACTATCTCAGTCCAACTGTTACTGTATCTTCCGGCTCTGCCCAACACGCAGGTGATCTACAGAGCCTCCCATACAGTGCCTCAAATGCTGGCATGCCAATGCTCGCCTGATAGCTGTTATTGTATGCAAACACACACGGAGGCAGATAATCCTCCCAAGAACCCCCAAACTGTAATATACAAGCCCTGAGCATATCCTCCAAAAGCTGGGTCAGTCGCTCTGACTGTCCGTCAGTCTGAGGATGATACGCCGTACTAAATTGCAACCTGGTGTCAAACTGTTCCTGCATTGCCTCCCATAGTTTCGAGGTCAATCTGGGATCTCTGTCCGACATAACGGAAATTGGCACCCCATGAAGTCTAATAATCTCCCGCTCAAAAAATATGCTCAGTTGGGGAAACATGTATTTCATCGAGATTGGAATGAAGTGAGCCGACTTCGTCAGTCTATTAATCACTACCCAAATTGCATCGTGACGCCTCGATGTATGCGATAGCCCACTAACGAAATCCATAGTGACATGTTCCAATTTCCATTGTGGAATGAGCAACGACTGTAATAATCGACCGGGTCTCCTGTGCTCAGCCTTCACCTGCTGGCAAATGTGACGACTCCTAACGTACGCACCTACGTCAGCCTTCATCCCTGGCCACCAAAATAGTCGCCTCAAATCATTGTACATTTTGGTCCGACCAGGATGACCTGTGTAACGAGACCGGTATGCATCCTCCAGAATTTCGTCCCGTACTCCTGATCCGCAGGTATCCACAATCTCCCTCGGTATCTCAAACACCGATATGTGGTTTTTGTCCAATCAGTGCATTCCGGATTCCGTGACAGACCACTGACCCGCTCATAGAGCCCATCAGCCCTCTGACACTCGACAACTCGTTTAATCGATACGGTCGGTATCCTCATCTGACAACAAATGTGTTATTCCCCCGTAGTCAACAACTCGGCCATCCACATAACTGATGTTGTCTGTAATAAGCCATGCTCATGTGTCATCCATCGCTGCAGAACAGTTTGACTGTCGAGTCCACTCCTCTCAATGCGTTTGCTACGACGTTCGCTTTGCCAGGGTGATACTCAATAGCGAAGTCGTAGTCCTTCAGCAACTCCAGCCATATTCGCTGGCGCTTATTCAGATCCCTTTGAGTGAAGATGTAACGTAAACTTTGGTGATCTGTATACAACACGAATCGCTCTCCATATAGACAGTGCCTCCAAGCCTTCAATGCAAAGACGACCGCTGCAAGCTCCAGGTCGTGCACTGGATAACTTCCCTCGTGGGGTCTCAACCGTCTGGAAAGATAGGCAATTGGTCTACCACCCTGCATCAACACACATTCAAGACCAATGCACGATGCATCTGTATATACCGTCAAGGTCTTTCCCGACTCTGCAATGTCGATATTGGTGCAGATGCCAATCTCTGCTTCAATTCACAAAAGGCCTGCTCACACTCATCTGACTAGTCAAATCTGACATCATTCTTAGTCATTCTCGTCATCGGTGCTGCAATCGAGGAAAATCCTGCACTAATCGCCGGTAGTATCCGGCCAGTCCAATGAAACTTTGTATATCAGTTACAAACTCAGGCGTCTTCCAATCAATGATCGCCCTAATCTTTTCTGAATCCACTGAGATACCCTGCTCACTGATGACATGGCCTAAGAATCTCACCGAACTTAGCCAAAAGTCACACTTGCTAAACTTAGCGTATAGTCGGTGCTATCTCAGTGTCGTCAAAACTGTCCTAAGATGTCCCTCGTGATCCTCACGAGTCCTGCTGTAGATCAAGATATCGTCGATGAACACGATGATGAATCCGTCCAAATACGGCCTCATGACCCTGTGCATCAGGTCCATGAAAATCGCCAGAGCGTTCGTCAGCCCAAACGGCATGATCGTGAACTCAAATAACCCGTATCTCGTGCTGAAAGCGGTTTTCTGGATATCCTCTTCTCGAATCCTCAACTGGTGATAGCCTGAGCGAAGGTTAATCTTCGAGAAGAATCCGACACCCGTCAGCTGATCAAACAGATCGTCAATCCTAAGAAGTGGGTAACGGTTCCTCCTCACAGTTACCTGATTCAGCCTCTATAGTCGATGCACATCCTCATCGTACCATCTTTCTTCTTCACAAACAGTACCGGAGCTCCCCAAGGTGACATAATAGGGTGAATGAAACCCTTCTCCAACAGCTCATCCAACTGTCGTCTCACCTCCTCCTGCCATGCTGGTGCCATCCGATAAGGTCGACTGGCAATCGGTTGCGTCCCTGATATCGGCTCGATTATGAACTCAACAGCTCGTGGCCGTGGCAATCCGGGTAAATCATCAAGAAATACATTGACAAAATCCCTAACCACCAGAACGTCCTCAATCCATACCCCCGTCCGAACCTCCAGCTCAATTATCACCGCAAACGCCTCCATCTCCTGCGCTGTAGCTAGTCAGCCTCTCGTGATGGGTAAGTCAGTTGCCAATCCAAGTAATATGAACTCCGGTATTCTAGGAATGCGAAACTCTATCATCTTATCGTAACAGTCTATCCGTGCATGATAGGATGGTAACCAATCCATCCCGAGTAGTGTGTCAAACTCTAAGTACTCTAATACTCGAAGATCAGCCGGTAGTTGATGTCCCTCCACCTCTATCATCACGTCTCTACATATTCGGTTAGGGTATATCTTATCCCCAGCAGTCGTACTGAGGACAAGATGTGGGTCTAGTGTCTGTGTAACTAACCCTAACAATCCAACAATAAGTCCAACGAGAAACGATAACGTGCAACCAGAATCAAACATAACATGCATAGGGTGACCAAATATAAGTAACATACCTTCAACTAGCTGTTTAGTCGCCCCGCTATCTGGTTGTGCTAACGCATGCGCTCTATTTCTGGCCTGGTCTGACTCCCGCCGTGGCGATAGTGGTACTCGGCAGTCAGCCCTCAAGTGTCCCCTCTGCCCACATCGGTGACATCTACGGCTCTTCAGTCTACCCGTTTGTCCGTCTTCAGATCTCGGAGCCGGTCTACCAGACCCCTATCATGTCCCCCCTGATATCGACCCTGACGGTTCCCCTGTAGCTGTGACATCTGTCGATCCACTAGTGCTGAGGTGATATTATGAACTGGCTGTGGCTCCTCATATCGGAACTGACTGCCCTTATAATCGTTCCGGCGGCCCTTCTCCAGTCTATCATCTCTCCTGCCACTATCCGGACGACCCATATGTCTCTTTTGTCTCTGACTCGACCCAGAACTCTGCCCTGTCTGTACCTCCCTACCAGTCACACGTCTGCCAGCCCTATGCAGTATGTATGTCTCCTGAGCCAATGCCTTGTCAAAGATCTCATGCAGAGTCGTGGCTCCAGTCGAGACAACTACTGACGCAATCCTGTCATCAACCCCTCTGGTGAAATAATAGATTTGTAAGCGCTCTGTCCCGGCGACATCTAGAGAGAACTGAAGCAAATGTCGGAACCTCTCCATGTACTGCATCAAGGTCCGATTAACCTGTCTCAGGGCCAGGAACTCCTCCCTCAGTCTCAACCTAACCTCCATAGGTATGTACTGATCGTAGAATAGCTCCTTAAACTCAGCCCATGTCGTCGGTTCCGGATGAGTATCCGTATATGTCGTCCACCAAACTGTCGCATGCCCTCTCAAACAAGCTCCTGAAAGTCGTGCCTGTACAGTCTCATCGTTTTTCATCAGCTTATGGAAACGCTGATGGGACACTACCCATCTCCCTGCAACCTCAGGGTCACAACCGCCGTAAAAGAATCTAGGCTGAAACTTCAAAAACTTCCTCAATAACTTCGCCTCAGGTGTCAGTACGAATGCCGATGTAGTAATTGTATCAGCAGTGAGGGTGGCAGTAGCCTGATCCGTCGTCGTGAGTGGAGGCGTAAGAGTTGATGTCTCCAAAGGAACAACAACTGCAGTAACTTTCTCTGTGGGTGCCTCTTCCACTACCCCCTGAACTGGTGTCTAGGGTACCACCTGAACAACAGATATCTCCACCGGTACGGTCACAGCTACTGGCTCTCTAGCTGAAGTGAGTGCCGCCAGTACCGCGATCTGCTCTCGTAATAGCCGTAATACCTCGGTCATCTGTGTCTCCTGGGTCGAAAGTCTATCCTCCACACTCGCCGTAACTGGGACATCCCTAGCCGCATCGCTAGTCTATCCAGTCTCAAAAGGCGTACCAGACTGTCCGTCTATAATCTGCATCGAGAATGTGCGCCGGATCAGTCTCGAAGTATATACGTATATCATATAATAAAATGAAAATATAACACGCATATAAGTTCTAACTCTACCCGCCTCACATCACTTCCTAACGAATGTTCTAAGGCAATAACTTTGAGTTTCCACATCTAAGTTCATTGACTAAGTTTTATTATCTTAGGACTTCCTCTTTGCTCTGATACCAACTGTGGCGGCCCTCGACGCCCCGGGGTGACGTGTCTCCGTGTACTCCTTGCCAGCTGGCCCTACTACACGTGTACGACACCTGCCCGTCCTATTTCTGTCTCGAAACTCATATCCATTTGTGTGTACAGCGTATAAATGACATATTCAGCGGAAGTCGTACTTAAATGCAAGAAATATTAATAATCAATTTAACAAATCCTATTGTGGAAAACCCTGAAAAGTACTTTGTATAAAGGTAGATAACTGTACCATATAAGGTATAGCCATGTACAAGGTCATAATACTCCTCCGTTCCCAAAAGAATTAAAATATCAAAACAAAACACACGTACAAGTAATCCTCAACGGTAGGCAGTCAGAGGTAGTCGCCTAAGATCCCCTTGCCCTTACTTGTACTCGGATCTGCACTCAATCATCACAGAAGAAAATGGATGACGAGTCCAGTCAGTAAAATCCCAATGAACTCCTCTGAGCATTCAAATAAACAAGTGGAATTCAACAAATACTGTTAAATAAACATGCGGAATGTAAACAGACAACTCTAAGTAGGGCATCGCATGCATAGATAACAATAAAGTGCAAATGTATGCGGAATTTATGTGCCAGTTCCAGTCAGACTAAACCATACTTCGGAATACCCTTCCAGGATCCCACTAGTGGGCGCACCCAACAAGCTATCACCTGGTCCCTCTCGGTGGCCGGCGTAGACCTACGACGGATCGACACATGTAGCAGTTCATTAGCTCGGGTCGTTATCCACCGAGAACTCCTGATACACATGCTATGGTCTAGAATGCATAGACACACAACGAAAAATCCGGTGGGAGTAAACCAACCGTCTAAACAATGACAAGATATAGATGTAATAAAGACCACAAGGAATACTAGAAATGAATGGAATATGAAGCGAAATAAATACTGAGAGTTTTTCAATTGGGTTTTACAAACCTCACAACGCACTCCAATACCCCGTAATCAATCCCCGAGTCCAAGTCCACTGGGTCCTTTGTCGCCAATTGATCACCCGTGTCCACTTATGTCCTTTTATCAATAATTTCGATTTAGCATGACAATTTACGACCAATTTTTAAAATTTAAGGCCAAATTGTCCATTTCGCGCTTTTTCGAGGCAAATGCCCCGCAAAAGTCGCGTCCGACATTGCCACATATGTTATTTTTCATAGAAATTCATCAATTTCTATTTATTTTATTGAAATATATTTTTTTGAAATTTTTCCAATTTTTTCGAAATTTTTTCCAATTTTTCTTTCCTTTTTTTTTGTAAGTCTGGTTTGGGCGGGTCGGACCCGACCCTGGACCAGAACTTGTCCAGGCTCGGCCCGTGCGCGCGTGTGCACCATCCTAACCCGATCGAACCAGTTCTCTGGTTCGATCGGGAATTTTTTTTTTCCTTCTTGATGTTGGGTAGGGGTTGCTCACCACCCCAACCCAGTGGAATCGATGGCAGGGGAGACACCCCCGCCATCACTACCTTGACCTGGTTCGGCCTCCATGGCCGAACCCCCCTCTCGGCCACCATGACCAAACCACCGAGACCCCCAACAGAAACCACTAGGACTCACCTTGATCGTGACGTTTCCACTCTCTCTCTGCTTTCCTTTCCGGCTTCTTCTTCTCCTCCTCTCTGTTCCTTCTTCTCCTCTCTCGACCTACCAAGTCGGTGTGTGTGTGTGTGTGTGTGTGTGTGTGTGTGTGTGTGTGTGTGTGTGTGTGTGTGTGTGTGTGTGTGTGTGTGTGTGTGTGTGTGTGTGTGTGTGTGTGTGTGTGTGTGTGTGTGTGTGTGTGTGTGAGAGAAAAGGTGGTGGATATGATAAGTGTTGTTGACTTACTTGCTTGACTCCAAAGTGTAACACAGTTGGGAAACTTGCCCGTGTTTTCGGGTGTTTCGACGCCCGGTTTCGCGTCCGAACCGCGATATACGCGTACCGCCGCGTCACTAGCCACCTAATACCCATTCCATATTAGTTACTTGGCCAATTTTTATTTAATTTGTGTGTTTTAGTTCTCTCGACCTAATATTCGGTCCCGTCAACTACCCGGTACCCACATCGACACGCATATCGAGGTGAATACAGTTCACACAATCTCACACGTATTGTTATGCAACATACACACATGCAATGTATTTCAATCAATTGCACCGCAAATAAGCATCCAACACACAATAACTATCATACCTAAGTCCCCGTGTGTCATAGCTTACCGCGACGTCCATGTAGATCTGAGCTAGCGTCCACGTCTGTAAATTCAAGATAATTAACGACATTAATAAAATGGTCGTTACAGTTAGTGATGGGGAAATCACCGTCGCTAACCCACCACGTGACCCTCTGCAACATTGCCATGTGGCAGATGAAACGCCACACGTGGCTGCAATTGGGCGTAATTTTTCCCTCTTAAAGATTAGCGACGGGGGTCTACGCTATCCCCGTCGCTAATCTGGTTAACAGGTCAACTGACTCCCCCCGTTGCCAATTCCTCACTATTTAGCGATGAGAAATAGTATGTCGCTATTCCTTCCACTTTTTTTAGTGCATCTGAAGGTGTGTCTTCTCTTATCTCGAAGCCAATGCACTTTGGTATGTATGTGGGCGTGACTTTAGAGGGAAGGGATTTGATAAAGTTGGGAATGCGATGTTGATAATATCTTCTAATAACGAAGTGCCACGTGTACAAAGAGTAATCGTAAGAGAGCAAAAGTGTAAAAGTATGTTCTACATCATACACGTGTCGATGCGTTGCTATTGGTAAATATTAGGAGCGGGCAAACCGCAGTTTGGTAGTGAAAACCATCAAACCGCCCCCAAATCGGGGGTTTACACTTTGACTATTTTGCAAACCACCACTAAATTGCAACCAAATCAACCGCAGTTTTCGCAGTTTGGTTGGCTTGGTTTTGCGGTTTTCTTGCCACACATTTTCAACAAAAAAGTCACACATTTCATACAAATCCATACATATCCATTGACAAAACATGTGTTCATACATGACCATCCACCAAAAACACAATGAAACACGTGAACTCAATCAAAATTATTAGTCTAAGTTCATTTCAAAAGTTAAAACAACATGAAAATGCTTCAACTCTATTCCGTTTCATTCCAAGTTTGCGAGTGTTTTTGCGGTTTGGTGAACCACGATTTTTTTAATGAAAACCACCACCAAACCACTACTATGTAGTTTTCAAATTTTTTAAACCACCCACAAACCGCTAGTTTAAAAAATCAGATCAAACCAAATCATGCAATTTGGACAGTTTTGATAGTTTTGCGAAGACCGTCGTCAACCCTGGTAAATATTATCATGTCACATTCCCAACTTCACCATATCCTTCCCTCGACTTTAGGTGGGCACGTAGTTTGGATTTTGGACGCGACGTTCTTTTGAAGGAAAATATTAGGTGACGATTCAGAGAAAGAAAGAAACGTCACATGGTCGAACCACCGCGCACCCGCTCCGCACCTACGACTCGCACCAACATGCCATAATTGCAAGCCACGTTTGAGAAACCAAAGAAAAAGCCAACCTACCCATGCCACTGCGGTTGGTGAGTGGGACCATCGCGGTAGAGATGTTGCAGGCCCCACCTGCCAAGCCCACGCCTACATTACGCGCTCACCAACTTATAGTGGGGTGGGCCACCCAAACCTCCGAACCATAAATACCCCTCCACTCACCTCCTCTGCCCTCCAAGACATCCATTCCTCCATCAATTATCGATCGATATCTTGTAAAATTAGACCAATTCAGAAACATCAACAATGGCGACCCAAGCAGATCAGCAAACCCAATCGGGAACAACTGGGCACCAGGAAGTCAATCACAAGAGTCTGTTGCAGAGTGATGCCCTTTATCAGGTTAATTAATTAAGACTAGAAGTTGATACAATTAATTTCTCATGTTGCATTTGTTAATGTTAATGTTTGTTTGTTTTTTTTGTTTTCAGTATATTCTTGAGACCAGTGTGTATCCGAGAGAGCCGGAGCCGATGAGGGAGCTGCGAGAGATCACAGCCAACCACCCATGGTGTGTTTAATTAGTGTTATAAATATGGACTCAGTGATCAGCTGTATATAATATATATATATATGTTTATTTGATCAAGAAAGAAGAGTTTTTTATTTTGGTACTAATAATTAAATTAAAGAGGCGTGAATTAATTGTTGGTGTGTAGGAACCTCATGTGCACCCCTGCTGATGAAGGGCAATTCTTGAACATGTTGCTCAAGCTCATCAACGCCAAGAACACCATGGAGATCGGTGTCTACACTGGCTACTCCCTCCTCGCCACCGCCCTCGCCCTCCCTGACGATGGCAAGGTATATATAGCACTATATATAGCACACACCCAATATTATTAAGTTCGTACCATTTTTTTTATTTTTATTTTTGATAATAGTTGGTGTTGGAACTTTTTTTTAACCTCTCCTTAGCTTAAAAATCTGAATATTGCTATGAAAGTTAATCACGACACCCTAACTCCATGACACTGCAAGAAATAAAAACCAACATATTTGAAATTAGTTGACCAAACAGGTCTCACAAAACCTTACCACTATTATGCTAATTTCATTGACGCGAACCAATATATGGCGCGCCCTTTCTTACTCGAGTTTGACTAATCCCACACAATAGTTAGACAAACAACCTAACCTTAAAATCTTCTAGTGAAATTAAAGGAATATAATGTAGTAACCACAATTTCGACCTACAACTTTCGGTCTCAGTTAGAGTTACCATGCTCCTTTAATTACCATTACACCTCACCCTGTGAGAGCAATTATTAGATTGTCTTAATAATTTATTAATTCGTTGATTTGGACGAATAATTGATCGATCTGAGCTGCAGATCTTGGCGATGGACATCAACAAAGAGAACTACGAACTAGGCCTCCCAGTTATTCAAAAGGCCGGTCTTGCCCACAAAATCGATTTCAGAGAGGGCCCTGCTCTCCCCGTTCTTGATCAAATGATCGAAGACGTAAGTCCTCCTAATTATTCATCAAATTCACATCACAAAAAATCAAATCAAATCCAATGAAATCAAACTAACTTGATCAATTTCAACCGTTGGACCAAAAACAGGGCAAGTTCCACGGAACGTTCGATTTCATTTTCGTTGACGCAGACAAGGACAACTATCTCAACTACCACAAGAGACTGATAGAGCTTGTGAAGGTGGGAGGATTGATTGGGTACGACAACACCCTATGGAACGGAGCTGTCGTGGCGCCACCTGATGCGCCTATGCGCAAGTACGTCCGCTACTACAGACCGTTCGTTTTGGAGCTCAACAAGGCCCTCGCTGCTGACCCTAGGATCGAGATCTGCCAGCTCCCTGTCGGTGATGGGATCACTCTCTGCCGTCGGGTCAGCTGATCATCGTATTCATGTTTTGGTGTGGGGCCTGGTGGGTTGGTATTTGATTAAGGCGCGGCCCACTGGATAAAAACCCTTCTTTTATCTTAATTACGATTGAGTTGTTGTTAACTGAATGAAAATCGTTATCATGGGGGACATAATGTTGATTAGTAATTGATACATTACTATGATACAGTCTTTCGATTTTAAAGAATTTTTTTTTTTTTTTTTCTCTTTGTGTATGTGGTGGGAGTGGTAGGTGAGGAAGAGCTATTTCAATGAAGGGGTTGATTTGGATGGACTTCACCTACTTTGGCCGACTTTGGAAATCATATAATAATGAGATTCATTCTTCTCATCCAATGGTTTTCTTTCTTCAAATATTAGGAGTGGCCGATGTGGTTTGGTTTGGTCTTTATTGACTCCTAATTCGCTGATCAAATTGTTTTTTCAAGTAGGGTAGGCACGGTTGGGATCCGACCTAATTAGGTCAACCTAAAAATACTTATGACCGTGAAACGATAATATATAATACTTTTTTTATATTGAAAAATCAAAATATCATTAATCATCAATTGCTCGATACATGACCAAACGTATATAAAATCAACTGTAATAATAAAAGTACATTGACTCGTTAATCATGTTTGTTTAAAAGAGTTGTTATAATTTTGGGTGTGAATGTGACTGTAATATTTAAACAATGTTACAATCAGGGACTGTTATCTACAAACATTTGGAATGCAAGACATGCAGTACACAAATATCATTAAAACCACAACAGAAAATAAAATTTTCAACGAATGAAGAAAACCTAAGACTTTCAATAATGAAAGACAAAATCATGACTTCCAACAAGGGAAGACAACAAAAAATTTCACTGAGGGAAGACAAACCAAGACTTCCAACAAAAGAAGACAAACTACTTAAAAATAAAACTAAATAAAAGGACCAATCCAGCAGTTGCACAGATCCACGAACATTCGTTGAGGAAGATGTACCGTAACAAGAATGACTCCAATCTTCACAGATCTGCTTTTTATTGAACAAAGAAAACACAGAAAGATGTATTGATTGAAACCAACTCTGATCAAAAGAGAAGATCGCTGGTGGTTCAAGATCTAAAATCACGAGATAGAACTAAAAAAAGGAGAACTTAGTTTTAGAGTCGTCGCCTTTTGTAGATGTTGCTTCAATATAACTTTAAAAGACTAAATCAATGATATATATATATATATATATATATATATATATATATATAGTTCATTTTCATACATTTAATCATTTGACAAACATATGGTAAAAAGGTTGTATTCATATTTCATTCGCATGCCTAACTTAACCTCATAAAGTTCATTTAGTAAAATCAAACCTCATGGAATAAGAAAATGTGATTTCATACATTTAATCATTTGACAAACATATGTATGTTGAAGAAAAAATCTAATAAGTGTCATGCGAAGGAACTTTGTTGCTCAAAACCCATTTTAATTCCTTAATCGGGATCACCGACGCTTGACGTGGGATCTATGCGTGAACCTTAACCTCATAAAATAAAATTTCCTAGTGTTATGTAAGACTTACTAAGTCGTTTGCACGGTTGTAAGAAAATCAAACTTCCAACTATGGAATAAGAAAATGTAAAACTTCCAAAGAGAGAAGAAACTAATTATTTAATAATAATAGGGTAGCCGAAGAATGGGGGTTCGGCCTCCCTGGCCGAACCCCATGACCGCGGTGGTGATGGCAGGGGTGCCTCCCCTGCCATCGGCTCCACCGGGGTTGGGGTGGAGAGCCACCCCAACCCATCACCGGAGGAGAGAAAGAAATTAAAAAAAAAAAAAAAAAGTTTTCTTCCTTCCTCCCGATCGAACCAGTCGATCGGGAGGAAGGAGGTGCAAAAACCTAATAGAAAAAATATCGATCAAGAAAGCTAGGACTTTACTTTGTTGTTGTGAGTATACCCATTGACAAATTTCATTCACTCTTATATCACATTTGATTTAATTCAAACACATGTGTAAATGAAGATATAGAGTTGAAGATTTGACTTTGTGCAATGCCTTGACAATCCATCCTTGGTATTTCTTGTATATCTAATAAGTGCAATGAATTTTGAAGACTACTATTTTGGTTTTCCACACTTCGATAATCAATATTACTTCTTTAAATTTTTATAATGGTAGGACTAGTGTAACTTATCATTAGAAAAGTGGTGTCTAGGTTTAATTAATACGTAGTTAAGTCCGCGTGGAATGATTAGGGCTTAATTAAATTAGGTCGGGCGGTGCCCTAGATTAGGAGAAGAACTATTTATCGATCTCATATCTAATCCAATTTGTTTAATTTGACGAACAAAAAGGAAAGCGATATCATTGGAGCCACTGCCGATCAAAAGAGAAGATGAGCGACTCAAAAATTAATCACAAAAAAGAATCAAAAAATAAGAAAGCGAGCTTTTAGGATTTTGGAGGAGGCAGCTCAACCATCAATTATTATATTTATAATCAAGAAAGTTTTTAGTTGCTCTGAAATAGAACTTTTGAATTTACAAAATCTAGTTCAAATAATTTAACTTAACGATTTTTTAAAAAATGTGCGTGCTTGACTACAAAATGATTTAATCAATTTAAAAAAAAAACAAAAAAAAAATTTATATTTCATATCATATATAATTATGTCATCAATAAATGAGGGAGGAGAATTCCATTCTCTCTAATCAATAAAAAACTAAAGGTTTGTAAGTAGCCGCCTCGTCCAAATCATAAATTTCATTTTAAATATATCAATTGGCACCACCACTTGCTCCCCTTCCATGCATGCAGCTACCATCATTCAAGTTCATCTCCACTTTTATTGCTTGTGCATGGATCTGCACTTACAGCTGTTAGTTTGATAGTTTTTTATCAAGTTATCTTTTCCAATATATATTTGTCTTCCAATGTTGGAAGTTTGTGTATTTGTCATCCCTTTTCGAAAGTCTTTATTTGTCTTTCCTTGTCGGAAGTTTTATTTTTCATCATGATTTTAGTATGTTTGAGTACTGGTGTGTTCCAAACGTTTGTCAAGAGAACAATCACTAATTGTCACACTGATCCATTGTTACAATTACAGTTTCTCAAAATCAACTATGTGGTAGTTGAATGTTTAGATGAACAATTAGGATTAACATATCAATGTGATTTTATCTAGGTAATTGATTCTATATCTCGTCCTGTTCTATTAAATGTATTTAGCCTTCATGATAATGATTAAAAAAATTTCTATTTTACTTCAAAAAATAACTAATGGCTTGTTTGCTTCTTCATCAAAGAAAAATAAATAAGAAAGGCTTGTTTGCTTCAGGTGCTCGGATTGGAAATCATGCCATTCTTAAATCTTACAAGTTTTTTTTCTTGGTTCGATTAATCCCGTAAGACTTAATCAGGGGCTCAGTCACATAACTCAAAGGAACCAACATAGTAGAATGTAGCTATTACTTCAAAAAAATCGCAAAAAAATATCAATACTATTACTAATATGTAACAATTCCTTTGTATTTATATATACTAGATCATGCTCTATATATACACTAGATCATGTCACAAGCTTATTATTTAGTTTGAATAGTCAAGTTAATTATATCTAAACACGCGCGACGTCTAAAATATAAGTGTAATTTAGTAAATTTAACAATTCAACTTATTAAAATTTCAAGGTATATATAATAGTGTCAAATCAAGCATACAAAAGTAAAAATAGGTCTACATTCCAAAGTTTACTAATATGGATAATTTACTAAGAATATCAAAATCAAATCTTTGAATAACTAAAATAACATTTAATGAAACATATAAAAACATATAATGAGTTTTTGTTTTTGAAGCCCAACTAGGCGATTGCAAGCTCATAAGGAGCAATTTCGTTGTAGCATCCCCTATCCCTATTAGGGTGATATCCAGCCTGAAACCTTAATTAAGCCCCGGTACACCAGCTAGACTTAACTAGAGCCAGCAACCTTCTCTCAATACCTAATAAACACAACCTATATATCTTGATAATCGAATAATAATTAAAATGAAACGCTGCCGAATTTAAAACTTTTTCGACCAAACACAAGATATACAAAAACCGGCATAAACCTCGGTCGTAAAATCATATCCCCATCGTGTTTATTACAAAACAATAATTCAATACAATATATAAAATAATAGGGAAATCATTATAAACTCCTAATGTTTTTCATTCCTTAGTCGAAGCACACGTCGTTAACCTGAAATGTTAATTGGGGAATAAGCGCTCCAACTTGCTCGGTAAGTGATGCTCATAAACATATCAATAATCAAATAATATCAATACGAATCAATGAATATCAATACGAATCTAAAACATATCTATTCAGACATTGAAATTGATATAACAATAATAAACTAAATACAAATCCAATAGGTTACATGCAAACATACTCGTAATTTGTAAATTTGAGTTTAATTGCGAAGTCGTACTCTCAATCACTCTAAAATACATCCACAGACTCCGCAAGTTGGCCGATAAGGGATTTTGTTGGTTTATTCAAGATTGACTGAGCTGCCAACTTCCAATGAAAATGACGATTAAGGTAAAGCTCCTGCTAACTGAGGATAAAAGGGTGGAATCCATTTCGCATACATGGAAGGACTTCAAGAAAATTGTTCAGCCAAAATTTATTCCCGCCTGAATGATGATCGCCAAAAGGCCAAAACTCATGCATATCCCACAGAGGCTGGGAGAGTCTGTGATTTAGTATATGGGGAGATTTCAGTAGTTGTTGCGGTTTGCTGGTGGAGTTGCTGACACTAACAGGAATCAAGTCCATTTTTTTCTATGAGGGGTTGTTTCTTGCTATCAAGGGCACAGTTGTTACGACCGAACCGAGTAACCTAGATAAGGCCTGTAGGGTTTTGGAGTTCATACGCAGCAGAAAATTCAAAACAATTTTTGAAAAATCCCAACAGGATCGAAAATAAGTTCTATTAAACATGAACTACAAAAGTAAACCATACCTTAATCCATGATCTCCTTATCTGATTGTTCGATTTCCAAGATGTTCAAGTGCGCATCCTCTATCAAAAATTCACACACGAACGGTGACCACAATTTGGATTGCTAGCCTCAAAAGAGATTGAAAACAATTTTCTTTCTCTCCCAAAATCCACAGAACTCGAAAATAGTAAAAACGAAAATCATATTTCGTTTTAGGGTTTCAACCTCTATTTATATGTGTAGATAAGCTCTCTTAAAAAAACTATTCGTAAAACAACTATTGTTTTTAAGTAACTCAAGCAAATTACACCAACGCCCCTATTAATAAGTTATCATATAACAAATCATAAGGGCTTTTATATTATGAATTTTATCATATAAAATTTATTACTCTGGACCAATTAAAATTGTGAAAGCCATTCTTTGTATGTGACCTAATAGGTTCATGTGACGTTGCTAGTGAACCAAAGCCTTTTTAGTACACAAGACATAAGCGATCTCTAGCAAGACATTATGACTACCTAAGTAGCATACATATCAAAATTGATACAACCTAATGAATTACATATATCATATCCTTTATCGTGCGATATCCTTTAATTAAACATAAGGCATGGAAAGTCATCCTCAATGTTCAATCGTACTAGTCTCGATCTTTAGGTAGAATGAAAACATCCAAGTGATGTTGATCATATCAATTCACTTGGACTTGACCATTTAACAGTCTAACATATCGAGGGATTCACTGACATATTTCTCTATACGAGAGGGAAAGTTTTTATCTTGATTACACACCTTCGCATATTATTAACATGATAAACAATCACAATCTTTATAATCATCTGGTTAAAGACAATGTTTGATTGTGTCAAATTATCATGTTCCTAATATTGACGTCTATGGTAATCTCAAGTCGTATGACTAAATGATATATCATGAATAACACCTATGACTTAATCCATGTGGTATTCTCATAGTGGATCGGTACAGTACCTTGTTCCCTAACAAGTATTCATGATCTCGATTTGTATCCCTATACGCATGATCATCACATGACCATCAATCAAGATTCACAATAGTCTTAATTCATTATATTTTATAGTATAATGACCGACTAGGGACATTTAGGATATTTCAACTAATACTCATGGATGTTATCATAAGGTAAACATGCAATCATTTATTAACTATTTTATTAACTGAAATTATAAGATAAACAATGTTTATAGATTGACCTAGGGCACATGCCCAAGCATCTCATATTTGCACTAAGGCCAATCATTCATGTATCTAATACCTAATGACCTAACATGACTATCATGTTTTGCTTGTGGAAGAGGCGTCGCTAAAAGATCTGCAACATTATATTCTGTAGGAATTATGCAAATATTCACGTCTCCCCTCTCAATAATTTCTCGAATGAGATGACACTGTCTTAGTATACGTTTGGATCGGTGGTGCGATTTAGGTTCCTCGGCTTATGCTATCGCCCCGTTATTCTCACAATACAAACAAACGGGGTTACCTATACTTGGAACCATACCAAGTTCAGAGACGAACTTTTTTTATCCAAACCGCCTACTTAGCTGCATCAGACGCTGCTATATACTCAGCTTCTGTTGTAGAATTTGTCATAGTTTCTTGCTTCGAACTTTTCCAGCTCATTGTGCCTTCATTCAAAGTAAACGTATCTAGACTGCGATCTGAAGTCATTTATATCAGTTTGAAAACTTGCATCTGTGTAACCATTTACAACAAGCTCGTCTTCCAAACTTCTATAGACCAAGAACATTTTTTTAATCATTCTCAAGTACTTAAGAATGTTTTTACTACTATTTAGTAACTCTCACCGAGATCAGACTAATGTCAACTTGTTGCACTCAATGCATAAGATACATCAGTTCGGGTGCATAACATGGCATACATGATAGATCCAATGGCTGATGCATATGGAATCGTATTCATGCGCTCTCGCTCATCATTACTCTTCAGACATTGAGTCTTACTGAGACTTATACCATGAGACGTTGACAACGACCCTCTTTTAGAGTCTTGCGTACTGAACCTACTTAGTACCATATCAATATAAGCACTCTAACTTATACTGATCGACCTTTTAGATCTATCCCTATAGGTTTTAATCCCAAGGATGTAGGCTGCATCTCCCAAGTCCTTCATTGAGAAACACTTCCCTAACCAAGACTTGACACTCTACAAGGTTAGGATGTCATTTCCAATGAGTAATATATCATTAACATACAGTACAAGGAAAACAACCACGCTCCCACTGACCTTCTTATATACAAAAGGCTTATATTCGTTTTTAATGATACCAAATTCCTTAATTGCTTCATCAAAACAAAGATTTCAACTCCAAGAAGCTTGCTTTAATCCATAAATAGATATTTGAAGCTTGCACACCTTCTTAGAGTTCTCAAGATGAACAAACCCTTCGAGTTGTATCATATACACATCCTCAAGTAACTTTTCATTTAGAAAAGATGTTTTGACATCCGTTTGTCATATCTCATAGTCATAATATGTGACTATGTCAATTAGAATTCTCATGGATTTAAGCATGGCTACAGAAGAAAAAAAGTGTCATCATAATCAACACCTTGAGTATGCCTAAATCCTTTTTCTACTAGCGTGCTTTATAAGTATGCACATTGCCATCTATGTTAGTTTTTGTTGAAAACCTCATTCACATCCAATGGTCTTACCACCTTCAGGTAAATCAACCAGGTTCCACACTTGGTTATCATACATGGATTGCATCTCAGAAATTCATGGCACTAAGTCATTTATCTGCCTCAGGACTAGACACAACCTCCTAATAAGTAGTAGGCTCATTTTGATCCATAAGCAACACCTCACTACTATCAGTAATAAGAAATCTAAATCTCTCAAGCTAATGTCTTACCCTATCAGACCTACGCGGGCTTCGCGATACTTGTGGAGGTTCAACTAGTTCAAGACTTTGTTAAGCTCTCACTGGCGGTTGAGTGTTTATTTATGGTTCTTGAACTTCTTCAAGACTTACTTTATTCTCATTCTCGTCTTTTGAAATAAACTCTTTTTTCATAAAGACAATATTTTGAGCAACAAACACTTTGTTCTCAGTAGGATTATAAAAGTAGTATCCTCTAGTTTCTTTAGGATAGCTAACAAATACACACTTGGTAGATTTGGTTGATAATTTTCTGAGATTTTTCGTTGTACGAAAACCTCACAACCCCAATTCTTAAAAAAAGACAAACTTGGTATTTTTCCTAACCACATCTCATATGGTGTTTTATCAACCGCTTTAGAAGGAATACAATTTAATATAAACGTAACAGTTTCAAAAGAATAACCTCAAAAGGAAATAGGAATATCTGAATGACTCATTATAGATCGATCTATATCTAATAAAGTCTGATTTCTCCTATCAGAAACACCATTTCATTGTGGAGTTGCTGGAGGAGTTAACTGTGAGACAATCACATAGTTTCTAAGATGATCATCAAACACTTGGCTCAAATATTCACCATATCAATCTAATCGAAATGTTTTAATAGTTTTACCAAGTTGATTTTGCACTTCATTTTAAAATGTTCGAAACATTTCAAAAGTTTCACCTTTATGTTTCATGAGATACGCGTAACTATATCTGCTGAAATCATCGGTGAAAGTAATAAAGTATTGATAAACAACTCTAGTTATTATGTTTATAAGACCGCATACATAAGTATGTATTGGACCTAATAAATCACTTGCCCTTTCACTGTATCAGGTAAAGGGACTCTTTGTCATCTTGCCTTCTAAACAAGATACATGTTTCATATAATTTAAAATCAAATGAATCTAAAAGTCTATATCTTTATGGAGTTTAGAAATGCGTTTCTCATTTCTGTGGCCAAGATGACAATGTCAAAGCTAGATTCAAATTAAGTTATTTGACTTGAATCTCTTTGTATTTATGTTAAGAATAGGACTATATGTAGACCTTTTCATGTTTAGAATATAATGGCCATCACACAAATCAGCATTTGCATATAAAACGTCTTTACGAGAAATGGAGCATTTATTATTCGCAATAATGAAATTAAAACCATCCAAGTCTAAATATGAAACTAAAACGATGTTTCTACTTAAGGCATAGACATAATAATAATTATTTAAAACTAAAATTCATAGTATCCTACACCCAACGCATCAACCTTTGCTCCATTTCCAACTCTTAGGATGACTTTTTCTTTCTTTAGCTTTCTACGTAGTTTTGGTGAGACCCTGCACATTAATACAAATCTGAGATCCACATCCAGTATTCAATACCCATGAGTCACTAGTAGACAAGTTAACTTCAATAGCGTAAATACCTGAAGCATTAGTCGCACTACTTTTCTTTTTCTTTAGATTTTCAACATAGAGCTTGCAATTTCTGAACCAAAGCCCAGGTGCATGGCAGAAATGACAATTTCTCTCTTTTTCTTTTTCGTTCTAGGACTGTGAAGTAGAAGCAACCTTAGACTTGACTTATTCCATAGGCTTTGTGACAGTCATAACAACCTTGGCAACTTTAGCCTTGCCTTTAGCTTTCTTCTTCATAGGCTTTCCTTTCTAAACCATCAACACATTAACAATGAGTTTCTTAACATTCTGCTCAGCAGTTTTAAGCTTTTAATGCAACTCTGAGATAGTCTTCTCCATATTATTCATATTATAGTTCATCTCAATATGTGAATAACTATCAAAAAATGAATTCATGATCAAATCCGTAGCCAACTCTCGGCATATGAGAAATCCAAGTCTTTCAAGATGGTCGATATAGCCCTTCATTTTCATAACGTGAGGGCTAACTCACGCACCCTCAACCATTTAGAAAGAAGAAAGGTTTTTGACTGTCTCGAACCTTTCTTGCCTAGCCTAATGTTGGAACATTTATTTCGGTATCGTAGCCATATCAAAATGCATGCAATATCAGTTGAGTCTTTGACATGCTTAGTATGTGCATCTTTCACGGCTCTTAAAGCATTGGCTGGTGGTTCCTCAGGAATAGAATCATCCAGGACATACAACTTGCGTTCATGCTTAAGAACAATTCTCAAGTTTCTAAACCAGTCAAAAAAGTTTGTCCCATACAACTTATCCTTCTTAGGGATGGATCGCAGTGACAAATGATTAATGTGATTTGAAGATGTCATAGATATACAACAAAGATTACGCAAAAGTTCATTTTAGTATAGATGAATATACTCCCACTAAATTAACAACGCTCCTAAAAATATTATGTTAATTTAAGTGACTAAAATCCATGTTTCACTTAATTCCAAGGCAGCTAAGACATGACACTTTGAATTAGGTTATTTACGTAGGTACCTATTACCAATCACATCATACGTAACTTTTAGTTATTTTTTTATGAGATTATGACATTTTATATCCTACCATGTTTTATCTCATCTTGTGCTGAAAGCCCAAAACCATTTTGATATATGTATTAAGTCTAACCATTTCAAACAATAGAGTAACCGTTACTTGACTTGCCTCACCAAGATAACACAATACACTCTGCGAAGGCACACCCATATTGATGTGATCGATGCCTTCACAAGCGTTTTAGAATCGATGACACTCGATTTAAGATTTGGAAGAGAGATTTTTATTTGTTTTAGTGATTATAATTTAAACAAAATAAATATCATATATTACAATGCATGTACAATCACTAAACAAGTTAGGGGATTTTACTAATATTGACTATTATACGAATTTCCTTGCGCTACGAACATTAGCTAGCGGCAGTCCCGCTGACCCGTGAGTAGTCGGTAACCGGTCAACGAACGGGGGGTACAGAGGGCAGTGCCCTTCTTTTTTTAGACAACAAATTTCAGTTCTAAAAATTGAAAATCGCATAAGATTTTTCATTATTTTAGTCAATCTAATTGACCAAAATTGCCCCATATTTTAAATCCGAAAAATATTAATTAAAACGTTTATAATTAATTTGGGCCTACCTTTAGCTTAATATCTTATCATAATCCAATTACAATTTAACTTACTTTGAGTCCTTATCCAATACGAATGTGACGACCTCTTCTCAAATTAGGGCACCGCCCAGCCTAATCACGTTATTAAGCCTTAATCTCACCATATAAGACCTAACAAGGGACTAGTCAGCCTATCACAAAATCATTTACCTACTTATTATTTATTATTTGTTTTGAATATAAACCTATACTTATCCTATGTCAATTCATAAATCAGAGTTAATTAAAATTTTGTTTACTTAAAAGTTTATTCAGAGGAAGTCTTAACAATCTAGTTGAAGCTTATAACATGAGTCCTAACAATTGTGGAAAAATCAGGGAATAAAGATCACATGTATATGATGAAACGACGATATATAATATCATGTGTATGGTCAAGGTACTACTCACTCAACCCATAATATACAACCCCAAAAGTATATCATATACATATAAAAGTAATACATAAAAAATCAGAACCTACAAAATCGGGTGTAGCAGTGCTCCATTGGCTCAGAGGTAGTAGTCAGTCTTCTCTTTGGCTAGTCTGCTACTCGATGGATCTGCACCAACCGTCACAACTAGATGGTGAGTACAGGAAAATAGAAAGTAATATTGAGAGACATTTGTTCACATTCCCAATTATGCAACAAGTATCAAAAAACATGGTAATAGCAACTATGCTGAAAAGAGAACATGCAAAGAGATATTTCAGCTAAACAACATGAAACGAATACAAGGCTAAGTAGAAATGATCTAGAGTCGGTCGGTCGTGATCTTCATCACATCAGCCTTTTCCACTATATGAGGATGTAGCTGAGCTCTACATCAATGTGAAGGTTTGAGCAGTACTCTTACCTTTATAACCTTTTACTGGTGCCAGTCACCTGCGATATATACTTGCCAACAACCCTGGGACTCATTTCCCGTGTGTTGTGCAAGATAGTAGAGAGATCCTGATCACCCTGGAAGTCTTGTGACCCCGTATGTCCGACGGACCTCTATAATGTAATGACCTTAGATACAAGAACCACTTTCATATTTCAAGAAATAACATGATTTGAGAACTCAATAAAGCAACTGTATATCTAATGCACAAAGGAAATAAATTACAATACTATGTAACACCTACTTAATAGCATGCTATTTCACTGACCGCATGTATTAACAATCAACAATGACATTGCACATGATTTGGAGTCAATGAAATCATTTGATCGACAAATTATACCATGAAAGCAACCTTTTGTAATGAGAAAGAACAACAAGTCATGGAATATTGAACACAAAGGCAAATCAGTCCAAATGACTGGAAATGAACAAGTAAATAGGAATGAAATGTAAATAAATATCTCAATCAGTTTACTTACAATCCACGCAATTTCCTAAGCTACTCCGGTCTCCCAACACCTCGAAGCTCGTATTTGAATCCCTGAAACACTTTCCTAGTTTCCTGATATCAAACTAATCCAAATAAGTCGGATTTGAGTCAAGTCCCATAGGTTAAGGAACCTTAACCCAAAACAGCCCTTTAAGACAAAACAACATTGAAATTCTAGTCTTATATTGCAGCGCGATTTTAGGCATGAGATTGTCCAAATATCAAAATCTTACACCATTATAAATATTGTTGGTCTCTATTTTAGTTTTCCAAAAAGGTTTATTTTCCAAAATTCCGATTTAAAACGAAAGAAATATCATATTTCTACTAAACATAGCTCTAATTGAAACCTAATTCGACTAGCGAATTTAGAAATTATATTTCTCCCGATCTATAGTTCCAAAAATTGTGAATTTTGGTCAAAAGGTAGCAACCACAACTAATAACAACATACTAAAAGATCATATCATTTAGGTAAGTAGGTTGGGAGTTATGCATTTAACAATTTTAGTTTCAAAAATCTTCTACTGCATTTCAGCACCTACTTTATAGCACTTTTGGACATGAAGACATTTGAATTACAACATCTTCAGTTAAGCAAAGTTGTTCCCCTTTGAGTAAGCTTTCAAATGCTATTAGTTAGAGTCGATTAGGATCTAAAATTAGCAAGTTATGACCAAATTACATAGACTAATCCCTTATACAACATGCATAAATTCAGTTTTGGTCTGACAACTTCAAAAATTCATATCTTTATGATTTCAAAACCAAATTAAGAACTTTAATATAGCTGGATTATCAGCTTGAAATGAGGAATCCAAATATATAAACCAATTACAAAATCTTAATCATCTAACCTCTGAATTAGACCAAAAACCAGAACGAGTTTCAAGTAAATAGGGAGATATGTACCTAGTTTGATGAACACCTAGCTTAACATGATCTCTACTTCACCAAACACACTTTGGTTGTTGGTCTTCTTCTTCCTCCAACCCTTCTCCTTCTCTCCAGCAAGTTTCCTTCTCGATTAAGCAAATGAAATGAAGTTGACTTGGTTGTATGAGTTGATTACTAGATTTATATAGTAAGTGGATGTGGTTGATTAATAACCATTGATCTCATTGTACACACGTGTCTCGAGGCTCATCTAGTGATACACCTATTAACACATGTTTCACTAACTCACGCTATGCGAGACCAATATGTAACTCCATTGATGTTGAGATGAGTCACTACGTGTCTCGATGAAAATTAAGTGGCTATTGCTTTAACTTACTAACTTAGCTTCATTAAGTGTATAATCAACCATAGCCATGTATAAATCACTATAAAAGCTATATATAATCATACGCCAACTTACCATATCACTCTCAAAGTGGCGGCCCCAAATTTCAAGTCGCCTTGCTACCCACCATGTCGCATCCCACGTCACCAAGCCTTGTCACGTCATTGCCCGCTTATCCTTGATGTTCTGCGACCTACCTCACTACTTACACTTTTCCATTTAATCCTAACTTAGCTAATTAATTTCCATTTAATCATCAGTGATTTCATTATCACGTTAATCAATTTATCAAGTTATAATGAAATTTTACAGCGGAAGTCTTAATTTAAGTTATACAGTTTTCAACAATCCTAAGTAGTGGAAAACCCGACAAAAGATATCATGTATATATCAAGGCGAGTTACGTATAACAAAAGTTCCATATACATGTAATCGGTGTTCTATGGTCCCCAAAACATAACAAAAGTGAAATAAATACATACTGATATCACACACGAGCTAGCTGCACAATCTCAAAGGTAGTCGTCCAGTACCTCCTTACCCTTGCCCTTGCTCGTCGAAGGATCTGCACTCAGTCTCCCAAAAAATATAATGACGAGTCCAATAAGTAAAATCCCAAGAGAAGTTCACACAATATTCATGAAATAAAATTGATAAACTAAGAGACATACGAATATAACACCTGGGAATAATATATCATATTCTCATGAATGTAAGCAACACACGACAAGCAAATGCAGTAGCGTGAAATAAATAAACAGCATATACCAATTAAACCAGTTTCGAAATAAAACATTAATCAGTAAACATCCGTATAATCACGAGAAAGCACAGACCTACACCAGTCAGGAATCGATAAATCAAATAGGAACCACGTATATACTTACATGCTTACATTGGCTAAACCCCAACTTCAGTAAACGGCATGGTCCATTCTCGACGCTGTTACACATCAGGACCACCCTAATCCCTCCCGATACTCGTAGATATATTCTACTGTCATCGACACGAGCACTATCACAAGAAACTCGTGTATGCGATTTAGCCACAACCAATATATACGCACACCAAAATAGAAGTGAAAACCTCATGTGTGCCCACCAACAGTCACACATGAAAAGCGAAATCGATAAACCAAATCATGAATTTTGTGAGACATTTCAATGGGTTTACGCACCTCAACACGCACTCCGACTCCTCAAGACACCCGAATCTGACCCGACAAGCTCCTCGATATCCGAGCTACGCTACACTAAGTCACTGAAATCAGTTAAACGTGTTTATTTTGTATTCAAATTGGTTAAATATAATTCAAATTGATCTTCCCAAATCAGCCCTATCGACTAAATTAAGTCTCAGTTTCAGTCTTATGTTATAACACATTTTTAGGCATGAAATGGTCCAAATCTCGAAATCTTCCACTAGTACAAAGATCGTTGGTCTCTATCTTAGCTTTCCGAAAAGGTTTAGTTTTCAAAATTTCGATAAGTGATATCATGATTCTACTAAACATAGCTCTAATTGGAACCTAATCCGACCAGTGGACTTAGAAAATATATTCCTCGCAATCTATATTTCCAACAAAATTGATTTTTAGTCAGAAGGCAGCAAACATGCCCAAATACAACATACTAAAAGATCAGCTCATTTGGATAAGTAGTTAGAAAGTTACACCTTTAATAAATTTAGTTTCAAAACTATTCTTCTGAATTCCAGCACCTACCTGTAGAGCACTTTTGGACATGAAAACAATTAAATTACATCTCTAGCTAAGAAAAGTTGTTACCTTTTGAGTAAGCTTTCAAATGCCACCAATTTGGGTCGATTTGGATCTAAAATGAGCTAGTTATGACCAAATTACATCCTAATATAACATGCATAATTCTAGTTTTGGCCTTTCAACTTCAAAAATTCATATCTTTATGATTTCAAATCCATATTAAAAACTTCAATATAGTTGGATTATCAACTTCAAATGACGAATCCAAATATATAAATCAATTGCAAATATTCAATCATTTTCCCTCTGGAATTAGCCAAAAATCAGAAATGATTTCAATCTGATATAAATAGATGTGTACCTAGTTAATGTACCACCTAGCTTGAGAAATTCTCATCAATCTTCCATGGATTCCTTCTCTCCATCAACATCCTTTTTCTCCAGCAAGTTCCCTTGATTCATAAGTTGAAAATAAAAATGGTTTCCTTGCATGTGTTGATCTTATATATTAAGGTAATATTGATTCCTAGCCATTGATCTCCATGTATTTACGTATCTCGAAGGTCATCTAATGATCCACACCTTGACATGTATCCCACTAACTCCCACTAACCCAATCAAAGTGACATTAATTTGCTACTCACATGGTTCCTAGATGTGTCAACACGTATCTCTAGGACAATTTCATGGTTTCTAATTTAAATAACCAAACTATAGACATTGATTTATTTGATTCAATTACATTAGCTTAGGCCCATTATAATATATATGGTTAGTGTTTTTATTCACCGAATTGATAAATTTTGTGATCCCTCTGACCCTCGACTACCCGGCACTCGATGTCTCGCGTCTCGCCAAGCAATTTGAGGTACGTCATAGCCTATTGTTTTAATTTGAATTTAGTTAGCTTATTGTCATATTGCCCATTTTAATTGATTAATTAGTCATCTTAACTTGAGTTAGTCAAGTTTCCTAGTGTACTAGTAGTTCGCATATTCGACACCCGCGTTGACACGCCTTTCAAGGCGAACACTCGTTACACAAACTCGCCAGATAGCAACATACACACATGCAGTGCAATATAATAATAATAATTTTTAAACACCACATATACACAACCATCATCCATAAATAACATATTTTTTCGGTTCTCGTGTCCGAATCAACTGCGTTGTCCACGTAACGCCCGAATTACGACCGTTAATCTTCGAAACTAACTATAATCTTAGTTTATTTAATTTGGGTCGTTACACTCTACCTCGATCCCGCGCCGACACTCAACTCGTGGAGCATTCCCACACACGTACCGTCACCTATACGTAAGTAGAAATGACTTAGTAGTCTACACATATACAATGCACTAGGCATACACCACAACTAATATAATATATACCTCGGCCATCTTCCCTCGGTTATGACATATATCTCATTGCGGGTCCCACGTCACGGGTCACTTGATCCTACTTAAGGAGTTAAACTCAAATTAGAAACTTGGGCTGTGACAACGAATTTCTTATATTTCTCACTTATCTTATAGGATCTGTAATTCTTATCCGATTATAAGTTTATCTCCTATTTAATATGAATATACTAACAGATAACCACAATGAGATGTATGATCAAAACCATTTTCGATTCTTATTCATACAAAACAAGAGATTGAATCAAGAAACAAAATATTAATCATGCATTCAACACCAGAATCATATTAATCTAATAATGATTTCTATCATGGAGACATGCTTAATTATTGAACAAAAATGAAATATGTATTCAACGCAGAATCACATTAACCTATACATGACTTCAACCATGAATATAAAAAATTCGCATCATTCAATATCAAAAACATATGTTAATCGAAATATTCTAAACATGAATTCTATCATTGAATCAAATCATGTATATGTATCAAATACATGAATTAACAATATGCTTTAAAATAAATTCTTGATAACAATTATCACAGAATATATATATCATATATACATTAATCAAGATCATGTTTTCACATATATATCATATATACATCAAAGAAAACATGCAAATGTTTAATAGAACCGATCCTAAGGCTCTGATATCACTGTTGGGTTTTGGGGTTCATACGCAGCAGAAAATTCAAAACAATTTTTGAAAAACCCCAATAAGATCGAAAATAAGTTCCATTAAAAAAGAACTATAAAAGTAAACCATACTTTAATCTGTGGTTTCCTTCTCTGGTTGTTCGATTCCCAAGACATTCAAATGTGCGTCCTTTATCGAAAACCTAAACACGAAATGTGACCACAATTTGGAGTGCTAGCCCAAGAGAGATGTAAAACGTTTTTCTTTCTTTCCCAAAATCCAGAGATATTGAAAATAATAAAAACAAAAAATCTTATATCGTTTTGGGTTTCAACCTCTATTTATATGTGTAGATTAGCTCTCTTAAAAAAATTTATTCGTAATACAACTATTATATTTAGGCAATTCAAGGAAATTACATAGACGCCCTTATTAATAGCTTATCATATAACGAATCGTAAGGGCTTTTATGTTATGATTCATTACTTTGGACCAATTAAAATTGCGCAAAGTCATTCTTTATATGCGACACAATAGGTTCATTCGACGTTGGTAATGAACCAAAATTATTTTTGGTACACAAGTCATAAGTGGTCTCTAGCAAGGCATTATGACTACCCAAGTAGCATGAATATCAAAATCGATACAACCTAATGAATAACGTATATCACATCCTTTTGTCGTGCGATATCCTTTGATTAAACATAAGTCGTGGAAAGTCACCTTTAATGTTCAATCGTACTAGTCACGATCTTTAAGTAGACTGAAAACATCCAAGTGACATTAATCATATCAATTAACTTGGACTTGGTCATTTAATAGTCTAACATATCGAGAGATCCAGAGATATAGAGGAAAAAATTCTATCTTGATTACACACCTTCACATATTATTCACACGATAACTAATCAAAATTTTTATAATTATCGGTTAAAGACAATGTTTGATTGTGTCAAATTACAATGCTCATAATATTGAAGTCTATAGTAATCTCAAGTGGAAAGACTAAATGATATATATATATATATATATCATGAATAACACCTATAACTTAATCCATGTTGTGTTCTCATAGCGGATCAGTCCAATATTTTGTTCCTTAACAAGTATTCATGATCTCGATTCATATCCCTATATGCATGATCATCACATGACCATCAATTAAGATTCATACTAGTCTTAATTCATTATAGTTCCCAGTATAATGACTAACTATGGACATTTAGGATATCTTAATAAATACCCTTGGATCTTATCATATGGTAAACATACAATAAATTATAATAAAATAGCAAATAAAAGCATCTATTTTATTAACTAAAATTATAAGATAAACAATGTTTATAAATTAACCTATGGCACATGCCCCAACAAAGGCTTACGAGTGCAGGTTGACTAGAGAGTCGTATCTTATCACGTACCCCGAAAATGGTGCCCTACGACCAGCATTGACACCGACTGGATAGACTTATGAGTAGATTTAAGCAGGATCATGACAGGGACATGAAGAGGAAAAGGAACCACTATCAGGGTCAGCAGCTCGATAGGGTACAGAGTGTTGGGTTAGTTGTACCACAACCACAGCTAACACCATTTTATGTAGTTGCACCTTCTCCGACACCAAATTATACTAGTAGGCATTCACCTGCACCACATGCAATACATCAGTAGAGGGCTACTTAAAGTAAGGTTGGGTATAGCGACAACAGTCAGCAGGGACATACGCAAGCGCCGATTCAGGCCGCATTATCATGGTCTACACGTCTAGTTACTTGTTTTAAGCGCACACAAGAAGGGCACATCAAACGGTATTGTTCGCAATTAGGTGGCGCGAAGCCAGGGGTTTCCAATCTCAGACCAGTGAAAGAGTACATTTCGTGGCTGAACCAAATTTAGAAGCGATGTGCAACCTAGTTGACGGTATGATTTATAATTAAGGTCTTTAGTTGATTCTCAATATACATTGTCTTTGACTTCCAAGCACTTGATAGATGAGTTAAGGTTGACTCCAATAAGAGTTAGTGATTATTCGACCCTTATTATGATAGTAGGAAATACATGCTACCTTAAAAAAAGGTGGGAAAAAAATATGTAAGGATAATGGAATAAAGTAAAGCAGACTCTAAGGAAGCGAAGTGTTGAGAAGACTTATAGTGCTACCGAGTAAAGCATGTATAAATTCCTTTAGCTTTTATGAAAGTACTGAAGTAGTAGTGCTAAATCAGAAGCCCGAGTAACTCTACTTTAGTATCACTAATCATCTATTGTTCAAAACGTTGGTGAAGTCGACCACCACCTTTGAGGACTTGATGATGAATTAAGTGTTATGGGTAGAGATAGAGTGAAACATTCTAGAGGTTAGGTGCAACCGAAGCTTTAACCTTAAAAGATTATACGTCTCAAGGTTTTCACACATCTAAAATCTAGTTCAGATGTGTTAGTGAACGCACTATAGGGAATCTAATGAAATCGGGGACTCCCACAAAATGTGACTACTACGTGTCGGAGAGTGTGTAAAGTTATCGAGATAAAAGTTAAACGACTGACAAATCATAATAGAAAAAAATGAGCATATGAGAATAGAGTGAAGAAATTACTCAAGAGAAAACCTAAAGATAGATAAGGCTAGGTTCATTCAAGGTTTTGAAGGACATCTATCATGTTTTGGGGCTATGATCTTTCAACACTTTATTCCAGTGTTGTTATTAAACTTGACAGTATAAGAGTTGACTGAAAACTCTGCACAAATGATGTTACGTTGTGGGAATGAGAACTTAATGGGAATGTTGGAAACATGATTTGTCATATGCTTGCAAAATAGTCTTAATTGGATTAAGATTCAACACAAAAAATTGAATAATAAATATTGTTTGAGTAGTTCTATCTAGACTTCGAGATGAAATTTCTCCTAGTTGGAAAGACTGAAAAGTAGGGGTGGGCACTGGTTTCCATAAAATTGCCCAAATAGTCCAAATCGTCCGAACCGCGTCGTCTGGCGTAGTTTTTTAAAATTGTGATTTTGGGGTGGTTTAGAAAACTTGAAAACCGCGATTTCGCGGTTTGGTGTTGGTTTTCATCTATGAAAAATCGCGGTTCACCAAACTGCAAAACCACCCCCAAACATAGAATTGAGTTGAAGCTTTTTTAATGTTGTTTTAAATTTGAAAAAGAAGTAAGACTTATAATCTTGATTGAGTTAATGTGTTTCATTGTTTTTTTAGTGGTCATGTATGGATATCTATATGTTTTGTTGCATGTTTTGTTAATGGACATGTATGAAATGTGTGGCATTTTTTTTATTTCTTATTTTTTAAATGTGTCGCAGGAAAACTGCAAAATCAAATCGACCAAATAGCGTAAACCGCAATCGATTTGGTTGCGGTTTTAAGGGTTCGCGGTTTGGGGTGGTTTGCAAAACGACAAAACTGTGAACCCCCGATTTAGTCGTGGTTTAATGGTTTTCACAACCAAACCGCGGTTTGCCCACCTCTAATGGAAATGCCCGAGATTTCGAGATCCTAGTCGCGTTCATTCACGGGACTGTGACGTGGAGATCAGTTCAACGTGGCGTTCTTGGTCAAATTTTGGATGCGACTTAGAAATAGTATGTTTTATACTTGGGTGATATTGTGTATATCATTATTTTATATGTGTGGCGTACAATTAAATTGGTGTGTATCGTTAATTTCATAAGTGTAAGTTCGCCTCGGTACACGTAGAATGTGATGTGATTTGCATGATAGAGGGTGAGTGTGTGCAACGTGACAAATGAGACTGATAAGAGAGAGAAACGTAAATAATAGTTGGGGTTTAAAGCGATAAACTCTAGTGATGTAAAAGATGGAGTGATGTAGTATATTTGGGCGTGGGTTAAAAGTGCGGTGTGGACAAATATGTGGTGACACCTCACACAAATCCAAAACAAAAAACAAAAAGTTAAAATTCATACACACACACACACAAAACCTCTAAATTTTTGACAACTCACCTACGCCTACTTACCCAATCACATCACTCCACTTTTTCTCTCACACTCACTTTTTTCTCTTCTCTCTAAAAACCCCTCTCTCTCCATCTAAAAAAAAACCACTCTCAATCTCCCCTCTTATGCCATCGATTTCAACTCTCTCACTCTTTCATGGTTTCCCTTATCCTCACACACACACACACACACACACACACACACACACACACACACACACACACACACACACCATAACCTCACTCGACCTTACCATCCCTCTCGACTTCTCACACGACCTATCGGTCTTTTTCTCTAGGTGTTCTCACTCACGACCTCTCCTTTAAGGTTCGGTCTTCCCTCACCGGTCCTTCTCTCGGCCTCCCTCTCATGGGCTTCCTCTCGGGTTCCTCGCCGACAACACACCCATCGCCTAGGTAAGTGGTTATTATTGGTGTTTTAAGGAAGAAAATGAGGTGTGTTTAATTAATGCCTTGGGATTTGTGCCGAGATAAAAATATGAATGGCGGGACTACCTCGAGATGTGTCGTGTTTGTGATGATCCTCGATGGCCTTGGGATCCATGTTGATGAGGTGTTGAGCGTAGATGGATGAATCAGGATACACGTTTAAATCACATGGATCTCGAGACTGCCTCGATATGCATGCTGTTTTTTTAAAAAATATTAAGTAAAATAATATGTGTATACGTATATATAAATATATGTATATATATATATTAATATAATGTATTTGATACACATTTTATGTATAATGTATATTTTATATATACAATGTGATCTTTTAAAAAGAAATTAAGTAAAATAATAATCAATTGGTTAGGAAGAATAAGTGCAAAATACAAGAAAATTGGTCGAGCCGAGATTTAACTAATATAGCATGACCCGAGCCGCAACGAATGTGGTCATAATTGTAGAAATTGAGGTAAATGGACAGAAAATATAACCAAAATAAAAATAATTTTTTTGTCTAAATTGAGATTCGCCTCGATAAGTTTGCAATGACGTAAAAGTGTTTTTAAGGCGACTTACATCGAGATCGACATCGTAATGCGTGCGTGACTTGAAATAAATATGAATAAATCTTAAAAATGATAATAATTAAGGACAATTAAATGATTTAGGAAGTCCGGACGCGCCGGATGCGGAGCGATAATAAGGATCAACATTTGGGCGAGATATTGACGTGATTCGAGGTAAGTAAACCAGTAGGAGTATCGACATGATTTCTTATCCATTTTATTTTTCTAAATTCATTGAATTAATGTTGACTCTATTTCCATACCGAGTGACTTAGGGTCTAAATGGTCCAAGTATCGTTGTCCACTCGCTGGTTGAGTAGCCGAGTAGCTCACGTGATTTCCCGTTGAGTTGTAAATACCTTAAGTTGAGCATCTGATGTTGTCATGGCTTCTTTTGGGATTCAGTTCCAATTGCGACTGAGCATCCGGTATTGACTATGACTCCTTTTGGAATTTACTCAAGTTATGGCTTAGATGAGACTGTAGTGACTGAGTGGTTGGTGATACGGTTGAAGTGGCCCGAGGCTCGCCGTACCAGTTGGTGTTACGATCACTTAGTCACTTATATTTTACCTCCGGTCACTTGGCTTTATCGTTGTTCATTATTAGTCTGTCTATTATGCATTTTACTATTTTATTTCAATTTTATTTCATTTCCAGCATGATTTAGAGACTATTGTTTTTTAATTATCTGAAATACTATTAAACCTCCTCTGGATTTACTCACAGCATTGTCTCCATTTTAGTGATAATTGCAGGTCCCTCGAGCAGTAAGGGAAATGAGCCCATGATTGGCGACTTACTCTGAGCTTCTCTCAAAGCCGGCTCTCCTCTCTTACTTGTTGTAGGTCGTTTTTAATATTTTGGTTGTATTTACTCTATATAGTGGTATTTTTTTTGAAACTTAGGTTATTTTGGATTGTGTGCACACTTGATACATGTATATAGATATTTCCCACAATTATCACCAGTTATATACATGAGATCTACTTTACAGGGTTTCCACATATAGGATTGTCCCGACGTCGTGATATTTCTAAACTATTCTCGCTTTAATTATTTATTTCCACTGCGTAATTTGTTTAAACTTGCAAAACTTAATAACAATTCTGATAAGCGACCAAATGATGAATAACTTGAATAAGAGGCTGACTAGGCATGCATTGACTCTACGAGAGTTGACTGGGGGTCCACGTAGGTCTAATGCCGAGCTGGGCCCAGTTCATGGAGATTGGGGCCGTCACGTTAGCAACACGTTAACTACTACCAATATGAGTTTTTACAGCAACTGTCCTTATAAAGCCAATTTTTTGCTTAAGGTCTAAAACACATCAAAACACCTCATATTGATACGAAAACTGGTATGCATGACACTAAGGACTAAGGAAGCTTAGGGAATCGTCGGGCGAGTATTTCGAGGTACGAGCGAGCAGCAAGGATCGAGTTTTTATCGCATTTTTGTAAGTAAACCTACGAGAAAGTCACTTAGCATTCCTTTATTTTCAATACATTATACATGTTTCATATTGTCATTGCACCAATTAGGCTTGCTAGACCACTCCATTCTCGTGTGTGTCAATGTATGGTCGATTGGACAGCGTGACTCTAATTTGGCATCCTGTTGATGACGATTTGAGAGTTGTCGCACGATCTTGTCTTACTTTAGATTACGTGTGAGATTTGTCTTCGTAAGCTGATGATAACGAGAGTAGGCTGGCCATTGGCGTCAAGCTTGCCTCCGTTTCAAAGTTCATGTCCTACGAGGCATTGGTCGAGAGTTTAACTCCCGACCAACAGAGTTTCTCATTCAACCATGAAGTGGAGCAGGGACCACCTCGCCACCAGAGACTTCTTGGTTCAGTTCCTTCATCCCAGAGTTTGGTAGATATACACCACACTCGGGTTCGACATTTTTGTTATCGCTTGCGACTTATATTCATACTTTTACTTTTTCCAGTCTTGATTAAATTACTTATATGAATTGTATTGGTTTTATTTGAATTCTTGTTGAATACTAGCTGAATATATCTGGGATTTACTCACTAAAACTTGTCTCTTTTTAGTGGCAAGTTTCATATCCTACGACGAGCCAAGTAAAAATGGTGTTTGGCTACTACCTCTAATCTACGAGAGCCCCAACTACTACTTTATCGTAGGTGTTTGTATTTATTTACTATTGTCTTTGGAGTTATATTGGGAGATTGTTGTACCAGATACATCTATATATATTGACTATTTTTGTTGACTTATCGCATTGACATGATATATACGGTGTCCTTTTGCCGGATTTTACACGGCGTAGGATTTATTAAACAATCAAATTTTGAAAGACTTCCGCACTTAAATTACAACTAACTGACAATATTAAACAAACAAGTTGTAAAACTCTAAGTACTTAGTTTATAATAACCGGAAAACACCAATATGACTTGACAAATGACTAAGTCGGCTAAGAATTGTCTAACTGGTCTAATTAAACATTCTTTCACATAAATGCTAGAATAATTGAATAAGTTAAGACAATTCGAAAAGGAAAAGATATGTCGCGACTAGTTATGGACAGGCATGCAGGTGACATGGCATGATCTGGTGACGTATCCGACAATCTGACGGTGCCCGATTTGCTTCAGAGTTTGAGGTCGTCTCAATTCTACTTATTAAGATCCATAACGAACTTAGAGGACAACCACTTTTAAGGCAAAACAACTACCGACAAACGGGGGCAAAATAAACACATTCGCAACATATCTAGAAACAAAAAACAGAGACAAGCAAAAGGAAATGCAAAAAAACATATCACTCGAAGTATCATATATATGGAAGAGAATAGAAAACGCGCCCATACTCGGATCAAAGTTTTTATTTATTTATTTTTGTGTCAAGTACCTGGATCAGAGTTATCGGAACACCGCGACACCTATCAAACTTGTCGCGATCTCTTTATATGTCTGTCGCGCTTTAATCTACCATCCTCATATCGTCTTTCTTCCTCTTTCTATGTATTCTCCCTTAGATTTTTGACCTCCTTCTCAAGATTGGTCGCTGCTAAACACCAAGATGAAAAAGAAAGAAAAAAGAAGTAGAAGAAGAGGAAAAGGAAAAAGCAAAAAGAAAGGAGATTTAAGATCATGGGGTCATGGACAACACTTGATGGCGTCATAGCGTGTTGCGGTAGGTTTATTCGAGAAAGCCTTCTACAATTTGGGGAATGCTAGGCGTACATCACAAATACACATTTGAACGCACATCGCGTTTTGATGTGTGTGCGATGTACATCGGGACGCGATCTACTCGCATCTCGATGAACATTGCACGCATGTACATGTAAAACTTTCCTTTATTTTAATGAGTAATTCTAACAATACCATAATCATATAAAATCCAAAAAACGTGCTAAAGAAAATCCATGTGGGGAAGTCCGAGATCATCCGGAACCATACCCGCGTTGCGTGAAGACTTGAAAAAAGCCCTCCATTTCGTCTTACACTTTTTAAAATTCTACGGTTGCCCTTATCAAATGCCAAAAAATAACCCCTCCACTCGCAGAACTCGTAACAATTCCAACCTTTTAATAAGGGTAATTCCGTCAATGTGCTCGGCATTCAACAGGGGTGTATTCAATTGAGATTTTAATAGACTTTTGGTTACTTTTATTCCCTAAAAAAGTTTAGGGGTATTCAATTAAAACTTTTAGAGAGTTTCTAAAAGTTTGGTGTATTCAATGTGAACTTTTAGAGACTTTTAAAAAGTCTCTAAAAGTTTTGGGGTATTCAATTTAAACTTTTGTAAACTCTCTAATTGTAAGGGGTATTCAATTTGTTTAGAAATTTTGTAGATTTGTGGGTTTGGATGACTTTTGGAGACTTTTCACCTAACCCTATATATGTTGAAAGTCTTCTCCATCTCTTTGCCTCCACGAGAAACTTTTGGGGACTTTTTTTTTTCTTCTTCGTCGCCTCTCTCTCTCATCGCGAAATCTCTCTCGCTCTCTTTCTCTCTCTCGGTCGTCTGCTCTCGGTCGTCTCCATCGCTGCCTCGCGTCTCCATCGCAGCCTCGCTTCTCCATCGCTGCCTCGCTTCTCCATCGTTTGCTTCGACGCTATCGGAGGTAACATCCAACGTCTCCCTCTCTCTCGCTTCTCCATCTGTGTAATTTTCTTCTGTCTGTGTGAATATGCTGGAGGGTTCTTGTGTTTGTTATGAGCAGACATGTCCGTGTATTAAAGATGCAACAATGGGAGTGCGAGCAATCATTGTTTAATTTGCTTCTTAATTAATGGGAGTGCTCTCGCTTTGGTTTGAATTCATTATTTGGTTTTCATTTCTTCTTCAAATGTGGTTTCTATGTGTAAGAGTTTACGAGACTTTGGACAACTGGGCAAGTTAATTATTACAGACCAGTTTAATTAAACTGGTCGGGCCACCCAAACATGATTGTAGAGAATCATTGTTGCATCTTTGTTGCAAATTCGAAGTAAAGATAGCACCAATTGACTCAAATTTGAGTCAAAGGAAAGAATTTATGATTAGAATATCTCAAGTTTCTGAATATCTTTGCATATATTTATGATTAGAATTTGATATTACTTTCTCATACTGTTATCAGTTATTGAGCTTCAACATTTTTTTTTTTTTTTTTTTTTTTTTTTTGAGGAATTTAACATTTGTATTTACTCGTCGCACCTATTGTGTTTCCTTTGATGACTGCTTATCTCAGGTATCTGTGAACCTGGTGCAAGTTGTTTTAGCACAATTTAACATGCATTGCAGGCCGAAAATGGAGACTTGACTGTAGAATTCTTATAAATTTTAACCATCTTTTGCTGGCTTACTTTAAAATGTCTGATTGGTGTACTTGTTTGTAGTAATTAGGTGACCCACTAAAAGCAAATGAAAATGCCATAGGAAATAAATAAGAGGGTGGGGAGTATAAAATGACCTTGAAAATAATTAAATGATCAGATTGACATTAATGCAACTATAGATGTAGCCATGCATAGATAGAACAGCATAAAGTATCCATATGGCCAACCCCATGTTGTTGTGAAAAAGGCTTGTGTTGAGTTGGGTTAGAATTTAACGTTTTGTTGGTATGTTGATTTAGTAAAAGTATCCATATGGCCAACCCCCCTAGTAAAGTCATCTTCTTCATCTCTCTCTGGTTCGCCTGTCTCGGTCTCTTCTATTTTTTTTTCTTTCTTGATTACTTCTTTCCTTTCTTCCTCTCCCTCAATCACACAAACACCCACACATACACAGTCCCTAAAATCAAAATTAACAGTCCCGTCTTCTTCTTTTCTTCTTTATTCATCATAGGGGCGAAATTGAGAGAGAACGAGAGAAGGGATTGAGAGAGAGAGATTCAGCAAGACAGTGAGGAGAAACGAAAGAAGAACGAAGCAAAGGTTGAAGATGGTGAAAAGTGGGGCACATACCCCTGTTCGATTTCGAGATTTACATGGATGTTTATCAAAAGTCATCCAAATAAAAGTTTATCAAAGTCTATCAAAGTCCTTACAAAAGTCCATTAAAGTTACTAAAAGTCATTAAAAATAAAGTCTATCAAAGTCTATCAAAGTTTTAAAAAGTCTCCAAAAATCTACAAGTCTCTAAAAGTCTATAAAAGTCATCCACTTATAAAAGTAACTAAAAGTAACTAAAAATCTCAATTTTAGCGAAACGATGACAAAAGATGAGCACATTGTTGCTTGTTGAAGCTGCAGAGGAAGCCAACACCACCAAGTACTAGAGAAAGTCTTCTACATGTTATAACGTAAGTCCGCTCAGTGTTTTTGCGTTTCACGTTTCAAGTTTCCATCAATGGTTGTTGTTGTTGTTGACGCTGATCATGGGGCGGAGATCGATCGTCTCCACGTCGATCTCCTCTCCAATGTCTTCCTCCTAATCACTTCCTTCACTGATCTGGCTCAGTGAGTGTGTTTCGAGTTTGGGGGCGTATATTGTTGATGTGAATTTGTTTGAATTAATCTGATTGGTTTTTTTTTTTTTTTTTTTTTTTTGTTATTGGTTTTATTTTGAATTGGGAATAGGGCGAGCAGCGTTTGTAGGGGATGGAGAGAAGGCGCGAGGCGGTCTCTAGCGCGAAGGGTGCGGTTGAGCCTCGGCGGTTGGAACATGGACGACGAATCCACCGCCCGAATCGTTGGCTATGCGCACAACCTCAAGGATCTAGACATGTAATTGACCCTCTTCTCATACTTGTGATGGTTTTAGCTATCCATTATTAATTTGGCCAATGCTTTTAATTGACTTAATTCAACTCTAAGACACAGTTTTGATTAAACTTGTCCTGGATTACTACATTCTATCAGTTTTAAGCTGACATGCTCACGAGTCGTGGCGCATCAAAAAACTTGCTAATCGATCAATCTTCAATTTGCCCAAATAGCTAGCTTCACTAGCTAGTAGATAGTTAACCTTTTGTGATGTTATGACTAGAAAAAGATTTGATAGCAGCAGATCTGTTAATGTAGATTCTATAAGTTCTAATTAGTAATATCTGCACGGAGGTGAGATTAACTGGGTAAACTAGTAGAGATCCATGGACCCGACGAACAACAGCCTACCTTTGTGAATTGGAGTTGTGAGGCTTGAGAGAAGAGAAAAATAAATAAAAAAATGACTTCTTTATCACAGTTTTACTGCTATATGTTCCCAATTTAGCGTTTATTACGATAACAAGGTTGTAAGGTAATAAACTTGTTTTACATTCTGTTTCTGGTCATGCATATTAAGAAAAAGTAGGTGTTTGTTACAGTCTACTGTATTATATATAAGAGTAAATGGATCTCATCAACGTTCCATATATATATATATGTTTTTGATAGAACCAATTCATTATGTTCATATAAATATTTTGAGGACAGTTGCCTCAATTTCTCTCTTACTTTGTTTTCATATGTTTTTGGTATAGTTCGAGGAGCTGCTGGGGCTGCCAGATAACTGATGAAGGATTGCACAAAATATCTTTGGCGAAGTGCATCAGAAATTTAACATCAATATCCCTGTGGGGGATGACAGGGATTACAGATGATGGGGTAATTCAGCTGGTATGTACGTATATATGCCTTCCATTTGGAATGAATCATGTATGCTTCTGTTCGAATCATACATAATTGATGTCCATATAATATCCCTGTGGGGGATGACATCGATCAATATCCCTAAACTCTTAGTCAATCATTTTGCAGATTAGAACACTACCTTGTAGTTTATGGTGTTATCTAAAAAAATAGTCCGTGATAGCTAGATTTGGTATTTCTAGCTTCTAGCTAGTGCGCGAAGTTCGTAATTTATTCGTCTATCAACCCTTAATAGACTTGAGTACTTACAAGTTAGTGTTTTACCTATCAGTTGTTAAATGCTTGCTTTCTCTTTTAACCTCATAGTTAGGGGTGTTGCATATATGCACAAATTAAGCCTTTTCTTTTGTTTAAACTTTAATGAATTAGTTTCCTTCTCCTCTTGAAGGCATTGCTATGTACATAAGTGGGTGGTCGCCACCTCGCTTACAAGCTAGTCTCTAAAATATTCATTTCAATTTCCATCTGGTGTAACAATTTTCATGTTTAATTAATGCTTGCCTTCTTCATGCAGGTCTCAAGAGCTAGTTCGTTGGAACACCTAAATATCGGTGGTACATTCATCACAGATGAATCATTGTTTGCCATTGCCAATTGTTGCCCCCGTTTGAAGGTACGTATTTACTATAAAAAAAATTTCAGCTGTCTTGAATGAATTTAGAGACTCCAGCTTGTAAGCTAAGGAAATCAAAACATGTCACTTTAGGAAGTATATGTAGCTGATCACCTTGAATTGATTCTTCTTGAACAGGCTATTGTATTATGGAGTTGTCGGCATGTCACGGAAAGCGGACTCATCGCACTTGTAAATAACTGTAACAAACTTGAATCAATTAATGTGTGGGGGATGAGAATCCCTGCAGAATGCTTCAGTGGTATACTTGCAATTAGACCAGCTCTCCGGATAAAACCTCAAGGCAATTATGTCGGGAATGTTTCAGCTTAGCCATCATTCCAAATTGAATTGTCATTTGTCCATTTAATTGCTTCAATGAATATCACTGTATGTCGTATAGTATGTGTACACAGACGCTGATTAGAGGTTAATTGATTTGATTAATTAAAAATGCTTTTTTGAGAATCTATCCCCCGACCTTGCAGAGGTGGGGGCGTGCGTTTTGCCGCCGCGCTACAGGCATATATGGTTGGAGATTAATTAAAAATAGTAGAGCTAGTTAAAATTTGATTTAATTAGTTCATCACTTATTCCTCTTGAAATATAGATGTGGATTTGAAGTGAATATTTACCTTTTAAAATAAAAAGCAATTTTCCATTTCCCCTCTTTTATTTTAAAGATGTCTACTGGAAGGACTTAAACCCCTTAAGCCCCATTTTTTTTTTTGTTGACTTCAACTAGAGTCAACTTAACCCACAACATCCTAATCCATGTCAAACCATGGTTTTTGATTTATACATTTCGATCACTTAATTTTATGTACACAAACATTTGGAAATTTGAGAATATCAAATGAATTAGTGCGGCAGGTTTTTTTTTTTTTTTTTTTTGGCTTGAAGTATATACTACTACGGTAGCATACTTCGATCCATATATAGTACTTTTTTTTTTTAATGTGCAAGTAATGATTGGTAAAATAGTGAGTAAAAATTGTGATTGATAAATTTGTGCAGTTTGTCATTCAAGTTTAAATAGGTTCGCTTAAAATGTTTTAGTTAAGTGACGGCCCCCAAAAAAAAAATGTTTAAAGTGACATAGATCGATACATCTGTTTCCCTATGTAGTTGATACACTCCCTTGAGTTATGCAAAAAAAAAAAGCCCTAATTTAATTAAAATAATAATTATAATAGCCGAAAAACTAGCACAGAATTATTTAAATAAAAAATTGCATTCGCCTAAAAATTTTTTGACAAGAAAGAGGTATATTTATCTGTACTGCAAAAGAATAAGGTAAGAATCTTTGCACCCAATACGTGAAACAAAAACTATATATGTACACAAAAATGTGAGATTATCACCTTTTACCAAAAGATCTAAGGACCATAAAAACAAAGACATCGAAACGAAAGCAAAATCCAGTTCGCCTATGTGGTAATATGCGTAGCATGTAAATTTTGTATGTGCGACAGTGTACGTGCCGTATATGTGGTTAAGACAAGCTGAGTTGGCGATCTCGTCAAGATCCGAGGGATGTAATCTTTTGTTTTTGTTATTGGCAATAGAGAAATGGTAGAATGACAACACTCAAAATAGAATGCACAACAGCTGATGTAACATGTGGTTTCACATCAAATGGAGTGTTGGATGTGTCCTTTTATGAGATTTTGACATTTGCATTCTATTAATTGTGATGTAGTGTTATCATTCTACCATTTCATTATAGAATATGGTTAGGTTTAACTATAATGTTTTGATTCATTTAATTGAACTTTTTTTTGGGTACATAATGGTTATTAATATTCTATATTTTCTCTTTGATTTAGTTGATTTTTATATTTTGTGAGCAATAGAGGAAAATTCAATTTCTTTTCACAATGTCTAGCATACAATATTACTCTATGTTCAATGGTTGTGACATTTTATTTTTTGTGTTTTTTTTATTATTTATTTTTGTGAAGAAAGAAAGAATCATTCAGAACGGGGCAATGTTATTATTTATTGTTATTTCGGTGACCATTATTGGCGTCCAGTAGATCCTGTGACAGGTTACCCTCAGGGAGACGACAAATAGCATATAAATTGACATACAAGTAACAAAGCCCTTTTAACAATTTTTTCACTGCACCCCAACAATACTGTCGGGTACTTCAGTTTTTGTGACGCATTAATTTTTAACACAGCCTCAGCAACAAAACTTGGAACACCCCAATAACAAAACTTGGGATGCATTAATTGCACCAAGGTCCTAAGTATTTAGAGGCCGAAATATAACTTGAGAGCCCCTTAATTATAAAAGTGTGAAAGAAATAACAAATCTTTATCAACCACATAAGACGATTGAAGCAAAAAACACAAAAAAAATTTGCTCAATTAATGCACATTGGTATGGCCAATTAAAATCTCTCAAAATATCTTCAAAAAAACAAAAATTATATAAAAAATTATGTATTTATGTATCCTTTTCAAAAACATGGGGCCGTGAAGGGGGTGGGGGCCCGAGGCAGTCGCTCACTCATCCTTTTAGGGCCGGCTCTAATTGCACTATCCATGAAGCCCAACTCCAACTAATTTGGGTTGAGGCTATATTAATTGTTATTGTTGTTGTTGTACGGATTTGGCATGTATCTTATATTTTGGTGGCGTTAATTGATGTATGGACCACAGTCTGCTATGGACCTATGGTACAATAAAGAAGATGAACAGTTCCAACAACGACTATTAGACTACCATTGAGGTGGCACTAATTAGGTCTACCGAGGAAGGCCATGTGAGGGGTGTCCCGCAGTTCTTCCTTTCCTCTACGCCTGTCTAATGGCAAATTGAAATTAGGACAAAAGGTAAGATTTAATGACTTTTTATTACTGTCTTGATGAAACTACTAATCACTTCAAACAAACTGTATGTATATGTAAGTCAAATTTAGGCTTAAATGAAGAAGGGATAAAAGGGGGAGAAGACTTCAACTGATGACATTTATTAATAGGAGAAAAATTGAAAGTTGGAGGTCCTTCTTGAAGTCTGCAAAATTAGTTTATCACTTCTTGCCAAGTTTTTTATTGCCATCTCAGCAATTTTTTAGGTCAAATTTTGGTAATTGAAAATCAAAGATATGATATTGGCGCTAAACTTAAATGTTAGGATTTTTATTTTTATTTTTTAGCCAAAATCTAGAAACTGTAAGATATAGGCAAGTTTAGAGAATATACTGTATGGTATGAGTGACAATTCGTGTTGGCAGATCGTAAATGTGTCGTGTCGTTAAGAGTTCATGACTCATATATAATGCAAGTCCATGATATGACACAATTATTAATCGTGTTAGTTGTTTTCGTATATAAATGAGTCTTATTAAACATGCATGTCGTGTATTCATGTCACTCATTTATTAAATATTTTATTTAAACTTTATAGTTTGTTTACTACATTTTAAAATATACCTACATGAATAAATTTAAGTGAACATAATTAAATATCAAATAAAATATAATGGGGTTGTAGTTTTAAGTTTTACTTATACTTTTTTATTCAAGTCTTTACTCTTAATAATAAAGGAACTATAACTCGTAACAAATAACATATACAAAACTATAAGAAAGTTAACATATCTAAATTTACTTTGGTGAAAAAATTTATATTTTTCTTAATCAATAATTATTAATAAAATTTAAAACATAAATAATATATTAAAAGTAAAATAAACATTTCCTAAATAGAGTATGATAAAAGATATCTACAAATAAAAAAATAAATCTTGATATTAACATGTATTCAAATGGTGAGTTTTGTACTAATCTATTTATTATTTATACGTTATTTTTTAATCGTGTTAAATGAGTCATAAACGAGTTAAGCAGGTTAACACGTTAATAACTCGTTTATTAATCGTGTATAGACGTGTTAACATGTTTATGATCCAAACCTATTTATGTCAAATCCATGACATGTTTATTACGTGTCGTGTCATGACTCGAATTGCCACCCCTATTGTATACCCTGTAACGACTCAAATCACTAATAGTGGATTTGTCCTTAATTGAGGGTCACCAATCTGTGACGTGGCCCGACGGTACACAGTCTAACACTCGACACACAGATTGTGATATATTCTATTTGGGGTTTTTAGATGATTGAAATGAAATGTTGGAATGCGAGCACGACACGCCTCGAGACGCATGCAGGCGTGAGAACTGGGTAGAGAGTGATATATGATTTTTGATTAAGTCATATGCACATAAGTGTGATTAAATTTAGGCATATATGATTAGTTGGATTAGAGTGTACAAATCAAATAAATCAAAATACCTAAGCTAATGTAAATAAAACATAGACCATGAATATGCCTCGGGATACGTGTTGGAATGAAATCCATAAGATTTGTGTCAAGATTTGGTGTTAGTGTGAATGTGTAAGTGGAGATGTTGGGGGTAATTATGGACTATGGATCCTCATCAAGATAAACAAAAATAAAAGTGACGAAGAGTTAGAAATGAATCATAGATTCTTTAACAAAAAAAAAAAAAAACGTAGATTCATATAAATATATATATATATATATATATATATATATATATATATATATGTGTGTGTATGTGTGTGTGTTCTTCATTCCCATGCAACATAGATGAAATATTACGACAAAGAGCTAGATTTTACTGAGAGATTGAGTGTGAAAAGATCAAATTGATCAACTTAGAGAAGGAACTCAAGTACTAGGAGTTTATCACCATCTTAGGTAAAAATCTTATGCTCTATTTTATCTCAATTCATAAGTTTTTTTAGTATGAATGAAAAGGTGTTTGTTGAAAACGAGTTCGGTGGCCTTATTTACTGATTTCATGAGTGAATTGAAGGTTTAGTTGAGTTCCTAAGTCCCAATTTTCAAAATCACAAGTTTTGGCCAAATTAAAGTTTGTCAGCGTTTTCATTTTCGTCGAATTTCATTGGGTAACTGAACTTGGTTTTAGAATCTAGTATTACCACGGATTCCTGGTGTTCTTTTGAGAAAATTATGATCAATCAAAGTTTTCAAGTGTTTTTGAACAAAATATGGATTTTGAAGTAATTAACTTGTCTAATTTGATTTTCGCAAAAAAAATTGTCTAATTTGATAATTATTAATATAAAATGTGTTTTTGATATGTAGAGGGTGTTTGGGACCCTTGGTGAAGGGAACGAGGGTCTCGTGGGTCAAAATTGATGGATTCCTGTTGTGGGAATCCAAAATTATGTTGCACAGTTATGGGTTCAAGCCCGTCTAGCGCAGTAATATGCCCAAATTAACGCGCTAATGACCCTGAACAACAGAAAATCTGCAATTTTTAGTAAGTGTCTAAAATACAAAAACCTAGTATAAACCACTATTAAACTATTCAAACATACTCTAAAACTTACGTACATAAACACCTCAGGAGTGTAAAGGGCTAACACTAGGGTGTGGGACGCGAGTTTGAGTTATCGGGAGCCGATTTAGGCTAAGGTTTGCGTATCTTTGAGGTAAGTAAACCTGCAAGGCAATTATTTTCATTTTTTCCTTATATTCAGTTTAATTACAGTTGCTTAAATTGTTTATTTCTTTTTAATTTTCAAGTGTCATGACTTGTTATGTTCTACTTGTTGGCTTGTCTTGGTGGTTCATGGTATAACTCTATTTGTGATGACTCATTTTGTTGATAATTCTTTATCTTGTTCAATTGAAACTTATTGTGGATGTGACTGTTATTCTTAGTTGAGTATGACTTGTGTGATGTTGTGATTCGAGATGAGTGGGGTCTCGATTGAGCGGTTCAATCTGGCATATTCCGCGGGAATGTTTGGGATCAGATTTTTAGTCTAACCAAGATGCTAGGGCTGGATTCCGAAAGAATATCAAGGATACCCTTTCAAGCTTGGGCTTACATAGGGATAGGAATTCTCACAAATGTATTAGGGAATTACCTTATGAGTGTGGGATTCAATTCCTTATGGGAGTCTGAAGAACCTTTACTGGTGAGTAGTCGGTTGTCTTCATGTGGGCCGAAGGGTAACCCCAAGTCGAGTATAAGTCACCCCAATCATGTCCGAGCTTAGTATCACTCATATAACACCTTTAGTTTTTATTTCCGCACTCGTTAATTTACTAGTTTACCTTAGTAATTTCTTTCATGTGATTCTTTTTTACATGTTTTGAGTTACCTATCTTTCTATTCAAGAATTGTGGATAAGTGGCCTCGAGATTTACTCACATAATTTTCATTGTTGGTGAAAATTGTAGATCTGTCAAGTAGCAGACCGAGAAAAGAGAAGATCGGCGACTACCTTTGAATTCTCAGCAATTGCCTGCTACCCTCTCTTGCATAAGTTTACTTTTTGTATTTATAGTATATATCTTTTTTATATGTTTTGGGTTGTATATTAGGTTGAGAGACTAGACTCCCTGACTTATGCGTGATGTTACAATTTTATTGCTATTTTTTATATCCATACATGTGATTTATTGTCTGGTTTCCACATAAAGATGTTTTATGATTGTTTCTGCAATATTATAAAAACTTTCTGTTAATTATTAAAATGCATAAAATGTTTTAATTAACTCTGAAAATTATGAAGAATGAGAAACTAGAAATACTTATCCAGAATACGAGTTACGAGGAGAATAACACAAAAGGCTAACTAATACGTTGTTAAGTCATACGTCGCTGAAATTAGGGCTTAATGACGAGATTAAGCCGGGTGGTGCGTTGATTAAAGGACCAGGCCATCACATACCCTTCCTTTAATATAGACCTCGTTTGGTTCATTTTTGTCAACTTACAATAAGAGTAGAGTTAACTCCAAGGAGTTAACTCACCGTGAAAGATCATATTTCATATTTGGTTCATATTTAAACTTGCAAGGAAGTTGCAAGTTTTTCAACAATAAAATATATGAATTGACATAAATGTTCTTCAAATAAAAGAGATGGATGTGGGTAATAAAATGTAATTAATTAATTAGGGGTAATTGTGTCCACAAACTCCTGGGAGATAACTCTCTTAGGGGGTATGGGAGATAACTCTCACCTTTAAGTGTGAGTTGGAAGATAACTTGCAGGGAAGTTGGCAACCAAACAAGATTAGTTCCAACTTTTCTTCAAGTTATCTCCCACGAATTAACTCCACCCCGAACCAAACAAGGCTATAGTGGAGGGGGTTTTTAATTTTTGTGTGGCTATATTCAAAGTGCTACCCAAACCAATCAATTTTTTTGTTGTATATTAGTACTCCTTTCGTTCCATATTATCTGTCACATTTTGGGTACTTTTTTTGTTCCACAATATGTGTCACATTAAGAAATCAAGAAAGCTAGCATTAAATGCTTCATTTCCAATTGTAACATCATTTTATTTAGTTAATTACACCATCAATCACTTTTTTTATACAATTCATATAATAAATGAAGTCATTTATAAGAGGGTAATTTAGTCTTCTTATAAAATCTTAACGGTAATTAATCATCACCTTAATTATTGTGGAATGGAGGCAGTATATGCATGTCTAAGGTCTTGTTTGATTTGTTTTTGTCAACTTACAGTGCGAGTAGAGTTAACTCACAGTGAAAGATCATATATTCATATTTGGTTCAACTTTAAACTTGCAGGGAAGTTGAAAGTTTTTAAATTATAAAAGATATGAATTGATATAAATATCCTTCAAATAAAAGAGATGGATGTGGGTAATAAAAGGTAATTAATAAGGGGTAATTGTGTTCAAAAACTCTTGGGAGATAACTTCCCTATGGGGTGGGGGAGATATCCCTCACCTTTAGGCGTGAGTTGAGACATAACTTGGAGGGAAGTTTGGTAACCAAACAAGATTAGTTCCAACTCCCCTTCATGTTATCTTCCAAGAGTTAAACCCACCCCTAACCAAACAAGACCTAAGTACAGTCTGGTTGTCGAGTAAGGTGCTACACACTGTTGAGATAAGTTTTGAATTTATTGCATGGAAAAGTCTAAGGTTAATTCAAACTACATTGTTGTCAAGAAATCTTGTGTTGCATGGTCAAGTGACTCCACATACCAGTGGTTTTGAATAGGGATGCAAATGGGTAGGAGAATACCCACGGGTGATGGGGAGTTACCCTAACAGGTACATGTAAGAGGATTTTAAATGGGAATGTGGATGGGTACAAGATCTCATACCCGCATGGGTATGGTTACGGGTAAGGGTAATAAAATATACTCACGAGGATCCCCACGGGTAATCTATACGGGGATACCTATGGGTATCCCTACGGAGATCCCCATATATCAATTTATACACCATATGATATTTATTATTTATATATATACTATACGATATTTATATATAAATGTTACATAATATTACATAGGTTCCACTCCGAAACACTCATACATATAACAAAAAACCTCTTAATGAAATTTATAATTTTAATTTATTTGGTTAATTAATAACTATATGTTTTGTTTTTGAATTTTTTGCAACTATATTTATGATTTAGAATTTTAGGATCAAAAGTACTGAAAAAGTTGATGACTTGGTGGTTTAAAGAAATAGTGATTTTAAAGAATATTTTGAATTTGAAATTTTCGTTTTGCATATGCCAATGATTTTGTAGAAAACTTAATTATAAGTGTTAAGGTAGTTAGATTTTTTTTTTGAATGATATGATGATTTTTTATTTTTGTTGGAATTTCAACAATTGTGTTGTTATGTATGTATATTTGACACCTTATTTGTTAAAATTCTTATTCGAGAATCCCTGCAGAGATCCCCAATGGGGAATGGAATGGGGAAAAGATTTCTCCGGCAGGGATTCTCCATCCTCGCAAAAATCCCCATAAAAATCCCCACCGAGATCTCCAATGGGGAATGAAATGGGTAAAGTATATGGGGATATGATGGGTATGGGGATGGATATGAGATTTCATCCCCAAATGGGTATGGGTATAGGTATGGGTGATAAATTTTTTAATGGGTATGATTATGTGTATGTGAATGAGGTCCACATCTCTTACCCTTCCCATTTGCATCCCTAGTTTTGAAGCTTGGATGTTGAGTGAGTGTAAGTTTGAAAGTTCTACAACCATAATAACATCTTAATTCCACCAATTGTTCCGTCTTCATTATGCGCTACTATTAAAATCAAAGGCACAAGTGTTTTATATAAACAAACAACTTCTAATCCCAATCAAATTTTAACTCACAATCCTACTCAAATAAAATATATACTTCTGATTTTATTACAAAACAAAGTCCTAATTAAATTAAGAAATGGAGTTTGAGCCAAAAAAAAAAACACATGGTGCATGAGTGCTTCCATTAAAGACTTCAAATCAATGTCCCCTCCTTTCACTGTTCACTATCTCCGTTAAAAGTCCCACTTATTCTCTCTCTTTCTATGTTGCATAATTTATTAACTATCCATTTTTGTCAATTAGGCATGCCTATTTTTTTTGGTCACATATCAAATATATATATATAATATATATATAAAGGAAGTGTTTTGGTGAGAAGCTCTCACAACGCAACATGTGGCTTGTGAGAAGCTCTCACAACGTGACACGTGACATTATGATGTCATAATTATGATTTTTAAGAAAAAAATAAAATACCCAAGTTAATGATATTTCTCGCATTTAAGTATGAGGTAGGATGGTAAAAGCACAGAAAATAGAGTTTTGCACTTAATTAGAAGATGACATGTGACACTTTCTATTTCTTTAACATTATGTCTATTTTCTAAGTGAATAAAATTAGTTTTCAATTAATTAGGATCGATTGATTAATTGCTGAGATTTTCTTGATTACCGTGTATTTTTAGAAATTAGATAGTAACTATAACACAAATAGCTATGTTTCAGGTAATTATTTAGTGTTATAATGCAACTATAACACAATTATGCTATCATTTTTTTCTTTTTTTTGGCACATGCTTTATGCACCGGCCCGCATTATTTAATTTTAATTAATTTATTAATTACATATTAGGACCCGTAGGTTGGACCCATGTGGACACTGCCGACAAGTCTGGGGCACGCCAACTAAGGTATAAATAGTTATTTTTGTGTGATGCCTGATTATTTGTTGTATTATTATTTAATTTGCGTCACGCTAGTTAAAAACTTAATTTGGTCGCATTGTGCACGTTTAGTGACGAGAGTGTACGATGTCGCCTAGTGCGCGTAATGCGGGTGTATGGGGAAGTCAGGAGTTTAGATGTCCCATCACCCATCACATCACACCTACCCATCACATCATCCCATACCTCATTTTTTCTCTCTCCTCCCCAAACAAAACCCACAAAATTCTCTCTCTCTCTCTCTCCCTAATGACCTTCTTCATTATCCCACCCCTCCCATTTTCTCCATCACCAAGCTCTCTCACCAAGCTCTCTCTCTCTCTCTCTCTCTCTCTCTCTCTCTCAAAGTCTCTCCCTCTTGGCGGCTCCAGCGGCGACCTTCCTAGATCGAGATAAGTGGTAACTTTGGTTGTTGATTTGGTGAAAAAATTGAGAGCTATTAATGGTGGTTGGGTTGTTCTTGTTGTTAATATTGTTGATTGTTGTTGTTTGTGGAAAAGAAAAGAAGAAAAGAAAAACAAAAAAAAAAATTGCAATTCGTCTCCGGTGAAAACCAGAGACGAGTTGGTGGTGGTAGGGGTAACCAGCGTCGGTCGGGTCGGCTACCCCTACCAGTGCTACCGGAGTAACTCCGGTTCAGGCGGTTGGGACGAGCAGAGCACGGTTTGGTCCCAACCCAATAATTAAATTATAAATTAATTTAAAATTTAATGAAAATGATTTTTAAATAAATAAATTGCAAAAAATAGATAAATATACATATAAATTATGAAAAATTCCAAAAAAAATCAGAAAGAAATATGAAAAATTAGAAAAAGCTAAGAAAAAGAGTTTCAAGGCTTTTTCGGGCGTTTGGCACCCCGGGATAACTCAAAAAGTGTGACAAAACTAAAATTTTTGGGGATAGAATTTCAAATTTTTGGTCACACATTATAAACTCACTTAATGTGACTCTAAAATAATTAAAGTGGTATAATTGGACACCAGTGACTTAGTAGACTATAGTTGGATGTCGAGTGCGTATTTCGAGGCGTGAGCATGACGTTTTGAGGGCGATTTGTGATTGCTTGAGGTAAGTAAACTCACGAGAAAAAATAGTTAAAATTCATTTATATCACTTGCTTTATTTTGAATCTTAATTATTCAATCGTGCTATTTATTGCTATCCACTTATTGTTCATCCACGCCCACGTTTGTATGTGTTTTTTGACGGGGTCGGACATGGCACAGACTCACACCCCAGTGCTAGCTACCCCGCGCTGTTCAAATAGTTGCCTTTGTTGGGGGTATGCGATGACTATTTCTCGCGAGACCCGTTAGGTTGAGAGATGTTTGACAGGGACCTTAGTCTCCGTCATGGGTTCCTCTCAAAAGATGTTTGGACGAGGTTCTACCATTCATGGGTTCTTCTCATTTGACCATGAGATGTTTGGCGAGATGATCATCACGGGTTCCTCTTAGTTTAGCTAAGTCGATTCCCGGATGCCAACCAAGTTTTTCTGTCACGCTACACTCGTGTCCAGTTTTGACTTCTCTACGACTTATTTTCTATTCCTTATTTAAATTACATGAATTGTAGTCGTTTCATTGGATTTCATGAATATTAGCTAACGTTCTCTAGAATTTACTCACTGTGATTTGTCATTATTTTTTGTGACAAATCGTAGATCCTACGACGAGCCGGGGCAAGGGGTTCTTAAGCAACTACCTCTAAGCTAGGAGAGCTCCATCAAATTTTTGCGTAGGTGATTGTATGTACTTATTTACTATTTTTATGGGATTTTTGGGAGGAATTGTATACCTGATACATGTATAAGACTATATTTTGTATTTTTATCACTTTTTAATTTACATGGTATCTCATGCCGAGTTTCTACACTATAGGGTTGTTTATTGATGCAAACTTTTCATTACAATATTTGCATGCCTTAAAAGACTTCCGCTTAGATATTCAACTTATATTAATTTAATAAATCGTGAACAACATAACTTAACTTAATGTAATTATTCATAAATACAAACGAAAGTTTAGGTCGCAGGTCGTCAAGGACAAGTGTGCATTGACGTGGCATGCTTAGTGATGTCTCCGACTACGTGGCGGTACTCGGTTTGCATCAGAGTTTAGAGCCGTCTCAGTTGGTATTAGACACTAGGTTTAAGCGAACCTAAAGAAAAAGTTTAAGAGAACAAATAAAACTTAACAAAACAAACTTAGACGTGGAAACTTGAAGATTTTGACTTAGAACCTTAATTGGGAAACGAACATGAGGCGGGTAGTACCAGGGCTTATACGTTATATATTTTGATTGTTATAGTATATACACGTATACGAGGTTGATACGGACACATCTTCGCTATTGTAGATACGACATGGATGGACAGCCAACTCCACTTTCAGAGGATGGTAAACAGATGAGTGGTACCCCACTCGTTGCGACTAATCAGAGTGTACTTAATCAGATCGCGACACACGATAGACAGTTCAAGTAGATGAGGGCTTTGCTCCGTGACCAGACAGCAGCTATCACGACGCTTACCGCAGCCACTACACCGAGTGTTACTGAGATGGCAACCGCTCTGATTGTCCAGGGTACGCCCGTGACTACAGTTATGGCCGAGACTATCACACTGAATGCACTTTTAGAGACCGATATTGAGGTTAGCATACCGGTGTCTACGCTTGTAATGACACTGATAAAGACCCCGCAGGATATAACATTTGAGACATCCTTGTCAGTTAAGGCTAAGCTGACAAAGGAGTTTGTGAGATTTCAGTCGGAAATGTTTTACTGGAGGTGGAGACCCAGAGGCAGCTGCAAGATGGGTTCTCACATATGAGAAGTTACATAACCTTTTGAGGATTCATGACAGCATTTGGGCCAAGATATCTGGATATATGCTATGAGGAGAGGCATGTGACGACCCCATCTTAAATTAGGGCACCGCCCGGCCTAATCCCGTCGTTAAGCCCCAATCTCACCATATAGGATTTAACAAGGAATTAGTTAAGCTTTCAAAAACCTCATTACTTACCCATTATTTTTTAAATAGACATTTACCTATCCTATGTCAATTCATAAATCAGAGTTAATTAAAATCTTACTTACTTAAAAGTTTATTCAGTAGAAGTCTTAACAAATTAGCAGAAGCTTTTAATGTGATACCTAACAATTAAGGAAAAATCAGGGAATAAAGATCACATGCATGTACACATATATATAACAAACGACGATAATTTATCATCATGTGTCTGGTCAAGGTACTAGTCTCTCAACTCATAATAAACAACCCCAAAAGTATATGAAACACATATAAAAGTAATACATCAAAATCAAAACCTACAAAATTAGGTGTAGCAGCCCTCTACTGGCTCAGAGGTAGTATCTGATCTTCTCTTTGTCTGTCCTGCTACTCGATCGATCTACACCCACCGTCACAAAAATGACGATGAGTACATGAAAGTAGAAAGTAACACTGAGAGACATTTGTTCACATTACCAAATATGCAACAAGTATATAAAAGCATGATAATTACAACTATGCTGAAAAGAGAACATGCAAAGAGATTCTTTAGTTAAACAAAATGAAACTGACACTCGACTAAGTAGTACTGATCTAGGGCCCGTCGGCTGTGATCTTCTTCACATCAGCCTTTCCATTATATAAGGATGGAGCTGAGCTCTACATCAATGTGAAGGTCTAAGCAGTGCTCTTTACATTTATAACCTTTCGCTGGTGCCAGTCACCTGCGATATATACTTGCCAACAACCCCAGGTCCCATACCCCATGATGCCACCTAAATTATGCTTTCCAGCAACCCCGAGACTCATTTCCCGTGCACTCCGCAAGATAGTGGAAAGATCCCGATCACCCTGGAAGTCTAGTGACCCTCGTATGTCTGCCAGATCTCTAGAATGTAATGGCCCTAGATATGAGAACTACTTTCAAATTTCAAGGAGTGACATGGTTTTGGAATCCAATAAAATAATTGCATAACTAATGCAAAAAAGAAATATATTATACAATATCATAAACCACCACCTAATAGCATGTTGTTTTATTGACTACATGTATCAACATTCAAAAATGACATAGCATATGATTTGGAGTCAATGGAATCATTTAATCAACAATATATACCATGAAAGCAACCTCGTGAAATGAGAAAAGACAACAAGTCATGACATATGGAGTATAATGACAAATCAGTCCAAATGACTGGAAGTAACAAGTAAATAGGAATGAAACGTAAATAAATATCTCAATCAGTTTACTACCAATCCACGCAATTTTCTAAACTATTTCAGCCTCCTAACACCTCGTATCACGTATCCAACTCCCGAGACTCTTCCTCAGGTTCCTCATATCAAACTAATCCAAATAAATTGGGTTTAGGTCAGGTCGAATAGGTTTAGGAACCTTAACCCAAAACAACCCCTTAAGACTAAATAATATTGAGATCTTAATCCTATATTGCAGCACACTTTTAGGCATAAAATTGTCCAAATCTCAACGTCTTCCCCTGTACAAAGTTTTTGGCCTCTAACTTGGGTTGCGAAATTCCAATTTAAAAATGAAAGGGATATCGCAATTTTACTGAATACAGCTCAAATTGGAACCTAATTTGACCAGCACATTTAGAAAATTCATTTCTCCCAATTTATAGTTTCAAAATTTGTGAATTTTGGTCACAAGGCAGCTAATAAAGCAAATAACAACATACTAAAAGATGAGAACATTTGGATGAGTAATTAGGGAGTTATGTCATTCACTTGTTTAGTTGCAAAAATCTTATAATGCATTTAATCACTTATTTGTAGAGCACTTTTGGACATGAAAATATTTGAACTACAAAATTCTAGTAGGATAAAGTTGTTCCTCTTTGAGTTAACTTTCAAATGCCAACAGATTGAGGTCATTTCGATTTAAAATAGGCAAGTTATGACCAAATTACATAGGTTGGTTTATAATATATACAACAAGCAGAATCTCCATTTTGGACTTAATACTTCAAAAATTCATATATTTTTTTATTTTAAAACCAAATTAAGAACTTCTTAATAGATGGATTATCAGCTTTAAATGAGGAATCCAAATATGTCAAACAATTTCAAATACTTAATCATCTAACCTCGAAAATGGCCAAAAACCAGGCTGATTTCAAAACTTAAATAGAGAGATGTGTACCTAGTTTGATGAACACCTAGCTTGATCAACACCTCATACTCTAAACCCATTGATTTCTCCTTGATCTTCACTAATTTCTCTTCTTCCCAAACAATATTTTCTTCTCTCCTAAGCAAGCTTATTTAGCTCATAAGTTATTGAAATGAAGTTGGTTCGATTACATGAGTTTATCTCTAGCCTTTTATATGAAATGGATATGGTTGATTAATAGCCATTGATTCTCATATGCACACGAATCTCGAGACCTATCTAATAATGTACATATTAACACATTTCTCACTTACTCTATCTAAGTAACACCCATGTGTAACTCACTTAGTGTATAGATGTGTCAATACGTATCTCTATGATCATCATATGCTATTGTTTTAACTTGCTAACTTAGGTACATTAAATATATAATCAACCATAGCCACATTTAAATCACTATTTAAGTTACATTAAGCCTAAATAAACTTACCACTATCACTCTCTACCTCGGTCCCATGTCGGCACACACTTCGAGGCGCATCCCCACTCATATCTCGACACCTATACACAAGTAGGAGTGACTTAGTAATCTACATATATATAATACACTAGGCATACACCAAAAAATATATAACATATACCTTATCCCTCTCGCCTCAGTCACGACACATATCTCGATGCAGGTCCCTTGTCATGGGTTATTGATCCTGATTAAGAGATTAAACTAGGATTTAGAATTTCGAGGCCTTGACAATTCTTCCCAACTAATGAAAATTTCGTCCTCTAAATTAAACTTCAAGTAAAAATTCTACCCGATTCGGAAAGGTACAAAAACATATCTCGCATATAGTTTTCCCGCTCCCAAGCGAGTTCGAGTCTCCATGGAACCGCCACTTGACTAACACCTTCGAAATTGGCTTGCCTCTCAACTGTTGTACCTTTCGATCTAGGATCTGCACTTGCTGCTCCTCGTAAGATACATCCTCGATCAGATCAATTTGGCTCAATTCAACTGTCGGTCGTTAGCCTGCCTTTGACTTACCTAGTCAAAGCATAAAAATATGGAACACTGGATGAATCCTTGATATATGTGGAAGTAACTTCAGCTCATAAGCAACCTTTTCGACCCATCGTTTGATCTTGAAAGGCCCGATGAATCTCGGTGCTTGCCTTTCAAACCAAACCTGTGAAAACCCTTCCAAGGATAAACATTTAGATACACAAAGGCTCTCTCGTCATATGTGAGATCGCGGCGATACGTGTTTGCATACTTTTTCTGCCTCTCTTGGGCTCCTTTAAGCCTATAGCGGATCTGCCGTACATTTTTCATGTGACCAACAACAATTTCACGCCCTACAATGTCCTGGTCCTTTGGCCAGCCCAACAAGATGATAACTGACACGATCTGCCATATAAAGCCTCGAATGGCGCCATCTCAATGCTAGCCTAATAACTGTTATTGTATGCAAACTCACAAAACGGTAGTTACTTCTCCCATGATCCGCCAAACTCAAGTACACGAGCCCTAAAAGAGATGACCCTCACCTAAACTAGGTTCGGGACCCCCAACCCAGACCATTACTCATACATAATACCTGAACTAAGTCCAAATAACAGTCTGATATGCATATTTCAACCTTTGAAATAACATACTAACCATATAGAATAATAAATGTGGAAGTGAAATCAAACTAGAATTTCGTAAATCATCTAATTAAAGTGATAAGAGTTCAAAGTCTAACTAGTTTAAATCATCTCAAAAAGCTTCCAAATAGTCCATAAAGCTTCCAAAGTAGTGTAAAGTAGATAAACTACCCAAATAACCTACTTTAAGTTACAACCCAAATTTATTGTTCTCAAAGTCAAATAAATAGATAATACAAGCATGCAATTTCCCACAAAGTAAGGAAAGACTTCAAGCAGGTGTCTTTCATTTATCACGAGCTAATGCAGATGTGGATGTACATGGATAGTAACTGGGGTGAGCTAAAGAACCAACGGAGCTCAATAAGAGAGAAGACTCGCTCAAACACTAAACATGCAAGTATTACCTATAAATAAAAACAATTATACAAGTGTAGTGGTAAATCGAATCGTAAAACATTTAATGGAAAGAAATGAAGACATGATTCTTGTTCATAAAAAGGGGGTGTAAACAAGTGCCATATCCAATATAACTTAAAAGTAGATTCATTATTCAACAAACTAGGAAATTGACATTATTTTGAAACCACATCATAAAAGGGAATTCACAAATTTGTAAATAAATGCCATTCATTCATGCAATGGGGTCCAACAAGAGAGTTACCATAAGAACTAGTAATAAATATAAGTTGTCGTTCCATTCAATGCATTCTAGCTAATAGTATGAATCCAGTGACCGAAACACTCACCCTCGAGATGATGTGAACTAGTGGTGGTCACAGTGGCCGTTGTGATCTCCATCTAGTTCCATCTAACCAACAGTGAGTGTTTCCAAGCCATCACCAATTATGACCACTTGTGGTTGATACTTCGTGGCGCACACCATTATCTTTTTGGTAGGATTATAGCCACACCACTACAACTCGTGGCGCGGACCACTATTTGATGGTAGGCACACTGCCACACCACCGCTACTCGTGGCGCCGACCACTCTCTTTTGATGTGCATATAGCTCCATCATCGCTTTTGGATCGAATAACGAATTTGTTCACCTCTCATGCTTTCCATTGATAAGCATATTCATACCATTAACTAAATGCAACTCAATCCCAAGTTTTTCAATAAGAATATGAAATTTCTATTTATCTAATATTCAAGTCACATTTAATGCAGCGAAACTCCCCACTTACCTCGACTCGCCGCGACACCTATCACAACTCCTGGTATGTCCAGGGCCCGATGTGAACCTTCGCGCGACACTATACAACCGGAACACATCTCATAAATAAATGCTTTCATTTAAAGTTAAGTAAATCTTCCAATTATTGGTCTTTGTGATCAATTAGTGTGGGTCCCGCGGGTCCCCCGTCGCCGATGCGAGGGTCAAGGGGTGGAACCCGGTGAGTCTCCCTCAGAGACTTGGTAGTGCACCGTTTGAAAGAAAATATTTGCTTTTATTTTATTATATATGTTTATATTATTATTATTGTTTATTTAAAAAATATATTATTTTATTATTTTTTATTTATTGTTTATTTATAATATATATTATTTTATTATATTTTATTTATTTATTTTTATTTTTGGGGACTGGTGAACACCTACTGACCGAACCGATCAACATTAGTTGACCGGTCCAGGGGCTGTTTGGCCCCTGGTCTAATGTCTAGGGGCCAAACAGGCCCTCGGATGCGTTGGGCATGGACATTTATCCTTGCCCAACGCACAGGATGCCCATGGGCATCCAGCGTCCTTAGGAAACGGTGCCGAGGACGTCTCTGCCGGCGGTGATGTCGCCGTCCACTTCCGGTGGTGTCACGGTGGTGCCGCCCCTAGATGAGGTTTTCTATTCTTTTTGTACAAACCCAATATGTGTAAAACATTAAAACTTCAAAAGGAAGCATAATGAAGAAAATGAGGGTGAGAGTTACCTTCTTGGTGGCGCCTCTTTGAGTTAGAAATACCACAAGTTTAAATCACCCCTTTTACTCAAACGTGTCAATTTTGTCCAAAAGAGGCTAGGGTTTACAATTTAATTTTTATATTGGGGCTAATTTAATATAGTGTTTGTGAAGTTACTAAATTGCCCCTCTGGCGGGTCTATTGTATTTTTGGGTCTTCACAACATCTCTAATTTTAAAGAACTTTTGTCGTCGAAAGTAAACTAAAGTCATACCTTATGGTTCGAAAAGGAATGAAAAGTTCTCCATCATATAGTCATTATGCTCCCAAGTCAACTCATGTTCTCTATGGAATTGCCACCATACTTGCACCAACATGATTTCTTTTTTTCCGAAGTTTATGCACTTTCTTGTCCATTACATGAATCAGCTGCTCGTCGAAGGACACGACCTCCCTCAAATGAACTTGCCCTAAATCGATCATCGGTGCATGTTTGTTGTGTGTCTTCCTTAACATAGAAACATGAAAGACATCATGAACTCCAGTTAACTGTAATGGCAACTCGAGGCGAAAAGCTACCAGGCCTATTCATTTCTTGATCTTGAATGGTCTGATGAACGTGGGAGATAACTTTCCCTTCAATCCGAATCGGTAATGCCCTTTCATCGGTGACACTTTCAATAGTACAAATTCTCCTTCTTTGAACACAACCTCTCAATGGTCCTTGTCGGTATATTTCTTTTGGCGGCTTTGGGCGGTTTATAATCGTTGTCTGATCAGTTTTATCCTCTTGGTTTGGTCACAAGTTGCGGGTCGATCAACACGGCATCTCCAACCTCGGTCAAACAAATTGCTTGAAAACTTGCTCGAATGGTGCCATGCCAATACTTGCTTGAAAACTGTTGTTGTACGCAAATTTGCACAACGGAATATACTTCTCCCAACTCATGCGAAAATCCAAGCATGTCCTCAAGTATTTAAAAACTCCGCCGAGAGGGTAAATTGGATCACGAAACCCACTCTAAAATTGAGAGGTAAATCTTTGATCACAATCTGATACAATTGACATCGGGACTGCATGCAATTTGACGATCTCGTCTACGTATATGCCCCCAACCATTATGCTGAATACTCCATGGAAATAGGGACAAAGTGAGATGATTTAGTCAACTGATTCACGACTACCCAAACCGCATCATGCCCTTTCTGAGTCGTCGGTAGCCCCGCAACAAAGTCCATGCCTATATGTTCCCACTTCCATTGTGGAATAGGTGATGGTTTTTACAATCCCCCCGGCTTGGATGTAAGTAGTAATGTCCACCTTCATCTCTAGCCACCAATACATCCTCTGCATGTCTTGATACATCTTGTTACCTCCGGGATGAATGGTGAACCGAGATCTGTGCGCCTCTTGGAGTAAGTCATCTCTGAACTGTCTATGAGATGGTATCCACAATCTGTATCGAAATCTCAACACTCCATCAGTTGAAAGTCTCCAATCCACGTCATCACTGCTATCTACAAGTGTCATGTACTTCCCGTACTCCGAATCAGCTCTCTGACAGTCGACCACTCTTAACACAGCCACGGCTCTACTCTCATCTGAACTCGTGTCTAATCCTCTAAGATATATGAGCCCACAACTGAGCCATCGGTGGGTGCTCCTTGAACATTCATTACAATCTCAGACTTTGTCTCTAGTCGTACACGGCTCAAAACATCTGCCAGTATGTTAGCCTTCCCTGGGTTGTACTCGAGCGTGAAATCATAGTCTTTCATGAGTTCCAACCATTTCCTATGTCGCATGTTCAACTCGCTCTGAGTGAATAAGTACTTTAGACTTTGTGATCCGAGTAGACTGTGAATCTCTCCCTATACAAGTAGTGTCTCCACAACTTCAAAGCAAACATAATTGGCCCCAACTCTAAGTCGTGCACTGGATAGTTCTTCTCATGTACTTTCAACCACCTGGACGCGTGAGTAATTACTTTCTTATCTTGCATTAAGACACATCCTAAACCAGTCCCTAAGGCATCAATATACACTGATAACTCCCTACCGGCCTTCAGTAGAATTAAAATCGATATGGTAGTTAGACAGTTCTTCAATAACTAAAAGTCATCCTCACATGAATCATCCCATTTATAGGCAACATCTTTCCTAGTCAAGTTGGTAAGTGGTGAAGCGATCGACAAGAATTCTCGCACAAAGTGTAACGGTCCAAATTTAATTAAACTAGGATTAGCGTTAATTTTGGGGATTAACGGTCGTAATTCGGGTGTTACGTGGACAACTCGGTTGACTCAGACACGAGAACCGAGGAAATATGTTATTTATGGATGGTGGTTATGTATACGTGGTGTTTAAATTTATTATTATTATATTGCAATGCATGTGTGTATGTTGCTATCGGATGAGTTTGTGTGACGGGTGTTCTCCTCGAAAGGCGTGCCAACGCGGGTATCGGTTAGGCGAACTATGGGTACACTAGGAAACTCGACTAATGCACATTAGGTTGACTAGTTAAATAATTAAAATGGGTAATGTAACCATAGGCTAAGTTGATTAAATTTAAACAATAGGCTATGACATACCTCAAAATGTGTGCCAAAATGCGGGGCATCAAGCGTCGGGTAGTCGAGGGATTAGTGGAACCATTAATGTGTCCATAAGAGGTTCTAAAAACACTAATCACATGTAATATAATGGGCCTAAGCTAAGTAATTAGATCAAATAAATAAAGGCCTATAGTTGGTGAAATTAATTTGGAAATCATAGGATTGTCCTTGAGATATACATTGGCACATCTAGGAAATATGGGAGTAACAAATTGGTGTTACTTGGATTGAGTTAGTGGGAGTTAGTGGGATACATGTCAAGGTATGGACCATTAAATGAGCTTCGAGATACGTAAATGCATGGAGATCAATGGCTAGAAATTAATAACACATTAATATATAACATTAGTTGATCAAACAACATGCAAACTAAATCATTTATACATCTCGCTGGAGAAGAAGAAGAAAAAGAAGGACATTGCTGGAGATAGAGATCATTTAACCACTTTGGAGGACAAATCAAAGGATTAAACTTAGATAATCTACTTCTCCATCTCCTACACTTTCAATTGAGTCCAAGATTTGGTGTTTTAATGGAAAATTGATGTAGATTAATAATAGAGTATTACGTCACTAATTTTTTGTATGTCTTGATAAATTATAAGTATTATTGGTGTTCCAATTAAGAATCATAGACTGGTTTTGCATGAAATATGAGTTTTAGGTGAATTTTGGAAAAACTAGTAGATTTCATGGAGTGGATGAATTTGATCTAATTGAAATTGTTTTAAAGGTTTAAATGATGTTTTGGAGTCTATTTTAAGTGGAGAATGCAATTGTAGGGTCTAGGTAGCTAATTAGGGAGTTTGGGACATAATTCACAAGTTGAGAATTCTGTCACAAAGGCTAATTAGCACGCTAACTAGACTGATTAACGCGTGAATGATTCTGGGCATGCTAATGTGACAGATCCCTTAGTGCACTAATGTGACAGGATTCTGCGCTAACTAGACTAATTAGAGCGCTAATGTGATAGAATTTTGTCAATTGTAGAGTATATTTCAAAATGAAGAGCAGTAGCACGCTAGACAGATCCCCTAACGCGCTAATTTCACCTAGCGCTAGGTAGACCCATTAGCAAATGCCAAATAAAAACTGAATTTAAGGGACTGTTTTGGGATTTTTGACGTAAATACATACTCAAACACCTATAATCATACTAAATATGTAAAATTGGACTTTAGGGACTTATGGGACCGTAGCTCAGGTATCAGGGAGCTAGTTGGGTCGGATTTCGGGAGTCCGAGGAAGTCGAAGCGCGGATTGAGGTGAGTAAACCCATTAGAATGCCTCACATAATTCATGGTTGGTTTTATGGATTTTTATCGATGGGGTCTTCTACTCTTATTTTGGTTTACGTATATATTTGTTGTGGCTAAATCGCTTACACGGGTTACTTGTGTTTAGTGCTCGTATCGACGGTAGTAGGATATACTTATGACCATCAGGAGGGATATAAGGTGTTCCCTTGACTTGAAATATCGTCTGGAAGGGTTCATCCGGTAACTGAAGTTGAGATTTAGTCACTATTAGCCTGTAAGTATATACGTGGTTCTTATTCGATTGTATCGATTACTGGCCAGTTTGGGTCAGGGTTTTCTCGTGATTTATGGTTGTTTATTTATTCTTGCTTTATTTCCGAGCACGTTTAATTGGTATATGATGTTTATTTATTTCAAACTACTGATTTTGTTTGTCGTGTGCTGCCTATATTCATAGGAATATGACCTACTGTTGTCAGGTGTTATATTCGCATGTCTCGTAGTTTATCAGTTTTATTTCATGAATATTTTGTGGGCTACTCTTTGGGTTTTACTCACGGGACTCGTCACTGTATTTGTTGGGTGACCGAGTGCAAATCCTTCCACGAGCATGAGCAAGAAGTTATTAGGCACCTACCTCTGAGAAAGTGACTCCAGCTCGTGTGTGACTATAGTATGTGCGTATTTATAGCATCGATAGTATCCTGACAAGCCTAGAAAACTTCGAGTCTCAGAAGCATTAGTGGGTTGTGGCCACCTAAGGATGGCCTCGATCTTTGCAGGATCAGCTGATATCCTTTCTATATTCACCACGTGTCCCAAAAACTTCACTTTTGAAACCCAAAACTCGCATTTGCTCAACTTAGCATAAAGTTTGTGTTCCCTCAAAGTTTGCAACACTTTCTTGAGGAGTTTCTTGTAATCTGACTCAGTCTCAGAGTATATCATGATTTCATCGATGAACACAATCGTAAACTGATCAAGGAACGGCTTGAAAACACGATGCATCAAGTTCATGAACATTGTTGGTGCATTAGTGAGCCTAAACGGCATCACAGTGAACTAAAAGTGTCTGTAAAGGGTGCTAAAAGTTGTTTTCGGTATGTCCTCCCGTATACGCAACTGATTATAACCCGATCTCAAATCTATCTTAGAGAAGAATTTTGATCTCCTCAACTAGTCAAACAAGTCTTCAATCTTGGGAAGTGGATACATGTTTCGGATAGTCAGCATATTCAACTGTCGGTAATCAGTACTCATCCTTAAACTATCGACCTTCTTCTTCACAAATAACATTGGCGCTCCCCATGGTGATACACTTAGTGTAATGAAGCCTTTCTAAGTCAACTCCTCTGACTGCGTTTTCAACTCCTTCAACTTAGTAGACGTCATACGACAAGGTGTCATGGAAACAGGTCTCGTACCGGGTATAAGGTCAATCATAAAGTCAATCTCCCGATGAGGAGAGATTCCCAAAAGTTCTGAAGGAAAACGTCTAAAAAGTCCCTAACCACTGAAATATGCTCAATTAGAACTTATGTCCTTCCTCTCCCATAAAAGTCAAGCTCGCAATAGTCTCTATCTCAGCAAAACTTGCAACCCTACCACAGGTGGTGGCACTGGTTGGTGTACAGCCCTTGAACTCAAACGGTGGAATTCCCGAGATTTGGAAAGCTACAGTTTTATGAGAACAATTGACGCGCGCCGAAACGCGTCAATAAAATAATTTACCTAAACCAACTATTTTATAGATAGTGGCAAAGGGTCGGTCCCACGGAGATTGGTATTTTTCTAAGGTTTTTTATAAAAAGGAAATCTGGGATTTTAGAGGGAATAAATAATATAACTAATCTAAATAATAATAAATTAACAAACAATAAAATAGCTTTGAAAACAATTAAAAAAATACCTAGGTCAAGACATACAAGTTCGGTTTGAATAAAATATTGAATTTGGTATTCCATTTATAAAATATGCAATTCAGAAATATCATAGTGTAGCTATAGACCCGGTAACGTACGTAGTTCCTCGCACTTCCTAATCACGATAGCCAAGGTACGACGGTGACTATTTCCCTAGCCAATCACACAACCCTAGACTTAAGCGAATTAGGTTTAACACGATGACCACAATATGTTTCGTGCAGGCACTACACCTAGACAACCGGATCACTGGTGTATCCGATTTAGCCTAGATTCCTAAGGTATTCAACCGGTCCCAAAAGAGGTCAATCAATTGGTATGGTTAATTGCCACTAGTGTGGTTTTGTCGCATAAGGACGGATGCTTACGAATCATTGGTGAGTAAATCAGAGTTTAAATATGAATTTAACTTTAATTGTTCAAACAATACCAAAGAAAATAAAATATAACGAAAAGCAATGCAATTAATATAAGTAAATCTCACAAATCCATTGATAGGCGCAGTCGAACCTCCCTCGCAGTCTTGCCTAGGCCATGAGTTTAGACTCTCATGGAAGAACACAAAACAAAAGAATAGAAGTGAGGGAGAAGAGTAGGAGAGTCGAGAAGATGGTCGAGAGCCAGTATAAAAAAGCCGAGAGTCCCAATATATATGTCGACTCTACTAAAAAAAACCCTAACTCCTAATTGTGAAAAACTACTAAAATTGGTCCTTGGAGTGTATTTTCGTGTATCATTAATGACACGTGTAAATATGTGGCTGTTTTGGGTTTGAAAACTGGTCTTAGACACGTGTTAGGTGCAGATTAGACGAGGCTGCTTTGCGTGCTGACATGGCGGGCATCAATTGGTTGAAACAGCAGCATGTGGACACGATGGGCTAGAAGGGAGGAGGACACGCAGCGGCGCATGGCGAGGTGAAGAAATCGCACAACTCATGCGAAATTCTAGGCCTTTTTCCTTGATTAGTACGTTTAGGTGTAAAAATTATCAACCCAACACACCCACCAAAATATTTACAAAACTAACACACTTTCAGCCACGTCAGCGCCACATCACGCGCCACGTCAATTGGTTATTTTGGTCACTGGAAAACGTGACCTTAAGTCACGTTTTCCAGTGGATGGAAGTCGTGACTGCAAGTCACGACTTTGTTCGAAAAAAAAAAAAAAAAAAAAATTTTGGACTGCCGGCTTGTTTGATCACTTCACTGTAAATTTATTTTGCAAAGTGTTTCTTATGCTATATGTAGTATCCTTGCAGCCCCAAGGAGCAAGGCCACATGTGCATCATGTCCACAAGCATGCATTTTCCCTTCCAATTTGCTCTTGTGCTCCCACTCTACTAATTCATGAAATATGATGACAAAGCTATTTATGATTCATGAGAGGAGATCAGTGAGAATCCAAAAATTTTAGTACCTTTGTCATACACATAAAAGCATACACAAAGTTTCAATACAAGAGGTTGAACACATCAAGGAAAAATAAGTCAAAACTCGTAAAAAATAAAGAACTTGAAAGTTGAATTGATATAAATGATGAATTTGGTAGGTGATCAACTACAAAGGAAAAATGAATAAGGAGAAAATGTCTTATAACAGTATAGAAAAAGTCCTAGTCTGACCCCAAATAATGACTTCCAGTCCCACACCGTGTTCTCGACGACTCGGACATTACGGTTTAACGCAAGTGGAATATCCGAATGACCCACATCACCGGATTTTGAGCATCTTCGGTTGAATATCATCGTTGTCCCGCATTCCGCCATCATGAGTACTTGTACTCCCCGGATAAATTCATCATTATTGGACTTGCATGAAAATGGCGCGAAGATGTAGGTGCCGTGTCAAATGGAAAGGCTTCCATAGCCTCGAATGTCATGTTGGGAGGAAGCGAAGGAGTATGTGGAGTCCCAAACTCGTTGAGAGGCACCGATGGAGTATACAATGGAGTGTCATGCCTCGAAGGTGTATCAAGCATGGGAAGAATGATGAGAAGCTTGAAATGAACTGGGCATATTATGCATCCGATAATAATCTGCGTGTCTGCAATCAAAGTCGATGCGACTACATCTCTAATACGTGCAATAGATACATCATCACCCGGTGTCAAGCGATGAATTGAAGTAATGCCATGTGCCTACATATGAAATATTGATGAAGTTTTATGCGAAAGTACAAGGAAAACAACTATTTGGCAAGGATTCATGACTGAAAAAAATCAAATTGTACTTACCAAGGCCTCAAAGAATAGCTCCACGGGGAGACATGAATCGTCGTGTAATGCGACGATACCATAGCATATACGGGTTGTAAAAGTCGATTGGCTCCTCTAAGCTTTCATCGTTGCAATATTGGAGGCACGTTCGTTCCACATGCGAGACATAAGCACTATGTTCGCGCTCCAATCCTTATCGTTTTCCCTCTCAAGTCAATCCTATGTAGTTGAATGTTTGTGCTCGTAAAGGTGGTATCATTTGTCCGAGACCGAATTGGCGCATGACTCTATCGGGATGATACATTTCGACTACACGAGAAGAAAATCAAAGGTGCCCTCGTTCGCCAAATAGCACGACCACCGCTACAATGACGCGAGTAGGTCCATTATCACCGCCTCGGGATACGGTTCCCATATTACCCGTAGTCAACAAAAACATTTTGAAATGAATAAGAAACGCATTTTAGATGATGTTTCCAAAGCACTACGTGGAGAAGTAATTATGTATATCTCTTACTTCATCGGGTGTTTGCATGTCAATTATTTCTCTCGTACTTTGTCGGGACGTGCATTGATGCTCCCGTTGTCTCCAAAGCATGTTTCCACCTTCACAAATGAAAAAAAAATCACGCAATGCATGTATGTCGGCACATGTACATAGATATGAAGAAATTGAAATTTAATGTGAGAAAATAGTAATTACCTATGACCAAATGGAGGAGGTGGAAATAATTCTTCGTTTTGTAATATGTCGTCTCGAAGAACGTTACCCATTATTGGTGCAAGAAATGGCAACCTATCCCATGCCCATAATTGCAATAAGATGACTGGACTCGCTATCGGCTCCATCGAATCGGTACGCAAGACATAATTGTCAGTATAGGTGAGCCGAGTTGCACTACCCCAACCGTATCTTGTCTTGCGCCTCGAAATCTTCCAAAAATTGCAAATATGTGATGTGAACGAGGTTGTTCGACTTGTCTGCAAATAGTGTTCCCCCTAGAAGTTGCAGGATGTATGCTCTCGCATAGCGTTGCACTTCCACATCATTAGCATTGTTTGGGAGGTTTGGAAACCACCTTGAAAGTTGGTGAATTTGAATCCGCCCTCCAGTCCTGTTATTTTCGGGGAAAGGGAATCCGAGTTGTGTCAAGCACAAGGCATCGTAATCTTGGTCGACGCGGCCAATAATTGGTAATCCATGACTCGCCCCAAGATGGATTTGTACATCTTGGAGGGTTATAGTCAACGCCGTGGAAATGGAAGTGTGAGTTTAGGCCTAATCTCTCGTGTTATGAGATGCCAATCAATTGAAATGAGCCTTTGCGAGTCCGTAAAATCCGACTTTTCGAAGATGCCCAACTATGCGTGGATCTATTGGTAGTATGACTCGATATCAATATACCAGGCTCCTATGAAGATATGAGATTTAAGTGAAATTAGTTAAAACGTGGCTAGCTAAAAAGTAGAGAAACATGCGAAATGGGAACATGGAATGCCATAGATCTATGGAGAACTTGCACTAGTCAAAACAAGTGCATCTACGGGCCTCCAATTTCACAACTTGCTTGTTACACCCTTTCTCAAATGATAGCCACGTGGTGCGGTGATTACTTCAAATGTACCATTTTCACGATTTACTAATGTCACATTGTGCCCTCCACCACCTTTCCCCATTTTGACAACTTATTCATTGTGTACGTCGTGTACGTTTCGCCCCTCGCCAGGGCTACACCTATTTCGTCTCGTCTTTTATTAAAGTATGCCACGACACGGTAAAATGTAATCTCGCACTAAAGCGGTGATGGGGTAAAATCGCGCGCCTTTAAGGACCCCGTTAAAGCATTTTACATTTGTGAAAAAAAAATTCATATTTGTATTAGCTTGTAAACGTAATAATTCAAACACATTAAGTAAGTAATAGTAACAAACGTAATAAATCAAACGTAATACCCGCGAGATTTGTAGTCATCCAGCCGTATCGATAACCATTGTCGTATGCGTTTGTCCATTGTGCTCGATCTAGGTTAGTAAACCACGCAATACATTCGGGATTCATTTGATGGAGTTCTTTCATGGATGCCTTAAATTTTCGCGGTTGATGTTGTGCTCCTGCTATGTACACCATATCCTTTAATTCTTTGCTCCCAAATCTCATGTTGAAATTATCGCATATGTGGTGAGAGAAAAAGCTCTTTTGGGTCCATTTCGAGGATCGTTCATTGCCAACAATATACCTGGGTGTCGATCGAAATGACACATATACCATCCCTATCGATCACATGATGTCGCAAACAAGCCATAAACCATCCCCACTGTCTCGACTTTCCTCATCAACAATGGCAAATGCTAAAGGAAATACATGACTATTACTATCAACAACAAAGTGGCTATTAGGAGTTTTTGTTTGTATTTTCCATACAAGAATGTGCCATCAATTTGTATCATTGGTCCGCAATGTCTAAAGCCTCGCAATAGAAGGTGCAAATGCCCAAAAAACCCATTTGAAGACAACTTCATTGTTGGCATTAGGCTCACCATGCCGCCATTCCACACGTGTCCCTGGATTGCTTTCTTGAAGAGCGGTCATCCACCGCAACAACATTTTGTACGATTCTTCCCAATCTCCAAAGACTTTAGCAATTGCTTTCTTCTTCCCCAACCATACTTTCTTATAATGAACGTTATAACTGAATTTGTCCTTGATAATCTGATGAAGCACTGGAACTGAGGTGGACGGATCTCTTCTCACCACATTTTCTACCTCACGGCATATAACGGTGGAGTCCAAATGCGCATGATCCTTGGACAGTTTAGCATAGATGCATGTATGTGGTCCTGCATATGTACTGATCTCAAACATTCCATGCGATTTTCTTCTCGAACACCGCAACCTCCAAGTACATCCATCCAAATATTTCTTACAACGAACAATCCATACATTTGGTGTAGAATGAGTCACCACAAAGCGCTTGTGTCCTTTGATGCTATACAATTTCACGGCATGTTGGATATCTACTTTACACATGAACCGCATGCCTTTCTCAAATTCTGATGCCTCATTCCATAAAGACCTAGAAGGGATCATTGCATTCTCGTGGAGGGGTTGCATTGCCTCACTACTCAATTCCATAAATACAGATGAAGGAACGACAAATTCACCTACACCCACGGGCGCACCATCAATTCCAGCAGCCTCTTCATCGAAAAAATCATCGTTCCCAATTTCGTTCGAAATTGGAGGACAAGATAATGAACCATCATCTGCTATGACTCGATTTAACGTATATCGAATCATGCCATCATCAACATGATGACCATCATCCCCTTCATCGTCTGCATCATCATCGCTACTATCTTCACTAGTATCCCCGTCACTGCCGCAATAGTCATCATCTTCACTAGTATTCAAATCATCACAAGAACGAGGATCCTCGTCCATTTCGGGATTTGCGGTCATCAAAGGCGATGCACAATGACTATGTTCAAAAATTGGTTGAGTGCTAGGTCCCGGCTCGAGAATGTAACACTACATTACAATTGGAACTATTGTATTGTTGTCTCGGAACTAAATCGATATAAAGCTCCATGCAATGTGGTGGTGGTAATTTACGCCAAAAGTCCCAAACTCTTTGAGACTCGACTCATCAGCTATTGGCAAAGGGACGTAGTTGGCCGATCCACTTCCAATGTACGCTGGATATCGATATGTCATGTTTACTCTCTGTAAGTCATTGTCTATCTGCAATGAATTACATATATAACGCACAAGTTCATCGTACCCTAAACCGATCTTCGATCTGAGATGTCGAATGGGCGGTTTCGTGTACGAAATTCCTGATGGTCCATCAACCATGTCTCCATTCATATAACACAACAACGATACTCTTCGATCAACCATTCTTCAATCTATATATGTAGAATATAATTAATCATTATAGAAAGAATTCAAATAAATATGACCTTAATAAAATTGCTTACGCACCCTAATAGAATTGGTGTAGTGGTAGATTTATTAATATATATATATATATATATATATATATATCTATGGTAACTAAATATCCTAGTGATCAACTTAAGTACCTTATTCTGCAACAAAGAAACTATTATATGCAAATAACTATTATATATTATAAACAACTTCCCTAGCTAGCTTAGAATATAACAACCCCTAAAGCAACCTTAGAAAGTTATCACCGCCAATGTCTCATCTCCTAAGCGCACGCCTAATGTTCTTCCAAATTTTTCTACTAAAGTATTGACATGTATATGGGATTTTTTGCTTGATTAATACCATACCCCCCTACACCCCAAATCAAACAATTTCTACTCCCCCCTTGGGTACCCCACATGTTTTACATCTCAATATGGGTCAATGACATATATCCACACTAATTAATGTATACATTGTACTATATTAAAATCAAACTTTCTAGCTATTTACTTAAATATGCAATGCATCAGTAAGAATAAATATGCAATGCATCAGTAAGAATGATATATCATACACAAATTGAAAAAAAAAAAAAAGCACTCCGCCAATAGAAGAACATTCAAGTATGAGCTGCTAGAAAGAGAAAAGACAACAAAAAAATGCATCTAATCAGAAATCTCAGAGACACATTATATTTTGAGCTTATTTGTTTATTTTCTGAAAGGGAGAGTGACGGAAACCAAATAAGAAAAAGGAAGAGTGACAACTAGTTTTCTTTTCATGCTTATTAAACACAATTACAGAGGTCATTGGTCACAAATCCGTATATAAAGTCATAAAAACAGCCCCGGAGACAACAAAAATAACAAAAAATTTAACATACAACATAACATGAACCACATGAATCATAAACACACAAAATCTCCAACCAAATAGATCTTACAGAGTTGAGGGAATGAAGAGTGGAGTTGTTCGTTGGGGGAGTTGAAGGACTTCGGATCGATCGTTGGGAGTTGAAGGAAGAAGGAAGGCAAGTGAGAAAAGAAGGCAAGAAAAACAGATCTGGATCTATAATGCTCTCTGGTCTTCAAAGTGAAGTCGTGACCTCGGGTCACGATTTCACTTTAATGGAAATCGTGACCCGAGATCACGATTTCCTGATTTTCCACAGTGAGGAAATCGTGATCTCGGGTCACGATTTCCATTAAAGTGAAATCGTGACCCGAGCTCACGACTTCACTTTGACGGGAAAAAAAAAAAAAATTACGTGGCGCTGACGTGGCTACAAGTGTGTTAGATGGGGAAATAGTTTGGTGGGTGTGTTGGGTTAATAATTTTTACTGTCAAATGTACTAATCAAGGAAAAAAGCCCGAAATTCTAGGAGGTGGTGACGCGCATATCTCGAGGATCATCCTGAGGCAGCTGGAGTGAGATGGAGATGCTGCTGGACGTGCTGTGCTGGCGTAGTGGACATCCACATGGCGGAAGGCGGTTGGTGAACATCTGCTGCTGAACGGAATGGGCAAATGAGAAGCGGACACGTGTGGCACTGCTGGACCAATGGTTCGCTACCACATGGCAGGGACTGGTGTGAGAAGAAATGCACAAGACGTGCCGAGTTGATGGAACGCCTCATAGCACGGATATCGAGGAGATCTATACGGTTTCTGGTGCGATGTGTTAAAGTGTGTCACAATGTTACGTTACTTTATTGTGGTCCAATGTCTCACCCACTGTGTTGTGCGTGACTCGAGACAAATCCTTCGATATCTTATCACTACATGTAAATAGTCAATTTCGCTTGATTTTTCGCCACGAATTCAATCGCGCACCCCAAAAATCTTGAAAATGATAAATAAATGCAATTAGGCTAGTATTTTGGAGACTTAAACATAATATATATAAATAAACTATATATAATATGAATAATTAACGACTTATCAAATACCCTCAAACTTAAGACTTTGCACGTCCCGAGCGAAGGTGTAAATAACAAACACAAATAAACTATACTCTAATATAGCTATGCACTGACTCAAATAATCATATATGCGATTCGAAATTCATGGAGTCCATTTGGTTTATATAGTCGCTTAGTTAACAAGCCACTCAAGAAATTTCTGAGTTATGATATGTTAAGAAACGCAACCCAAACACAATTAAGATCACATTTTAAAGACATAGACTCGGTCAAGACAAAGGTCATCAACTACTCGCAGGTTTTCTTGGTCTATACATTCAAGCACGCAAGGTTACAATCTCACTTAATCTAGTTTTAAGCACTCGAGCTAAATCTTTTTATTTGAGGAGTTTTCTTAGACTTTCGCCTTTATTCATTTTTTTATATATTCTCTATTTTTTTTCTCCATTTTTTTTCGAGTAATACGGCCCATGCTCTATTTCCTGTGGACTGATTTTCTCACTTTTTCCTACCATAAGATTCCCTGCTCCATTTCCTATGGAACCTTGTGGGACTCTCTATATTAAGAAAACTCATGTTAGCCCTTCTCACTTTCACTATAATTAAGCAAATTCCCCAATGTGGGTTAAAATATCATTACTTGCACAATTTTGACCGTCTACTCCTTTTGGTATCTAGCACAAGGATTAACCAACATACTAAGTCCATAATCATGTAATCATAAAAATGCTGGGCTACGAACTCGAGTGAGTGTTTCTCCTATTTTTTCATAAGTTTCAAGTCAAAAAGGCAATTATAGTATACTCATCCACAACTAAAGGCATGAAATAAGATTTCATGTGACTTTAAATAATAATAAAAAAGAAAACTACACTAAATACATACAGGAAAGTGTATCAACTCCTAATGAAAAAGAGAAGTATGGAAGGAAAAGAAATGGAAGAAATGAGAGAATAAGAAATACTAAACACCGCCATTACCATCCGTCAACCGCATATAATCGCATATAATTAAAAGAATTTAAATGATCTCACCTGCGGTCTTTCGCAAATAAATCTACAAATAAATACATCCAACTCAATCCACAAATCCTAAAGTACCCCAAACTTATTCTGAACCTTGTCCTCAAGGCTCAAAATAAGTCAAGGAATCCATGCAATAAAAAGAAAAAGAATAGTGGTGAAAAAGAACATGGATAAATAAATATAAAGATGATACACATGCATATATGCATAATAAAAAATAATAATAAAAGTCTTCAAAAAACTAGTGAATGCACAAAAGCTGTCATGTCTAGGTGACTAAGGAAACTATGAAATAAATTCATCATAACAAGAGTAAGAACTAATAAGCATAGGGAGTTAACTCAAATGATTCCTATCAAATCTTGCGAGTCCAAAGTTTTTCAACTAAGGGTGAAATCAACAAGATGATGGAATGAAGTTTAGGGTTTTGGGTGCACTCAAAGACCCATCACTAATACATCGACTTAAGTTGGATATGTCTCAGCCAAGTCTCAAAATGCCTAAAATTTTAGTGATATGTTAATTCCAAAAAAAAAAAAATGCTCAAATTACTCCAAAAATGTAATCCATAGTCAAACCTAACAAAACTCGAGGGTGCTCCAATGCCTCCAGTGTTCATCAAACCTAACACCTGCAAAAATCCAATGGACCAAGTTAGGGTTTATTAAACATAAAAAACTAAAACTAAAATAAAACTGAAATAAATGAAAGAAATAAAAAAATAAAACAAAGCTGGGTTGCCTCCCAACGAGCGCCTTTCTTTTAAGTCTTTGGCTAGACTTGTTGTGATTCATCACTTGATGCCCTCTCCTTTTGAGATATCTACAACGAATGGTGCATCTATAGCATTGGGCAATGCAGCATGCACGCCCTCCTTCAGAATTGGGAGATCATTCGGGACCTCTAACACAAACTAATATGTCACATCATGATTATCCAACACAAAGGTGTCGGCCGTGTAGAACATCTGCGAACGCTCCCTTACTTCCACCCCTTGTAAGGTCTAACAAATATGCACGAGATGGTGGGTGGTTTCACCAACACCAGAGGTTGGTATTCCTTGCTTTCTATGTGCGGCTCCTCCGGCCTTTCAAAAATAACTCAAATTTCTTTCACAGCTTCATCATCTTCATTCTATGCAATGGAAATGTCCAGCTCATGTAAAGAAACTTCTAGTGTTTCTTCTGGTTCACTCAAATTCTCATCCACAATTGAGAACTCGTCAAACTCAACACTTTCTAATGTAGCAGCATTCACGGTCTCCTCTAAGTCATAAATTTGTTGCGGAGACAACTCTTCCTCATCCATCAAATGGTCTTATGAACTTGAGTTTCTAAATTTTGCAACTTTGGGTTCATATGTTGCATATCCTCCTGCAAGGGCTGCTGAGTGGTGCTTTGAGAAAGCCAGTCGAAGATCATATCTCTCTCAATGTCTGCAATGATTCTCTGTTCATGTTGATCACTTTGTTGAAAAGGTAGTTCTCTGAAGATCAAGTCATTCATCATGTCTCGTATAGACCTCTTTTCATGTTGAGGAATCTGTGGACTTCGCCTAGACATATAGAAGTTGGGTTGTGGCAAAGCATAACTGGAACCATGATGATTCCTATAATTCGGATAGTGAGGACAAGCATACGTGGGATGAAAGCATTCCCCACAATTTTCACAAACCACGACCTGTTGCACAAAAGATTCCGAGTTAGAAAATTGAAGTCCATTATGTGACATACGTACTCCATTCACACCATGATAGTATGAATCTTCGAATCGATCATAATTGTAGGCGTAGGAGGCCATTATGGAATTACCTGTAAAAATGTTAAGAATAAGGGACTAGATACAAAATAAAAAATAAAAAATAAAAATACAAAAAATAAAAGAAAACCAAAGAAAGAAAAAAAAAACAATCCTCGACAATGGCGCCAAAAATTTGATGCACGCCGAACGCGTTAATAAAATAATATACCTAAACCAACAATTTTATAGATAGTGGCAAATGGTCGATCCCACGGAGATTGGTATCTTTCTAAGGTTTAACAAAAACAAAAAGGGAAATCGGGGATTTAAGAGAGAATAAATAATATAACTAATCTAAATAACAATAAATTAACAAACAATAAAATAGCTTTGAAAACAATTAATAAAAATACATAGGTCAAGACATATAAGTTTGGTTCGAATAAAAATTGAATTTGGTCTTCGATTTATAAAATATGCAATTCTGAAATATTCGAGTGTAGCTATAGACCCGGTAACGTACGCGGTTCCTCACACTTCCTAATCTCGATAGCCAAGGTACGACGGTGACTATTTCCCTAGCCAATCACACAACCCTAGACTCAAGCGAATTGGGTTTAACACGATGACCGCATTGTGTTTTGTGAAGGCACTACACCTAAACAACAGGATCACTAGTTGTCCGATTTAGCCTAGATTCATAAGGTATTCAACCGGTCAATCAATTGGTAGGGTTAATTGTCACTAGTGTGGTTTTGTCGCATAAGGACGGATGCTTACGACTCACTGGTGAGTAAATCAGAGTTTAAATATGAATTTAACTCTAATTTTTCAAACAATACCAAAGAAAATAAAATATAATGAAAAGCAATGCAATTAATATAAGTAAATCTCACAAATCCATTGATAGGCGCAGTCGAACCTCCCTCGCAGTCTTGCATAGGCCATGAGTTTAGACTCTCATGGTAGAACACAAAACAAAAGAATAGAAGTGAGGGAGAAGAGGAGGAGAGTCGGCCGAGAAGATGGTCGAGAGCCAGCATAAAAAAGCCGAGAGTCCCAATATATATGTCAACTCTACTAAAAAATCCCTAACTCTTAATTGTGAAAAAGTACAAAAAATTGGTCCTTAGAGTGTATTTTCGTGTATCATTAATGACACGTGCACCGAGGTAAATATGTGGCTGTTTTGGGTTTGAAAACTGGTCTTTGACATGTGTCAGGTGCAGATTGGACGATGCTGCTTGTGCGTGCCGACATGGCGGGCATCAATTGGTTGAAACAGCAGCATGTGGACACGATGGGCGAAAGGGAGGAGGACACGTGGCGGCGCATGGCGATGTGAAGAACTTTCTGGGAGGTGGTGACGCACGTATCTCGAGGAGCACCCTAAGGCAGCTGGAGTGAGATGGAGATGCTGCTGGACGTGTTGTGCTGGCGTGGTGGACATCCACATGGCGGAAGGCGGTTGGGAACAGCTGCTGTTGACCGGAATGGGCAAATGAGAAGCGAACACGCGTGGCGCTGCTGAACCAACGGTCCGCTACCACATGGCAAGGACTGGTGTGAGAAGAAATGCACAAAACGTGTCGAGTTGATGGAACGCCTCATAGCACATATATCGAGGAGATCTACACGATTTTTAGTGTGATGTGCAAAAGTGTGTCACAATGCTGCGTCACTTGACTATGGTCCAATGTCTCACCCATTGTGCAGTAACTCGAGACAAATCTTTCGGTATCTGATCATTGCGTGTAAATAATCCATTTTGCTTGGTTTTTCGCCATGAATTCAGCCGCGCGCCCCTAAAATCCTGAAAATGACAAATAAATGCAATTAGGCTACTATTTTGGAGACGGGCGCACCATCAATTCCGGCACCTCTTCATCGAAAATATCATCGTTCCCAACCTCGCTCAAAATTGGAGGACAAGATAATGAGCCATCATCGGCTATGACTCGATTTAATGTGTATCGAATCATGCCATCATCAACATGATGAGCATCAACCCTTCATCATCTTCATCATCATCGCTACTCTCTTCACTAGTATCTTCGTCACTAGCAATAGTCTCGATCTTCACTAGTGTTCAACTCATCACGGGAACGAGGATCATCGCCTATCTCGGGATTTGCGGTCATCGAGGCGATGCACTGATTGTGTTCAAAAATTGGTTGAGTGCTAGGTCCAGGTACGAGAATCTAACACCATATTACAGTTTGAAATATTATACGAATCCTCGTTCTCAAATCGATATAAAGCTCCATGCTGCTTTGGTGGTGGTAATTCTCGCCACAATCTCCCAAACATCTTTGAGACTCGCTTTCATCATCTATTCGCACAGGGGACGTAGTTGGCGGTTCCACTACCAATGTACGGCTGGATATCGATATGTGATGGTCAATATCATCTTTTCATTGTCTATCTCCAATGAATTATAGATAAAACTCATAAATTCCCATTACCACTAAACCCATGTTCGATCTAAGATGTCGAACGAGGCGGTTTCGTGTATGAAACTGATGGTCCATCGACCATGTCTCCATTCATATAGCACAACAAACTTACTCTTCGATCAGCCATTATTGAATCTATATATGTAGAATACAAAGCATTATCAATAGAATTGAATGCAACAATATCAACATTTTAAAAGTTTAGTGTTTCATACTAAAAACGATTCTGAGTATTTCTTAAAGAATGATCCATCCCAAAGTAATCAATTCACACTTTGTCCGATGGAAGGTAAAAAACAAAAATACATAACTAATGGAACAATTCAAATTTGATGTAGAGAAATTATATTAGGACATTAATTGTATGAAGTGAAATAAGCAAAGAAATTATATTATGACTACATGCATTTATATTATATGTGCGTTTAAAGTTTACTTAATGTTTTCCAACTTACACATAAGTTTTTTCAAGTTTATATTTTTAACTAATCCATAACCAAATGCACTCAACAAGGTTTTAGGCGACTACTAAACTAAACTAGATGGTCATAACAGTTGAACTAAAGTATGCATGAACATACATGTAGTCACAAACGTACCAGTGGGCATAAATACACTAATATATAGGCTATTATGACAAGAAGGTGCATAAACAAAATTAATGGAAATAGATCGAAAGGTGATAGAAAAGAGGAAAGAAAATTAGTAAAGATACATAACCATACCATATCGATCAATACCACGAATATGCCGCAAACATAAATGTAAGCGCTATACATGTCGTCTTGCGTAATTCCTAACATTCCAACTAAAACTATCCTTAATACATAAAAGCCACCCCAAAACTTATTTCAAATCATCACGCAGTTTTCTTATTTATTGCGAGATTTACTTTCAATTTACATTATCATTGTTTAATAAGTTCTATTATGAAGCATGAACTATTTCGGATTTTCATATGAAAAGGCGGAAGATCAACTATCATACATAAGCAATAACTATCATCTTTACTCTTCCATGGCCACTATTTACAATCATGATTATAATTTGTTACCATTGCCCAATTATCACAAGCATGAAACTAAAAAATAAAATGTCTGGCGGGAAATTGAGTTGTGATCGGCGAGGGACCTACGAGGGCCCTTCTCGCACGGACGACAGCAATGGCAGGACGGTGGAGAAGCGAGGAGCGAGACGGCAGAGGGAGAAGGCAGGACGAGGGCGAGAGGAGGCAGTGGAGGCGAGGTGGACGCGGACAGCGGGGGACGCCGGCGGGGACGGTGGAGCGGAGACGATAATCGAGACTGCGAAGGACGGTGGAGGTGCGAAGCTACACCTAGGCAGGACGGCAGGCGAGGGAGCAGGACGCATGTAAGCTAGGGACGGTGGGATCACAGATCTCGGTGACGCGAGAGGCGACCAAACGGGGAAGAAATGCAAACGAGGACGAGGTTTTTGGGGTTTTTATACCAGCTTGAAGTCGTGACCCTGGGTCACGACTTTTGTATAGAAGTCGTGACCCAAGGTCACGACTTCCTTCTAAAGAAGTCGTGACCCAGGGTCACGACTTCCTCATGCCTGCTGTGTTTGCGGGACACCTTGGCGATGACATGGCGCCGACATGGCACTAAATGTGTTATATTGGGAATTATTTCGAAAGATATGTTTTTTTGTTAATTATTTTCCTTAATTATATTAATCAAGCAAAAATCCCGATGGAACGCCTCATAGCACATATATCGAGGAGATCTACACGATTTTTAGTGTGATGTGCAAAAGTGTGTCACAATGTTTGCGTCACTTGACTATGGTCCAATGTCTCACCCATCATTGTGCAGTAACTCGAGACAAATCTTTAGTATAACTTGACAAAAATAATATATATCAATAAATTATATATAATATGAACAATTAACGACTTATCAACAATCTATCTTGGCGTGATACGCCGCTAACCAGTCCATGCCTAGTAATACATCAAACTCAAGACACTCTAAGACCCGTAAATCAAATATCATCGTGTGATCCCCAATTTTAATTTTGCACCCCTCACATATCATATTAGGATAAATATGTTCGGTAGAAACTATGCTCAAAATTAAGTAAGTGCTCTAACCGGTGTCAACCCCAAAGCATGAACTACCTCCCCTGATATGAGCGAAACAGAAGAATTAGAATCAAACAATGTATGCATATCTCGACCATTAATGGAAACCGTACTTGCGACCAACTGATGCGAGGCATATCCATCCTGCCCAACAACTGCATGAACTCATCCACGAGTAGTTTGGCCTGATCCCCTCAGATATTGGTGGGTTAGGGCATTTGTTATGGTAGTGTCCTGGAGTTCCACACTAGTAATAGATCACCTGTGGCTTCTGATAAGTCGGAGGCACCTACGCGACACTGGCTGATGCACTTGATTTGAGCCCTGCTGGCCCTCTACTCATGCTCTGTTACGGTTGTTGTAGTCGACACGGTAGTCTGAATGTTACACTTTGAGAAACTAAGGGGGCGGGGACCCGTGAATGTATGGTGGTCCACGTCGGAATGTGAAGTGCCCTCGAAGTTCCACCAGATGATGCACGGTTACTCATTGATCCCCCAAATCTATGCTTCTTAGAACTTCATCCCTGACCTCTTTGATAACTGTCGAAACTGCAATTACCCTGACTATACTGATCAGATCCCGCCTGAAACTATATATCATCCTCGTCACGAAGGTTTGACTCACACTCGAGTGTCTAATGGTAAGCTGGCTGGTATGTCTCCAATCTCGATGCTGCCACCATAGCACGTATGTCTCTCCTCAATCCATCAATGAATCGTCTCCAATGAGCCGCCTCGGATGGAATATAATCATATGCGAACTCTGCCAGCTCATTGAATTTTGACGCATACTCAGCCACGGTCATATTGCCTTGTACCAAGGCAAGAAACTCTCTGATCTTATATGCCTTGATGGTCTCTAGGAACCATTCATCATAGAACAAATGATTGAACTACGACCAACTCATATTCGATCCCCGAGTTCTTGAAATAGACAATCACCACTTATGTGCCTTGTGTTCCAGCAAGAAAGCCAACCACGGTACCATAGTCCTCTCGACAATGCCCAAAGTGTCTTTCCTCTTTTCCATATTCAATATCCAAGCTTTAGCCTCAATAGCATCAGGGTCCCCGTAGAAGTGTGGGACATCGTACTTCATGAACTCTTTCTGGATCCTGCCCCTTCGGCATGCCTTGTTCTCCCCATCGACTATGGGTACGGCCGCTGCAGCTACAGCCGTGACAAGATCAGTACCTTCCTCCGCGAAAGGGTTCTCGTGTATCAGTGCTAACGAAGGATTAGGCCCTGGCCCACCGATGCATGTCCAACTACTCCATCATTCTTTCGATTGTTCAGTAGTTCTTGAATCCATGTCATGTTCCTTTTGTGAGACAGGGCTAAGTCAGCCATCCTCTGGTCCTGCGCGATGGTCAAGTCATGTTTGGCCTTCTGATGCGTCCCAATCATAGCAATCATGCGCTGTTCCATCTGACTGTGCCATTGCCTTTCTTCTCTTTCCTGAGTTTTCCTCAGGTTATAGGATGTCCATCCGTGGGTTCTCATCGTGCACTGTGGAGCAACGAAAAAGAAATTAGTCCCACAAGCTATGAAAGTAGGCAAGAATATCTAAACGCTATAAATATTACATTACAAAGCAAAAAACATTATATTAACATTTTATTTCATGTTTTCAATCCATTCCCATCCTAGGATTGATCTTTATGCACTTTAAGTGGACTTGAACCAATGTCACATACAATTGATTTGTTCGACTTAAACTCGACCCTTAAACTTTAGGCTCTATATACTTAGGTTTCACTAACCTAATCATTTTCCCTCGGTTCTAATACATATACTCTAATACCAACTGAGACGACCCTCACCTGAACTAGGGTCGGTTCGCCCAGCCCAGACCATTACTCGAGTCTGATACCTAAACTAAGCCTAAATAGTAGTCTGGCACGCCTGTTTTAACCTACGGAATAACATACTAACCATATAGAATAATAAATGCAGAAGTGAAATCAAACTAGAATTTCATAAATCATCTAATTAATGTGATAAGAGTTCAAAAGTCTAACTAATTTAAATCATCCAAAAAAGCTTCCAAATTGTCCATAAAGCTTCCAAAGTAGTCCAAAGTAGATAAAAAGAGTTTCAAACTACCCAAATAACCTACTTTAAGCTACAACTCAAATTTATTGTTCTTAAAATCAAACAAATAGATAATAGAAGCATGCAATTTCTCACAAAGCAAAGAAAGACTTCAAGCGGGTGTATTTCGTTTGCCACGTGCCAATGCGGATGTGGATGTACCAGGAGAGTAAGTGAGGTGAGCTAAAGAACCAACGGAGCTCAATAAGAGAGAAGACTCTGTCACGGCCCAAATCTTTAACCCCCGTTTTAATTCCTTAATCAGGATCACCGACCCTTGACGTGGGACTACACTGTGATACGTGCACCACCGAGGCACGTGGCTGAGGTATATTGTATTTTTGTATTGATGTATGCCTAGTGTTATGTATTATGTAGACTTACTAAGTCGGTTTGTACAGTTGTAGGCGTCGAGACGAGAGCGGGGACACGCCTTGAGTAGCGTGCGAGCCGGGGAACCGGGTAGTTAGCATTTTGGTAAGTCTTATTTAATACTAATGTGAAATAAGGAATTACTTATAAGCCTATGGTTATGTTTGTTAATGTAAATCAAATTAAAGGCCTATAGTTGAGTAAATTAAATGGAAAGCATAAGATTTGTCTAGAGATGCACATTGGCACATCTAGGAACTAGGTAAGTAATGAAATGGTGTCACTTGAGGTTGAGTTAGTGGGAGTTAGTGGGATATATGGCAAGAGATGGACCATTAGATATTCCTCGGGATACATAAATCCTTGAAGATCAAGGGCTAGGAAGGAACATCACCTTAATATATAATATTAGTGATCAAACAACATGCAAACCAAATCACTCATTCATTTTTGCTGGAGAAGAAGAAGGAATAGCTGGAGATGAGTGAATCATCAAGGTGTTGAAGGAATCCATTGGAGTTGGCGAGAAATCCTCAAGCTAGGGTGCTACATCAACTAGGTACACATCTTTTTAGTTGAAATTAGAACAAGTTCTGGTTTTAGGCTAATTTCATATGGTAGATGGTTGAGTATTTGCAATTGATTTATATATTTAGATTCCTCATGTCAAGATGATAATCCATCTATATTGAAGTTCTTAATTTGGTTTTGAAATCATAAAGATATGAATTTTTGAAGTTGCAACACCAAAACTAGAATTATGCATGTTGTATTAGGAATCAACCTGGGTAATTTGGTCATAATCTGCTCAATTTAGATCCAAATTGATCCAAACCAGTGGCATTTGAAAGCTTATTTAAAGGATAATAACTTTTCTTAACGAAATGTATTTTGATTCAAATGTTTTTATGTCCAAACATGCTCTACAAGTAGGTGCTGGAATTAAAAAGGAAAGTTTTGAAACTAAACTTGTTAAGGGCGTAACTCCCTAACTACTTATCCAAATGAGCTGATATTTTAGTATGTAGTATTTGGGTATATTTGCTGCCGTGTGACCAAAAATCACATTTTTAAGAACTATATATTGGGAGAAATAGATTTTCTAAATCCGCTGGTCGGATTAAATTCTAATTAGACCTATGTTTAGTAAAATCACGACATCTCTTTCACTTTAAATCAGAATTTTGCAAACAAAACCTTTCAGGAAAGCTAAGAAATAGAACAAAAATAATTGTACTTATGGAGGATTTCGATATTTGGACCATTTCATGCCTAAAAGTGCATTAAAATGTAAGACTGAAATTGAAACTTAATTTAGTCTTTAGGGGCTGATTTAGGAAGATTGATTTAAAGTCTATTGAACCAATTTGAAAACATAATAAACACCACTAAATTGAGCTTAAACCCACTATATTTGAACTAATGAGAAACCAAACTCATGAACCTAGGAAAAGGGTACAGGAGAGCGAATACAAGATTTGGAGTATCGGGAGGTCAGTAAAGTTAGGACTTTACTTTGTTGTTGTGAGTATACCCAATGACAACTTTACTTGACATTTTATTTCTATTAATTGTTGTCCTTGCATAGTCCTTTTGACTATTTTGCCTTTGTATTCCTATATCATGATTTCTTTGTGTCTATGCTCTTTTGATGAGTCTAGTTTGCTTGATATCCATTCATTTGATTTGATTCATTGATTCTATCTCATGCTATGTATATTCTTGTTGTTTTAAATGTGAATTGAATGATAAATAGCATGATATTAGGCTAGTGAATATCTTATAAATGTTTAAGATGACTTGTATTCCTTATTTGTTTAGGTGTATAGATGTGTCTATGCCTTGACAATCCATACTTGGTATTTCTTGAAATTTAAAAAGTAGTTTTTGCATTTAGGTCCCGTACTCGATCGAGGTGTGTGCGAATCACAGGGTTAGAGTCCCTGGGGATGTCGGCACATGTTACTTGACACTGTATAACACTTGGGGTTAGAGTCCTTGAGGTGGTCTACACACCGGGGTTAGAGTCCCTGGTAACGCTTGGGTTAGAGTCCCTTGTGCTATATGATTATTGAGTCGAAGTGACATGTTTCACTACCGACCGGACCTAAATCACCACTACTTAGCCTAGTGTCAGTATCACTTGTTTAACTCTGGTATTTACTCGCATATGGTTTTATTTTCCAGTTTTCCCATTTATATGCTTTTAAATACCATTTGAATATTTGGAAATGCAAATTAAACTTGTCATCGGGGATTACTGTTTTATTCTTGTACTCACCGTCCTTTTTATGACGGTGGGTGCAGAGCCGTCTACCAGCAGGCCGGGCAAAGAGAAGATCGGTGATGTGACGGCCCCAAATCCCGAGGTCGCCACGTGGGGAGGCGTTGCCCCAGCGGTCCTGTCGGATCCTTGACCCACTGGGTCCCACGCGCCACTGACGCCCTTTGTTACATCATTACTACTCATTTTGCGTGTTAAACTCATTTCGTTGATCAGTTAAGTCATTTTTATAGCATTAAAAACAACGGCGGAAGTCTTAATTTAAAGCAAGTAAAACCATTAAATTTATCATCGTATAAAGCATCATTTTAAGAGCAACACATATTGTGGAAAACCCGGGGAAAGTACTCTATATATAGACGACAATACTAAGCAGTAATATATACAAGTACAGTGTCTATCCAGTCTCCCAATACCCAAAAGTAAAGCAAAATATCAAAATCACACGTACTAGTAGGTCCTCGACCGCGGGCAGTCAGATAAAGTCGCCCAAAATCCCCTTGCCCCTACTAGCACTAGGATCTGCACTCGGCCATCACAAAAAGCAAGATGGAGAGTACAGTTAGTAAGATTCCAACGAAGTACACCGAGCATTTATAAGAAAATAAACATATACCAATAAACATGTCAAATAATCATGCGGAAACTAAACAGACAACTGTGCTAAGATCATCACATGAATAAATAACACGAGAGAAACAAAGTGTGTACTCATCCCGGTCAGACTAAACTGTACTTCGGACCCCCAGGATCCTTTCGGTGGGTGCCCCCACTTCCTTTCACCTGGTTCCTCGCGGGGCTTGCTCGACACGTGCACCCTTGCAACTCGGGTTGCAATTCATCGAATGTCTGATCACACGTGCTACAGCATAGTGTGCCATAAGTACACAACGAATATCAGGTGGGAGTAACTCGACCACCAACCCAAATGTATCACGGAATAGAATACAATAACAAGGAATAGGAAATCAACGATGAAAAAGTAAACCCTCAATGACTTTCAGATGAAATCTTACGTACTTCAAAAACGCACTCGCACGCATCTCGATATGCGCACCCGACACCTGACTATAGCATCCTATGTCCCTGGTGTCCATTTGTACCATTTAGCTAGTAAATCATGCAAATCACAATTTAAAATTAGGTGAATATACCTCACCTCAATCGCGTCGTCGACATTCGTCGATTCGTGCCTCCGATCGGTTCGACAACGCCATCGCGTCGTCACTGCGCCGCTGCCGGCATCACCGTCGCGCCACCGCTGCCCTCGCCGGCTCCGCCGCCGGCCGCAGCCTGCACCGCCGCCGCCGCTGTGCCTCCGCGTCGACCACCATCGCGACCGCGAGCCGATCCCGCCGCTGCTGGAGCTGCCGCCGTCCGCCGTCTGCTCGCGCCGCCGCGCAGTGAGCCCCGCCGCGCGCCTGCTGCCCGTCATCCTCCTGCCTTCTCGCTGCCGGTCGACCGCCACTGCCGGCAATGCCATCCGCGGCTCTGATCTCGCCGTCTGCCGTCGTTGGCCGTCCGCCGCCGTCGCGCAGCCACGCCGCTGCCGACCGTTGCTGGTGTCGTCGCGCCGTCGTCGTCGCGGATCCGGTCGCGGCGTCGTCGTCGTCGTCGTCCTCGCTGCGTCGCCCGCTCCCTCACCTCACGATCTCTTCCTTCTCTCCCCGATCTCTCACTCTCTCCATTTCTCTCATCTCTCTGGTTTTTTTCTCTCTCTCTCTCTTACTTTTTTTCTTTTACTTTTCTCTCTCATAATATATATATATATATATATATATATATATATATTTACATTTTCTTTTTGATTTCAAATCAAAAGTGTCCTCGAGATTCGTGTTGACAAACTCAATAATTTCACATCTTTGTCATCCGCCTCTATGCTTGACCAAAATTGTCTCGAGTCTGGCAAATTTACGTATTTCGAGACACATCCAAAAATATATTTATTTTTATGTTTTCCTTAAAAATATCCGAGCAGCGCGCATCTCGAGGCACCAACCCGCCTCATTTCCAAAATTTTGATACTCTCGCTACATGCATCACGAGGCGTATCCAATGTACACATTAAAACCACATAACACGACTATCTCGGTCTCACGTTGGCACGCGACTCGAGACGCGTCCCCGTTCGTGTTTCGGCTCCCCGAATTTTTTGCGTATACCAACTCGTAAAACAGCTCAACATTTTGCATTATAATCTCAAATTGGATATTACATATTTCCTCGGAGTCTCCACCCAAGATGTAGACATACGTATTTCGGCAAGTGGGTCCCACATACGACCTTAAAATGACACGTGGCACAAGTCAAATTTTCGGGCCGTTACAGGTGATTATCTCTGAGCCCTCGGTGCGTCACTGCATCGATTGTAGGTCTTCTTTTGGTATTTTGATTGTATATGTTATATATATGTCTTTCAGATACTATTTGGGGTTGTATATTGGGTTGAGTGTTAGTTTCCCCGACTTGACTTAAACTATTTTACTGTTTCACTGCATTTTGAGGACTTTATATATGTGATGTCATTTCCTGGTTTTCCACACTTATGATTTTATAAATGGCTTCCGCATAAGTTACTAATTGCTTATGCATAATCTAATAAGACTTCCGCTAATTAATTAATTTAATAAAAAGTTTTAATTAACTCTAAATTTTATAAACTGGTAAGACTAGTGTATTACTTATCCTGAACACGAGAAAATAGACGTCTAGGTTGTAAAGGCTGACTAATACGTAGTTAAGTCATGCGTGGATATGATTAGGGCTTAATTACGGGATTAGGCCGCGAGGTGCCCTAGATTAGGAGAGAGGTCGTCACAGACTCGCTCAAACACTAAACATGCAAGTATTACCTATAAAGAGAAAAATTCTACACATGTAGTTGTAAACTGAATTATAAAGCATTTAATGGAAAGAAATGAAGACATGATTCTTGTTCATAAAGGGGGTGTAAACAAGTTCCATATTCAATATAACTTAAAAGTAGATTCATTATTCAACAAACTAGGAAATGAACATTCTTTTGAAACCACATCGTAAAATGGAATTCACAAATTTATAAATAAATATCATTCATTCATGCAACGGGGTCCAACAAGAGAGTTATCATAAGAACTAGTAATAAATATAAGTCATAGTTCCATTTAATGCATTCTAGCTAATAGTATGAATCCGGTGATCAAAACACTCACCTCGATATGATGGGAACTATTGGTGGTCACAATGGCCGTAGTGATCTCCATATAGTTCCATTAAACCAACAATGAGGGTTTCCAGGCCATCACCGATTGTGACCACTTGTGAACTTGATACTTCACGGCGCAGACCACTCTCTATTTAATGGGATCATAGCCACACTACTGAAATTCATTGCGCGAACCACTCTCTGTTGGTAGGCACACTGCCACACCACCGCTACTCGTTGCGCGGACCACTCTCTTTTGATGCGCATATAGCTCCATCACCGGTTTTGGATCGAATAATGAATTTGTTCACGTCACATGAATTCCATAGAGAAGTATATTCATACCATTAATTAAATGCAACCAAATCTCAAGTCTTTCTATAAGAATATGAAATTTTTATTTATCTAATATTCAAGCCACATTTAATGCATGAGCGAAGCTCCCCACTTACCTCGACTCGCCGCGACACCTATCATAACTCCCGGTATGCCTGGGGCTCGATGTGAACCTTCGCGCGATACTATACAACCATAACGTATCTCATAAATAAATACTTTCATTTAAAGTTAAGTAAATCTTCCATTTATTGGTCTTTGGGATCTACTAATGTAGGTCACGCGGGTCCCCCGTCACCCGATATGAAGGTCGAGGGGTGGGACCCGGTGGGTTTCCCTCGGAGACGTGGTAGTGCCCCGTTTGAAAGCAAATATTTATTTTTATTTTATTATATATGTATATATATTATTATTATTTTGTTTATTTGTAATATATATTATTTTATTGTATTTTTTTAGTGTTTACCAGTCAACGACTGTTGACCGGGCAATATCAGTTAACCGATCTAAGGGCCAAACAAGCCCATAGATTTATTAGGCAGGGACATTCATCCCTATCTAATGCACGGGCTGCCCCTGGGCATCCGACGTCCTCGAGAAACAGTGTCGGGGACATCCTTGCTGGCGGTGATGTCGTCGTCCACTTCTGGCAGCATCGCGATGGCGCTGCCCCTAAATGGGTTTTTTATTCTTTTTGTACAAACCCAACATGTGTAAATCATTAAAACTTCAAAAATGAAGCATAATGAAGAAGATGAGGTTGAGAGTCACCTTCTTGGTGGTGCCTCTTTGGGTTAGAAGTCCCACAAATTTCAATCACATATTTCACTCAAACGTGTTGATTTTGACCAAAAGAGGCTAAGGTTTACAATTTGGTTTTAATATTAGGGCTAATTTAGTGTAGGGTTTGTGAAGTTACTAAATTGCCCCTCGGGTGGGTCTATTGGGTTGTTAGGTCGTCACACTAAGCATATCCTCGATATTTTGAATCAACCTCTCAGTTTGCCCATGAGTCTGAAGGTGAAAGGTTGTGCTGAGTTGTAGACGCGTACCATATTTTTCCTGCATACTCCGCCACATCCTGGACATATTCGTATCATCTATGTTTGAAGTAATAGTCAATGGTACCACATGCAACCTAATAATCTCCCTCTCAAACAATACACTCAACTGGTCAAATGTGTAGTGAGCTAAAACTGATATGAAACGGACAGATTTTGTCAATCTGTCCACAATCACCCAGATAGAATCGTGTCGACGGGCAGTCCTCGACAATCCTCTAACAAATTTCATAATTATGTCTTCCACTTCCATCATGGAATGAGAAACGGTTGTAATAATCCTTCAAGTCTGCGATGCTCACCCTTCACCTGCTGGCAGATCTCACAATTCCTGATAAACACTGATACGTCTGCTTTCATCCTAGGCCACCAAAATGTCTCTTCATGTCTTGGTACATCATGGTCCTACCTGGATAAAAGTGAACCGAGAACAGTGTGAATCCTAAAGAATTTCATCTCTTAGCTCTGCTACTGCCAGTATCCACAATCCGCCCCTAAATCTCAAACAATAATCTGTCATCTCCATCCGTCAAGATCTGATCAAGACTCTAAGCTAACTTACTGAATTTCAAGTATAGAGTGTCGGCCTCTGACCCTTTGACACTCTCTGTGTAGACACGATATAAAGCCTCATCTATGCACAAATCATCACCCGAGTATCGGTATGAATATCTAACTGAGTCATCGTCGTCGCTGCCTCAAGTAATCCATGCTCATGCGTCATATGGCATCTAATAATCTCGGCATCTCCGGTCAATATCCTACTCAGTGCATCAACAACTACGTTAGCTTTTCCTAGATGATACTCCATAGAAAAATCGTAATCTATTGAGAATTCCAACCATCGACGATGTCTCATGTTCAGCTCATTTTGTGTGAAGAGGTATTTCAAACTCTTATGATCAGTGTAGATTGTGAACCTCTCTCCATACAGATGATGTCTCAATATCTTCAAAGCAAATACTAACCCTGCCAACTCTAAGTCATGAGTGGGATAATTCTTCTCATGTATTTTCAGTTGTCTGGATGCATAAGCCATCGTGCCTTTGTCTTGCATCAACACACAACCTAGAGTTGTATGACAAGCATATGTATATACCAGTAATTCCTATCCAGCTTTTGACAATATCAACATTGGTGTGGTAGTCAATAATCTCTTTAGCTGAACAAATGAGTCATCGCATTCCTTAGACCAATCAAATCTGATGTCCTTATGAGTTAATCTGGTCATTAATGAAGCAATCTTCGAGAAATCCTTTACGAATCTATGGTAATATCCTGATAACCCCAGAAAACTCCTGATCACTGTAATTGACATTGGAGTCGGCCAATCCATAATAGCCTGAATCTTATATGGATCTACAGCAACGCCTGCTACTTCAACAACATGCCCAAAATACTTGACATGTGACAGTTAAGATTCACATTTGTTGAACTTGGCATAGAGTCTATGCTCCCTCAAAGTCTGAAACGTCTCCCTGAGGCGTTGCTCGTTATCTTCCCGAGTCCTCGAGTATATCAGTATATCATCGATGAAAATTATCACGAAGCGGTTTAAAAATGGCCTCATCACCCAGTCCATCAAATCTACAAACATGACACGAGCGTTGGTCAAACCAAATGACATCACTGTAAACTAATAGTGTCCATACCTCATGCTAAAAGTTGTCTTGGACAAATCCTCATACCTAAACTTAAGCTGATGATACCCTGATCTCAGGTCTATCTTGGAGAAAAACTGTACTCCTTTTAGCTGATCAAATAAATAATCAATCCTCCGTAATGGATACTTATTCCTGACTGTGACATCGTTCAGTTGTCTATAGTCAATATATAACCTCAAAGTACCATCTTTCTTCTTCACAAGCAGGACAGGTGCACCTCATAGTGACATAGAAGGTGTGATGAATTCCTTCTCTCTCAAATCATGTAACTGACTACTCAACTCTTCCAACTCTCTTGGAGCCATGCGGTACGGCGGTATAGAAATAGGTCTATTGCTTGGTACCAACTCAATAATGAAATATGTCTCCCTCGGCGGTGGTAAACCAGGTAAGTCCTTAAGAAACACGTCTAAAAACTCGCAAACAACCAGAATCTCCTCTAGTTTAGGTCCCTGACTCTCTGTTACTGTGTATAACAATACCAGAGTCTTCATCTCTCCACAGTTGCAAGTCGACCTCTAGTGCCCTCGATTTTCGGTGTACTACCACTATATATGAACATCGGACGCATTGGAATCTCAAATACCACTGTCTTATTGAAACATTCGATATGAGCGTGATACGCTGCTAGCCAATCCATCCCTAACAACGCATCGAAGTCGAAGAACTCAAGAATCATGAAGTATACCGGTAACTCTACCCTGCCTATCTCTACTGGACACCCCTCAACAAGATAATTAGGGTAAACCCTATCCCTCACTGCGGTACTTAAAATCAAATGTACGCTAACTCTAACTGGTGTCAACCCTAATATGTATATCATGCGACCTGAAATGAAAGATATTGTAGAACCCAAATCAAACAAGTCATGGAAATTGTATCCTCAATCAGTCCTCGTGTGGCATCGGCATCAGGCTATGCTACCAAGTGTGCACCCTCTCGACTCTATAATGAAACCACGGCTACTGGCTGTTGACAATCTCTAATCACGTGCCTAACCTGACCACACCTAAAGCAAGTAATCAGCCTATGTTGAATCTATTTTTGATCCTGTGCATGTGCCTGTCTTTGTCCCTGTTAAGAACTATCTCAGCTTCTTCCTCTACCTCCACCTCGACCTTCAGTATCATACGAAGCTTTTCCTAAGATAGCACCCATTTCTCGGTCCTCTCAAAGTTCCTTACTCTGTCTGAGTAGGCTGGCTTGAGTCTGATCAAGTCCTTCACAAACTGGACCATGATTGATATGCTGGAAGATGTGGGCGTGGAAGATAGTGTATCAACTGTCTCTATGGCTGGTGCAGTTATGACTGGAAGAGTGTGCACCACTGGAGCTGCTGTAATCTTCGATCTTACTTTGATATGCCATGTGCTCTGCAAGTTAACAACGTTCACGATACCAGCAGCTACATAGATAACATATATATACATATAGAAAATATCATGTACATATAAGACATCCTCATCTCACTTTCGCTCACTTTCCAACTAATGGCTTCTAGGCAAGTATCATCAGTTTTTCCATAACTAAGATTTATGTTTTATTGAGATTTTTATTTATTACTTATTAGAAAAGTTGGTCTCTGATACCACATGTGACTTTGGTATCACTTTGTAGAATGACTATATTCCATAAACTAACCCTATAAACTTAGGTTCTATATCCTAAGCTCTAATACCACATGTGACAACCCCTTCTCGAATGAGGGCACCGTCTGGCCTAATCTCGTCATTAAGCTTTAATCTCACCATATAGGACTTAACAAGGAATTAGTCAGCTTTTCAAAAACCTCATTACTTACCCGTTATTTTTGAAATAGACATTTACTTATCCTATGTCAATTCATAACTCAGAGTTCATTAAGATTTTACTTACTTACAAGTTTATTCAGCAAAAGCCATAACAAATTAGTTGAAGCTTTTAATGTGATACCTAACAATTGTAAAAAATCAGGGAAATAAAGATCACATGCATGTATACAAACATATAACAAACGGTGATAATATATCATCATGTGTATGGTCAAGGTACTAGTCTATCAACCTATAATAAACAACCCCAAAAGTAAAGTATTACATCAAAATAAAAACCTAAATATTTTGTGTAGCACCACTCCACTGGCTCAGAGGTAGTCGCGATCTTCTCTTTGTCTGGCCTGCTACTCGATCGATCTGCACCCACCGTCATAAAAAGGACGGTGAGTACATGAAAATAGAAAGTAACACTGAGAGACATTTCTTCACATTCCCAAATATGCAACAAGTATCTAAAATCATGATAATAGCAATTATGCTGAAAATAGAACATGCAAAGAGATACTTTAGTTAAACAAAATAAAACTGGCACTCCGCTAAGTAGTAATAATCTAAGGTCGGTCGATCGTGATCTTCATCACATTAGCCTTTCCACTATATATGGATCGAGCTGAGCTCTACATCAATATGAAGGTCTAAGCAGTGCTCTTTGACTTTATAACCTTTTGTTGATGCTAGTCACCTGTGATATATACTTGCCAACAACCTCGGGTCCCATACCCCGTGATGTTACCCAAGTTATGCTTGCCAGTAACCCCGGGACTCATTTCTCATATGTTGCGTAAGATAGTGGAGAGATCCCGATCACCATGGAAGTCTAGTGACCCTGTATGTCCGCCAGATCTCTATAATGTAATTGCCCTAGATACAAGAACTACTTTCATATTTCAAGACGTGACATGATTTTGGAATCCAATAAAACAATTGCATAACTAATGTACAAAGGAAATAGATTATACAATACCATAAACCACCATCTAATAGCATGTTATATCATTGACTACTTGTCAGACCCTACTTAATTAAGGCATCTAACTGGCATGAATTACCTTAAACTCCTGATAACCTAGCAGCCTTAACCTCTCCTTCAATAAATAATTAAAAATCTATCAGAGTAATTATCAAATATGATTCTTTATCAACCACAAAGGGATTCTAAAACGAATTTTGTACCTCAAAATCAGTAAAAATTAGTTATATAATCCTTAAATATTCGTAAAAGAATTTCGCCAGCATCTCCTCTATTTCTAACGTTCAACTATTATTATTGTCTCACATTCAATTTTGTTTGAGAGAACAAATAATTCAAACTCTTATGATTTGAAAATAGCGTAAAACTTCCCCCATATCTCCACAGCTTCAAAACAAACACAATCGTTGTTAATTTCAAATCATAAACAGAATAATTCTTCTCGTGAATATTTAATTGACAAGAAGCCTAAAAAATCATCGTTCCATTTTGCATTAACACACAACTCAAACTCAGTTTCGATGCATCAGTCTAAAATGTAATCATTTTCCTCTCTTTAGGCAATATAAAAACTGGTGCTGAAGTCAAACGCTTCTTCAATTTCTCAAAATACAGCATTGCATTCGTTTGACCAAACAATTGGAATATTTTTATGAGTTAATTTAGTAACTAGCGCAACTATCTTTGAAAATCTTTCACAAATCGACAATAATCGCCAGCCAAACCCAGAAAACTCTGTATCACCATCACTTTGATAGGTTCCGACTAATTAATGATAGCCTCGTTCTTGGCTGTATCCACCAAAATTCATTTCATACAAACCACATCACCAAAAAACTTCACCTTAGACAACCAAAACTCGCATTTGCTAAACTTAGCATGCAGCTTATGATTTCTCAAATTTTTAGAGATTAACTCTAAGATATTATTCAAGATCCTCGTGAGTCTTTAAGTATATTTCGATATCATCAATGAACACTATCACAATGACCCAACCAAAACCTCAACACTCTCTGCATCAAATCTACAACCATTGTCGGAACATCAGTCAACCCAAATGACATAACAATAAACTCAAAGTAACCATATCTGATATTAAACGCAGTTTTATGTACATCATCTTTCAAAACTCTCGACTGATAGTAATCTTAACATAAATGAATCTTTGAAAAGAGATTTGATCTATTCAGTTGATCAAACAAATCATTAATTCGAAGCAATAGATATAAGTTACGAACAGTTACTATGTTTCATTGTTTATAATCAATGTAGAAACTCGAATTACCATTCTTCTTTTTCACAAAAAGGACTATTGCACCCCACGGTAACTTACCTCGATGAATAAACTCCTTCATCCATCAACTCCTTTAACTGATACTACAACTCTTGCAATTCCTTCGGAGATATCCTATAGGACAGGATAGTTATTGGTCTAGTTCCAATACCAAATCAATCACAAAATTAATCTCTATTAGAGATGAAACTCCAGTTAATTCATCAAATACAAGTCCACGAATCCCCAACCACAAGAATCTCCTCAAGTTTAATTTTAAATCTTGCGTCTGTACTATAGTTTCGGTAAGAATTTCAATTTCATCCTAATGACTAGCTAATCCATGATCAAAAACACCTCAAACTCTAATAACTATAACACACAAAATCAACAACCATCTCGTGTCCGGATATCTCAACAACATATTTCTCATACATTAAGTGAGGATCCACCTTATCCCCAGTTACTGTGTTAAGTATAAGATGAATAGAGACTCACACTGGAGTTAACCCTAACTCAATCACCACACGACCACAAACTAAAATTGAACCTTCAATAAGATCACGATTTGTACTTGAATCTCGTTCAGTCACCACCTGAACACATTCCCTGATATGTTGTTGAGTCTATGACACACAAAATGATGCTTTTAAAAGTTATGGACACATCTCTTGTAATGTTTTTCTTTCCATACCCAAAACACGCAATCACACTCTAATTTCGAGAACAGTCTCGGCTGATGTGACCCTTTTTTTCATACTAAAAGCATGTCACTTTAGGTTTATTACTTACAAAAGATTCCTGACTAGGTGTCGATCTCTGATTCGAGGCCTACCCCTTGAGATCTTCGACCCTTACCTTCATTCCTCTGCAACTAAGGTATACCTTTTCGACCTGAAGACTGAAAAGTATGTTTGTGTCATCTCAACTAATCCTCAAATCTTTCATTTTCTCTCGGAAGTTAGGGCCAAATCTAAAAGGAAAATTTTTCTTACCCACAAAATTTAATTCTTGTCCTGACTCCACGACGCCTTAATATCATCGTGATTCATGATGAAAACTTGTATAATCCCATAGGTATTGGCCTTATCTCGAACCACTTGCAGAATGTTCAGTTTAGTCCTTAATATTATAGTACCAAACTCTTCCTACTTTTCCTCCCGTGACATTCCACTATCAACGAATGTATCAGTCTAAACTGGAAACTGCAACAACCGGTTCAACTCTTAGATGAACTGTAATGGTAGTCTGTTCTTCCAAAGCGACAGAAATGGCATTAAGAACTTCTTGGGCCACACAACCACAAATACCTGAGTTGGTAGCTCAGGTATTTATTGACTCTAACATCTTCACAACCAAGTTCTCAAACGTGTTTGAATCCACACATTGCGGATCCTTATTATCCTCGTCAGATCCCTAATCCAGCTCTTGTTGTCCACTAATAATTTTTTGCAAGAAAAATGGTTCAACAAGCCTATATCCATCAAATCCATCGATATCTCGATAATATAAAACACACATAACATAATCATAAAGTTTTTAAACTTTTTAACCTCGTTCCATCGCGTTACTTCCCAACTAATCACTCACTAAGCCTCAATCAGCAAGATTGTTTTCGAATCCTAGGCTCTGATACCAACATTGTCAGACCCCACTTAATTAGGGCATCTGATCCGCCTAGATTACCTTAAACTCCTGATAACCTAGCAGCCTTCACCTCTCCTTCAATAAATAATTAAAAATCTATCATAGTGATTATCAAATATGATTCTTTATCAACCACAAAGGGTATCTAAAATGAATCTTGTACCTCAAAATCAATAAGATTAATTATATAATCCTTAAATATTCGTAAATATTTTTCACCAGCATCTCCTTTATTTCTAAGCCTACACCGAAAATTTCAGCCTTCATAAATCTTCAACAAACCTACTCAGCTTGGTGGAAATGTTGAAGGACTCACAATCCACCCCATAACAAAATATGTCGCATTAATAATGATTATTTATTCATTCTAACATATCTCAGACTTTCAACATTATTAAATCATTAATACATTAACTTCTCGACATTCCAATCCATCCTAAAACCATTAAACAATTACAATCCCTCTCAAAACCATTTCAATACTTTCAAAAGATATCTTAACCTCACACAAACCCAAAACCCATTTATACAATATTTTGTATTCAAAAGAAATACAAACATAGAGAGAAAGAAACTGAGCAAATCACCAATAATCGTAAAGCTTTTCCTTTCCTTTGTCGCCGCTAAAACTTGTAATTAACCAATTATAAGAATTTGATAATGTCAGATAAATAAATCTCACACTATCCAGTACACCTGTAGTAGTCAAATGCATAGTAATCCAAGGAATTTAAACGAATAATATAATTCAAAGAATTTAAATACAACCGTGAATCCATCCTGTTTATGTTATCCGACCATAATCAGACGATCGGTCTCCGAAAGTGATAAGTAAACAGTAATAAGGACTCATGCATGTGGAGAATAACCAAACAAGTCTCGTTCCTCTAGAATATGGGAGAATGATCTGGTTCAACATGATCTCATTATAACCATGTGATGTAAAGTATTAGTGACTCCAACCCCTCAAGCATAATATAGTGTTCAATAACCCCGATATAGACACTATAAGGAGACTCGTCACGCCTTACCCTCCCAAACCGTGTATGCATGTACAACAAAAATGCGATTCAAGGATCAATGAAATTTATATGAGATATAATCATAAAATGTAAAGGTTACCATGGGATTTACTTAACCTTACAAACAGCCAACTTCAAGCTTAATTTTTGAGGTTCCCAGAGCATCGAATCACCTTGAAAATGGTTCCAATAGCTTCCCTATATACCCAATTATATTATGGGTCAAGCTTCAAGTGAAAAGATATCACGAAGCCCAACGAAAACCGCGATCAAAGTATGCTTGAGAACAATTTCCAAATATATTAATTTATATAACTATTTCAACTAGCTTTCAACTAGCCAACTTGGGGTAACTTTTTAACCTTGAAAACCTCAATATTTTTCATGATAACCTTAAAGTTACTTGTAGTACTCATGTCCTACTTTCCATAGACTCCAAGAACACCCATCGACTGAGAAGTTATGAATTTTCTCATATGGCTTGTCGACTTGGCAAGTTTATATATTTTGAACTAAAAAAACTTCTCCAAATTAATATTTTCGCAATTAAAACCTCAAAACTCGACAATAAACGCCACGAAACCACCCGATACCAACACCAAAATATTTCACAGCTCGTGGAGTCAAATTGGATTAAAACCAATAATCAATATCAACTATTAAAACATCTCCAAAACAATTAACTGAATTGCATTAGTTTACCTCATCAAAACCCTAAACTACTTAGGTGGAATTTATCCCAAATTGACACAAATTAATCCAATATACCAGATAACAACAATTCCAACCAATTTCTATCAAAACCCCACGAAAATAATCAAAAAATTGTGAGAATTCAAATTGAATTGAGGAAAAATGTCTGACATTGAGAATTTACTAAATTGCAGGCCGAATACCTCGTTTCACCGTGGGAATTTAGCTCGAATTGACCGTATCGCAATGCTCTACAATTTTGTGGAAATAAACCGAGTGAAAATCAGACGTCGGGAGTGCACGGATTGAAAGTTCGGGTTGTGAGGGTCAGGGAACATTCAGTTCCGTTGAAATGAAAATATGAATCGTTTGATTTTTATTTTGATTTTTTTCTTTTATATATATATATATATATATATAAACCCTTAACTGCTTGTCGGCAGCTTAATTTTTTTATTTATTAATTCCAGAAGTCCTTATTTTGACGTGTTTTGACTTCCAGCGCCTGTTTTATATCCGACTTTTCACCATATTGAACAAAACTCTTGACAAAACAGTCCATCTTCATGAAATGTCCATAACACTGGTTTTGGTCACACCAAAATCCCAAAAAATCTTAACTTTGTCCATAACATACGGAACCCTTATAGACCAATCCTCTTGCCATACTTATTTAAACTTGCACCAATTTGGACCAAATCTCAACCTCGACTACTGTCAACTGACACCAAACTCGAAACAAGATCTCACACAACTTCTTCTCATTTTACTCTACCTCCAATCCCGACTTACACGCAAACCAAGGCAAATTCCCACGTCAGCTCGTTAAGTCCATTTAAGGTCCAAATTTTGAATTTTGAATTTAAATTCAATTATTCATCGCGAAATTTGAAACTAATATTTATGTCAATATTTTGACTATCTCGACACCCATCTCAACATGTATCTCGAGACAAAATCCCGCGAATCTCAAATTTACTCAATCATCCAAATTTTGCAAAATAAAATAATATATAATACACAACACTAGGCAAACATCACAGATTAATAAAATTAATTATAAATCTCAAATTCACCAGTGTTTAATTCCCGACTCGTGGTCAAAATCATAATTAAGCTTCCTTAATCTTGGATTAATTGTAATTACTGATTTAAAAATTTCGGGATTTGACACTACATGTATCAACATTCAAAAATGACATAGCACATGATTTGGAGTCAGTGAAATCATTTAATCAACAATCTATACCATGAAAGCAACCGCGTGAAATGAGAAAGGACAAAAAGTCATAGCATATGGAGTATAATGACGAATTAGTCCAAATGACTAGACAAGTAAATAGGAATGAAATGTAAATAAATATATCAATCAATTTACTTACAATCCACGCAATTTCCCTAGCTATTCCAGCCTCCTAACAACTTGTATCATGTATCCAAACTCTCAAGACTCTTCCTTAAGTTCTTCATATCAAACTAATCTAAATAATTTGGGTTTAGTTTAGGTCAAATGGGTTTAGGAACCTTAACCTAAAATAACCCCTTAAGACTAAACAATATTGAAATTTTAGTCATGTATTGCAGCATACTTTTAGGTATGAAATTGTCCAAACCTCAGCATATTCCCCTGTACAAAGTTTTTGTTCTCTAACTTAGCTTTTTGAAAAGGTTTGGTTTACGAAATCTTGATTTAAAACGAAAGAAATATCGCAATTTTACTAAACACAACTCAAATTGGAACCTACTCTGACCAGCAGACTTAAAAAACTCATTTCTCACAATCTATAGTTTCAAAGTTCGTGACTTTTGGTCACAAGGAAGTAGGGATGCAAATGGGTAGGGTAGGGGATGGGGACATCATTCTCATACCCATACCCACTAAAAAATTTATTACCCATACCCATTTGGGGATGAATTTTCATACCCATCAAATACCCGTGGGTATGGAATCCCCATGGGTAAAATATTTTACCCATTTCATTCTCCATTGGGGATTCTCGTGGGGATTTTCATGGGGATTTTTGCGGGGATAGTGAATCCCCATGGAAAAAAATTTTCTCGACTCCATTCCCCATTGGGGATCCCCGCGGGGATTCTCAAAAAAAGAATTGTAACAAATAAGTTGTCAAATCTACATACATAACAACATAATTGATGAAATTTCAACAAAAAATCAACATATCGTGCAAAAAAAATTCCAACTACTAAGTTTTAACCTTTATAATTAAGTTTCTACAAAATCATTGGCATATGCAAAACTAAAAGCTCAAATTCAAAATATTCCTTAAAGTCAGTATCTCTTTAAACCACCAAGTCATCAACTCTTTTCAATACTTTTGATCCTAAAATTCTAAAATATAAATATAGTTGCAAACAATTCAAAACAAAAACATATAGTTATTAATTAACAAAATAAATCAAAATTATAAATTTCATTAAGAGGTTAATGTTTCGAAGTGGAGACTATGTAACATTATATAATATTTATATATAAATCGATATATGTGGATCCTCATGGGTAGATGGGTATCCTCGTATGGATAACTCGTGGGAATCCCCGTGGATATATTTTATTACCCAAACCTGTACCCGTACCCGTGTAGGTATGAGATTTTGTACCCATCCCCATCCCCATCCCCATTTAAAATCATCATACCCGTACCCGTTAGGGTAAATCCCCATCACCCGTGGATATTTCCATACCCATTTGCATCCCTACAAGGAAGCTAACATAGCAAATAACAACATACAAAAAGATGAGCTCATTTGGATGAGTAATTAGGGAGTTATGCAATTTACAAGTTTAGTTCTAAAAATCTCATAATGCATTTAATCACCTATTTGTATAGCACTTTTGCACATGAAAATATTTGAACTACAAAATTATAGTAGGACAAAGTTGTTCCCCATTGATTAGCTTTCAAATGCCACCAAATTGAGTTATTTTCAATTTAAAATGAGCAAGTTACGACCAAATTACATAGGTTGGTTCTTAATACAACAAGCAAATTTCCCATTTTGGACTTTAAAACTTCAAAAATTCATATCTTTTTTATTTCAAAACCAAATTAAGAACTTCTTAATAGCTGGAATATCAGCTTGAAATGAGGAATCCAAATATATCAACCAATTTCAAAGACTTAATCATTAACCTCTGAAAATGGTCAAAAACCAGAACTAGTTTCAAACTTAAATAGAGATATGTGTACCCAGTTTGATGAACACCTAGCTTGATCAACACCTCCTACTCCAAACCTACTGATTTCTCCTTGATCTTATCTAGTTTCCCATCTTCTTCAGCAGTATTTTCTTCTCTCCTAAGCAAGCTTAATTAGCTCCTAAGTTATTGAAATGAAGTTGGTTTGATTACTTGAGTTGATCTCTAGCCTTTTATATGAAATGGATATGGTTGATTAATAGCCATTAATTCTCATGTGAACACGTATCTCGAGACCTGTTGTAATGACCCAAATAACAAATAAACATGCCATATAGGCAAATTAGTAAATTCACAAACCCTAAATTAATGTAGCCCTAATATAAATTGATTTAAAAACCCTAACTCCCTTTTTTGTGTTCAAAACCCCAGATTTGAAGAGAAGGTAGAGTAGGTAGAGTAGGACACAACAACTACACAGATCTCAAAAATAGCTAATCTCTAGTTTAAGTTCTCTTTGTTTGAAGTTTTGGTGAAGAGTGTACACAAAATGGAGGGGAGGTGGAGTAGCGTCGTTGCCGCCGAAGAGGACGGCGGCGATTCGCGGCCACCGCTGGAGAAAGGCAACAGCGGCATCACCGCCGCCGCCGCCACCTATGGTGGGGCCTCCACTATGAGGCCCCATGAGAGGAAGCATGAGAGATGGGGCGGCTCGCATCGCCCCCATCACACGACCACCATGGGGTTGGTTGGCGCGCCGGTGCGCCACCGATTTAAGGGCAGTGGGGGTGCTTCCCGCTCTGCCCAGCGAGTATCAGGGGTCGTTTGACCCCTGGTCGACCAGGGGCTGAACCGGCCCCTAAACCAAAAAATATATATATATAATGAAATAAAATAATACATTTACATATATATTTAAAACAAAATAAAAGCAAGTAATGTTTTCAAACGGGGCGCTATCACGTCTTCGAGGGAGACCGATCGGGTCCCACCCCTCGACCCTCACATCGGGCAACGGGGGACCAGCGGGATCCACACTAGTGTATCCCAACGACCATTTAATGAAAGATTTAATTAACTTAAATTAAATTATTTATTGATGAGATGTATTATGGTTGTATAGCGTCGCATGAAGGTTCGCATCGGATCCCGAGCGTACCAGGAGTTGTTATAAGCGTCGCTGTGAGTCGAGGTAAGTGGGGAGCTGCGCCCATTTATTAAATATGGCATGTTATTAGTATAATTAGGAATTCATGATTTTAATAAAAATGACTTGGGATAGGGTCGTTACCTACCTTGATTGACTTCATGTAAAGCCTCTTAGGGAGCCATACTCATATGGTGGAACCAAGTCACCTTACATGCTTAAGGGCCTCTAAGGGAGCCGTAGTAATACGGTGGAACCAAGTCACCCATTTGTGTAAGGGCCACTTGGGGAGTCGTGGATGCACGATGGAACCAAGTCACCCGTGCCTTTTGAGGAGCCGTAGACATACTGTGGAATCAAGTCACCCGGTTGTTATTATCGCTACCTTCGCTTTCGTTTTTTCTCCAAACTTGATTGATCAGTTCTATAGAAATGGAATCCCAAGTGGAAGGCAATCCCTTATTCTTCTCCTTTACTATAGAAATGGCTTACCGGGGTGGGGAGGGAAGGTCGTGTCGCGCACTCGGCTTTGACTCTGAATGAGAAAGTCGACCATAAATGATTGGAAGTAGCTTAGGCTAACGAGACCATTCGACCGACAGGAAGATGTAGCTGGGGAAAGGAAGTAGGTCCACCTGTTGATTCCAAGAACCCTGAGTTTGGAAGGATGGGCAACTCCTTCCGAATACATAATTACAAAGTAGTATAAAAGAAATAGTTCTAAAAGAGCGTATCTCTGATCCTAATTCTTTAATAAAATGCAATCACCCTTGGTATGTATCCTAGAACTTACGCCTTGTAAGATCCATATCCACAACCATCTGATCTGGGATCTTTCATCGGCACCTCGAATGGTATCTTCAATAACTAGTAGGTTTATAACTTGATATCCTGGAGTTGGGATTCAGTCTAGACCCCCTTACCTTCTTTGGTATGATGGAAAGAGGTTTTTTCCTATCTCTATAGAGCTTTCCCACCTATTTATTAATTATGGCTGGCTCACTGGGTGGTACGAGCACGAGAAGAAGCCTTCTACCATCCTTCCCATCCCGGTAAGATAGAAGCAAGGAATCTCCTGAATATCATACTGAGCCGGTAGCGTCAACATCACTAATCAAGTAGAAGAAAGCAGTGAAACGTAGGAATAGCAATGAACCCAAGTAGTTTCAGTAGATCTGTAATAGTAATGATAGAATAGATATCAGTTTCATAAGCAGGTAGGTCAGTTTCATACGTAGAAAGAACGGTGTTGTTCGATGGCAATAAAGCGTGGGGGGACAAGAGGGGCCCAAGCGTGTCTGTTGTTCTGTAGTTCCTTTATGAGTCCGTTAGTGGTCTAAGTAGTCCTTTGTTAGTCCAATATGAGTAGCGAAGGGACTCCCTTAATAGAGTCCCGAGCGGAACCTATTCTGTTTTACATCCCAAATTTTAACGAACTTTCGACCTCGAAAGTAGAAATAAAGTCATACCTTATGGTTCGAAGAGAAATGGAAAGTTCTCCATCATATAGTCCTCCTGCTCCCAAGTCAACTCATGTTCTCAGTGGAATTGTCATTGAACTTGCACTAATGGGATTTCTTTCTTCCGTAGCTTATACACCTTCTTATCCACAATTTGAATAGGTTGCTCGTCGTAAGACACGTCTTCCCTCAAATCAACTTGCCCCAATCGATCATCGATGCATGTTTATTATGTGCCTTCCTCAACATAGAAACATGGAAGAAATCATGGACTCCAGCTACTTGTGGTGGTAACTTGAGGCGATATGCTACTGGGCCTATTCGTTTCTTGATCTCGAATGGCCCAATGAACCTAAAAGATAACTTTCCCTTCAATCTGAATCGGTAATGCCCTTTCATTGGTGACGCTTTTAATAGCACAAATTCTCCTTTATTAAACACAACCTCTCAATGTTCCTTGTCAGCATACTTCTTCTGGTGGCTTTGGGCGGTCTCCAATCATTGCCTAATCAGCTTTATCCTCTCGGTTTAGTCATGCACCAGTTCCGAGTCGATTCAAACGGCATCTCCGACCTCGGTCCAATAAACTGGGGATCTACACGATCTCCCATAAAGTACCTCGAACGGTGCCATGCCAATAATTGCCTAAAAAATGTTGTTGTATGCAAACTCGCACAATGGAATATACTTCTCCCAACTCCCATAGGAGTCCAGCATACAAGCTCTAAGCATATCCTCAAGTATCTGAATCAATCTCTCGGTCCGCCCATCTGTCTATGGGTGAAAGGTCGTACTGAGATTGAGTTGAGTCCACATCCAGGACTGAAACCCACTCCAAAACTGAGAGGTAAACCTCGGGTCACGATCCGACACAATAGACATCGGGACTCCATGTAATCTAACGATCTCATCTACATATATACCCTCAACCTGTATGCTGAATACTCCATGGAAATAGGGACGAAGTAGGCTGACTTAGTCAAACGATCCACGACTACCCAAACGGCATCTGAGTCGTCGGTAGCCCCGAGACAAAATCCATAGCTATGTGTTCCCACTTCCAGTTCTGAATAGGTAATGGTTGCAACAATCCCCCCAGCTTCCGGTTCTGAATAGGTAATGGTTGCAACAATCCCCCCAGCTTCCGGTTGTCTGCCTTCACTTGCTGGCAAATTTCACAATTCTGGATGTAAGTAGCAATGTCCACCTTCATCCCCAGCCACCGATACATCCTCCTCATGTCTTGATACATCTTATTACCCCCGGGACGAACGGTGAATCGAGATCTATGTGCCCCTCGGAGTAAGTCATCCATCAACTGTATATGAGATGGTATCCACAATCTATCCCGAATTCCAATGCTCTATTAGCTGAAAGTCTCCAATCCACATCATCACTGCTATCTGCAAGTGTCCTGTAGTTCCCGTACTATGAATTGGCTCTCTGACAATCAACCACTCTATACACAGCTACTAGCTCTACTCTCATCAACTCGCGCCTGACCTCCTGAAACATCTGAGCTGATCCCTACGCCATCTGTGGGTACTTCCTGAATGTTCATTATGCTCTCGAACTTTGTCTCTAATCGTACACGGCTCAGAGGATATGCCATTACATTAGCCTTCCCCGAGTGGTACTCGAGTGTGAAGTTGTAATCTTTCAAAAGTTCCAACCATCTCCTTTGTCGCATATTCAACTCGCAATGTGTGAACAAGTACTTCAAACTATTGTGGTCCGAGTAGACAGTGAGTTTCTTCCCATACAAGTAGTGCCTCTACAACTTCAAAGCAAACACAACTGCCGCCAACACTAATTCGTGCACTGGATAGTTTTTCTCATGTAATTTCAATTGCTAGATGCGTAAGCAATTACCTTTTTGTCTTGCATTAATACACCTCCCAAACTAGTCCTTGACGCATCGGTATACACTGACAACTCCCTACCGGCCTCTGGTAGAATCAGAATCGGTGCGGTAGTCAGACGGTTCTTCAACAACTCAAAGGCCTCCTCACATGAATCATCCCATTTATAGGCCATGTCTTTCTTAGTCAAGTTGGTGAGTAGTGAAGGGATCGACGAAAAACCTTACACGAATCGTCGATAGTACCCTGCTAGGCCTAGAAAACTCCGAATCTCGGATGCATTAGTGGGTTGTGGCCACCTAAGGATCACCTCGATCTTCGCAGGATCAACTGATATCCATTCCATATTCACCACGTGCCCTAAAAACCTCACCTCTGAAACCCAAAACTCGCATTTGCTCAACTTAGCATAGAGTTTGTGTTCCCTCAATGTTTGCAACACTTTCATAAGATGCTTACTGTGATCTGACTCGGTCTTGGAGTATATCATGAAGTCATCGATGAACACAATCACGAATTGGTCAAGGAATGGCTTGAAGACACGGTGCATCAAGTCCATAACATTGTCGAGGCATTGGTGAGCCCAAATGGCATCACCGTGAATTAAAAATGCCCACAGTGGGTGCTAAAAGCTGTCTTCGGTATGTCCTCCTCCCATATCTACAGCTGATGATAGCCCGATCTCATATTTATCTTAGAGAATAGTTTTGATCCCCTGAACTGGTCAAACAAGTCTTCGATCCTGGGAAGCGGGTACTTGTTTCGGATAGTCACTCTGTTCAATTGTCGGTAGTCAATACACATCCTCAAACTACCGTCTTTTTTCTTTACAAATAACACTGGTGCTCCCCACGGCAATACACTCGGTGTAATGAATCATTTCACTCAAGTGCTCGTTGGTGCGCCTGGCGATAAGTCTCAGATCCAGATGTCGCTACCATAGCACTAATATACGGCCTCAGTCCATCAATAAATCTCTTCTTACGAAATTTATCTGTCGGGACATACTCATGTGCAAACTCTAGCAACTCGTTGAACTTCGATGCATACTCGGCCACTGACATATCGCCCTGTACTAAGCAAGGAACTCTCGAATTTTTGCATCCTTCACTGGCTCTGGAAACCATTCTTCGTAAAATAGACGCTTGAACTGAAGCCAATTCATGTTAGTTTCCTATTTCCTCTCTATAGTCATCCACCACTTATGTGTCTTGTGTTCTAACAGAAACCTCACCAGTGGTACTATGGTCCATTCATCAATATTCAGAGTTCTCATCCTCTTCTCCATATTTAATATCCATGCATCTGCTTCAATGGGATCCTGCTCTCTAAAAAAGTGCGACACATCATATTTCATAAATTCTTCTTGTATCTTGCCCCTCTGACACGCCTCTAGATCTCTGTCCACTACAGGTACGGCCGCTGTAGCTGCAGCTGTAGCAGAATCGGCCCTTTCTTCCTAAGGATTATCTTCATGTATAGGCGCTAATGGGGGGATTAGTTCCATCCCTCTCAAGAGCTCGCTCTACCGCCCTAGTGTTTCCTTGCTGCATCAACTCCGGTATACGTGCCATATTCCTTTCCTGTGATCGTGCCATGTCTGCCAACCTTTAGTCTTGAGCATATCTCTTGTCGTGAATGGCCCTCTGATACATTTCAGCCATAACAGTCATGCGCCGCTCCATTTAAGCGCGCCAATTTCTCTCATCCCTATCCGTTGTTTCCCTTAAATTATAGGAGTTTCCGCCTTGATTGCTCATGATGCAGTTGTGGAGCAAACAAGATCGAATTAGTCTTACATACCAAGAAAGTATGTAAAATATCTAAACGCGATAGATATTATAATACAAAGCAAATAACATTATTCAAGTGTTTTATTCAAGTTTATCAATCCCTTCCCATCCTAAGATTGATCATTTATTCTCATTAATTCAACTTAAACCAATGTCCCATACCATTAGTTTGTTCAACTTAGTTTTGACCTTCAAAATACAAAGGCTCTACAAACTTAGGTTCTTTTCTAACCTATTGTTTCCCTAGGTTCTAATCCATATGCTATGATACCAACTGAGACGACCCTCACCTGAAACAAGGTCGGGTCGCCCGGCCTAGACCATTACTTAAGTCCGATACCTGAACCAGACCCAAATAACGGTCTAGCACGCCTAATTCAACCTGCGGAGCAACATACTATCATATAGGATAATAAATGTGGAATTGAAATCAACACTGAAATTTATGAAATCGCCAAATCAGCGTGATAGGTATCCAACAGTCTAATCATCTCAATAAGTTTCCAAATTAACCTTAAAACTTTCATAATGATTTGAAAATAGATAAGGAGGGTTCAACTCTACCCCAAGTAAAACTACCTAGAGTTACAACCCAATTTATTGTTCAGAAAACCAAACAAATATATATATATAAAATAATCATGCAAATTCTCACAAAGCAAGGAGACTTCAAGCAATGGCTTTCCCCTTGCCAAGATTGATCGCACTCGTAGATGGACTTGTATTGTAAGTGGGGTGAGCTAAAGAACCAACGGAGCCCAATAAGAGAAGAACTACGCTCAAATATTAAACATGTTTATTTGGTATTTGGGACGTCACACCTATCTAATGATGTACAAATTGACACATTTTCCACTTACTCAATCTAAGTAACACCCATGCACTTGGTGTCTAGATGTGTCAATACGTATCTCTATGATCATCACATGGCTATTGTTTTAACTTGCTAACTTAGGTACATTAAATGTATAATCCACCATAACCACATTTAAATCACTATTTAAGTTACATTAAACCTAAATAAACTAACCACTATCAATCTATACCCCGGTCTCACGCCGACATGCATCTCGAGGCGCGTTCCCTCTCACGTGTCGACATCTATACATAAGTAGGAGTGACTTAGTAATCTACACATATACAATACACAAGGCATATACCACAACAAATATAACATATACCACGGCCCTCTCGCTTCAGTCACGACTCGTATCTCAATGCGGGTCCCATGTCACGGGTCACTGATCCTAATTAATATATTAAACTAGGATTTAGAATTTCGGGCTATGACAAGGCTGGAGTTTGGATGACCGCTCATACCGAGACCCACGGAAAGCTGACTACTTGGGCCAATTTCAAACAGGTCTTCTATGATCAGTTCATACCGAGAGAGATACAGTTGCGTTTGAGACATGATTTTGTGTATTTTAGGCAGGGTACACGTATAGTTGTTCAGTATATGGAGAGGTACAGCTACCTTTTATAGTTCACTGGGGACTTAGCTTCTACAGATCATGATAAGGTTCACTGCTTTGGAGTTGGACTCATAGATGAGATATCGAGTGTAGTAGTATCGAGCAAAGCTCGCACACTGCAAGAGATCTATGAGAAAACCTTAGCCCATGAGACATCTTCTCTATCGCGTTGAGATGCACATACCACATCTGGCATCAGTGTCCTTCATGCGCAGCACAAGTTCTGATAAGAAGGGAAGATGATCATAGATTATAGAGATACACGGGGACGGAGGCCTATACATGATGACCATCAGGCAGTCAGTGCCCATGCTATAATACCTGCACATCCAGCGCAGACGTCAGGTGGTGGTTATGCAAAGCAGCACGGACATAGACTCGGACCAGGGACGCAGGGACACATGCAGGTTACTTCTTTCAAATGCAGACAGCATGGACATGTTAAGAAGGACTGTCTGAGAGCTTCAGCAGCACTGATTGCAGCATCGCTAGTTCAGGCTAGAGAGCAGGCACACGTGGTGGCACAGCCAGACCGCGAGGCCACCAGACAGCTCGTCGAGGGTATGATTTTGATTTGTGGTCATTTTATGAATACACTTATTGATTCTGGTTCCACAATATCATTTATTTTTGGACGCATGGTAAGAGAGTTAGTGTGACGACCCAAAATCCAATAAACCCGCCCTATGGGTAAACTCGTAATTATGTGAACCCTAATTCAAACAAGTTTAAAATAAAAACCTAACCACCCCTCATTGATATTAAAACCCTAAATAAAAAGGGGTAGAACTAGATGGTGGAGATAATGGTGATGGAATGCTCCTAGATCCAAACAAGGTACTCTCTCTCTCTCTCTCTCTCTCTCTCTCTCTCTCTCTCTCTCTCTCTCTAGTGCAAAGTGCACCCAAGGAAGGGAGAGGTGGTGTCGCCGCCGCCACCGGCATGAAGGAGTGGCGACACCACCGTCGTCAAGCGTGGGTGGGGGAGAGACGCTGCCACAGCGTCCCCCACGGACTGAGAAGGAAGGGTGGCTCCACCCTCCCTTCGATGGGGTCTTCCCCTCCCGGCCACGACTGGCCAGAGGTCTAGCAAGTCGGGCCGAAGGACCCCAGCACCGAAGGCAATGGGGTAGCAGGGGAGATGGGGGAGCTCGTGTTCCCCCTCCCATGACCGGTCAAGGGGTCAATTGACCCCTTGACCGAGTTGACCAGGGGTCAACAAACCCTTGACCAGTTTGACCAAGGATCCTTACGAGTTTAACCAGTTTGACTAGTTTGACTCGGCAGCGAATCCCACCCTTGACACGCTACGCTGGACCTCGACGAAAGCTCTCGGCGACACTAATGACTGTGAAACTTACACTAGTGAGTCCTTAAATACATATGAAATAAAGAATAAATAACTTGACATTGAATTATGCATTGATATGAAGTTATTGTTTAAATTATCAAGATTCGCAAGGAGGTTCACATCGAGTCCCATGCGTGCGAGGTCGGCCGAGAAAGTCTAACTCGGCGAGTCGAGGTAAGTGGGGAGCTCCTCTCATCTATTAAATGTGGCTTGCTACTAGTATAATTAGGTTTCATGATTTTGATAAAATGACTTGGGATGGGGTCATTACCTACCTTGGTTGACTTCATGTAAGGCCTCTTGGGGAGCCATACTCATATGGTAGAACCAAGTCACCTTGCATGCTTAAGGGCCTCTTGGGGAGCCGTAGTAATACAGTGGAACCAAGTGACCCATTTCTGCAAGGGCCTCTTGGGGAGTCGTGGATGCACGATGGAACCAAGTCACCCGGGCCTCTTGAGGAGCCAGGGACACACGGTGGAATCAAGTCACCCACGCATATTTTCTATATTATGATGATTGGTCAACAAGGGAAGGTAATGACGAATGTGACCACGAACTTGCATTTATATCTATTACATTCTATGTATATCTCTTGGAACCCCTTTGCATGCAAAAGTTGAATTTCTTATGTTTTTACAATCCTTGATACTTCATATATTTGTTCAAGTTGTTCTATGATTATGATATGCTTACTATATACGAAATTGATGTCATGCTACATATTTCAATGTATCCTAATTTTAAATGCATGCTAGTTTTATTTTGATTTATAGGTATTACTTGCATATTTAATATTTGAGCATAGTTATTCTCTTATTGGGCTCCGTTGGTTCTTTAGCTCACCCCACTTACAATACAGGTCCTCCTACGAGTGCGAATGATCTTGGCAAGGGGAAGGTCATTGCTTGAAGTCTACTTGCTTTGTGAGAATTTTGCATGATTATTATTATTATTATATATATATATATATATATATATATTTGTTTGATTTTCAGTACAATAAATTGGGTTGTAACTCTAGGTAGTTTTACTTGGGGTAAAGTTGAACCCTACTTATCTATTTTCAAACCATTATGGAAGTTTTGAGGTTGATTTGGAAACTTATTGAGATGATCAGACCGTTGGATACCTATCACGCTAATTTGGCGATTTCATGAATTTTAGTGTTGATTTCAATTCCGCATTTATTGTCCTATATAGTAGTATGTTGTTCCGCAGGTTGAATTAGGCATGTCAGACCGTTATTCGGACCTGGTTCAGGTATCGGGCTTGAGTAATGGTCTGGGTCGGGCGACCCAACCTTATTTCAAGTGAAGGTCGTTTCAGTTAGGGTTAACACTGATTAGAGTTAGCACACTCCTGATTCTCAGCATGGCTGCTGGGGAGAAGGTTTACCCTAACATGATTTTTGAGGGTTGCATGATAGAGATCTGCGGACACCAGCTCCTTATTGACCTACGTGTTATAGAGTTCTTAGAGTTTAATGCGCTATTGGGCATAGATTGGCTAGCACCATATCACGCCCAACTGGACTATTTTCATAAGACAATGACTTTTCATATCCCCGACATACCAGAGTTCAGTTTCACCAGTTATGCGAGTGTCTTACCTACCAGTAAGGGTAGATTAGCTACGACCTTAGAGATGGAGGTGTTTGCAGGGATAGTAGAGTCATCCGAGACACCAGAGGTTAAACTTGAGGATGTCTCGATTGTTAGCGAGGTTTCCCGATGTCTTTTCGAAAGATTTACCAGGATTGCCTCTGCATAGGATGATTGAGTTCGTTATTGAGTTAGTGTCAGGCATATAGCCGATAGCTAGCAGACCGTACCGGATGTCATGGAAGGAGCAGGATGAGTTGAAAACTCAACTTGAAAACTTTGAAAAGAAAGGATTTATACACCCGAACATATCGCCATGGGAAGCACTAGTTCTATTTGTGAAAAAGGATGGTAGCTTGAGGATGTACATTGACTATAGGAAGTTGAACCAGGTGACAGTACGAAATCGTTACCCTTTGCCCAGGATCGACGATTTGTTTGACTAGTTGGATGGACTCCATTTTTTCTCTATGATCCACTTGAGATCGGGTTATCATCAACTCAGGATTTGAGATGGAGACATACTCAATATTGCATTTAGCACCAGATATGGGTTATTTGAGTTTACAGTGATGTTGTTCGGACTGAGGAACGTGTCGACCATGTTCATAGATTTGATGCACAGAGTATTGAAGTCGTACTTGGACAGATTCATCATAGTCTTTATTGATGATATATTGATCTATAGCAATACTCGCGAAGATCACGGGCAACATCTCAGGCAAATATTGATGACATTGAGAGAGCATAGATTGTTTGCTAAGTTCAGTAAGTGCGAGTTTTGGCTATCAACCCGAGTAAGATTAATGCAGCCATCGATTGGCCGACACCAGAGACAGTCACAGATATTATGAGTTTCCTAGGTTGGCAGGATACTACTAGCAATTTGTCAAGGACTTCTTCAAGATCGCCGCGCTGATTTCTAGATTGACCAAGAAGGACATACCTTTTGATTGGTCAAGGGAATGCGAGGAAGCCTTTGCACAGCTGAAGATGAGGCTGACTACTGCACCATTACTAGTATTATCGGAGCCAGACAAAGGATTGACTGTTCATACAGATGCTTGTGACACAGGGTTGGGTTATGTACTAATGCGGGTAGACAACGTGATTGTCTACCTTTCTCGACAGTTGAGGACCCATGAGAGGAATATCCAGTGCACGACTTGGAGCTTGCAGCTGTCATATTTGCACTGAAGATATGGAGACATTACCTCTACGATGAGAGGTTCACATTGTTTACATATCATAAGAGTTTGGAATATTTATTCACTAAAAAAGATCTAAACATGAGACAGCGGCGTTGGCTAGATTTGCTGAAGGACTACGAATTCTCCATTGAATATCAACTTAGGAATGCAAATGTCGTAGCAGAAGCATTGAGCGGGAAAGGATCGGCATCTGAGACAGATGTCTGCCATATAATGTATGAGTATGGTTTACCTGAGGCAGTGGCAGCATTAAGTTTGACATAGGTTCCTGTTATAGCGGACGCACAGATTTGTGGACAGATCGGGGTACTTTCTATTTATATTTCGCGAGTGTTAGAAAGTTAGAGGGCTGATAAGATGCACTCGAGGTTCAGTCAGATAGCACGCAGTCCCGATCATCCAGATTGGAGCAAGTCTATGGATCAGTGTTCGAGACATATGGAGAGGTTATGGATTTCGGCAGTAGCAGAGATACGTGACGAGATACTCCAGGAGGCTCACGGGTCCCGGTATACAATGCATCCTGGTAGGACCAAGGTGTATCATGATATGTGACAGTTATTTTGGTGGCTAGGGATAAAGGCGGACGTCGGCGCCTATACTAGGGGTTGTGAGGTGTGTCAGCAGGTTAAGGTCGAGCGCAGGAGGTTATATCCCTCAATGGAGATGGGAACACATTACGATGGATTTTGTTTGTGGATTGCCGCAGACTTTCCGCAAACATGATGTGATATGGGCGATCGTGGACAGGTTGACGAAATCAACTCATTTCCTACCAATTTCTATGAAATATACTTTCACACAGTTGAGCATATTATTCAAGGGAGAGAATGTACGGCTACACGGAGTTTCGATTTCGATTGTTTCAGACCAGGACAGTCGCCTCACATCATCATTGTGGCAGGCTATGCAAGAGCAGTTTGGTACTAGGTTACAATTTAGCACTACATTCCATCCTCAGACAGATAGACGGTCAGAGATATTGATATAAATACTCAAGGATATGCTCGGGCGTGTGTGATATAGTTTGGTGGGTTTTGGGAGGAGTATTTGCCGCTCAGTGAGTTTACCTACAACAACAGTTATCAGGACAGTATTGAGATGCCACCGTTTTAAGGGTTGTACGGGAGACCGTGTAGATCCCGGCTTGTTGGGCAGAGCCCGAGGATACAACAGCCGTAGGGCCTAAAATTGTTGTGGACCATACAAAGAAGGTGAGATTGATTCGTCAATGGTTGCAGGCTGCCCAGCACACACAGAAGAAATGTGCGGATAGTACCGCGATGGGCTAAGCTACGAGGTAGATAATTGGGTATATTTGAAAGTTTCCACGTTAAAGGGTCATCAGAGATTTGGGATAAAGGGGAAACTGACACCAAGATTTATTAGGTCATTTCAGATTGAGAAACGAGTAGAGGAGGTCGCCTATCAGTTAATATTGCCTAGCCGATTGGCTGGGGTTCATAATGTTTTTCATATTTCGATGTTACGGTTGGCCAGATCAGGACCGAGACTAGTGATTAATACAACTAGGATCGAGGTTCGACCAGATGTGACTTATGAGGAACACCCCATTGAGATAGTGGACCGCGGGATACACTCTCTGGAGGAAGGAAATACCACTAGTACTCGTTCGGTGGCAGTATCATAAGAACGAAGGACTTCTTGGGAGCGAGAGTCTACCACGTGGGAGCGATACCCCCAACTATTTTGAGGTAAAGTTTTTACTTAAGTTTGAGTTTCGGGACGAAATTCCTTTTAGTTGAGAAGATTGTAATGGCCCGCATTATTTAATCTTAATTAATTTATTAATTACATATTAGGACTCGTAGCTCAGACTCATGTAGACACTGCCGACAAGTCTAGGGCACACCAACCAAGGTATAAATAGTTATTTTTGTGTGATGCATGTTAATTTGTTGTATTATTATTCAATAATTCGTGTCGCACTAGTTAAACTTTCATTGGTGGCGTTGTGCGCTCGTAGTGACGAGAGTATAGGACGTTACGAGGTGCACGTAACGCAGGTGTATGAGGTAGTCAGGGGTTTATAGGTCGCATCACCCATCACAATATCACACCTACCCATCACATCATCTCATACCTCATTTTTTCTCTCTCCTCCCCAAATAAAACCCATAAATTTCCTTCTCTCTCCCCAACGACCTTCTTCCTCATCCCACCTCACTCATTTTCTTCATCACCAAGCTCTCATCACTCCTTCACGGTCTCGTCACCTCTCTCGCAAAGTCTCTCCCTCTTGGCGGCTCTGGCGACGATCTTCCTAGATCGAGGTGAGTGGTAACTTTAGTTGTTGATTTGGTGAAAAAGTTTATGAGCTATTAATGGTGGTTGGGTTGTTCTTGTTGTTAATATTGTTGATCGTTGTTGTTTGTGGAAAAGAAAAGAAAAGAAAAAAAATTGCAATTCTTCTTTGGTGAAAACCAGAGACTAATTGGTGGGAGGGGGTAGCCAGGCGGGTCGGGCCTGGCTACCCCAGGCAAGCCGGGTCGGGCCGACCCAAGCCGGGAGGATCGGGTCGGACCGACCCTGGCATGGGCTTACCCGAGTCAAGGCGGTTGGGCCAAACCGGGCCTAACCCATTAATTAAATTAAAATTTAATTTGAAATTTAATAAAAATGATTTTTAAATAAAATAAAGTGTAGAAAATAGGTAAAAAGAGATATAAATTATGAAAAATTCCAGAAAAATCAGAAAAAAAATATGAAAAATTAGAAAAAGCTAAGAAAAAGAGTTTTTAGGATTTTTCGGGCGTTTGGCACCCCGGTATAACTTAAAAAGTGTGCTAAAACTAAACTTTTTGGGAATAAAATTTCAAATTTTTGGTCACACATTATAAACTCACTTAATGTGACTCTAAAATAATTAAAGTAGTATAATTGGATACCAGGGACTTAAGTGACTATAGTCGGGTGTCGGATGAGTATCTCGAGGCATGAGCGGGATATTTTGATTACAATATTTGCATGCCTTAAAGACTTTCGCTTAGATATTCAACTTATATTAATTTAATAAATCGCGAACAACTTAACTTAGTTAACTTAATATAAATCGCGAACAACTTAACTTAGTTAACATAATGTAATTATTCATAAATACATGATAAATACTAAGTTAATGAGAATAAGATACAAATGAAGGTTTAGGTCGCGGGCCGTCAATGACAAATGTGCGATGACATGGCATGTTTAGTGACGTGTTCGGCGACGTGGCGGTACCCATTTTGCTTTGGAGTTTAGGGTCGTCACACTTTATGATCTTTGCATTCTTAGGGGTTTTATGCTACTATGTTTTGTCTTTATTTTGGTACATGCTTTAGGATTAGTCTTTGCCTATTTTTTAAAAGGTTTTTTAAAATAATTCTAATGTGCTAGGTAGAGATGTTCGCATGCATATTGTAATCGGGTTTAGACAGGTATATAAAATCTATATATGTAGGGAAAAATTTTTAGAGTATTCTAACTGGTGCATCTCTAAAAGAATTTGGTAATTCTAATAGGGTTAGAGTTGGTTACGAGTGTTCATATGCACGCTATATATTTCTTCATAAAACTTTTACAAACAATTAGGTATTACTTTTGAGTTCGAGTTCATATTAAAGATTATTAATATTTTTATAAAAAAAAATTCTCAACAAGTTTATTTTCATATAACATTAATTTTGATACTTAGTTTTAGCCGCGCGTGAAGCGCGAGATGTCGATTAGTTTATATATTGATAGAGATAGAAAGAGGTGGAAGCCACAGGGGCATGGTTGTGACGGCCCCAATTTCCCGCAAATTGGGCCCCGCCCGGCCTAAGCCCACGTGGGCCCCCAAGCCAGTCTGGCAAGGTCAACGCAGGCCTAGCAAGCCTTTAAATCCACCATTATACGTAAATTCATAATTTTAAGTTGAGTTATTAGTATTTTTCAAGTTTTACGATTTAGCGGAAGCAATAACTACATTAAATAACTCAACAATAATTGTAAAAGAGTTGGACAACCTAATTGTGGAACCCTGCATATGTATATAATCATCAGAGGAGAGTAAATACAAGATATACATGCTCAAATTCTCTCAAAAACCCGACTCCCAGTGTTTTAAAACAAATATATCTACTAGTACGAAAGAATCACCTAGCTATGGAGCCTTCCCCTTGCTGGACCGTGGATCTGCACTCAGTCAAACACAAGAATGACGAGCCCAGGTAAGTAAAAGCCAGTAGGATCTAAATAGTAATTCAAGATAAAATGAAGCAGTCTAAAAGTCATGCGAATAGAAAGAAAACTATACGGAATGCATGATAATAAGACTGTAAAAACAATGAAAGTACAACGAGAAATGAGTGTCAAAGAAAACAATAGAGAGGTGCCCAAGTAGTCGAATACCACCGACTGCGGGTGCCACAGGGTCGGGTCACGAGTCGCGCAACGCTGCGACTCGGGTCATAGGACGCAGCATCGCCCGCTGTACCTAGAACGTCGCGAATGAGAGATATCAGCGGTTCCCCGGATAAAACACATCTCATTCCGACCAAATACTCAAGTGACTCGAGGTCATGGCCCCGGTTGCAAGCCGGCAACCACTCCAATCAGAGACACGAGTATGACTCACTTGGCCCTCGGACACTCATAAGTGGGTGGGAATTCCAAGAAAATGACACAGTACAACATCAATAAAATATAAGCTAAAATGAGCTATTGTGCATTTCCTAACTGGTTTTAATTACCTCGAGAAATCACAAATCGTCCTCAAGACGTTTCGCTCATGCCTCGATATGCGCACCTAACACCCGACTATTGCCTCCTAAGTCCCTGGTGTCCATTTATATTATTTAGGGCTAAGTTACTTAAGTCATTCAAATTACAACTAAATTAGGTGAAGTAAAACTCACCATGGCCTTCAATGGAGGTCTCCAATCCAAAATCCTCTTGAACCCATCGCGTCGTCGAGCTACGTCGAAGTCACGACACCATGTCCACTGTTGTTGTCTCGTCGGGGATCGATCGGCCCGACAACGCGCCACCGCGCCGTTGCTCCACGTCGTTCACCGCGCCGCCGCCGCTGCCGCGCCACCGCTGCCGCCCGCGCCGCAGCTGCAGCGCCGCTGCCGCTGCTTGAGCCGGCCGCCGCCTCCGTCGCCATTCGCTGGAGTCGCGCGCGCTACCGCTGCTCGTCGTCGTCCCACGCCCGCGCCACCTCGTGCATCGCGCTCGCGAGCCGTCTTCCGCGGCCTCCACGTCGCACGCGAGCCGCCGGTCGCACCACTGGTCCGCCGCTGCTGGAGTCGCGCTGCTCGTCCTCGCTGCTCACACCGTCGACGTCAGTCGACGATTCTGGTTGGTCCACCGCCGCTCCTCCTCGCCGGCGTCCCTGCTCCTCGTCAGCGCCGCTCCCCTCTCTCTCTCTTTTTCCCTCTCTCTCTCTCTTATCCGATCTCTCTCTTATCTCCTCTCTCTTTCTCTCTCTCTCTCTCTTCACCGATCTCTCTATCTCTCTCTCTCACTATTATCATATCTCTCTTTTTTTATATACTTATCGCCTCGATTTTTTGGTTCGAATTAAACCTCGAAAAATACCTCATTTTCGCCAAAAATTGACGAAAATACAATTGTACTCCGAAACACGGGTACACCGCGTCTAAACCTTAACTTGACCCTATTTCGAGTCCATTTCAATTCGTATCACGACGAGTAGGTCCCACATACGACCATAAAATGACACGTAGCACGAGTAAGATTTTTAGGGCCGTTACAATGGTTCCAACCCAAATACAGTTGCTCATTTTGATCATGACATATGTCGTCAAAGCATGAGCTTGTTAATTGCATTGTCATGGAATAAAACTAAAGCTAATAGGAGGGAGATCTAGTACATGAATGTATATCATGAAGGACAAAATCAGTGTCAACCTCACTTGATGAGTTTGCTGAGATTGCTTGAATGACGAGTTCCGCATCTGAAAGAACCTCATGAATTGTTTCATAAATAGTGCAGTGCTGAAGAGCCGGGAAAATAGCTTTAGCTTCCGATACTTCTATCGAATGGGATGGTCCTAATCAAATTGAAGCCACCTATATAAAGGAGCCATCCTTGGAGACAATCCATCCAATACACGCGTCATTGGTGATAGGGTTCCATGCTGCATCAGTGAATATGGTGGTGCCACGAAAAATTTGAAACCATGGGGAAGGTTTTGGGTGTGGTGTTGTTAGGTGGCATGCCTACTTAATTATATCATATCATTCTATTCTAGTTAATTAGTACTCATTAATTTATGTAATAAAAAAGAAATATTATTCATTAATCAAGAAAAAATATAGTATTAATTCATTAATTTTTAACACAAATGGTGTTTTTTTATGATTATATTATTAAAAAAAAGTTGTTTTGACTAAAATAATTAATTACTCCAATAAAAGACTAATATTAATGCATGCCACGTGTTACGACCTCATTCATTCAGCACCATCCGATCTTCCTCGGTCCACCACCGCACAATTCAACAAAAAAATCAATGACATCAGCACTCATACAGTTTTAAATGAGGCCCGCTATTGGCACCCCACCAATTCATGAAGGCACCCATATTTTTCTCATTTTCCCATCTAAAATGTAAATGTCTATTTTGCCCCTTCATATATACTCACTCAAACCCAATAAATCATTTCAATGCAAAACTGGGGCACCCCACCACCTTGGATCACAAGTGAAACCTAAAGCCACAATTGTGTTTGCCGAGCGTGTATCGATTCTTGCGTCTTGACATCATCCGACAACAAGTAACAATGTTTGACAACCATATGAAGCTTTGAAGGAGAGCTGTTTTTGGATCAAAAGCGTGAAATTGATGATTTTGTTTGTCAACATAGGGTTTATCACGGACGCGATTGATTCGCCTCGCAGACCGAGAGTTATGCAAACGTCTCGGTCAACATCCACCGAGAAAGGAATAAAAGTCTCGGTAATGAACAACCGAGAGAAATGCTACGTTCTCGGTTGTACATCACCGACAGACATAAAATATACACTTCGACTTACTCTCGTGATGTGGTGACCGAGACGACAATAAAAGTCTCGGTCATGGACAACCAAGATTTATCTTAAACTCTCGGTTGTACAACACCGACGTAACATAAACTATACACTAATGGTTGCTCTCGTGAAGTGGTGACCGAGATTTAAAATTTGAATCCTCTAATTCATCAGCACATCTAACCCCCCTCCCTTTCTCTACCCTCATCAAGTTTTTAAATGTCAAATATGTCACCAATTTTTAGGTCAAAATTAGGAACGAAGAAAGGATCGATAAAACGTTATGATGTATGCAAGTCCCTGAGTAATGAGTATACTCTCCCCCAGCATAGTGGAGAGTAATGATACAACCCAAAGTATTTATAATCTTGCCCAACATTGTGGAGAGTTTAGAGTTATTATCGGGAGCGGCTAAACGGACTTCGATTTTTGCTTAATGTACCCCGCTTAAGTGAAATTATCCAATTACCCCTCTATATAAAAGGATTTTTACTAACTATACCTTACTCGCCCCACTTACCCCATACCTCACCCGCTCGACTCACCCATCGCATCTCACCACCAACCCGAATCCCGCGAAGTCCGAATAAAACCACGTCGATTCGACACTGTGGGTGCATTCCTCATCTCTTTTAGTGTCGATTTTGAAGTTTTTTTGAGTTTTTTTTTACTTTTTTGAATCGGTATTTTGTAGGATTGTTGTTGGGTTTAGAGCTTCAATTTGGGAGTTGAATCTAGCATTTTGAGTGCAAAGTTTCAATGGAATCAAAAATATTAAACGATTATGAGCAAAACCCACAATTTTTTGATCATTTTCATGTATTTTTTGGAAGTTTTGAAATTTTGTGCTCGTTCTTGTTGTCTCGTAGATGTCGGACACACAGAGCGACACCTCTCAAGAGGTATCGGTCGACTTGACCGAAACTGCAAAAATAACTTATTTTCAGTGGGTTACAGAGGAATCCAACCGAGACCTCTTTAGAAGTGTCGGTCATGTGTGTCCGACACCTCTTCGACTATTTGTGTCTGAAACATCTTCAGAATGGGTGTTGGGGTGAGGGTGATGGTAATGAGGTACAGCAAGGATATTTTTTGGATTTTGAAAAAAAAAGTGAGGTACACTAAGTAAAAAGTATGGTACGACGAATTAAAAATTTAAAAATGGGGTCCGTTTAGCAAAAACTGGCTCCTTTAGCCGCGCCCTTTTTATTCGGCTATATATATTCGATGTGTTTTTCGAACTAGACTAACTAGTCAAATTTTGTCATAGTTTTTTTTGCTTAATTTAATTTCACCGATGTGCAGAAGGTACTGCATGTGAGTATACTCTCCCCCAACATATATAGTGGAGAGCTTAGGATTTTTGTTCACCTACATTCGATGATGTTGAGCGTAAGGTTTACAAAACATCTTCATAGTGGTACCCGAATTCCATCCAACTCTTCCGTCTTCATTACGCTACCATTAAACATGTGATGCATGAGAAGTGGACATATATCCATTGAAGTCAATGCTCCTCCGATCCTCTCACCGTTCACTGTCTGTTAAAAGTCCCACGCATTAATTTTCTGTCTTTCTAAAACAAAAACATGGAAAATACTAGAATGATAACTATATGTCACATCGCTACATTGACTCATATATAGGCGTTATCTCAAATCGATCAAATATGACTTTATAAAGAAGTACATAATTCTTTCTCCTAATAGCACTGGGACCTTTTCTTGAGATAAAACCTCACACTTAAGAGTTGAAGGTGATTAAATTATGAACAATATCAGTGCAAGTGTAGATCACAAGCTCGCGCGCTTATGTGGTTGAATGAGGCCGGAGAGAAAAAAGTCATTTGGATCATGACTTTCGATCCAAAGTGCGGAGTGTTGAAAATGTGTAGGTCGAAAATTTTTGTCCCACATCAATTAAATATGACTTCATATACGTCATCGACCTGCATGTAGTAATGCATCGAGATTTTTGTACGCCTGCATCTCGAGACGTGCATGAACGGCCCTTACGAGTCCATGTGTGCGGTGTGGCCGTTCTCATTCAATCACTTCTCGAAAAAATTTGCTCTTACGGCATCATTTATAAACAAACCCTTTTTGTCAATGATCAAGCATTGATATCTTTAAACTGAATACTCATTAATTTATCAACACAATTGGTAATAATATTTATTATGATTATATACTAACTAAAGCAACGGTCAACATCGTTTTTTAAATAATTACTCGAACAAAAGACTAATATATTACTGCCACGTGTTACAACCTCATTCATCCATCAACATCCGATCTTCCTCGGCCACCACCACACAATTAATTCAACAAAAAACCAAGAGCGACCCTATGGGCATCCCTCCTAAGATTAAAGCATCCAAAATTTAATATTATTCTCTACTCTATATTTGATCTAGATGCAAATGACAAAATTGCCCCTTCGTTTTATCAAATCGGTGAATTGAGATTCCAGACAAAATTTTTTGAGTGGCTAAACCATTTGGTGCCCTTAACAATGGTGTGCCTTCACCAATAGATGGGGTGCCCATAAAGGGGCTCAAAACCAATGACACCATCATTCCCACAGTTTAAATTCTGTAATGAGGAAGCAAAGACCAATCAAAAAAAGATGGTTCGTCACCGCATCAAACCCCTCTCCCTCTCTCCACTCTCGTCAACGGATGATTCATCATCATCATCAGAAGTACTGGATTATGAAGAGCCCGTGACGCCGGCGGGGCGGTTGTTCCACCGGCCGGAGATGGAGCAGGTGATAAACTGCGCAGTCGGCGTGAAGAATCCGATCGCAGACGCCGAAGCCATCAAAGAAGAGATCAAAAAATCCCTAATGATCAAGCACCCAAGATTTAGGAGCGTTTTGGTGAGGGACAAAAGTGGGAGGGAGCACTGGAGGAGATTGAGCCACGTGGACTTGGACAGCCACGTGTTCGTCCGCGACGTCGTTGGATCATCCAATCGTGATGATGATGACGACGACGACGACGAGGAGACCGTTAACGGTTACATAGCGAATCTCTGTGTGTCATCCAGTCTGAGCCTGGACAAGCCGTTGTGGGAGTTCCACGTGTTGCGGCGTCAGAAGTGCCTCGTACTGCGTGTCCATCACTCCTTGGGCGATGGGATTTCGTTGATGTCTTTGTTCCTGGCGTGTTGTAGGAAAGCTGATGATCCGGGTGAGATACCCACGATTGGCCCAACACCAACACAATCGTCATCATCATCGAGATCATCAAAAACAAGACCATCGCTGTCGATGGTGAGTATGTTGAGGTGGGCGTGGAGGGCTGTGATGATGGGTGTGTTGACGTTGGTGTTTGTGTTGAAGTTTGTCGGGAGGGCTTTGGGGGTTAAGGATGTGAAAACGTGCATAAGTGGGGGTGATGGGGTGGAGCTGTTGCCTAGGAAGTTGGCTACTGCCAAGTTCAAGTTGGATGACTTGAAATTTGTAAAGAATGCTGTCTCTAATGCGGTGAGCACGCCTTGTGACTATCTAGAAACTTAAATTGGAACATTTTTTTTTTTTTTTTGGTTAATATTAAGCTCTTGTTGAGCAAGCATTATTGATGTTGATGTTAATTGTTTGGGAAATGGAGCAGACCATCAACGATGTTCTTTTTGGGGTGATATCATCTGGGCTGTCGAGATACTTGGATTTGAAGTCACCAAATGGTATATAATCAAACATCACTCCTCTGCTATTTAAGTATATCACTTTTTCTTTCCTACTTTTTTTTTCATTATTTTCAAGCTAGAACTTTGAGACGTTGTTTGATTCGTTTGGAAAAAATTTTAAAAATTAATTTTCTTTTTTGAAAATGCACTTCTCGAAAAGTTGATTAATTTTTATTTTTATTTATAGTTTGATATATATATATATATATATCTTACCAAATGATCTCTAGTGAGATGAGGCAAACTTGGGTAAGGTTTTCGAGGGTTATAGGTTTGACTTCTATTGGAGTACTCAAGTTGGTTTTTTATTAAAAAAAAAATACTTATTTGATTGAATATTCTATTTTTTGGGAAGTTGAATATAAAAATAATTAATTGATGTGGTTTAATATATAGAGTTGCTATTAGCACCCGTATATGTTATATCAGCCCCCCATTTAATTTAATGTTATTTCTAGCCCCCAATAAGTTAGTTCATGCTCTAAGTACCCCTTAATTGTTAGTAAACTCTCCATTGTACCCTTAGTTTATATTTGCCCCTCTCTCCCTTAAGAAAGCCCTCTTTTTTATCTTTGTGGTTTTCAACCTCCAACCCCTTGTTGCACATCATTTTTCTCTCGCTTAACTCAATGTGCTTCATATGCATTCCAAGATTGATTCTTTGATCCTTAAAAGCTAAGATTCAACAAAAATAAAGGATTTTAACCATTCAAGACATTCTTGGAATTATGATAAGTTTTGGGCTAATAGGATGGCAAGGAGGATTGGCATTATATATATATATATATATATATATATATATTATAGATTATAGATTATAGATAATACCCTTAAATTAAAAGTTGATTCATTTGAGAGTATTTGTTCAAAAAGTCGAATTTCTCTAAGTGCACTTTCTTAGTCCATGAGGAAGTGTACTCCTTTGTAGGGAATTAATTAAGTAGCTACGTTCAGTGGGACAAAATTCTTAACCAAATAAGAGAAGTTGCGCAAGCATGTGGTTTTTGATGTTGTTTTTTTTTTTTTTTTTTTTTTTTTTGAAAACTAACTAAACTTTTGCTTTTGTTGGATAGAGCTACAAGAAGGCCTCGAGATCACTGGCTTGGCTATGGTTAACCTACGAAAACAACCGGGATTGCAGGTAATTTGCTTTTATTGCCCTTTTTAGTTTTAAGACACATATTGATCTTCATCTATAACTCACAATTTAAAATAACAGACTACATAGGGCACACGTACAAGGAAATTATGTTAACTCACTTTTTGGCTTTTAAACCAGTGTGGGCTGGGCCATGAGTCTTATGAGCATTAGCTACCTGTACCCTTGTAGGTGAGATATTAATGTCAAACTATATGAACAATCCTTGTAGAGAGCCGTGCAAGTAACAGTTCTTGTTTGGCACTTATCCATGTTTCAATCCTTCGATATAGACAGTAGTGCAATAATAGCTAAGCTAGTTTTATAGGACTTGTACAAGAAAATATAGTTTTTGGCTTTGTGTTTTTAGTGTGGAACAAGTGTTTAATGAGATGATAACTTTGTCTTTGCATAGGAATTGTCCAAATTGATGAAAGACAAGTCTTCGTCAAGGTGGGGAAACAAATTTGGATTCATGATGGTCCCAGTTTACTATCATAAACACGCTACTAGGGACCCTCTTGAATATGTGAGCAAAGCAAAAGCGACGATCGACCGGAAAAAACTATCCCTAGAAGCTCACTTCACCTACATACTTGGATATCTGGCTATGACTCTTTTGGGTCCAAAGGTGAACCATCCTCTCTTTCAGAACTTCCCTGAATAATCAACATTTTCGTGAATCTTATGGTGTACATGTAATGAAGGTCCCCGCATGTCTGAATTATCGAATCATTTGTAACACGAGCTTCACCATTTCGAACATTTACGGCCCTCAAGAGGAGATAACATGCACAGGAAATCCTGTGACTTACCTTCGGGTAACATCGACGAGCTTAGCTCATGTGAGTTTCCTGCAAACGGAATGCTGCATTTGCTTCTGCATAATTTTCGGCACAATAGCTGAGTACTTGATGGGTTTTATTGATGCAGGCAATCACAATGCATATGGTGAGCTACGCAGGCAACGCGGAGATGCAAGTCCTTGCGGCAAAAGACATAATTCCTGAACCTAAAGTTCTGGCCAAGTGCTTTGAAGAGGCTTTGCTGGAAATGAAGAGCGCTGCTCAGTCATCAACAGACTCAACACTGAAACAATTACCTGGACATTGAAGATATACACATACGAGGACTCCCTTTTGTTTTCACAAGGGAGAGCGAAATTCATACACTATTATAAGAACAATTTTTTTCTGCAACTGTTTGGATGTAATTCAAAATTAATAAGATGGGTTCCTTTTCAAATCCAAGATTTTTTGCAACACTGTTAAAATGAGGAGACTTCCAGGTTTACAAAAAGAGCATGAAATCGTTGTGCTTCGCTTGCAGCAGACACACGTTCACAGTGAAGAGACTTGAAGATCAAGAATTTCCAAAACCGTATAGGCTTTTGAAGCTAATGAACTGCACAAAATATCGGTACGTTGAGATACAAATGGGTTCAATGGCAAATTTGTTAGTGGAGACGGAAAAATCGTCCATCTCCATTGACATGAATAGAACCGATCAATGTTGGATGCTGCCAATTGGGATGATGATTCTCAATGTTAAAGAATGACAAAAAATGATTTGAAGGAAATATTTCAATTGAAGAACCATGCTAGCAGGACTTGGAGAGGTTTGGCCTAAGCAAGCTTCTTTGCCCGGCCACTGGAAGGACCGACTTCCTCCTTTCTTGACCCTGAAGCTTCAGGCTTCTTAGCCCACGCGGGGGCTCGATCTGGTTCATATCGGTAATCATAGAAGAGCTCTTCTCCAGCACTAATCCGTTCCTTGGCGAAAATTCCCACTCTATGATCACCCGCTACCATGATTACCTGCCCAACATGATGGTGAAATGATGATCAGCCTAAGGAACATAGGGGTAATCAAGCATACCAACCAACCTTGCCACAGTAAATGTTAAAACTCGTCAAAATGCAAGTTATATAAAAGTAGCGAGAAAAAGAAGAGAAAGAGAGGGAACCTTTGCATAACAATTAGGGTCAGGAGAATGATTAGCAAATTTCAGTTTGTCACCCTTCCGATAGGCATCAAGAACAAACTGCATGCAACAGAAATTGAGTATAAATTCGCAACTAAAGGTCTTCTAAACCAATCTGCAGATTGAGTCATTGGAAGTACCTGATCATTCAAATTGAAGAGAAAAGATGAGTTTTCACGATCATAAATCTTTCCGCGTTTGTCGGCTTCCCGATGTGAGATCAACTCTCCAGTGTACTCTCCAAGGTACTCATGCTTTCCAACATTATTCTGGAGACAAAATGTAGATTGTTAGGGAAGGGGAAGAAAATAAACTAAGAAAATATTAGCAAGCAAGAAAAAAAAAATAAAGAATGATAACCTTTAAGAATGCTCCCCAACCAGAGACATCAGACCTTCCAAGCAACACCTGTACATCCAGCATAAAACAAGGTCAAAATCAAAAGAACAAAAAAAAGATTTATAAAAAAAATGCAAAACGGTTTACCAAAACTACAGCTTTTATAATCTTCTCAACAAACACAACAATGAAAATCTAATGTGATCCATTGATCTGCAAGAATAATTATACGCAACAGGAAGCAACAATTGAGTGGTCAAGCATGGAACAATTAATAAATGATGTCATAGGATTTATTTTTGCATCGTGCAAATTTCTTGGCACGATTGAGCCAAGGTGGGAAATTAAATATATGAGACTATTGCCAATGAATGTTGATGAATTCTAGATCAGTCCTAAAACTGTTTTAAATAAGGAGAATGCAAGGGTGACAATAGACGCATTTGCTACGCAGTTGTTGATATCCTTTGGACTGACATAGATTAGTGTGCACTCACATCACGATGCACACGTCAAAGGGATATCAACAACTACGTAGCGAAGCTGCAAAAGTATGTCATACAATCATTTTCTTTTATATAACTGTCAGCAAGAAACCATAATTCTGAGCGAATGAAACAAAAAGAGACGCTTCTACTGCCTAATGGACAAAATAAGTGGAGAAAAAATAAATAGAAATGAAAGTTTACAAGCACAAGACATGTCTGAACTAAAGCCATTAATTGATCAAAATACAGAAAGAAAAGGACGAGAAATTTTACTTGATCCCCAGAGCAATATGATAAGAGGTACTTCGTGAACTAAAGATCGAAAGAACCAAGAAATCAAAGAACTGATTGAAATGTGTATTAAGAACAAGTGAACAACTGAAAAGGGAAGGATAATACAGAAAACTTTCGAGAGGTCTACACTCATTAAGAACAAGTGAACAACTGAAAAGGGAAAGGATAATACAGAAAACTTTCGAGAGGTCTACACTCTCTCCAAACCAAATCCCAACTCACAAAACATCCATGTGTTTTCTCACTCTACATTTGCTATTTATAGTCTATCTACACATAAGTAAGTTTCTCGCTCAACGTATTTATCCTGGTCAATTATTTCAGCCATTCCCGTTGCTCCATGAGTCCTCTTATTCACCTTATTCTTTCTTATTTGTTGTTCTATCTCTGGCCTACCGCTACCTTCATTTTTTATTTGCAAGAAGTTCTGCTTTGAGGGGGAAAAAACCTTCAATTCCTAGGTTTCATGGATTTTACAAGGATGAAAGCATAACGAATAGTTCCATACATTAAAAAAATACTTTGAGGAACATTTGGAACATATAAATTACATATAAAAGAAAGAAGTTGTAAAGTATGCATACTCTTTGTTGTTGCTTGAGAAGAAGCTTCATATTCCTACATTCATAATTATCACCTCTCTGTGATGGGCCTCCAAGAGTGCCATCACCACAACTGCATGTCAAGCAAAATAGCTTTATAAAAGATTCTAAGAATTGAAAAGACTATTGATTTGCAAACATCACGATCAATAATCAAAATAAAGAGGTACAATAAAATAACTTAACTATCAACACATAAATTCTCATCATTAATGTTTTCTATAAGACTATAATCAAGTAAACAAAATACAAACTTCCATAATGAATGTTTAAAACTACTATCTAACTGCACTCTGCAAGAAAACCTCAGGTACAAACAGCAAATTTTCACAGAATTAGCAGCAAGAACCTACCTGACCCAGCAATTTCTACAAACATCAGGGTCACATTCTCTGTCAGCAGCAAAACACGGACACTGACGACTTCGACATTGGCTCTTTGCACAATGGCACCCCCTAAATCTATTTTTGCAGCTCTTAGGACACCTGTGTGGAAAAAATCGCATGAATTATATAAGGCAGCACCTTAAAAGATGTCACAATGTTGAGAAATTTAAAACATTCACCAACATCTAAAACACATGATTTAGAGGAAACACTAGAGACTCACCCACAATATTTTTCACAGCAAGTGTCATTTAAGAGACACGCGCACTGCTTTCCGCAAGCAGATTGGCAACCACAAGGGTTATACTGTCGACATGGCTGATCTTTCCTCTCAGTAATTCTCTTCCGAATAGAATGGTAAGCAGCAGACTTCCAAGTATACTTCAAGCGACGAACCCTACCTCTCCTACGAATGAATCTTGACCTTGTTCGCAAATCGCTACGCTGGAGTACATTTTGATTAAGCTCGCTTTATGTTCGTAAAACAAAAAAAAAAAAAAAGAATTATACAAAGAAAACATGCTAAAGTAAGAAAAGCACAACTAACCATATTGTCTTTATAATCAACTTTAGAATGGCCTTCAAAGAAAGAATTTGCTCCATCGCCTGTCCTGAATAGCTTATCTTCGCTGAAACTCATATATTGATACACTTCTGCACATGTCTTCATGCCACTCAAAAGATTCCTAGCAATTAGACAGCTGCCAAACAAACAATAGGAATCCTCTTTTTGAAAAAATAAAATAATAAATAAATCCGAGATGACAGAAAATCTATTAAGAGCCAGCATGAGAGTCTGAATTGGAGTAGAACACAATTATGCAGGAAAAAAAAAAAAAAAAAGGAGTCCATTTATGAAGAAGACATAAATAAAAACAACCAACTCTTTCGTTAACATTGCATTGAGAGAGAAATGTGGATTCTTCTTCTCGTAACAGTACGAGGAAAGTTTCAATCGTAATTATGGACTAGCACTTTGGGTCGAATTTCACTAAACCTTGTTTCAAAAATCTAACATTCAACTCAGAGTATAACAATCATATATGACATGATTCATTTCTCATGAAAAGTGACCTTCAAACATGTAAAAACCAATGAGGGTCCAAGTGGCGCATTAACAAGGCCAGTTGAAAGTATTTGGGGCCCCGAGGCAAAATCACAATAGGAGGCCCTTCATTTTAACATAGTAAAAATATCATAATATGGTATAGGATTCGCATGTGACATGAGTTGTTCATTTTGAATGAAATCAAGCTAATGATAATTCTTGCCATCAAAACCATACTTTATTTCTAAAAGCTACATATATTCAACTCTAGCTTTCGACAAAATCAACACGATAGATCTCAAAACCCACAAAATCTTAAACCGCTAAAAGCTCTAACTAATAAATACTAAATCCTAAATAATCACACAATCAAAACGAAGAAAACCTTCATCCACTGAGAAGATATCTTAGAAACCAAAAAAAATGCAAATCTCATAGGATAAAAGAAAATATCAAGAAATTTAGTACACAATACTATAATGAATCCGAATTTCTCATAAAGGGGGTTTCTTTTTTGGTTTATAGATAAGTTCATTATATATCATAATAACAAGATCTTTATATATGGTTAGAAAATCTTACGAATGGTTTTTCTTATTACTTTTAATATTAATATGTATATACACTTACAAAAGAGATTTCGATCTACATAAATATAGTTCAGAAAATTATATATTTAAAAAAGTTTTGTTTCTTGACAATCCTTTTTTTTTTGGATAAGAAACAAACTTAATTAAAACACCCTTTTACTCCAACAAGAGTCTAACCCCAAACCTTGTCTTTGCAAAGTGATGCCTCATCCATCTCGCTAGAGATGCTTTGGCTTGTTTCTTGACAATCTTGACAAAACAAAAGAGTAAGTTTTGTTTTCCGATGTTGTTGCCATTTAGATCTAACAATATATCTTACGTAATTTATTAACTTTATATTTTTAGGTTTTTAATATATATGCACGGATCTAAAGTTCTATGGAAAAAAGTTCCTACTTATGTATATATAATATAGTGGATTTTGGAAAGTGGGGCTCCCCAAAATTGGGGGCCTTAGGCAATAGCCACCTCTGCCCCTACTCGGAGCTAGCTCCGAGCGGCGCATAGTAATCTATCATTTGAGGAAGACATATTTCTTTCCTTTCTTGCATTAATTGCAAGTGCATAATAATGGAGATGGCACTCCAAATTCATCACCCTGCTTACGAGAAAGCCTTTACCAGGAGGAATTTTGGCATGCCAATGTCCTGAAGACAACAAAAAGCGGATATCAGGAAGAGAGAATGGGAAGAAAATGAGCAGGTCAGAATCTTTTCATAGGTTTACCAAGGATACCAGATGAGAGTACATGAGAATACCCTTGGATCTCATGCTTTGCATATAGGTTTGAAGTGGAGATAGAGCACCACGTGATAGGCTACTCTTAAATCCATGAGATTAACAAATGAAAGGTAGGTCAGGTCATAAATATTGTTACACTTCTATAGATGTTTGGTAAGAGTGAAGATTGCCAGAAGGCATCTATAATGTGCAAAAATTCCAGCCAGTTGTATTCCTGCAAAGCCTCCGACTGGTATTGTTCCACGAAATGTGTAAAGCTGCAATATTTTTAAGCTAGAAATAGAGAATATCTAAGGATTGGACCAACCACTAACCCTTGATTGACATAGTATGAAACCCAAGCTTGTAGATTCAAACCCATCCACACCTCTCAAAGAAGGTGCCACAGGATTGTGACAATAAGAATGTCCTAAAATTTCATTCAATGCACAGTTAAGTTCCAAGACCAATAAGATCAATGATCCCAGGTTCTCATAATACATAATACATACCAAGTGTCAAAGACAACTTTTCAAGTTTCATGATCAGACAGCTTTCATTTGTAACTTCTAAATACTGTAACAAATTTGAAATATTAAGAAAATGTTCCACTACTTTACACACAAATGCCAGGTCCGCAGGTTAAGAAAACTATATGATTTTCGCTGCCTAAACATTCATATATAAAATGCTTCCAATATTGGACACCGATAGCTATGATGGACGCTTAAGAAAAAAAAAAAAACTCGATGGCAACAGGAAAGTACTTGGATTTAATGATAAAGCTGATTCACACATAGATTTTGTTGACATTAACCCCATCAATCAGTTGTAGGATAGCTAATATTGTAAAATCTGTTAAATCCATCCTCAATATATATTTCCAAGTTCAGCACATAGCATGCAAATTGTGAGATCATCAATAAAAGTAAGCATCTTACACCGATTCCTGAATACCATTTCTCCAGATATGCAAATTGCAAGAGACTTGTGACAATACTTGGACGAGCCTCAGGGTAATGAACATTGTAATACTAATATCTATTTTATCAAATCCAAAACGCTGAAATAGGAATGGCGTGGAGGACAAAAAATCATCCAAGTATGCAAAAAGGCCTGGAGAACTTTATAGAAGAACACTGCAGTGTCTTGTGTGGCAGGAGGAATGGCCGATGCCTTAGTAACTATTGTAATATCAAGCAATGATTTTGTATAAAAATATACCTTACCAGGCAATGAATCAGGAAATTAAAAAAAAAAATTTAAGAATTTGTCATGGGCGCTCACCTATTTCTTCCAAAGATCTCTAAACCTTTCGCATAAAGACCCTTTTCAATTGGCTTCCAAGTCTTGCTCCCTTCCTGTTTGCAAATGTTTTCATCCACAAACTCCTCCTTCTTTGAGTCTTCTTCACTTGCAACCACATGAGGGTCTTTAATATTATCATTTGATGGCTCAATGTCAGCTTGATCCAACGGCAGTTTACTGCTATTGTCTTTAGCTGATTCCTTCCTCTTAGATTTCCTAATTGGAGATTTAACAACCTGCTGTGAAGAAGAACTGGCATCTTCACTATCCTTGCGAGAATCAGACCTAAGCTTCATATCTCGTGGTCGAAGACATCCACTAACAACTGAATCCGAATCCGAAGCCATCATTTTCTTCTGTTTCTTCCGCATGCAAACAAGAACACGCTCAGCAACTCGCTTGCTGTTTCTTTTACTCATTCCACATTTACCAACGACCTTGCCCTTCGAAGGTGATGTAGAGAGCTGAGCACAACTGCTGTCCAGCCGAGGTCGTATTTCCGACTCACTACTCTCTGACAAATTTCTAGCATTAGAAGAAGCACTTTCACTCTGATTAGGCTTGGCTTTCCTTTTAACAGATGAACCGATATTTTTCTTCCTGGGTGATGCACGACCACCAGCACTGCCACATGACGGAATTGCTTTTTCTTCAGAACCATCAGGCACAGAAGAGCTTAGCATAGCAATGCTTTCTGACTTCGGAACCTGCAGCATGAAAATTTGAAAATATCTATTCAACCATGTGATGCGACCACAAGTGAGAGCAAACATCCAGAAAAGACAAGAAAAAGCCATACCAATCGATAGCAATGACTGCCACATGGTGATTTTCCTTCATCTGCAGGGTTCCATGGAAGTAGTTTCTCAACCTGGAATTAATTAAAAAACACAAAATGAATAATATGAAAGTAGTTTTTTTTTTTTTTTGGAAACCTAATATGAAAGTAGTTAAATAATATCTTCCAATAGACCAAGGCAATAACAATCAACTTACAGGGTAAACCAGATCCTGAGAGCACCCATGTAATCTACAATCAAAAACCTGTCAGAAGAAAGAAAAAAATTTACAAAACATGCATTACTGGAAGAAACCGCCAAAAAGAAAGAAATATGCAGAACTACAAATAAAAGATAGGTGAATACTAGACATCTTCGGCAAAATAGGTTGTCAAAAGAATCCAAGGCAGCATCTAGATCCTTGTCAAGCAATGTGTCTTCCAACCTAGGATCATCTTCAACGTCCCCTTTTATAGAGCCATTCACAGATTTCTCTCCTTTAATAAGAACTTCGTATCTTGCCTGTACAAGATGTTCGACGTTCACAACTCTGTAAAGAGCAGAAAATGAATGGGAAACAGCTGGACCAAAGTTCACACTGTAACCACTTTTTTCTGAGATTAATGTGAGAAAATGAAGAGTATAAAAGAATGAATATTCTACAAGAAAAAATTAACGAAAAGGACACTTCAGAGACAACTGCTGCACAAGGTTAACAGAATAAGAAAAGCGTTCACTAAAATGCTGAAAGCATATTTTCCTATAAAAAAAAAATGCTAAAAGCAGATTTAAAGAAGTTGATAAAATCAGTTCTAATGCGGCAAAACATAAACAAGAAGAAAAGTAAGACTGTCTGGTCCCAAATCCAACAACAGTTTCCACTGTTTTCCCAAAATTCTGCCCAACTTTTGAAAAAGTTTGAAAACAAATACATGGCTTTCCAAGTTTTACAAAATTTCATTATGTGATTTTGATAGAATCAGGATATCAATTTCCAGATTTCACGTGACCAAGGCAAACTTAGATTCCTATTTCTTTGGCTTTTGGAAACTTGAAAAAAAAATAATTACTTTTGGACTATGAACTAAACACGACCTAATATGCAGTAGGTCGAATCAAGTGATATATGATTACAAACATGCTCATAGACATGCAAGGTGATTGAGAAATCTTAAAATATCTCTCATAAGTCATAAATTATAGGCTGAGCGAATCCCGGCAATCTCACAGTTTTCTTTTATTTATTTATTTTTAATTATTGTTAACTAGTAACACCCATAAAACAGAACAAATTTAATCAAGACACATTTTGCCCAAGATAATGAAGAAAAAAAGGAAAACCGCATGAAAAGATAATGAGTATGGTAAAAAAAAACCATATTTATGTTGTAACAACCCCTTTTATAAGTTCACCACACCTATTTAAAAAAAAAAAAATTCAAATTGCAATTTTTCTAAATTACCCATCCCTAACGTCTTCCTCACACGCCTTAGTGCTAATAATGTAGGAAGATTGCATTATTTTTAAGATAGTATATCAACTTTTTTTAAGAAAATGGGTGGGGCGAACTTAGCAATAGGGTTTGTTACAACATAAATAGGGTTTGTTTTAACCAAACTCAAAGATAATTTACCATTTTATAAATATTTTAACATGAAAGCGAAGATGTCTTTCCTTAACATGTAAACCTCCATGCTTATTTCATCATTATAATAACTGTTTCTAGATTAACTAAGATGATACTTAAGCGGTTAAGCCAGCTAAAAGCCTAAAACTTGTACGGAACATACCTTAATCTCACTAGGGCTTCTAGAAAAACATTGTGCAAGAGAATCCAGCAGAACATCAGACAAACCCACTTCTTGCACAGCCATTCTAATGAATCACACAGAAGATAGAAACAATAATAAATACATGAAAAATAAACTAGAGCAAAAATAAATATGACTACATATGTAGCTATAAATTTTTTGGAGGATGAGAGAGAGAGGAAGATAATTTCCTAATATGAAATAGATGATTAACTGTCATACAGTCATATCAGAAAAGCACCATTCTAAAGATGACAACAACAGAGCCTCAGCCAAAATTATTTGAGGTTAGTTAAATGGATGACAGTTACATTACGATTGATTTAATCTAGTTAATGGAGTGACCCCTTAATCTTTTAGATTTTTATAATTGATACGTCTTTAAGTTATCTTAAATCTACCTTTACACCTATGAATTTCTTCAATTTCTAGCACGTCAAATTTTCTAACTACGGCATTAGCAGGTCATCTTCGGACGTGTCTAAATCACCTCTGCAAACCATCTCTTATATCCCCGCCCACCCACATAAATCGGCAACACTCCTGCTTCATGGGTTACTCTAAAATTTACAATAGCCAACATTGCAAGAAAGGATGCTTTGGAAAAACAACACATGAAATATTAATATCAGGAATAATTGCATCACCACATTACAACCAATACATTTATCGAAAGAATAAGGTGGATTCATGTAGGCAACCCCCATATGGTTGGAAAAAAGGCTTTTATCAAGTTGAGTGCAACTACACGTATAAGCAGGCAACTTCCTCGATAAAATTATAAATGCAGGTTGAAAGTATTTTCTCTTTGGCAGTGGTGATGGTGGGTGGAGAGAGGCTGTGCAAGGATGCAATGAATTAAGTGGAATTGTGAGATAACCGAAGTCTTGCATATGTGTTGAAATCAAAATCTTTTAGTCAACTATATTTTAATACTTTTACATTCTCTTTTATTGGTGGAGACACTCAAATAACCAAAGTCCCGTGCTTCGTTATTCAGATACAAAAGCACCCAGAGATACGATCAGAAAATTAAAGGAAGGAAATGCTGTTAAAGGATCATATGAAAGATTAGTAAACCGTGCAAGTTTTTTTTTTTTTTTTTTTTTTTAAAAAAAAAAGCTATTTGAGTTGATAAGTTTTGCAGGCTTGCCTGAATTGTTTTACCATGTGCAGAGTACAGTTCATTAATTAGTAAACATTTGGCAGTAAAGATAAGAAACGGAAAAGAAAAGAAACAGAATCAGTATTTTGACCAAACAAAAGAATTAAAATGAATAAAAGAAAAAAGAGTATTAACAAGTTTTAAAAAGACAAAGCAACCTTCATTAGGCAAAGATCACAGGACGATCACAGATGCCAATCATGGAATTCAGTCATAGGACCAACCAAATGACGACGACAAAGCCAGTCAACCACCCAAATTGAAAGTGCAATATGACTAATGTACCAAAACGGTTATGAAGAACCAATAATATGCTTCATAAACATTAGCTGAAGTTATGGTTATACCAACCGAAGTATATAATCTTCACTATCTCCAAATTCTTTCTTTTCTTCTTCATCATCAATTATTTCTTCCTCACTGTCACTGCAAATAAGTGCTTCGCCGCCATTTTGGTCATAGTAAATCCTCCTTCGACCGACCACTGACTGATCTTCAGTCATTCGTTGATTTCTGCATCAATTAAATAGCAGAACTACACAATTCACCAACAGCCTTGGTTCTTGTATAAAATAAAGATGGCAAAAATACCAAACGAGCAAAGTGTGACCAGTTCAATGTGATAAAACATGTCTCAGAAGAAGGTATGCACATCGTCATTCATCACTTAATCCAATTTTATGATCAATTGTATAAGACAAATAAAGTAGGACTTTATTAACTCTAAGAACAAGCTCTCATTCAACCACCATTTTGAAATAATGAAATAAATCTCATGTAATACATGAACTGCACTGTTTCAGACTATCAGGAGAAAAAAATAACTAGGGCAATGTGAATGCTTAAGATGAAACACCTACGGTGTTAAGAGGCACTTAAGTCCTCCATGGGATTTTCATTGGCCCTTCAATGACAATTAAGTTTTGATTGTTATATAAACGTTCAGGTTAAGAGAGTTCAAGTCTTCTTTTTATTTCAGCATTGATCCAATGTACCTTAAGTACCACAGCCTACAATGATTGCACCTTTTTCCAAGCTAATAAGAATGTTGGCTTGAGCACCCGCAGCAGTGACGGTGCTGAATCAAAAGAGCAAACAAATTGATTTTGTATTTTACGTTTGACTGAACACTGCTAAGCTAGAATCGCAGTAAGGAGAAAATCAGTTTCAAAACCATTAAAATCACCCAGAAATAGCACGCACATTATTGTATATCGTTTTAAAGGATCAATTTTGCAATAGTTTGTGGTGTGAACAATGATAAATGAGTGTCATGCAAATATATATAAGAGCTCAAAACTGATTATCTCCGCCTTAGCATACCTGTCGAGAAAAATCCACGTGGTATATGGAGGTAACTTCTTCACTTCTGGGAGCCTTCCCGGGCGAACTGAATTCTTTGCCCCAAAGTTACACCCTAAACGAACTGCTGATGAGTTGTGGATATCTTCTTCTTGGTCAACGCCCTCCTTCTCTCCACCTCCGGTAGTTAAATCACATCTATTCAACATACAAACCGCATCTTCTTGCCTCTTTGTTAGTAAATCTTTTTCTCTATCAGTATTGTTTGTCATAGCATTCCTTTTCATGTTTGATAAACTATAAATGTGACTTGTGTAAGAAACCAACTTCTTCCTGTTCTCTTCTATCTTTTTCTGTATAAACAGACAGGGTAAATGAACACACATTGGTGAATTACAAGGCCAAGACCACTTTAGGCCAAATAAGTAATAGATGTGTCTAGTTTGAAGGCTCACCTGTATATAGACAAGTCGGTCAGCGGCAACTTTTTCCTTAAGAGAGTCAATAACAGATGCTACATCATGAGAACTCGGACCTCCTTCTTGGGCTCCCATTATCTGTGGCCGAAAACAACACAAAGAAACCAACTTATAGAACAATAAATTCCGATACAAGCCACCGGCTTGGAAACGAACGTACAAATGATACACTCATTCGATTATGAAAACTTAACCAATGAATCCTAGCCAGAAATACATAAAACACAGCAACCAAGCATATGGACTGCTGCGCGACACGAAAATCAAAGAACTGCAAGAAAAAAATCATCTTTATCAACAAAAGCTCAAACTCGCCGAAAAGACGGAAATTCAAGAACCGAATCTACATATTCGGGTCCCAAAACTACCCACATTGCCCTAATCACGCCTGACTAACTCAAAACCCATCAAAACTCCACCTTTGACCGATCAATCTCTCAAAAAACCCATTTCGATCTCGCACGACGTCACAATTCTGTCAATTCCCACAGAAACCCCATCGCTCAACCCAAAATGAAACACAGAACGCAATTTCAAGAGGTGAAACTGCGGCGGCCGTACCTTGGAATCCTTGGACTTGGAGGAGTCCGATCCGGCGGGGGCGGAGGTCGGAGGCATGGTCACCGGCGACGTCGAGGACGGGGACGGCGGTGGGCGGCGAAATTGGGAAATGCAGAGAGGATTTGAGTGGCTGCGCCGCCGATTATCGGCCGCGCTAGGGCTTGAAATTGAGAGGGTGCGAAAAGGGGGGCATTTAATTCAAACGCCCATACGGCGCACGCGCTGTTGGGGGGAAGCGCAAAACCTCCAAACCCACTCTTTCTTTGAAAAATTTCAAAAAGGTGTATATTCTCTTGGGTTGTTGGAGTTTTTTTTTTATTATTATTATTATTGAAAGTGACAAAGAGACAACAAATTCCAACTACTACGTTGAAACCATCGATAAATATAGAGATGTGACTTGTTAATATGTGGGGGAAAGTCTCAAGTTCAACTCTTGTTGAATTCACTTATCAAAAATATACGGAGAATGTTATAAATTGGATGACCCTTTAACCAAGCTTATGAATGATCACATTGTCAATCATGGCTCTCACATTGAATTGTAATATCAAGTATGACTTCTACATTGAATGTAACTTGTACACTCTACATAACTTGTATTCAACTCCAATATATAATTATTTGTCTATGTATTGTCATGTAACTTGTAATCTTGTATGACATGAGACTTTGGTGTAACTTGCACACTTTGTGCAAGTACTTATTCTCATCATGACTAAGAGCATATATAAGGGGGTTCCTTCACTTGTAAAGAACACACCAATGTATGAATGAAATCTATATATTCTCATCTCTAGTTCTCTCTTGTCTCATCTTCTCTATTTGTTCTAGTAGTTCTTAGTTTATGTCTTCTATGCTTAAGTCTCTAGCAAGTCCAACTTAAGTTCTAGTTGGCTTACAACTTAATTTACAACACGTCATCAGCACGAGCTTGCTCTAGCATTAAGGAGACCTTGAAGTTCAAGAAAACTTGTTAAGGAGACAAAGCTAGAAAGGTATAACTTTTGTTATTTAAATAAGTTTAATTTATTTATATATTATCATGGTTGCTTTCTTTTATTACATGCATCACTTATATATGTATACTTTATTCATACACTATAACGTCACCGACTGCAAAAGTATGATATGTACTTGCGTCTTGTACGATCTTCTACATCAAAAACCAAAGGTCAATATGTGACATAACTAGTTTTATCGCTATACTACAAACGCTTAGTTATGTTTTATCTTTGATTTTATAATACAAATAGTACTATGAATTTGAGTTGATAGTGGGTAAGTCTTGTCCCCGGTAAAGCTAAACAATGAAAGGGAGACGGGTTATCCCATTCGAGGAGGCATGATATTAAGTAGACTTTGTCTCACCACCCAACCTGGAGGTTGTCCCACCAACTCATACGAATAGTACATTTTGTTTATTAATGAATCAAGTTGTGAACATATATTTAATCATATGTTATGTTTTTTACATAAAAAGAGAAAATTATTTTATATTACATTTACTTTCAAAATATTAGTCAACCATAGTTGAATTTGTTGTCTTATTATATTACCGACAAGAGTTATTCGTCGTGACAATTAGATACTATAATTTGTGAATAAAACATCTATGCAAGACTAAATTGTGTTATACAAAATTTAAATCATTTGTCAATATCTCTTTAGAGATTTGAAAAGTGAATATTCACTTTATATATCTTTTCACCATATGGAGTTATAAATATATAAATACCAAAAAAAGGTAATGCTCAAAAAGCTCAAAATGAGCGGTTGAGTCTCAAGCTACAAAATTTAATCAGTCAAATATTAATTATAATTCCGCAATTTTAATTACCTCTATGTTGAGGCTATGTGGAAATATGACTGATGAGACAATAAAAAGAAGGTCACGTGGTCCGCCTCGATTTATTGCTGCAACAAATATCGAGTGCGCACGTCAATCCAATAAATATTAAGGATTGATTTCTTGTATCATGGTAGCTGAGTAAAATAATGAGATATTATAAATATAATATCGCTCCCGTCAATTGGTTCCAGCTTCAAATTAAGAAGCATATGTTGCATATTATGATCATGATCACAATAAAAAATTTATGGATATATAATAGATGAAAAGATCTGGTAAATGTCATATTAACAATTCCACTAAAAGTAGGAATAAAAGTGGTGCACCACTAGAAATGGCAAATAATTATTGACAATGAACGCTCATCATTGTGATATTTTTCGTCACATATGAAAGGCTATTTTGCCAAAAGATTGTTATATATACCCGAATATTTTTATGACCTTACCATGCCTTCAAAATCAAAGGCAAAATATTATGAATTTTATCATTGAAAATGGCTCGATAAAACAGACACATCGACATGTGTTTAAATCGTGACCTAAATATGGGCGATGAGTTTATGTCTTGTGTATTGTGCTACATGCATGTACATTATAATATAAAAGTGAATATTTCTCGAATTCGAACTTAGCGGAGGCTAATGTTCAGGCAATATCCGGTACAACAATTTTATTGTTAATGTCTTGTTCAGAAGAAGTCTACTTTAATAATATAAAATTTATCTATATGAATATGATTTAATCTGAGTATAATATTCTCGGCTTTAACTTCTGGAATATATAAGACATATTAAAACAAATGTCGTCATAAATCAAATGACATTCATAATGTGGAAAGATCTATTTGATTATCCATAATCATCAATAATGCGAAAATATCGTAAATTCGCACGGACATCCTTTATCGAACTGGATTTTTTTTTATCGCTGAAGATTATCTCAAGGCAAATCAATATGAGACTTATATTGATTTAACTCTCCATCAATCATATTATAAGATGTATTGGATCCCTAATAAGGAATTTATTTATAACAAGTTTTGCTAATTGTCACTTTGATGAAACAATTTTCCCACCATTAGTGGGAGATATAAGCCAATTCAAAATGAATGACGTGAAATTGTTTGAAACACATCAAATTGCATTAAAATTGTTTTATTATGATCTATGTATAAATTAATATGAACTCAAAGTTCAAATGATCATTCAGTAGCAACAAGTTATGAATCAATTGTTTGATGCAATACTATACACAAAAGAGTGACAATCATATGCTTTAGCATTAAATGGTTCATATAGAAAACGATGTCCATGTGCAACAAAATGCACAATATGTCTCACCCATGTGAACATGAGGGGGAGAATCAAAATGAGTTATTGGTTAGTGTATTGCACTCTTTTTCCTTTGCTATGGTTTTATCCCACTGGGTTTTCCTAGCAAGGTTTTTAATGAAGCAATCCTAACATTATTATACTCCATATAAAAAAAAAAATTATGAGAGCAATGTACTCTTTTTCCTATACTAGATTTTTTTTCCTACATGGTTTTTCTAGTAAAGGTTTTAATGAGGCATATATATACTCAAAGTGTATCAATGTGTTGCACTCTTTTCCTTAGCTATGGTTTTATTCCACTGGGTTTTCCTAGCAAGGTTTTTAATGAGACAATCAACAATATTATACTACAAATCAAGATTGACAAGAACATTGTACTCTTTTTCCTATACTAGATTTTTTTCCCACAGAGTTTTTTCTAGTACAGGTTTTAACGAGACATATTCTCTCAGCAAGTGTCATCCAAGAGGGAGTGTTATAAATTGGATGACCCTTTAACCAAGCTTATGAATGATCACATTGTCAATCACGACTCTCACATTGAATTGTAATATCAAGTATGACTTCTACATTGAATGTAACTTGTACACTCTACATAACTTGTATTCAACTCCAATATATAATCACTTGTCTATGTATTGTCATGTAACTTGTAATCTTGTATGACATGAGACTTTGGTGTAACTTGCACACTTCGTGCAAGTACTTATTATCATCATGACTAAGGGCCTATATAAGGGGGTTCCTTCACTTGTAAAAAACACACCAATGTATGAATGAAATCTCTACATTCTCATTTCTAGCTCTCTTCTCTATTGTTTCCTCTTCTCTACTTGTTCTAGTAGTTCTTAGTTTATGTCTTCTATGCTTAAGTCTCTAGCAAGTCCAACTTAAGTTCTAGTTGGCTTACAACTTAATTTACAACAGAGAACTATTTTTTCTAGGTATAAGAGATTATTACCACTCAAGTTGAGTATGTGGGTCAGATAGCAAAAACTCAGGGTACAAATAGAATTTAGTATGAAAATGCTTCGTTAACCCATTTTCAGCACCCACATTGGACACCGAGCTAAGTGGCAGACATGGTGCCAATTTTTTTTCACTTTTTCCCTATAGGTAGCAGAGTTTGTCAAAAATAAAAATAAAAATAAAAATAAAAACGAAAAATTTAAAAACCAAAAAAAAGTCATTCGGTATCAGTCGATCGGTCAAACCAACTGATCAATAGATGTGACTGAAAACATTTGAATTTTCCTCCGATTTTTGGGACAAAAACACCAAAAAATTGAGGGAGTAAAGCACAGAAGATCAGAACCTCGGCTCTTCTCCCCTCCCATGTTCTTCAAATATTTAGGACCTCTTGGTATAGTCGATTAATAAGTGTTTGAGGTAATCAGTCAACACTATTGACTGGTTCGAGCATCACTAAGTCATATCCCTCCCATGTTTTTACTTATATGGGGCTTCCTTGGACAGTCACACAGGTAATCGCCCTTTAGACGAAACCAAAGTAGTCGACCAGACTAGAAAAATTTCAAAAGCACCACTCATATTCAAAAAGAAACCAAGTGATTATACATCATTTTTAAAGGCAAGTATTTTTATGGTACCATAGAGTGGACTGTTTGGTTATGAATTTGTTTTGATTTTAGGGTTCAGAAAAAGCCCTCAGAATCACCAATCCAGTTATGAGAAGTTAGGAGAAGGCTACCCCTTTGACATACATATTTGATGCGAAAGGTATGACCTTCTTCACCTTCATTTTTGCCCTTATTTTTCACTTTTGTTTTGATTTTTGTATTTTGTTTTGATAGTAAGGTTCGTTTAGGGTTTTTCTGCTCGATGTTTTTGGTTGTATGTAAATGATATGTTCTTCTAATAGTTTATTTGCTCGATCATTTGATTTAGGGGTTGAGTGGAATGGTGTTGGGATAGGGTTTAATTTGTAGTTGGGATGTAAGGTTTATTTGATTGAGTTATTTTTAGATGTTTAGGGTTTTGTTGTTTAGGGCTTTGGCTGGAATTAAAAATTTGTCAGCTAAAATGGTTGTTAGCATGTTATACATGTTGTGATTTAAGGGTAATTTTTAGTCAGCTAAACATGTTGTGCATATTTAACAGAGCGATGTCTTTACTGAATGATGAACTTGTTGGGGCATTTGCCCTGATTCAATCTACAAATATTAGTTATCTTATAATTTTAGTTAATAAAATTGAGGTTTTCATTTGTTGTTTCATTATAAGTGATTGCATGTTTACCTTATAGTAAGATCCATGAGTATTTATTGAAATATTCTAAATGTCCCTAGTCGGTCATTATACTGGGAACTATAATGAATATAAGGCTAGTGTGAATCTTGATTGATGGTCATGTAATGATCATGCGTATAGAAATACGAATCGAGATCATGAGTACTTGTTAAGGAGCAAGATACTGGATCCACCCGCTATTATAACACCACACGGATTAAGCCATAGATGTTACTCATAATATGTATATTATTTAGTCATTCGACTTGATATTACCATAGACTTCAATATTATGAGCATGATAATTTGGCACAATCAAGCGTTGTCTTTAACTGGACGATTATAAAGATCGTGATTAATTATCATGTGAATAATATGTGAAGGTGTGTAATCAAGATAGAATTTGTCCCTGTCGTATAAAGAGAGATATCAGTGGATCCCTCGATGTGTTAGATTGTTAAATGGTCAAGTCTAAGTGAATTGATACGATCAATGTCATTTAGATGTTTTCAATCTACCTAAAGATTGAGACTAATACGATTGAACATTAATGGTTACTTTTCATGTCTTATGTTTAATCAAAGGATATCGCACGATAAAAGGATATGATATATGATATTCATTAGGTTGTATCGATTTTGATATTCATGCTACTTAGGTAGTCATAATACCTTACTAGAGACCATTTATGGCTTCTGTACCAAAATGATTTTGGTTCACTACCAATGTCGCATGAACCTATTGGGCCGCACACAAAGAATGACTTTGTGCAATTTCAATTGGTCCAGAGTAATGAATTTTATATGATAAAATTAATGATATAAAAGCCTTTACGATTTGTTATATGATAACTTATTAATATGGACGTATGTGTAATTTGCTTAAACTGCCTAAATATAATAGTTGTATTATGAATATAATTTTAAGTGAGCATTTATCTGCACATATAAACAGAGGTTGGAATCCTAATAAGAAAAAAAGATTTTCGTTTTTACTATTTCTGAGTTCTCTAGATTTTGGGAGAGAAAGAAAAGCATTTTCAATCTCTTTTGGGGCTAGTACTCCAAGTTGTGGTCACCGTTCGTATATGGGTTTCTGATAGAGAACGCGCACTTGAACGTCTTGGAAATCGAACAATCAGATAAGGAAATCACAAATTAAGGTATGGTTTACTTTTGTATATCTAGTTTAATGGAACTTACTTTCGATCATGTTGGGATTTTTCAAAATTGTTTTGAATTTTCTGCTGCGTATGAACCTCAAAACCCAACATAACGATGTCTCTACTCAATGCATCATGCATACATGATAAACGTGAATATATACATGCAATTTTTTCGTTTCACATGAGAACAATCCTTGACAATTTATTTTTTTAGGATTCTCTTGCCCAACTTCACAGAGGTGGGACTTGTATTTATATTTTTAGTAGGAGCTCTTAAATGTGTTATTTCTACCGACATATACGAACACAATGCTTGTAATAGTTGTGTTTAGATGCGCGTTGGATTTTTGTTTCTGTAGCGAGAGTCGAACTCACGATGTCCTCAAATTTTGTCTACTTTGTCTTTTCGACAAGTGATGCCTCATCTATGATCCATCTAACCAAAGATGCTTTGACAAGATGAGTGATGAATTAATTAGCCATATTATCTGGGACGAAGCTACCTTATTCTAATAGTAGCTATATATACATTATTCTGCATATACGTTAAAGGAGGGGCTACTTTGGCCTCCTCTAATTTTATTTTTTTTGTTATTTGAGTTATTTAATTGTTGAACAATGTTTTTGTTAAATTTGGCCCTAACTACAAGACTCGAACTCACGACTTCTTACCCTAGTTACTCATACCAAATCAATAATGAGCCATCCCCTTGATTGATAATTTGGTATATGTAGTTTGAAACTTAACATAAAGAAACTCAAACTTTATTAAGATATTAGAGTTGGTCCCCTATCATCAATATCTAGCTTCGTCTATGCATATAATAAAGTTGAGGGCCGCTAAGGGCACCCCACCGTTTCATGAAGGCACCCATTAATGTGGGCACTAACCAATTTACCCGGGGCACCAAAAATTAGACCTGAAATACCCAAAATACCCCTCTAACCAATTTACCCAGGGCACCAAAAAACCCCTCCCGCAAAACAGAGGCACCCCACCACCGTCCTCTTACTTGACTTTCTCCATTTCTCGTCAACGAACCACCTAGCAATCCCGAATCTAAGTTGTATTCGTTCCTCTATGTCTCTCTCCTCTCGTTGTAGGACGTTTTTCGAGTTTGAAGACTCGAGTTTTGGTCGATTTCATATCCAAATTAGGGCTCTGCTCAAGTTTTTCGTTCACACATCGATAGTGTTGAAATCGATCATTTGAATGTGCGTTGGTAGTCTAATTAAGTTGCATTTGATAGAGTAGTTGTTATGTTTGTGTGGCGGTGCATTCAATGGTTCATTTATTGGGCGTTCGTGGTTCTCGCCACACAAAGCGAGATTTTGTTTACTAGCCTCGCCAAGCATGACCGAAAATGTAAAATAGCTCTTGTTGTCCATAACCGAGACTTTTATTGTCGTCTCTGGCCACCACTTCACCGAGTAAGTCGAAGTGTATAGTTTATGTCCCGTCGGTGATGTCCAAACGAGAATGTAGAATAGCTCTTGGTTGTCCATTACCGAGATTGTTATTCGGGTTTCGGTGGAAGGTGACCGAGACGTGTGCATAACTCTCTGGTTCTCGCGAGGCCGAATCAATCGCGTCCGTGAAAAAAACATCTCGAAAATTTGAGAAACCCTACGTTGACAAAAAACGGTTCCTTCAAACCATCATATGGTTATCAAACATTGTTACATCGTCGTTCGGATGATGTCAATCTGCAAGAATCGATAAACGGCTTAAGCAAACGCAATGTCGTTTTAGGTTCAAGCTTGGTGGTGGGGTGCCCTGCTTTTTTTTCACAAAATGGTTTGTAGGGTTTGAATCAATATATATACAGGGCAAAATGGTCTTTTCCATTTTCATTTGAAATTTTTACAAAACAATCTGGGTGCCTTCATGAAACGGTGGGGTGCCCTCAATGCCCTCATAAAGTTACAAGGCTTGAGTCTCTATTATTGTTCGGAATAGTCTTGCGTGATAACGTTGAATTTCAATTGTAACAAAAGAAAGAAAGAAAGAAAACTTTGGATTTCAAGTGTCTCACCATTAAATAATTGAGATGGAGAAGAATGTTATCTTTATATAAGAAAAGAATATTTTGTTTTTCAACAAATTTCTTGGCTTATTCGCAAGTGTTTGATTCTTTTAAGTTCGATCCTATTTCAATTTAACTATTCCAGCAATAATTAGTTGGGCCCCAACTCCATAACACAACTACCTAAATTTGAATCTATGTCTTTTATCATAGTCAAAGCTACCTTATTACGACTGCAACACACGGTCCACAAGTCTTTTAATTAGCTTTTTTGATGACAAAGATAAAATATTATTGTACCGTTCTTAAGCGATGTTATTATAATTGTTGTCTTTTTCAATTGTACCAACTTGTAAAAAGTAAATTAAGAAAAACTTACAGGGGTGTATTCAATTGAGATTTTAATAGATTTTTGGTTACTTTTATAAGTGAATGACTTTTATGAAGTTTTAGATTTTGGTAGACTTTTAAAGACTTTGATAAACTTTTATGTAGATTTCATTATGATGACTTTTATCAACATTTAAGATTTTTAGTGATTTTTGTGAACTTCTTAAACATGATTTTGATGATACTAATAGATTATTGTGATTTTTAAAATGAAACAAATATTTTGCACTTTATTATAAAAAATAAATAATTATATTTTTTTCTTAAAAACTATTACTAATTTTTTAAAAAGTATTTTTGTATTTTAGTAAAAAAAAACATATAGACATATTAATGAATTACTCTCAAGGTAGTAGCATAACAAATAAGTAAATAAATATCAACATAATAAAAAGGTAAATAAATCATCCTTTAGTGGTAGAAAAGAATCAAGTAAGATAATTAGAAATATTTTTTTCTTTTTTGAGAAAAGATCGTTAGAAATATTAGTGTAAAAATTTTGCACTTTATTTTTTTGTTTGACTTAAGCAAAAAAGTATATTTTTTCCTTAATAATGATAGTTTAAATTCTAAAAAATGCACTTCTTGCATTTTAAATAAATTATACAATTATTTTCTTCAAAAATAATAATACTACACTTTTTGAGATTATAATAATACACTAAACGAAACTTCTTTATCAAAAAAAAATTTATCAAAAATGTATAGTGATGCAAGAATGAGATTTTGTTAATAATGACATCAATCCATTTTCATCAACATAGATATTAGAGTATAATGAGTGAGCAATGAAATCCAAGAGTTGTGGAGTGATTGTAGAAGTTGATAAAAAACAATTGATAAGAAAAGACCTCTTGTGAACAATGAAGTCCTTATTGAAAAATGTAACAAACAAAAATTAGAAGTCTCTAAAAGTTTCTGGGTTGAGGTGAGGAGAAGTTGAAGACTTATTTATGTGTATTTTTATACAAAAAGTCTACAAAAGTAAAGATTTGTAACCAATCTACAAAAGTCACCAAAAATTAAATACACCTTACTTTTATGAACTCTCTAAAAGTTTAAATTGAATACCCCAAAACTTTTAGAGACTTTTTAAAAGTCTATAAAAGTTCACATTGAATACACCTTACTTTTAGAGATTCTTTAAAAGTTTTAATTGAATACCCCTAAACTTTTTTAGTCAATAAAAGTAACTAAGGGTGTGTTTGATAGCAAAGAAAATGAAAAAAATCATGAAAATTTGTTTTATTTTTTAGTATAACCGTTTTTTTTTGGGGTGTTTGATACACTTGTAATTGCATAGAGAAAAAAAATCCACCCTCCTAATTTTCTTCATTTATTTTCTCTTATTTTTGGATGGAAATTCAAAATTTTTGGTGTCTACCGAATCTATTTTTGACCGAAACTTGGACTCCTTCTACAAGAACTCTTCCACCAACGATATTCCTCTCAATTCATTTTTCGTCTCTGTGATCGTCTCTGCGATCTCTGCGATCTCTGATTTCGTCTCTGCGATCTCTGCGATCTCTCTTTCGTATCTCTCGATCTCTCTTTCGTCTCTGCGATCTCTCGCGATCTTCTGCGATCTCTCCTCTTTCGTCTCTGCGATCTCTCTGATTTCGTCTCTGCGATCTCTGCGATCTCTCTGATTTCGTCTCTGCGATCTCTCGATTTCGTCTCTGCGATCTCTTCGATCTCTCCTCTTTCGTCTCCGCGATCTCTCCTCTCTGGAACCCACCACGATCTCTTCATAAGGCACGACAAGCCCTAGGAGCTTTATGAGGTTAGCTATGCAGTTTATTTATTTTTTGGGTACATCTTTGGTTGATTATTGTTAATAGCCATCTATGTGGCTGACCTTATCTTGAAGAAATTTGAAAATCACGCAGCATTGACTTGGAATTTTCAGTTTTTGTGTGATTTGCGTTGTTTTCGAATGGGGTTTCAAAGACTTTCGATCTCGATTTTTTTTTGGTATACATTAATCTGATTAATTATTGTGAGAAGTCAATTGCTAGTTCTGGTTAGTTGTATGGCTGTATCGTTTCATTAGTTTGAATCTCGTATACTTTGTTTCTTCACCTATTAATTATACCTTGATTTGATATGCGTTGTTAGCTTCAACTGCGGCGATGGAACTGGTTAGGGCTGATGGATCATGCCTGTGTTATGTTTCTTAGGGAGTTCTTTCTTTCTAGATGTCTTTATATATATCTCTCTCAGCTCAGTGAATCCTTCAATTCTTATATGGATTTAAGGCTTCATTTATCTCCGGTTTCGCAGAACGCCTTTCTAGTAGCTATCTATGTTTTACCTTCACTGATTATCAAGTTCTTTTACTTCAATTCTTTTGTAGAGTTTGATGTAAACAATTAGGTCCAATTTGAAAGAAATGCAATATAAGAAACTCAACTGTTCTGCTCTTGAATTCTGGTTACTATCATGCCCAATTTGTGAAATTCTAGTAGAAATAATCCATGTCTTATAAGTAATGTTATTATTTTTTGTAGGCAATGCAGAGAAGTCACTCCCAATTAAAGAAGAAAAAGATGAGGTCAATCACTCGTCATCTAGTGCAACTCGTACGTGATCAAATGGTCAGAGAACTAAAAGGAAAAAGAGTAGTAACATTGATGCTACCGAGCAAGGAAGGACTAACAAGAATTGCCAATAGACTAGCGGATGCATTTGCGCATACAGACTGTGCACGTCTTCAGAAAGAGCTTCATAACATTCCTGAACTAAGTCGAGAAGACGTAATGCGTGCCATGCTTTTATTGGGAGGTGAAGTTAAGGATGCGAATATATTTTTTCACTTGGATGAAGACTTGAAGAAAGACTGGGTGATTTTATATTTGCAGATGAAATTTTAGATTACTTTTAGAAGTTAAACCATAAGTTTTTTTTTAATAAATTTTAGTACATTGTTTATTTTCTTTCATTTATGTTACTTATCAATTAATTATTGAATGATTTTTTTTGAGTTCATTAATGGTTGTGAAGATAGTTGTTGCCGATTCAATTTCGGTGCGTAACCTTGATTAATTGTCCACTTGATTTAATTTTAGTATGAATTCGTGGTACTGCAAAAAAATGAAAAAAAAAATTACATTAGTTATCAAACAGCAGAAAATTAAAAAAAAAATTCTCACGTGCAATCAAACAGTAATGAGAAAATTCTTTTAAAAAAGTTTTCTACAGAAAATTTGCCGAAGTAAATACTTTTTTCTCATTGAAAATTCTCTTTGCTATCAAACATACCCTTAAAAGTCTATTAAAATCTCAATTGAATACACCCCCCTTAAGATCAATAAATACGTAGCTACCAATAAATCAGTTGGTCCGAATTATAAGATACTCAATTTTTTTTAAACAAGGTTTCAAGTTTGAGTTGGAAGGATCGCTCCTGCATGCATCTCGATAGTGCCTAGATTAGTTAGTGCTGTTGGCACGCGATATAACATGGAAACCAAAAAACATAGATAAATGGATAATGTTTATTATTATGGAGTATAATTTTAGGGCAAAAAAATTAGAGGTGGACCTGCCCAAATCAGCAGCACTACTCCCTCAGGCGTCTCAACTACTGGATAACGAGCGGAGGAGGGTTTGAAAGGTGAGAGAAGACTGACCGTTTGAGACGAATAAGAAGATGAAGTTTGGCGGAGTGGTGAGCGGCGGCTCAAGCCCAATAGCTCTACCGAAGCTGCTCCTCCGCCGCAACAACAACAACAACAACAACAACAACAACAACATCATCACCATCAGATGCTCTTCCACTTCCACATCGTACGGTAACCAATCTCTCCTCTCCAACGCCTACGCAGTTGAATGCCCATTTCTCTGTTGCCCTTAATTACCATGTTTTGATCCGTTTTAATGTTAATGTTGTTGGGGTTTGTTTGGTAGTACACATTTTAATGGAGAGAAAAAGAGAGTTTTAAGTTTATGTGATGGAGTGAAATGCAGATCATGTTACATTTATCAAGGACGTGGCTGCTACTGGACCTCCCCACCACCTGCATTGTTTGTTGAAAATGCTTCAAACTAGAGGTTTGTTACTATATGCTTTTTTTTTTTTTTTTTTTTTTTTTTTTTTCTTACAACGCAATACCAGATATCCTATAAACCAATGGCATGAAGATATTTGACTGTGTTATTTGGCTACATCCTTTTCAAGTATTGAATATGCTTACGCTTTATGAAAAAGGGCCTTGTTAGACATACAATTATATATAGTTCATCTCAAAGGAACTCGCGCAATAACGACGAGGAAATGCTAGCACCTTTGCAGTTAGTATGAAGGGAAAGAAGTATGATGTCGTTCAAATATTGAGTTCACCATTCACCGGACTGATTTCAGTTGTCTAAAATCAAACTAGAAAAAAGCTTGAGAGTTTTGTTTGCAAATACATCTGTTTAAGCTCATTAATGAATCGAACAAAAAAAGGCAAGTTTGCGATTGCATCCCTTGATTTTGAATATCGTCATAGCTAGTTAGGAATGGGAATATAGACCAGGGTTTAGGGTTTGTAGGAATGGATCCTGTCTCACGCTGACTCTTGAGTGATTAAATCAAGAGGTTTGGAAAGTAGGCCCTAATCTAGAAATCCCCTCTTTGAATCAGTGTTAGCAGTTTTGATATGCATTTGAGATTTCCTTCAGAGTTTCTTCTGCTGTCTTTTCTTTCTACATGTAGGGTATTATCATCCATGCTTATAACATTGGCGACGACCCATCGTTGCAGTCATTTTTCCCATCTCTGTGGCTTTTTAGGGCATCATTATATTTTCATATTCCTCTTTCAAGTATAGGTATTAACTTGCATTTTGGAAGTATTTAATTCAGTTCTTCACCATTTTCTGTTGCCTAACAGGTGATAGCATTCTGTCCCCCGGAGATCGGAAAGGGTTAATCCCCCTTGCCATTCCGCTGTCAGAAAGCCTTTCAGGTTCAGATGAAGTACTTACCTCTGCTTTATCTGATTTCGAGCGGGTTAAAATTGGCATACTTGAATGCTCTTCTTTAATCTTCTGTCTATTTAAATTCCTTTTATGGTATCCTGATGATAGGTTCTAGAACTGCATTGCTTCGATGGCCAACTGCTCCTCCTGGGTAAAGAATGCAATTTTCTCTCAGTTTTTTCTTCTGCTGGGCTTGGTCAGAAAGTATTATTTTCTTTTGAAATATTCATTATCATTTGCATTCTGTTGCAATTCACATAGGATGGAGATGCCGATTGTGGAGGTCCACAAGCATGGAGTGTGGCTTTTAGCCAAGAATGTAAGACGACAACCTTAAAAATAAATGTCTAGCATCAATAGATGCCGCATTTTATGTTTGATAATTATGGCTAAAAAATTATTTGTTGTTCTTTGTATCCTTACTTCATATTGTCTTTCCCTCCTATCTAGGTAGACCAGTACATTCATAGGATCCTGGTTGAAGAAGATGCAAACAATAAAGGTCAGCTTTACGAAGCTTCATCAGAGGCTGGTAAAAAACTTTATAGAAGGGGTGATTTTGCAGAGTCTCAGATTGCAAATCTTGATGTCTATCTTTTGAAAAAGGTATGAAGAGGAAAAATCATTTTACACTGAAGCCTTAGATGAATTTGTCACGATTGTCTCTTTCCTTTTCAGGTTGGGCTGTTCCCAGATCTCTTAGAATGTAAAGTGATGCAACATTTTGAGAAAGGAGATCATGTGAGGCTTTTAAAGATCCATTGACTTGTGATCCGTTCAGATGAAATTAATTAAGCGGTTGCATTTTTTGAAACTTTTGCTTGTGGAGTGAAGGTGTCAGCAATGGTGACTGGGGAGTTCTATACAAAGAAAGAGCACTTTCCAGGATTTGGAAGGCCTTTTGTTTTCAACGCAAAGATTTTGCTGAAGTTCGTAACGTTTTGTCTGGAAAGACTGACACCTGTATTTTACGTTGTTATTTAAATTTTTAAACACGAATTATTCAATACACTGCATTACAATCTTCTCATTTCATCCTGGACAGAGTTGGACGAAGTCTAGAAGCTAAGGATGCCGCTAGAGGGGCGTTGAAATCACCGTGGTGGACCCTGGGCTGCAAATATCAGGTAATGAAACTTAGAAAACCTTGCGCCACCATCCCATTCTTTCTTCCTTTTTTTTGTGTGAATGCTTTTGTCTTGAATACTTTTTCGCTTAGCCTTGTTCAGGAAGTTGCTGAAATTGCACAGTGGGACGATGAACAGATTGAGTACATAAAGGAAAAGGTGTCGGAGGAGGGTAGGCAAGAGGATCTCCATAAGGGGAAGGATCCTGCTCAGGTTCTTACCTCTTGTGGCATTTTCTTTATTTGCTAATTAATTGTCAAGCTCGAAAGGTTTGAGTCGTGGTTGAATATGCGTTGAATGTCATGACGGTTGTGCGGATAGGTGGCATTGGATGAAGCTGCATTTTTACTGGATTTAGCATCTGTGGATGGAACCTGGGATGAATACGAAAAGAGGATTGCAGAATGTTACAAAGAAGCCGGACTAGATGATATTGCGAACTTTATACTTTACAAAGACTGATCTCCATCAATAGGTGAGGTCTGTCTTGTTTAAGGTGAGGTCTGTAAGGCAGTGCAAGTTAACAAGCTAGAAAGAGTGGGAATCAGGCCCTCGGCAACTCTGTTCATTCTCACAGAACCAGAAAAGGAGCGCAAGCGCGCGCACACTTAAGACTTGTGTTCTTTTGATAGTTGAATAAATAGTCATGTTTATGATTGGATGAATTCTACTTTGAGCAAAAATTCTTTGTTCAGCATGTACTTGAGATTGGTTTTAGTCGTGTAAGAACTGCTAGACACAATTGCTGATGAGATTTTTAAACAGGTTTCTTCATTGAACCAAAGGCACAGGGGTTACTTTGTCCAGGGCAAATTACCTTAGATTTCAATGAATGTTAAGCAGGAACAGAAACCACAACATGAACATCAACTCTCCAGTTCCAGAAAAACAGTTGGAGCATCATGGAAACACATTCAAATACAAGCCTCAATGAAAACTTCTCCAAACCAATAACAGGAGAGCACTTTCTTTGTCTAGTCTCAAACGAGTTGGCAGTGGCACCAATGAGAAAACATATTTACAAACATGTACATACAACACAAGAAGACAACAAAAGCACGTTACAAAGATTAGTACATTGCACTCTGGCCCTTTATTTTCTTCAAAAGTGTGGAAGTAACAGTCACAAAATCAGCCATAAACACCAAATCAAACCAAGAATTTCTCAAACTGAATCACTGCTATCACTATCAGTATGCAACCATTGGGAGGGCCATCTTATTATTCGCTCGCTTCCTTCTCAACAACAGCTTCCTAAGCAAACCACCGCCAAATCCGCGCCTTTTACTAGGAACAATTGCCAGAGTTCCTACCCCAACAGATTCACTTCTGTATTTCGGGATTCTTGGACTGTTAATCGCATCGAGATACTTTGCAGTGGCATTGAAAGTGTTCACAGCAGGCACATCACCTGGTTTGTGAGAGGGCAATGCCGGAGGTTTCTGGGAGTCGGTAGTGCATATGATTTCTTTCATTTTCGGAGATGTAAGATCTTCTGCAACCGCACCGTCTGCCAACATTTGATCAAGTAGTGAAGAGCCATTACTTCTGAACTTCTTGTCAGAGGGGGTGGTTTCTGAGGATGGGGTGATGGAAATAACTTTGTCCAAGAGTTCTGCTTCTCTCGGTGATGCCAAAGCCTTCAACTGTTTGCCAAGATTTAAAATGGTCTCTTGACATTCTGCTAGTTTTTCTGATGCAGCCGCAATTTCCCAGTCCTGCAATGTTCATTAGCACTTGCTCAGTCTCGGTGTTTTGCGGTATCATTATGTCTTGCCAACAATCAAATGATGTCCAAACATTTTTGAATTACTATTCTTTGAGAAATACATTGGTTCTCTGGAATACACTGTGTACCCAATCTTTAGCATGCCATCTTTCATTCCACAATGCTAATTTATCAGCTACAAAATGTATAAACACATAAATGAAGCTGTAGGACCCAAGAGAAAAGAGTTCTCAAAAAAGTAGTTTTGTAGTTCTCTCATCTGCTTGTACTCTATTTTTAACAGACAAACACTTTCATTTCTAAAGCTATGATGCATTCTATGAGCAGAAGAATTTTCACTTTACATTAGAATACAGGTTTCTTCTAGGCTGAAATGTGTTTGGTGGTATCATTATGTATGTCGCAATTGCATCACATAAAATTATGTTTCGAAAAATTTTCAACATTTTCTTAAGCATACTTGGCAAAGCATCTTTAACATATTTCTGGGTGTGACGTTATCCAGGACAAAACAGATTCAAATAGATAATAATGTATGCTTTTTTTTTTTTTTTTTAATATTGATATATCAGCATGGATATATAAAAAGGACTTACAGGTTTGTGTTGCCTTCCCTCCTGCTCCCCGTTATACCGCGGCGCATCCTTCTTTGTCACACTGTTCACAAAAGTCAGATTTGAATTTCTCATTGATGGAAGAACATACATATTAGTTTTAAAAGTAGTTTGAAGATACCTTTCTAACTGGAGTTGCAATTCAAGGCATGTAGCCTCTAAGTCTTGGCAAGAGTTAGCCTTATCCTCCAGTTCAACTTCAAGAGAGGAGAACCTTTGACGGGCCTCGTTTAATTCAACTCTTGCAACTGTCAGCTGGGTATTCAGATCTTCAGTAAGCAGTTTCTGCGTTTCGATTTGATCCTCAGTCATTCGATTAAGTTCTTTCAAAGTTTCTAAATCACTTTGCAGATTCCCAATACTTCTTCCAGATTCTTGAAGCTGATTCATTAACGCATCAATCCTTACGACAGCTGACTGAAGATCTCCTTCCAGATCTTTCTTGGCTGATTTTACTTTCATTAGCTCATCTTTTAATTTCATATTTTCCTCATACTGAGTAGTTTGTATTGCTTCCATTTGTGACGAGGTATGCATTCCTATGTCACTATCTGATTCACCTCGAGACTTATCCCAATCAAAATGCTTCTTTGTTGCATCTTTCACACTCGAAGCATCAAGCTTAAAGCAGCGGTTCATGATCCAATCAAATGCGGTTGCCAATTCTTGGACAAATTTCTCAAAATCAGCTTTTCCATTCTGTAAATCAGTACAAGTGTGGACAAACTGCTGTAAAACAGAATTGAGTTCGGAACTTTTCCACTGGAAAGCACAGACAGTGTGGCCTGATGACATTGCTGAAATCGTTCCTGGCGAAGAAATTCCCTGAATTTCCAACGACATTCGCTGCCCATTGTAACTAAGAGGTGACTGGTTAACTCCTTCAATAAGCTTGATTATTTTACTGATTGATTCCCTCAGACTTGGTTGAAGTCGAACAGCGCTGCTCACCTCTTCCGAATAGGTGTTCAACTCAGATGCTGATTTGTTTGAATCTACAGGAGATGCATCTAGATGACCCCAGGAGATGTATCCAGTAATATGCTGAACATTGGATTCTCCTGAAAGGCTCAGCTTCTTACCTGAAGAAAGGACATCAATAGGACCAAACATTTGTGACAAAGCAGCACGAATTTCCTCTATGATTTCATCGCTACTTTTATGTGTGATGTGATTCTGTTCTAAAATTATCTTCAATATATCCTGAAGCCAACTAGGGTACTTTCCAGCAGAGCTATTTCTTGTATGCAACTCATTGCCTGAGTCGCTAACATCATAAACTGGAACTAGTTCTTTTCCAGTTACTTCTGATGAAGACACTGTTGGGTCGGTTTGCAAAGGCCCTAAAAATGCATTGCTTCTGCAATTGTTAGGACCCTCATTATCCATGCATACTATTGCTAGTTTTTCCATCTCAACAAAGTCATCCATCAAACTCATATCCGAACCTCCAACGTTACAGGAAAGTGTTCCTCTTGGTTTGTCAGTTCTGAAATGCTCAAGCTGTGAAATTAAAGCAGAAGCCCATTTTTCTGACTCCTTGTCGTGTTCCTTCCGATGAGATGCAGAATTACACTCATCATACAATACCATATTTGTCTGGCTCTTTGACAATTCTGATAACTGAGCCTCAACTTCTGATAATTTAGCAGCAGTGTGCTCATACATTGTCTTTGAAGATTCAAGTTCATCAACTTTCTTGGCTAGCGTTTCTTTCAGATTTTTGTTTTCTCCTTCCACATCACACAAGCGCTCAAGTAGATAATTGACCCTCTTACTGGGACTGTCGTGATGATGCTTATCGTACATGGAGTCGTTCACTGTCGGAGCTCCTACTGGAAGATGTAACTTTGTCCTTCTGATCTCATTTGATTCCTTTCCTAGAATCTCAACTTCATTTTTCATTTTTGCCAATGCTGCTGGCCCAGGCAATCGCTTTCGAACCAGAATGCGCAATCTCTGACATTCCGATTCTAACTTTGCAATTTTCTTTACACTCTCTAAATGCTGTTTATGTGACGCATCAGCAGATTGACGATTGAACTCTCTCTCTTCACTTCGAACCTCAAGCTCCTTCTCTAGGACTAGGAGCTCATACTTTAGAGAGGTATTATCTTTCTCCACTGTAGCCATTCTAGCAGTCAGAGCATTGAAATCTATATCTGCTTGAGAAGCACGAGCACTCAAATCTTCAATCAATTTCTCCTTTTCCTGAAGGGCTCTGCTGAGATGAGCATTTTCAACGCCTTGCTTGACAAGCTTTTTACCTGTCTCTGCCCGCTTTTCCTCGAAAACTAACTTTGCTTTTTCATGTTCTTTTGAGGCCTTTGTAATTGCATCGTTAATTCTTAGCCCTTGCTCCTCACGCACAAAATGTAACTGCTGTGTACATTCCTTCAGAGATGCATTTAAATGAGTTATCTTTTCTTCAGCTGCCAACCTTTGCCGTATAGCTTCCTCTAGCTGTCGTTTGAGAGCTGCGACTTCCGAGTCCGCCTTCTCCCAACCTAAACAATAATGCAACTTTTTGTTCAATTTTAGACAACTAAAGAAGGATTTTGACAGCTATATTGATCTAAAATCAGCACATAGAAAATAGTAAGTTATAGCATATAATGTGGTAAAAATAATAACCTGCAAGGGATTCTTCAGCTACTTTTGCATGTTTAATCACAAGATCATCTTTGGCATTGCACTCGAAAAGGGCAGAGGATAGCTTGTCATTAAGATTTTTCACAGATCTTTCCCACTCAACCTCTTTGTCAGTCCCAGGCGTCTACGTTAAGGTCAAACAAGAATTAGTACCTTTCGTAGCAGATGAAATAGATATTGTATTCTAAGAATTGGCAAAAAATAGTTGCAAGACATTAGCAATTTATCACACGAGAAATCAATCAGAAAGAACAAGCAAATTCACGCTAATATAGCCCATGAAGAATTACCAAATTTAAGAACCAATACTTGTCAAAAATTTCATCATATCATTAATAATCTGAGGAAAAGTAAGTAAAGGAAAAGATTTTGGAAAATCTACTAGTAGCATATGCTCAGTCAAATTGGACGATTTCACTTCATAATAGCTTCAAATTTTTTCAACTAATTTACCATTCATACATCATTCATGGCTGCATAAGCTGATAATGAACACATATAATGCTGTTTCGAAGACTCAAATATGATAGACATGAGGTTTGAGCATGGAAACCCCCTAGACAAGAGATTTCTTGTCTAATTCCACTACTTGGCTAACTTTATTTCTGACTTAGAAGACAATTGAATGGATATCATCAGAATCAAACATGTTGCAGTAAATGTATTGAAAAATATGCAACAACAACAACAACATAGACTCAGTCCCAAATTAACTGGGCTCGGCTACATGGACCCAACTTTTCCATTGTGCTATGTATTGAAAAATCGCCAAAGAAAGACGACTTAAAACTTAAAGTGATGAGTTTTTATGAAATCCCAAATATCCTCCCTTTTCATCTCCTTGTGATCAAAGATTCTCGAGTTTTTTTTTCCAATCATATGTATTGAAAAATATGATTGGAAAAAAAACTCGAGAATCTTTGATCACAAGGAGATGAAAAGGGAGGATATTTGGGATTTCATAAAACTCATCACTTTAAGTTTTAAGTCGTCTTTCTTTGGCGATTTTTCTTTCGACAAGGTGTGTTTCCAGCAACATGATCGGTGTACCAGTTTTAGTTTCAGTAATCGACGAAAGCTATTTTCCTAACACACACACACACACCCACATACATTATCAGAGTTGGACCAATTTCGATAACCCAAGTAATATTAGCATGCATTTCGCTGTAGTTTTATTTTCCTTTTTTTTGAAATGTCCAATTATTTACAACTCCAACGAGTACATATTCTCAACACACAACCAACAAATATTGAATTTGTGCAATGGAAACAGAATAAGTCAAACCTGAGGAACTTGAGTTTCCCCGTCGTCTTTGTTTCCAATCAATGGGGGAGTCAATTTATCACCCGCAGCAATAGTCTTCTCTGAAGGCTTTTTCCTCCAAAGCCATGTCTTGTGGTCCATGATCGTAGTTGCTAGCTTTCTCTACACTGGCAAGACAAAGATATTTGCAAATGAGACAAGAAATTTAACGTGTAATCTATTCAAACCTTGAAGAAGAACCAAACATTCGATAATGATAATAACAAATACACCTAGCTAGTTGAGCTTCAGTGCAAATTGGTAGCCCCTTAACTTTCAGTGTGAAAGGCCATGGAAAAGCCACTGAAGGTCACATATATTAGGACTTACGGAGTCATCAACGCCGGAATGTATTTGAAGATTTCAAACAATTGAACCCCTTATCAGGTAAAGCAAACCTAACTACCATCTATATGCTTATAATTAGAAACATGGTTTAACTTCTCCACATTTATTAAAACTGCAATTTTCAATACACATTGAGATGCGTGCACGCATCGTCATGCAAAAAAAATCACGCCAACAACTCTGTGTCATTGCTGGGGTTACAAAAGCATTTTCTTAAACATAATTAGTGCAGCTTAATTCATCAACATTGAACAAGAAAAATGGTTCAAGTGTCATGAGGGAACATAGTGTGATTAGAAAATGAAATATGGCGAGTGAAAAAGTAACTCAAAATTAAGCCCTGGAAATTCTTAAAAAGGTAACAAGTAATATGCACTAAATAATTCAGATACAACTCTGTTCACTTAAAGAAGCTAATTGTAGCTTACATTATTATAAGAAACAAATCCATAAGAATCATATAATTGTAGAGTGAAAGATGAATCCATTAATCCTTCAAAATGGAAACAAATTGTGCACAGCCTCCTAATAAATCACTGAAAGAGCACAACAATAAGATTCCAGCAAAAACGACAACGCACAATTAACAAGCGACGCATCCTCTTAATTATCTACTGAAATAAGTAAACAAAAACCAAAAAAATCTCACACATCTCACAAATGCCGATGAATGGCAAGGTAATCGAAGCACATGACAAAGTACCATGGCCAGCATTAGCATCAAAATCCTTCACTGGAATGATATTCCACGTCATAATAACTAAGGAAAACTTACCTCTATATATGTAGCTCTTAATTCCTCTCAGCAGCAGTACTGTTCACGATTCATATCGATCCATCATCAACGACGAACAAGCACAAAATAAACAAGCTAACAAACAAAGAGAGAACAGGAAAAGCAGAGAGAGAGAGAGAGAGAGAGAGAGAGAGAGAGAGAGAGAAGTGTCGGCTAGGATCGGCCACAGACGTCCAAGTGTGAGATTTTCAGACCCATCGATCGTACAAATGCTACTGGAGCGCCACTGCTGCTGCTACTCCTAATTAGTGCGCTTGCGTTGTGGTTATATTCATTAGTCACGCACGCACGCAGATTTGTTTGTCAACGTAGGGTTTAGTAATTTGCTCAAATCCGAACTTGTTTCCACTATATAATGGAGGATTGTCTTGCTACGGTGCAAGAGGAGGTCGAAGTTGAGGTAATTTTGCAAATTTATTGTGTTTTTTTTGCGGTTATCCGAAGTTTACGTCGATGTGCGCGATTGTATCGGCCTCGCGGGACCAAGATGTATGGTGATGTCTCGGTCTGGGGAGAGAGGTGTACTTAGGTCACGGTATGGTACGCCGGTGTACAAGGAGTATGAGCACATTCTCGGTTGTACGCCACCGACACCACATTACCTACCACTAATTGTAGCTCTCGTCATGTCTCGCCGAGAGAACTAGAGTACTTTCGGCCATGCCATGCGTTAGAGACACGTGAACTCTTCCGGCCTTTGTGGTGAGACTTCGAGTTCCCAAAAATGTAGCTACTGTCTCGGCCATGCGAGGCGAGACGATTAGCACGATCTCTCGCTTTGTGTGGCGAGACTCAACGCCTTTGACGTTCTTGATGTCCTGCTCCTCGCCTCAATCTATGTTACACGTCTTTCGCGTGCATCCACGTTGGGTGCAGATCTCGAGGACGTCGTCGGCCAACAGTGTCGACTTGTGGAGGGTCCCAAAACGAACATAGAAGGATGATAGTATTGTCTAATCATTTGAGAGAGAGTAAGGTGGAGCATCTATTCAGTGGGCCCAATTACACTCCTAGCTATTCTTGGTGCACGCCTTCCAAAAATATGCTGTTTATAGACTACTTTTTTTTTTTACTCTGACAATCAGAGATTTATTTCAGATCGATAAAAAAAGGCATGTTTCGGGAAAAAAAAGGGCATGTTAGAGAATACTCATAATATATATATTGGTAATTAAGAGCATATTAATTAAGTGGAAGGAATTAATTAAGGTAAAACGTCGTTTGGAATATAGTAGTAGTTGAATTAGGAGCAATAATGTAAAGAACAAGTGATTAGAACTATTTTAGTTTCTTAATCTTGATTGGATGTGCTAGTTGGGTAATCAAATATAGAGACATTTACATGCATAATTAACAACTTATTTAATTTATTGTCAATAGTCCAACTCCAACATAGTGCCGAGGGCTTCCTATCGGTGCAAACTTCAATAGTCCAACTCCAATATAGTGGTCATGGTTTTTAAACTTGTAATCATGATAACTGCGTTATTATGTCCCTTGCTTTCTCCCACTTTATGTAATTAAGGCGGTTGAGTAACTAACACAAATTTAGTTTTTATTTTTTATTTTTTTTTACTAGTATTAACACAATTTTAGTTCGGTAGTGCTATTTGGACTCATGAGTTCTGACTCAAAATTTTTTTATTTCAAATTCATCATCAAATAATTAATTAAGCAAACACAAACATTCGTAAAAATTTTTTGATACCCCTTAAATATTTGAAAAAATTTAAAACACTCCTATGATCGAGTCCAAGTAGATTTATTAGAACCAAAATAAGTAGGGAGTGAAAAAGGTCAAGAAACATTGAGAGAGATATAAAAAATAATAATATCACAAAGTAGCCCATAACTTGTTATCCTTTTATGTTTTCGATATTCATGGGGATAAACATATCGTTTTCTTTAATTAAAACCTTTTCTTTAATCGCACTAAAGCAATGATTAATTAGTTTAGGTAGAGCAATGGTCCCTCTTCTTTAGGCTTTACCTTTTAATTAACACGCCCTTGTTTCTTCTTCCATGGGTGGTGGTTGCCAACTAATAGTTAGAGAACCCTCGCTTTTGGCTTTAGCTAGCTAGACAAATAAAAATCAATCCATCTCACTCATCTATATAACTTTTAGTTTAACGCCTAACTAACAGAAGCAGACGTAATCACAAGAATTAAACAAGCCAACAAACAGCTTCACTGATTCTTTCCACACATTTGAAAGCAAAATCATTCTAAAGCCAAAGCTAATTGATTAGAGTTGCTTTACTCGCACCAATTAGTACGTACTACTCTTGTATGTACATGAATTAATTGATCATCTTTGTTTATAGCAGTGTTTAAGTAGCTTATTAAAGTTAATGAAACTACTACAGAGTCTACACTAGACATATCTTTAATTGGTGCACTGAAAACTACACTGGAGACATGTCTTTGGTACGGACTGGTGCAGTTAAAAGCACAGAGTAAAGTCAGGGATGTATCGGGGACTGTAATATGCATGTACTGGTTTGGTAGGTGAATTAGTGATGCTTTTCTTCTTTATGGACGTAGATCACACATTTCAATTGAAACAATTTCTAGTCTAGCTAGGTGATTTAAAATGGATGATATTGATCAAAATTAACTTATATATATATCGCACATAACAATTTCTAGTCTAGCTAGGTGATTAAAGTGGATGCTATTGATCAAAATTAACTCATATATATATATCACACTATTCAATTGAAACAATTTCTAGTCTAGCTAGGTGATTAAAAGTGGATGCTATTGATCAAAATTAACTCGTATATATATAGGTTAATTAATTAAGGAATTATTAGTAGTGTTGGGTCGGATCTATTACTTAGTAGCGATATTGTTTCTAACTTAATTATAACTACCTTATGTGTCGACCCAACCTAACAACCTTGCCAACAAGTGTACGTGTGGGGGTTTTTCTTACTCTAAAAACCTTCAATAATATTAATTTGGAAAGAGGTCCACATTTGTGATTTTCATTCTAAAGTTATTCTTAATCAATGTGAAACTATATTTTGATCCGCTCATGTTCAACGTATGGTTAGGCTTTGATAATCAATGTGAAACTATATTTTGATCCGCTCAAGGTCCACAAAAATTAAAAACCTTGATCAATTTTTTTTTTTCACAATGAGGTCCTTGGGTTCTTTTTAAATTATACTAATAATTTATTAGGAAGAATATTAAAAGTTAATTCTTTCACTCAAGTAAAAGAATATATATTATAACAATTTTAAGACATTAGTGAAAAGATAATATCAGTCATTTGTGAAATCTCGACCCAATCATCTAATAACTCAAACTCTCACATTGGGAGGCTCAAAACTCTTAGCCTGATCATATAGAGACAAAGACATTTTAACTGGTGGAGCTACCGCTTGGTAGATCACAAATATCTTCGATTAAAGCCATTTTTCTTTTGTTGAGGAAAGGACTAAAGCCATTATTAATTAAACACCATATACAAATCATTGGTTGTAATTTTTTTTTTTTTTTTGAAATCAAATTGGTTGTGGTTTGATTGTATTTTCTGTGTAGCTGATGACTAAATGTGATGCAATGTCATGCATAGGGAAACCTAATTTCTAGTAGTACTTTAGCTTCAAGTTAAGTTTGATGCTGTTGTGGAGTCTAAAACAAACATGCGGGGCCATTAAAAGGTTAGTTATTTATGACATTAGAGTATACTCTATATATATTAGACGCACCAAAATATACATACTTGTCAACATTGGATTCTTCTGCTACAGTATCCCTATACCACAAAGGAAGCTTTTGCTTTCACCTCATCATCAACACCCACTTTTCCTACATATTCATTGATTTATGTCTTTTTTGAGGACCACTTATCAGTACTCATGGCACGTTTCCCTCGCTAACCGACACATTTTCATTTCGGCAACCATTGGAAATTTGGAATACATACGTAAGATTACCCATTTTAAGTCAATTATCTTTTGGTTCTAATTGGCCCCCCCATCTTAGAGCATCTTCAATGGTAACATGAATTTATACCATGAATTGGTGCGACATTATGAGTGTGGAAAATATGTCTATCCTATGTGACATTAGATAGACATTTACTTCTTAAAATGATCTCCAATGATAATGTGGATTTAGATCATGGATCGATGAGTTGACACTTTTATTTTTAATTTTTATAATATTAATAAATGCTTAAAAAATAAAAACTTTAAGAGAATTAATAATGTTGACATTAGACATTGTAGTAAACACCCTCCACTTTGATTCCATGGCACATAGGATGGACATTATGAATCTATAGTTCCATTGGAGAACATTTTTTGGGTTGGATGTAGATTGTATCTTAGGTGGATCCATTTCCACCCTAATCCATGGCCCCATTGAAGATGCTCTTATATTCCTACTATTAAAAGGTAGATTTCATATATTTCTGTACTTGAATGTTTCACTATTTTCCTCATATGAACGTATTAACAGATTTTGCCGCCATCTTTATATTTTTTTTCTTACACTTTTTTCTAGTATCGTAGTGTCTGTAATTACCTCTGACGATCGACTATTATTTCACGGGAGATATATGCACCATCTTATGAAAGATATGACTTAGTTATAAGATTCAAGTTTGTGACCTCACGGAGGACCGAGCAAATATTTAGTAGGCTGCCCTTACTATGTGAGTACGTTTTTTTAATTACAATTATACGAGTATATATGTACGTTATTAAATTGATATATATATATACTAGTATTTGATTAACATATGTGGACTATCAGTACTTTTTGTATTTGGTGGATCCATTCCTCTAATTATCTTAATTGGGCGCCTAATTAATTTTGGACTTGATTAGCAAGTCAATTAGGATACTGAGTTTGGAAAAGTGTTGTTACAACCCAATACAAATTTTGCACCTCTTGTTCACGAGTGGATAAATAAATAGAGTTTCCCGCCTTTATTTTTATTTTTTTTGGTTTAAAATTTTCCACCTTTATTTTTCAAGTCTAAAATGAGGGCATAATTACTATGAAAGATCTAGTTAACACATCATCAAGTGCATATTTAATCGATTTTCTTTGAAATAAAACTCATTAAATCAGATCGAATGTTGATGAACGATGATCTATGACGTCACTTTATTACTCAAATTGAACATAAAGAGTTGTGGTCCAAGTTAAGTGTTGGGAATGAAAAAACTTCAAAACTCTTCGGTAGGGGCGCCGCCCTCGTAGTTCTATGTTCCTCGAGTCTGGGATTAGTCGGTGCTAAATGCCTATAATACCCTGATAATAATAAAAAAAATTATTCAAATTAATTGAGACTTTGTGTTGTCTAAAATCAACGCCCAAGGAAATACAGAGAAATTCAGGTAAAAGTTTTTTTTTTTTAACATCTGTCTCTCTTTTTTCTTCAAAACCCTAAAATTCTTCTTCTTGTATTTTTGTTCTTAAGCCACCGGCGATCCTCCTCTTCGAGCGGCAATGGTTCCAATCAAATCCCTTTTGCATTTTGTTCATACAATAACCAACAGATCTAATCGATTTGTGGAGATCGGTCCATCCTTATAACTGTGCATTTTCATCAACGGTGTTGCGTAGATTTGTGTGAAGTTGGATCGATCTTCTCTTTAGTTTTATTTTATAATTAGTTTTCTTCCCTAATTGAAAGTATTTGATTTGTCTTCTCATTGTTGAAAAATTTTGCTATTCGTTTTGTGTTTCTAGTAAGTTTGTGTATTGTCATGAGTTTCGACGTTGTAGAGAGCAGTCCATGATTGTCAAACTTTTTCAATTTTGCATTTACAGCCAAATTAATGATAATTTGTTTGAATAAATAAGATTAGCGAATGAATGTAGTTAATTCTATGTCTGGTCATGGTTCCTCTATTGAGCCATGCATTAATGAAATCTCTCTTTAAAAAAAAGGTTTTTTTTTTTTTTTTTTTTTTTTTTTTTTTTTTTTTCTATTTTTGATAAGAGAAATTCAGGTATAAGTTAGTTGGAAGTTTTTGAGTTACTTAGATGATTAATCACGTTACTTATGCAAACAAATATGCATGTATAGATTTTTTTTTACAGATATGCTAGCACCTGTTTCTATTTTTGAAGCCATTTTTGCATGCTCGTGTAGATGCCATGGAGGAGGGTTTCCGTGTTTGGTGGATAAGATACAGGAGAATGACGCAACAGGGTGTCACCCAACATCAAATTATTAACTAGCTTCTACCAATTTACTCAGTATACCTAACAACTAACAAGAGTACAAATCTTTGGAGCTGATCGATCACATGTGAGTCCGTGACCTACAATACCATATCTTCAGTTTCATCGGATTCTCCTTTTGAAAGCCTTGATTGTTGCAATGTTGTTGGCTTGTTGTTGCCCCCCCAATTTTCTCCAAATTAGCGCACAGAAGAAAATTAACTTCAACTGACCGTCACAAAGTTAAGAGTACCACAAAAATAAAAATAAAAAATAAAATAAAAATTAGAGGTATATATAGTTCCTAAAAAAAAAAAAAAAAAAAGAGCTATATATATATATATATATATATATATTGAAAATGCTCAATTCACTGCAATTAAGAAAAACAACAACAAAGCAAGCAAAAAATAAATGAACACACAAAATTATTATTGCAGTTCTGACTTCCCGTCCTACATCTGCGGGGCCACGCCCAAGTGTAGAATCCTCTATGAGAAGTAAAGTACAGTTTTACGGAAAGTTTCTAACTAGTGCACTCTCAACTAGCTAGTGAATCCCTCACCAAACTTTGCTACGCTACCCACTTCCCTTAAAAATGATCATATACAATACCCTCGGTGAATCGACTAAGTCCCCTTAGCCTAGTGTGTATAAAAGAAAAAAAAAAAAATCTCGAAAGCTCTTATCTCACAGTAATATTGAAAGTTCAAGCACGAGTAATAAATTGTTGCTGTGATTACATCAATATAAAGAGAACATATAATGGCTCCTTCATAAAAACTTCCTTGCATGTCTTCATGTGACAAATATATTGTTTCCTTCTTTCTTTGTTGATCAAAGGAAACTTGCCTTAGTTTTCTTGCAAGTTGGTAATCAAATATTCTTGCCTTGCCGGACGTATATAGGTTGGCATGAATATCTTGTCCAGTTGTCCTGAGTATATGTTGAGAATATTGTTTGAATTTCTGGGACGTGTTCAGTTTGTAGGTACATAACCAATTATGGATGCAAATGGGTAGGGTAGGGGATGGGGACCTCATTCCCATACCCATACCTACTAAAAAATTCATCACCTATACCCATACCCATCAAATCCTCGTGGGTATGGGGAATCCCAATGGGTAAAATATTTTACCCATTTCATTCCCCATTGGGGATCCCGGTGGGGATTTTTGTGGGGATGGGGTATCCCCGCCGCAAATTTTTTTTTCCCTATTCCATTCCCCATTGGGGATCCCCACGGGGATTCTCAAAAAAAGGATTGTAACAAATAAGGTGTCAAATATACATACATAACAACACAATTGTTGAAATTCCAACAAAAATAAATAGATCAACATATCATGCAAAAAAAAATTCTAATTACTAAGTGCTAACACTTATAATTAAGTTTCTACAAAATCATTGGTATATGCAAAACGAAAAGTTCGAATTCAAAATATTATTTAAAGTCACTATCTCTTTAAACCACCGAGTGATCAACTTTTTTCAGTACATTTGATCCTAAAATTCTAAAATATAAATATAGTTGCAAACAATTCAAAACAAAACATATAGTTATTAATTACACAACAACAACAACAATAACTTAGCCTCAGTCCCAAATTAATTGAGGTCGACTTCATGGATCAAACTTTTTCATTGTGCTCGATTAAGTGCAATTGATGGTGAGCTTTCCAAACCAGTCAAATCCCTCATAATTAATGCATTATATGTTAACTTTGGTCTACCCTTACCTCATCGAATTTCTACAGTTTCTATTAGGGGTGGGCAGCGGTTTTCGAAAAACCGCCCAAACCGCCCAAACCGACCAAACCGCACGGTTTGGTCTGGTTTTTAAAGCTCGCGGTTTGGTCGCGGTTTGGAAAACGACCAAACCGCAGAATCGCGGTTTGGTCGCGATTTTCTTTTAACCAAACCGAGGGCATTTTGGTAAATAACCACCATATATCAAAAACCCTAAAACATAACAAAAAAAAACTCCTCACTCCCGCTCGTCTTTGCGCTCTCACTCCCCGTCTCTCTCTGTCTTTGCACTCCCGCGGCGGCTGCGTCGTCTCTCCGCTCTCTCTCGCGGAGCTCGCGCTCGTCTCTCGCTCTCACTCCCCGCGAGCCTGCGCTCGTCTCTCCTCTCACTCCCGCTCCGCTCCTCTCCTCACTCCCGCGGTCACTCACTCCCCGCGACGCTGCCTCGTCTCTCGCTCTCACTCCCGCGACGCTCTCTCTCTCCTTTCACTCCCGCCGGCGCTCCTCTCTCCTCTTACTCCCGCCGGTCACTCCGCCGGCGCTCCTCTCTCGCTCTCACTCCCGCGGCGCTCTCTCTCTCGCTCTCTCCGCGGCGCTCTCTCTCTCTCACTCCCGGCGGCGCTCTCTCTCTCTCACTCCGCCGCGCTCCTCTCCTCTCACTCCGGTGTCTCCTTCATCCTCCTCACTCTCCGTCTCACCGCCGCCGCCGAATCCATCGCCATCGTCGTTGCCTTCCACCGCGCGAACGTCCACCGCCGCCTCGCACCAAAACCGCGAAACCAAACCGCACAAACCGCGCAAAGCGCGGTTTGGTTTGGTTGCGGCGTGGTTCGTGTTTGATGGTGGTTTGAAAAATCACCAAACCGTAGGGTTTGGTCGCGGTTTGGTGGTTTTCACCACCAAACCGCGGTTTGCCCACCCCTAGTTTCTATTGAGTCAAGTTTTCTAGTGGTGGCATTTGTAAGCCGTCTTTGCAGGTGGCCAAACTACAACAACCGCCCTTCCCTAATCTTTGTATCAATTGGTGCTACTCCTACTTGTCTTTGGATTTTTATATTTCTTATTCTATCTTTACGAGTTTTACCACACATCCACCTAAGCATCATCATTTCTGCTACGTTCATTTTGTGTAATTGTTGTTGCTTTACCGCCCAACATTCACTTCCATAGAGCATAGCTGACCTAATTGCGGTCCTATAAAATTTTCCTTTTAACTTAGTATGAACATCTCGATCACAAATCACCCCTGTTGCACTCTGCTATTTCTTCCATCCAGCTTGAATTCTATGTGCGACATCATTCTCAATATTACCATCATTTTATATGATTGATCCTAGGTATCTAAAGTGGTCCACCTTAGGAACTTCTACTTCCCCTAATTTTACCACTCCACCATCTCGATGTCTAGTATTTCTAAACTCATAATGCATGTATTCGGTTTTTGTCCTACTCAACTTAAAGCCTTTAAATTCTAATGTAATCCTCCAGAGTTCTAATTTCCTATTCACTCCATCTTTTGTTTCATCCACTAAGACAATATCATCTGCAAATAACATACACCATGGTATATCCTCTTGAATATGCCTAGTTAGTTCATCCATAACTAAAGTAAATAGATATGAGCTTAAAGCCGATCCTTGATGTAGTCCTATCGTAATGTGAAGTTCTTTTGTAGCTCCTCCAAATGTCTTTATACTCGTTACTACTCCATCATACATATTCTTAATAGTGTCTATGTATCTAGCATGCACTCCTTTTCTTTCTAGAACCCACCAAAGAACATCTTTAGGGACCCTATCATATGCTTTTTCTAAATTTATGAATATCATATGAAGATCTTTTTTCTTTTCTCTATATTTTTCTAACAATTGTCTTACAAGGAAAATCGCCTCCATAGTTGACCTCCTACGCATGAAGCCAAATTGGTTATCTGATATTGTTGTTTCTCTCCTTAACATATTGTCAATTATCCTCTCCCAAAGTTTCATAGTGTGACTCATAAGTTTAATTCCTCGGTAGTTTGAGCAACTTTGAATGTCTCCATTGTTTTTGAAGATTGACACAAGCGTGCTTCTTCTCCAATCCATTGACATCCATTTTGATTTTAGAATTTTATTGAAATATTTTGTTAGCCAAGTCAATCCAGTTTCTCCTAAACATTTCCAAACCTATATGAGTATTTCATCTAGGCCACATGCTTTCCCTATTTTCATTCTTTTTAATGCCACTTTAACTTCTAGAATTCTAATATTGTGTATATAGTTTACATTTCTTTCTTGGTGTGGGTTTTCATATATTATAGTATCAATTTGGCCATCATTAAATAAACTATTGAAGTAACTTCTCCATCTCTCTTTAATATCATCTTCGCGCGTAAAAACATTTTGATTTTCGTCCTTAATACATCTTACATGACTTAGGTCTTGTTTCTTTTTATCTCTTAATTTGGCTAGCCTATATATATATATATATATATATATTTCGCCATCTCTATTACCTAACCTTGTATATAGATCTTTCATGAAACTTGTTTTAGACTAACTACTTTTTAGCTTGTTTTCTAGCTTCTCTATATTGATTGTACGCATTTTCGTCTTGACACTTAGGTATTTTCCTATACATATCTCTTTTAGTCTTAATTGCTCGTTGGACTTCCTCGTTTCACCACCATGTTTCCTTCTTTGGTGGTCACAAGCCTTTAGATATACCTAATACGTTTGATCTCATTCTCCTTATGCAACTACTCATTTCTAGCCACATTGTATTAACATCTAAGTCAAGATTCCAAATATTTTCTCTTAGTACTTTTTCTCTAAACTCTACTTGTTTACTATTTTTTAGGTTCCACCAGTTTATTCTAGGGTCGCTACCTCTTTTATTCATATTATGTCACGTTTTAGCTTAATATCAAGTACTACTAACTTATGTTAGGTAGTAAGCGCTTCACCAGGTATTACTTTGCAGTCTCTACATATTTTTCTATCTATTTTTCTTGTTAAAAGAAAATCTATTTGACTCTTGTTACGACCACCACTAAAAGTAATTATATGCGACTCTCTCTTCCTAAAACTAGTATTTGCTAAGATAAGATCGTATGTTGAATCAAATTTTAAGATTGATTATCCTTCTTCATTTCTATTACCCTAACCAAAACCTCCATGAACTCTCTCAAACCCATCGTTACTTGCCCCGACATGCTCATTTAAATCTCTTTCAATAAAAACCTTTTCATCTAATGATATACTTTGCATAAATCTATCCATATCGTCCCCAAAACTTGCATTTGATGCTCTTGCTTAATCCTACTTGTGGTGCATAGGCGCTAAGTATGTTAATTTTTGTCTCCAATAATTAATTTAACTAGAATCGATATATCCCTCATTCTCTTAACTTCTACGACCTTATCCTTATAATTATTATCCACCACAATTCCTACTCCATTGCATTTTCTATCTATACCAGTGTACCACAATTTAAACCCTGTGCTTCCTATTTCTATAATCTTTTCTCCTACCCATTTTGTCTCTTGGAGGCAAGCAATATTGACTCTCCTTCTAATCATAGTATCTACTAGTTCAATTGACTTCCCCGTAAGTGTTCCTATGTTCCATGTTCCTAAATGAATTTTTTCTCTCTTTTGTGTTTGTTTCCTTTTCTATTTTGTCTAAAATAAAAAATTAAAATTATAAATTTCATTAAGAGATTTTTTTGTTATATGTATGAATGTTTCGGAGTGGAACCTATGTAATAATATGTAATGTTTATATATAAATATCATATGGTATATATATAAATAATAAATATCATACGGTCTATAAATTGATATATAGGATCCCCGTGGAGATTACCCATGGGTATCCCCGTGGGGATTACCAGTGGGGATCCCCGAGGGGATTACCAGTGGGGATCCCCGTGGGTATATCTTATTACCCGTACCAGTACCCATACTTGTGTGAATATGAGATTTTGTACCTATCCTCACCCCCATTCCCATTTAAAATCCCCATACTCGTACCCGTTAGGGTAAATCCCTATCACCATTGGGTATTCCCCTACCCATTTGCATCGCTAAAGCCAACACCTCTGCATAAAACTCACAAGATTATGTCATATCCTTTTCTTAGCAAGTATTGGTTGAACAAATAATGACAATACATAGTTTTACCTTATGAATCTCCCCTTTTGTCATTTATTTGTCACAACTCAATACGAAAGGATTATGACGGAGTTAACAATAGAAACATGCAATTCATAAAGCAAGTAAAGATCAATAAGTGAAGTATGTGATATCAATATAGTAAAGTCCTGAAGAGTAAAAGTTAAGAACTGAATACAAATATAAGCAGGACTAAATATTCACTTTTCAAGTGTATTACGCTCCTTTAAATACAAGCTTTTCTCCCCCTTTTATGACAAAATAAAAGGCAAGGGTAAGAGAAAGTAACTTAAGAAAAAAATCTTATATTAACTAAATGAAATCCACATTTGTCCTTGCATTGTCTCCCTATTCGGGACTTTAACTGCCCACTATAATTAATCTTAAATAATTTATTAATTACAGATTAAGACCCGTAGCTCGAACCTACATGAACACTGCCGACAAGTCTAGGGAACATCAACCAATGTATAAATAGTTATTTTTGTGTGATGTGTGTTGATTTGTAGTAATATTATATAATAAGTCGCGTCGCACTAGTTAATTTTTCATTGGTCGCGTTGTGCGTGTGTAGTGACGAGAGTGTAGGACATTGCGGGGTGCACGTAACGCCTATGAGGTAGGCAGGGATTTATATGTCACATTACCCATCACATCATCCCATACCTCACTTTTTCTTTCTCATCTCCTAACAAAACCCACATATCTTTTTTCTCTCTAATGACCTTCTTCATCATCTCACCCCTCCCATTTTCTTCTCCATCACTAAGCTCTCCCTTACCAAGCTCTCCTTACACCTCCATGGTTTCGTCGCCTTTCTCGCGAAGTCTCTCCCTCTTGGCGGGTTCCGACGGCGGCCTTCCTAGACTGAGGTGAGTGATTACTTTTGTTGTTGATTTGGAGGAGAAATTTGAGAGCTTTTAATAGTGGTTGTGTTGTTCTTGTTGTTAATATTGTTGATTGTGGATTGTTTATTATTGTTGTTAGTCTTTAAGAAAAAAAAAAAAAAAGTGTTGTTCAATTAGTCTATGTTTTTAAGAGACGAATTGGCGGAGGTGAGCCAAGTCGGGTCAACCCAGGCCCTGGTGGGCCGGGTTGGACCAACCTGGTTGGACCAACCCTGGCCTAAATGAACCGGGTCGGACTGGCTAAGTCTGGGTGGATCGGGTCGGGCTAACACTGGTCTAAGCTGTTGGGCCGAACTGGGCCTGAACGAACCGAGCCTGATTAAGACCCAACTCATAAAATAAAATAAAATCTTAATTTAAAATTAAATTTAAAAATGATTTTTAAATTAAATAAATTACAGAAAATAGATAAAAATATATATAAATTAAGGAAAATTCCAAAAAAATTAGAGAAAATATGAAAATTAGAAAAAGTTAGGAAAATAAGTTTCGAGGCTTTTTTTGGGGTATTTGGCACCTCGGTATAACCTGAAAAGTGTGCCAAAACTAATTTTTTTAGAATAGAATTTTAAATTTTTGGTCCCACATTGTAAACCCACTTAATGTGACTCTAAAATAATTAAAGTGGTATAATTGCACACCAGGGACTTAGGATACTATAGTCGGGTGTCGTGGGCGGATCTCGAGGCGTTGTGACAACCCTAAATCCTAAGGCAATCTGGGCCCCGCCATGTTGCTGGACACGTCACCAGGTTATGCCACGTTATATGCATGCCTCTCCATGACGACCCACGATAAGTACTCAACCTTTTCGATTAGCCTAACTATTTCAATTATCCCGTGTTTTATGAAAATATATTTTTAATTTAGTTCGGTTAGTCTATTCATTTATCTCACTTAACTTATTTGATAAGTGATTTAGTTGTTCCTTGGTCTTTTCAACTAAATGCGTGAGTTATCGATAATAATGGAAGTCTTTCATTTTAGATAAAACAAATGATAAATATCAAAAATTTACTTCATTAACAAACCCTAAGCAGTGGAAAACCCATCAAAATGATACCATGTATATATGATGCGACAAATGTACAATATGATCAATATACATGTATCATTGTATCAAGTCTCGCAAAATATATCTAAAAGCAGTAATATAATGTATGCAAACACCTACAAGATGGGCTAGCGAGGCTCTCGATGATCAGATGAATTCTCCAAGTACGACCTTCCCTCGGCTCGTTGTAGGATCTGCACTCGGACATCCATGCAAAAAGTTGATGACGAGTCTAATGAGTATATCTCCATAAGAAACACAAGTTGCATTTAACAAGAATGTAAGTAAAGTGGCTACAAATCATGCTAGTCAATAAGAAATACACTGAAAAGGGATAGTAGCATGAAGATAAGTTGCTAAGAAAGCAATAAATGTCGAACGCGAGTGTGATATATATCTGCTGAACTCTGGGACTAATAACACTGGATCGAGGAGACTCTAGTGACGAAGTAACTCTCCGCCACCGCTCCAAGGTCAATGAGGAACTCTGTTAGTCGGGAGTTGTAAACTCCCGACCAACTGCCTCAAAGGAGAAGAATCTGTGTCGGGGTTAACTCCTAACGACACCATCTCTCAAGTCACCGACTTGCGGAGTAAATCTCACGCGTAGCCTAGGGCATGATCGGAACTGTAGCAACAATCGGATCGCTAATCACGAGAAAGCCGGGTCATATCGTCCTGTCGACAATATACAGACACACGTGGGAGTAGAGTAGTCAAATAAACCAAACTGGCATTATTTAACAGAATAATGAAATAAAATAGTAAATAAATGCTACGTGTTTTTTTGGTGGGGTTTACATACCAAAAATGCGATAAAAACTCGGTTCTAGCCGCTCGCTCGTCCTCGAAATACCTGTCTGTCGGTCCCCTTAGCTTCTCTAGGCCTCGAGTGTCCTACATACCAATTTTAATAATTTATGGTCAAATTAATTGATTTCATGTTGAGGTAACAAAAATTAGAATTTGTATTCTAATTTTTAGCTATGACACATAATTTATTTTCGGGTTACACGGGGTGCCAAAGGCCCGAATATATCTCGAAACCCAATTTTATACCTTTTTTTCGATTCCTCATATTTTCTATGATTTTTCTGATTTTTTTTGGAATTTTCTATTTATTTTTACAATTTTTTCTATAATTTATTGTATTTTATTTTGTATTTTATTTTAATTTAAATTAACTTTTAGTAAATTAATGGGTTAGGCCCACCTGAACCGGGCCCGGGTCGGTGGGCCCAGTTCGATCCAACTGGGTCGGGCTTGGGCTGGCCCGGCCCTAACTCATACGCACGTACGTCCCTCCCTCCTCCAAATCGATTTGGGGGGAGGTGGTCTGCCTCCCCAAACTGATTTTTTGTATTTTGTATTTTGTTTTTCTTCTTTTTCTCTTCTTTCTCTCCTTCAACTACAACTCAACAACAACAATTTCAACAAATTCATCAAATCATCACCACCATCAACATGCAATCCATTATATTCATTAAGAACACTAAAATACCCAAAAATATTAGTTTGAAAGCCAAGATTTTTCAAGCATCTTATTCATCATATTAAGTCTAATAATCTTGAAAATCATCAAAGAAATTTCCTAAAAATTTGTTGGCAAAACCCCCATTTTTTATTGTATCTCAATACATCATTAGAACAAAAGTGAAGAAAATAGCTAAGGGTTTGAGTTACCTAAGCTTGAAACCTTGAATCTTCAACAAATTTGGCTCCAAATCCCTTTTGTTGAGTTCCCAATACTTTGAATTTCCAGCACACAAATTTGGGATTGCACTCTTGCATGCTCAAAGATTCTCCATACTTGCATGTTGAGAAAAAATGCACTAAGTCTTGTACTTATACTAGCTGGCCTATAGTCTTAGCCCTTATCAAGTCACACACACTCGTATCAAGGTCCATCAAGGGCTCTTATTTACTCCAGCCATGTTGTTGTGTCTCTTATGTCTCAATTAAGTAAGTCAATATAGGGTTTTCTAAATGATTTTCTCACTTAGGCAGTAATTTCCTTATTTAGTCTAATTACACATCTTAGACACATTAATGATATAAATAGCCTAGCCTATTTAACTTACCATAGGCCTATTATTTGGTCACATTAGTCTAGCCAAATGTTTATTTGAAGTACACATACCAAAATTAGGTTAGGTACTTATCTAATTGGCTACCGACGCCGTCGCGCATCACGAGGCGCGTCGGACCCATTTTTGACCTAAGTATTTTGTTCAACTTGAATCAAGTTTATTTGATTATTTGGCGTAAAATACCATTGTATATTGATAATTTATGCGTCTAAGCTATCACGTTCTCGTACTCACGTCGCACACATCTCGAAGCGCTATTCGCCGCACTCGTAACTCTCGCAAAACGCGATAATCAATGGTACACATGGCGTAATGCTATAATTCATAGTAAAACCACCATAATAAACAAGCATCACACAAATACATCATTATAAATTGTACCTCGGTAGGCGTTCCCTAGACTAATCCGCGACGTCCACGTAGGTCTGAGCTGGATCCTAGTCTAAAATTAGATAATTAAATAATCTTTAAATTAGGCGGGTCGTCACAAGCGTGAGCTGGACGTTTTGAGAGCGATTTGCGATTGCTTGAGGTAAGTGAACCTACGAGAAGATTAGTTAGAATTCATTTATAGCACTTGATTTAATTTAAATTTCAGTTATTCTATTGTGCTATTCATTGCTGCCCACTTATTGCTCATATACTCCCACTTGTGTATGTGTGTTTGTTGACGTGGTCGGGCATGACACGACTTACACCCTGGGGCTAGCTACCCCGCGCTGTTAGAGTAATTGGCCATGTTGGAGCTACGTGGTGACTATTTCTCGCGGACCCGCTAGGTTGAGAGATGTTTGACGGGTGATAAGTTGATATTTATGTTAAGGGTAGTGCTATTTGGACTCGTGAGTCCGAACTCAAAACTTTTTTTAATTTCAAATACATCTTCGAGCAATTAATGAAGCAACCATAATCACTTGTAAAATTCCTTTGATACCCCTTAAATATTTACAAAATTTTTGAAAACCTTCATATGAGTTCGGACTCATGAGTCCAAGTAGATTTATTGTTATGTTAATTCTAGTTGTGTATTCAATATGCTTTTAAGTTCAAAAATCTCTAATGTATTGCACTAATAGCTCTTATTTGTAATTTACAAGTTTATGAGGTGCATGATCGAAATCAAGATGAAAAAGGTGTGAAGCAAGTGTTTTGGAGACCGGTGCTGAGTTGCATTAAAAAGTGAACTGCACGTTGGAGGCAGCATTGGTCATTAGTGAAGTGCTTAAATAAAGCGTATGTGCATGGGACGTTCATTCAATTCATACTTATGAATTGATAATTGTCGATGACATCATCATGATTTAATGATAGGATGCAAATGCATGGGATCAAATGTTGGCAGTTGCAATGGTTAAATAGGATGCAAATACATGGGCCGTATGGTTGCAAGTGATGCACACGAGATGCACACCCAAGATTTGAGCCTTTGATCTTCATCGATCCACGTGCCACATATAGAAATCAATTGGCAAGTCGTGCAGCAGAAGCAAAATTGAGGGAATCGAATTAGGCATATATAAATAGTTAGGGTTTATTACTTATCTCCTTCTCTCTCTCGACTTCTTTTTTTTTCTTTTGTTTTGTATTGTTCAAATCATGACACATTAATCTCATGGCCTAGGCAAGACTACGAGTGATGTTCGACCATTCGTATCTATGGATTTGTGAGATCTATTTATTTTAATTTCATTGATTTTCTTTGGTGTTTTATTTCCTTTGGTATTGATTGATTAATTAGGGCTAAACTTAGATTTAAACCTTGATTATATTGCTAATGAGTCGTACACATCCATCCTTATACAATAAGACCAACCCGATTGATTCGACCCTTTTGGGACAGTTAAATACTTTAGAAATCTAGGCTAAATCGGAAGCATCCGTACTTGTGCGATCCGGTTATCTATGTGTACTGCCTTCACAAAACTTATTGCGGTCATCGTGTTAAACCCAATTCATTTGAGTATATGGTTATACGTTTGGCTAGGGAATTAGTCATTGTCGTACTTTGGCTATTGAGAATAGGAAGTGCTAGGAACCACGTACGTTACCGGGTCTATAAGCTACACTAGGAAACTTTTGATTTGCATACTTTACATAGATTGAAGACCAAATCCAATCTTTTGTCGAACTGAACTTGTATGTATTGACCAATGTATTTTCATTCATTAGTTTCAAAACTATTCTTCCCCGTTAAATTTAATTCCTTGCTATTTAGATTAGTTAATTTGTTCATTTTCTCAAAATACCCGTTTTTCTCTTTCTTTTAAACCTTAAAAAGAATACCAATCTATCTGGGATCGACCATTTGTCACTATCTACGAAATAGTTGGTTTAAGTAATATATTTTATTGATGCGTTCGACGCGCATCAATTTTTTGGCGCCGTTGCTGGGGATTTTTTTTTTTTTTTTTCTTTCTTTAGTTTTATTTTATTTATTTATTTATTTTTCTATCTAGTTTCTTGTTCCTAACATGTTTGCAGGTAACCTCGCAATGGCCTCCTGCTCCACAATTATGGTCGAGTTGAACACTCATACAATCACAATGTGAATGAGATATGTATGTCACATAATGGACATCAATTTTCTAAAAGACATTCTTTTGTACAACAGGTCGAGGGTTTGTGAAATTTGAGGATTATTCTTATTCCACATACTTTTATCCTTATTATCCAATGTATGAGAAGCATCACTATTCTAGCTATGCATCGCAACAACCCGACTTCTTCGAGCTCATGCTAAGTTCACAGATTCCTCAACATGAAGAGAGGTCTATACAAGACATGATGAATGACTTGATCTTCAACAAAAATTACCTTTACAACAAGTTGATCAACAGTGTTTTGAAGAGAACCAACAATTTTGACAAAGCAACTATTTGGAAGATATGATAAAGCAAATAATAGTTGGTCAAGAACACCTGCTTGAATGGTTTCAACAATTTCAACATGCGAATCCAGGGTTGCAAAATTTGAAACTCAACTTATTCAAATGAATACCACACTTTAGAATTTGATTGACGAGAAAGAGTTATGTAGTACACAATCAATTTTTTATCCAGAGGAGAATGCGAGTGCTAATACATTGAAAAGTGTTGAGATGAATGAGGTTACACAGGTGGAGGACTATTGGAGCAAAACAGCGGAAGAACTTGAAGTCTTTCAAACTTAGCCAGACATTATCATTGCACAAGATGAAGAGGAGGAAAATGAGATAAAAATTGAAGTCATTTCAGAAAGGTCAGAGGAACTACCGAAAGAGAGCGAGGAAGATCGACATCTACTGTTGGTGAAACCACCCACCCTCCCATGCACATTTGTTGAGGGGGTGGAAGTAAATGAGCGTTTGCAGATCTTCTACACTGTCGACACCTTTGTGTTGGATAATCATGATGCGCCAAAATCTTTTGTATTAGAGGTCCTGAATGAGCTCTTAAGTCCAAAGGAGGGCATGCATGTTTCATTGCCCAAAGCTATAGATGCACCATTTGTAGTTGATATCTCGAAAGGAGAAGGCATCACATGATAAATCACGTCAAGTCTAGCCAAAGACTTAAAAGAAAGGCGATTGTTAAGAGGCAGCCCAACTTTATTTCTTTTACTTCTTGAATTTATTTTTGTATTAGTTTAGTTCTTAGTTTTTTTTTATGTTCAATAAAACCTTAACTTCCATTTCATGGATTTTCGCAGATGTTATGAATGTTTGATGAGCACCAGAGGCACTGGACCACCACTTGAGTTTTGCTAGGTTTAGCTTTGGATTACATTTTTTTGGAATAATTTGAACATTTTAAGGGAATTAACATATTACTAGGATTAACTTAAATCGCCGCATTAGTGGCAGATATTTGAGTAGAAAAAAACTCTAGACTTCATTTCACTATCTTGTTGATTTCACCCTTAATCGAAAGACTTCGGGCTCACAAGATTTGGTGAGAATTATTTAAGTTCACTAATATGCTTATTAGTTCTTGCTCTTGTTATGATAATTTTTTTAATTGTTTCCTTAGTCACCTAGACATGAGAGATTTTGTTTTGTTTTGTTTTTTTTTTTTTTTTTTTTTTTCAGGAAACGTAGCTATATATTACTATTAAAAAAATATCATGGTGGGGTTCACCCAAATACAATTGCAAAGCTGAGACAACGCACGTTTGGCCAAAGCATCGGTTCGTACATTCAATCTTCTAAAGATGTAACAGTAACGACCTAAATTTTAATTACGCCGTTATTATTGTTTATTTCCAGACTTGGACGCCAGCTCAGATCCGCGTGGATGCCGCAGATAGGTCAGGGCACGCCTGACTAGGTAAATAATGATTTTGCGTGATTGTTTGCCTATTTGCGATGTCGTATATCAAATTATTTACCTAGCATCGCATGTGTGTATTTATATCATTGAATCGGGCGAGATAGTGTAACGAGTGTTCTCCTCGAGAAACGTGTCAATACGGGTACTGAGCCAGCGAAATGTGGGTACGCTAGGTCGAAAAAATAATTTGATTAATCAAATTAATTAAATGTGACAAAATACAAATTATAAACCTACAGTCTATGCCAATTGATCGAAATTGGCGATTATGGCGCGCCTCGTTATGCGTGTCGAGGTGCGGGATACCGAGTAACCGAATGTAATTGAACAAGACTAAAAAATTGGTGTCTAATGAGGAGCAAGTGGGAACATGTCACATACACACCTAATACCCTCAAAATGAGGATCATCACTCATTCCTCACCTCACTCCACGTTTTCTTCCTCTCCACCTCTCTTCAACATATAAAAAATGTGTAACTAGGTGAAGAACAAAACAAATTCTTGGAGGAGTTGGTTGATTGAAGGTGAGAGATTTCATGAGTCTCTTGGAGTTTTGAAGAGAGTTGATCAAACAAACAAGCAATCACGGTGAGCATCTTTAATTTTTTTCAAATTTCCATTAAAATGAAGCTTGAATGGGTTTTAATGGTGATGGTTGATTGTTGGTTAAATGTTGGAGAAAACTTGATATTAATGGTGTTGGTTGTTGTTGAAGTTGTTATTGTGTTGAAGTTGTTAAAAAAACAAAAAACAAACAGAGACCAACGTCTATGTGAAGAAGGAGATTGGGGGGGGGGGGGGGTGTGCTACCCCTAGATCGGGCCGGGCCAGTCCGTGCCCGACCCGTTGGCCGGATCGGGCCGGACCGGGGGACCGGTCGAAGCGGACCGGGTGGACCCGAACCGGGTCAGGCTGACCGGGTGGACCCAAACTGGGTCAGGCCGACCCGGTTGGACCGGGTCAAACCCGGTCCAGGGACCCACCCATTTATTTAAATAATATAATATTACAAAAAATTAATTTTTTTTTAAAAGTTTTAAATTAAATAAATTACAGAAAAACTAAGAAAAATAGGTAGAAAATTATGAAAAATCCAAAAAATTAGGAAAAAAATATGAAAAATGAGAAAAAGATAGAAAAATAGTATTCATGAATTTTTCGGGCGTTTGACACCCCGATATAACTCGAAAAGTGTACCAAACCAAACTTTTTGGAATAAAATTTCCATATTTTCGGCCACACATTATAAATTCACTTAATTTGACTCTAAACTAGTTAACATGGTTTAATTGGACACCAAGAACTTAGGAGACCATAGTCGGGAGTCAGGCGCGTATCTCGAGACGTGACTGGAACTTCAGAGTGCGTTTTTGAGGTACGTAAGAATCCATCTGAAAGTCACTGAGGGTTTACTTTTCCATCGTTGATTTCCTATTCCTTGTTATTGTACTATATTCCGTGATACATTTGGGTTGGTGTTCGAGTTACTCCCACCTGATCTTCGTAGTGTACTTATGGCACACTAGGATGTAGCACGTGTGATTAGGCACTCGGTGAATTGCAACCCGAGTTGCATTTAGGGTGCATGTATCGGACACGCACCGCGAGGAACCAGGTGAAAAGAAGTGGGGGCACCCACCGAAAGGATCATGCGGGTTAGATATACAATTTAGTATGATCGGGACGAGTATACACTTTGTTTCTCTCGTGTTATTTATTCATGTGATGATCGTAGCACAGTTTCCTGTTTAGTTCCCGCATGATTATTTAACATGATTATTGGTATCTATTTATTTTCTTATAAATGATCGGTGTACTTCGTTTGGAATCTTACTAACTGTACTCTCCATCTGGCTTTTTGTAATGGTCGAGTGCGGATCCCAATACTAGTAGGTAGGGGTGGCAAAAAATGGGTATGGACGGGTACGGGACCGGACACCCCTTTTAATAATGACTAAAAATAGTGCCCGGACCCGTACCGTTTTTGAAACGGACACTTTTTTTTTTGTCCGGACCCGTATGTTTTTAAAATATACAAGTCTCGTTTTTGTCCCAGGACCCGTTTTTTAATAAAATAAAATAAAATTTTTCACTTAATTATTAACAAAAATACATAATTTTTATGTTGTCATGCATTCCATCACTACAAAAAAGAAATGTTATAAATTCAAAATTCAAGTCTTACAAGTTTCCATATAGAAACGGTTCCCGTTTTTTAAAAAATTTTGTCCGGACCCGGACCCATTTTTTAAAACGGACAAGAAAACATGTCCAGACCCGTATTAATTTTCAAAAAATTATGTCCGGACAAATACGGACAAACGGGTCCGGGCAAATTTTGCCACCCCTACTAGTAGGGGCAAGGGGATTCTTGGCGACTTCATCTGATTGCCCGTGGTCGAGGTCTGTGTAGGGGTGGCACCCCTACTAGTACGTGTTATTTTGATATTTTGCTTTACTTTTGGGTATTGGGAGACTTGATAGACACTGTACTTGTATATATTATTGCTTAGTATTGTCGCCTATATACATAGTACTTTCCCGGGTTTTCCACAATAGGAGTTGCTCTTATAAATGATGCTTTATATGATGATGAATTTAATTATTTTACTTGCTTTAAATTTAAGACTTCCGCTATTTTAATGATAAAAATGATTCAATTGTCTAACTAAACTGATTAACGAAATGAGTTAACACGCATATCGAGTAGTGTGATGTAGCAAAGGACGTTAGTGGTGCGTGGGACCCAGTGAGTAAATGATCTGACATGACTACGGCCGCGACACTCCACGTGGCGACCTCGGGATTGGGGGCCGCCACAGTAATAGAAATCAAGTGGGTCCTTGCCTCTTAACAAACTCCGAATATAAAAAACTAATGGTTCCAGTTCCGCACTAACCAATAAATTAGAATTTATAGCTTCAATTGCACTCTTCGTATCCGAAAAGAGGATGGAAATATTATCACAATCACCGCAATTCTGGAGTGCTAATAGTATTGCTTGACATTCGACTATTTCAACCGATGAAGATGGACCTAAAAATGGGGAATTGACCTTAATTATTCTGTTTGTGTCCGTAACGAGGACCCAACCGATTTCTGTATCTCTCGAGCCTTCGTCTTTCGCTGCATTTGTGAAAAGAACTATTCGACCTCTACGTTGGTGGTGCACTGCTCCTTGTTCTGTCTCGACTGGGTGATTTTTCATTGATTCTCTGTATTCATTAATCCTAAACTCTGTCTTCTCCATCAGCCCAAAAAGCATACTCACTACCCCATTGAAGATATGATCGTTCATATTCTTCCATAAAGTGTCATTCCCCATATGCGCACCATTGTAGAATCTCCTCCCCCTTGCTATTTATGGCACTCTTTCAATAACCAACCCCAAAAATCAGCAACATTGTTCAACTTCAAACGGTCGCACCTAAGACTCCATGGGGCAGCGAACCAGAACCTCTTAGCAATGTCGCAAAAAATTAGAATATGTAAAGGTGACTCGTTCTCCTTCTCGCATATCGGACATAGAGGGTTTCTTACCATTTTACGCTTCCATAAGGCTTGTTTGGTAGGTAATGCGCCTTGAATGGTTCTCCAAATAAAGAAAATTATCTTTCTAGGCACCCTGATTTTCCATATGCCGTTCAAAAACCTGGCTATGAAATGATGCTACTTGATTCTCCATGAAGAACACGTCCCCAAAAACTTTGCTTGTCTAGCTGGATAGCTAGATTGTGTGCTGATTTCATTAAAAATAGACCAGATTTTTCGTAGTGCCGCAACCTTCTATCAATACATCTATTGCGACTAATAGGAGCTACGATAATAAGATCCACTTCTTTTTTACTGAAAGCACTCCTTATTAACTGTCGATTCCAATCTCTAGACATTGGATCGATCAAATCACTTATCCAATAGAGCTTTTCTCTGCTATGTGGTTCTAACTTAATTCTTTCATTGTTTGCGACCCAGAAGTCTCCCCAAATCAAGGTGCTACGACCATTCCCCACTCTCATCTTTAACCCATTTTACATCAGTTTTTTCCCTTTAATAGCCCTCTCAAGCCCAAGAAATCTTAGACACCAGATTCGCATACATAAACTCCCCAATGACGAAGTACTTTGTCCTAAAAAAGTTGCTTAAAATCTGATTGATGCCCTCCATATTCCTTCAAGCTTGCTTAGCTAGGAAGATGATATTAAACTGTTCTGCATCTTTAAATCCCAATCCTCCACTTCTTGTCGGCTTCGCCAACTTATTTCATGAGTACTAGTGAATCCATCTTTCCTTCTGCGCATTGCCCCGCCAAAACTTTGCCATTGTATCTCTAAGTGCTTAAATGGTACCCTTGGGAAGCAAAAAATAGTGACATATAGTGATTTGGAATTGCTTGCGCAACCGCCTTGAGTAGCACTCCCTTGCCTATTGGTGTAAGGTAAATTTTTCTCCAAGTGAGGATGCGACTGCTTAGTTTTTCAACCACCTCATTACATAACTTTTTCTTCGTCTGATTTTCAATCATATGAATACCTAAGTATCTGCCCAATATCCTTTTAATGCCCTTATAAAAGATTTTGTTCATTCATTAGTTTTTGGAGACTTTTATTATGTCATAGAAAAAAAATGCTTGACTTTGTATTGTCTTTTTATTTATTTATCCATGTTCTTTTTCACCAATTTTCTATCTTTTGTCGCGTGGATTCCTTGAATTATTTTGAACCTTGAGGATAAGGTTTAGAATAAGTTTGGGGGTGTTTTAGGGATTATGGATTGAGTTAGATGGATTTCTTTTCGAAAGATCGCATGTGAGATCGTTTAAAATTCTAAATTATATGCGGTTATATGTGGTTGAAGGATGGTAATGATGGCATTTTGTATCTTTTATTCTCTCATTTCTTCCATTTATTTTCCCATCTCATTAGGGGTTGATACACTTTTATGCATGTATTTAATATTATTATTATTATTGGTTAGAGTCACCCGAAACTTTGCTTTCATGCATTTGGTTGTGGATGAGTAAACTATGGTTTACTTTTTGACATGAAACTTAGGAAAAATTAGGAGAAACATTCACTCTAGCCCGTAGCCCGACACTTTTATAATTTCATATTAGGGACTTAATATGAGAGTTAAGCCTTGTGCTAGATACCAAAGGAGGCAGATGATCATAACTGTGCAAGTGAGAAAAAGTTAGATTTCTAGGGTGCTAGAACGGGGGTGTAACCCACTAAAGGTGGAATTCCTATGACTATACCACTTTTGCGAAAATGATTTATGCCGTTTTTGAATGAAAACCTTTAACTTTAAACCTACCTAAAATAATTTTCCTAGTTAACACATTTTGAGCCAACCCAACCTTTATTTTCTTCATACCTAATGTTAAACCCATAAACATAACCTAATATATTCCTTTAACTAGTTGGAAACTAGTCTTAAACTTGAAATCTTTAAAAAGAGACATGATGAGAAAAAACTAGGGAAAGAAATTTTTTTTTATATACCCAAAATAAGGGGAAAGTCATTATGATGAAAACATCAAGTCATGATTAGAGAGTCCCACCTAAAATGACATCCACAGGAAATGGAGTAGGGAGCTAGGTGGTTGGAAAAAGGTGAGGACTGCACATATTAAAAGAAAAATGAATTTAAGTGCAGCATAACCACTTTCATGTTCTCAAGAATTTTTCTGATAGTCTAAGTTTTAGTTTTCCAATGTTTCGTATTACCTTTATATCATTTCCTTGGTACCTTATCATAGCCATGTTACAACCTGCTTAAATTCCTATTAATTCCCATAGGTGCTAAGTCTACAATAGTGGAGAGTATGGTTGCATTTCTTGCCTATGGTGCTTTTTAAGCTTTGATGCGTTGTTTTTACATAGATTGTAAACTTGCGTGCTTGAGTGTATAAACCAAGAAAACTAGCGAGTTGATAGCCTTTGTCTTGACCGAGTATAGGTCTTTAAAGTGTGATCTTAATTGTGTTTGGATTACGGTTCTAGGCATATCATAACTCTGAAATTTCTTGAGTGGCTTGTCAACTTGACAATTATGTAAACCAAAGGAATTTCGTGAACTTGAAATCGGGTATCAGATTAGTTAAGTTAGTGCATAACTATATTAGGAATCTAGTTTACTTTTGTTTCGTCATTTACACCTTTGCTCAGGAAGTGCAAAGTCCTAAGTTTGGGGGTATTTGATAAGTCGATAGTTATGTTAATTGTAGTTGTGTATTTAATATGCTTTTAAGTTCAAAAATCTCTAATATATTGCACTAATAGCTATTATTTGTAATTTACAGGTTTATATGGTGCATGATCGAAATTGAGGGCGAATCTCCTTTAGTATTGATTGATTAATTTTGCTTAAACTTAGATTTAAACCTTAATTATATTGCTAGTAAGTCGTACACATCCGTCCTTATGCAATAAGACCACACAAGTGGCAATTGACCATACCGATTGATTCAACCCTTTTGGGACCGGTCAAATACCTTATAAAATCTAGGTTAAATTGGAAGCATCTGTACTTGTGTGACCCAGTTATCTAGGTGTAGTGCCTTCACAACACTCATTGCGGTTATCACGTTAAACCCAATTTGCTTGAGTATAGGGTTATGCGTTTGGCTAGGGAAGTAGTCATTGTCGTACCTTAGCTATCGAGAATAAGAAGTGCGAGGAACTGCGTACATTACCGGGTCTATAGCTACACTAGGATACTTTTGATTTGCATACTTAACATAGATTGAAGACCAAACCCAATCTTTTGTCGAACTGAACTTGTATATCTTGACCTAGGTATTTTGATTCATTGGTTTCAAAACTATTCTTCCTCCTTAAATTTAATTCCTTGCTATTTACATTAGTTAATTTGTTCATTCTCTCAAAACCCTCGTTTTTCTCTTTCTTTTAAACCTTAAAAAAATACAAATCTCTGTGGCATCGACGCTTTGCCACTATCTACAAAACAGGTTGTTTAGGTAATATATTTTATTGACGCATTCGACGCGCGTCAACGAGGACCTAAGTCTCCGTCATGGGTTCCTCTCGAGAGATTTTGGACGGGGTTCTATCGTTCATGGATTCCTCTCATTTGACCGTGAGATATTTGGTGAGATGATCATCATTGGCTCCTCTCGGTTTAGCTAAGGCGATTCCCTGATGTTGACCAAGGTTTTCTGTCACGCTACACTCGTGTCTGATTTCGACTTCTCTGCGACTTGTTTTCATCTGATTACTTTATTTTTTGTTCTTTATTTAAATTGCATGAATTATAGCCGTTTTATTGAATTTCGTGAATATAAGCCAACTTTCTCTAGGATTTACTCACAAGGATTTGTCATTATTTTTTTGTGACAAATCGAAGATCTCAGACGAACGGGGGCAAGGGGTTTTATTGAATTTCGTGAATATTAGCTAACTTTCTCCTACCTTTGAGCTAGGAGAGCCCCGTCAGCTTTTGCGTAGGTGTTTGTATATAATTATTTACTGCTTTTATAGGATCTTTGGGAGGACTTGTGTACCTGATACATGTATATGACCATCTTTTGCACTTATATCGCTTTTTGATATACATGGTATCTCATGCCGAGTTTCCACACTATATGGTTGTTTATTAATGCAAACTTTTGATTCTTAAACTACTTGCATGCTTTAAAGACTTATGCGTGGATACTAAACTTATAATAGTTTAATAAGTCGTGAACAACTTAACTTAGCCAACTTATTGAAACTATTCATAAATACATGATATATACTAAGTTAATGCGAATAAGATACAAATGAAGGTATAGGTCGTGGGTTGTTAAAGATAAGTGTGCGATAACGTGGGATGCTTGGTGACGTGTCCAGCGACGTGGCGGTACCCGGTTTGCTTAGGAGTTTGGGGCCGTCACAATTGGTATCAGAGCTTAAGTTCAAGCGAACCTAGGGGAAAAATTTAAGAGAACGAATTAAACTTAACAAAATGAAATTAAACGTGGAAACTCAAAGATCCTGACTAAGAACTTTAGTTGGGAAGCGAATGTAAGGCGGGTAGTACCAGGACTTATACGTTAAATATTTTGATTGTAATAGTATATACACATATACGAGGCTGATATGGACACATCTCCACTATTGCAGATACGAATTGGACAGACAACCGACTCCACCTGCAGAGGAAGGTGGACATACGAGTGGTACCATTCCTGTTGCGACTGATCAGAGTGTACTCGATTGGATCACGACACATGACCGACATTTTGAGTAGATGATGGCCTTGCTCCGTGTCCAGATAGTGGCTATCGCGACACTTACTGCCGCAGTTACATCGAGCGTCACTAAGACATCAGTTGCTCCGATTGTCCAAAGTACGCCAGTGACTGCAGTTATGGTAGAGACTACCACACCGGCTATAGCTTTAGAGAACCGTACCGAGGTTACCATACCAACGCTTATGCCCGCGACGTACTGACACATGTCCCACATGAGATCACATTTGAGACCTCATTGTCAGCTGAAGCTAAGCTGACAAATGAGTTTGTGAGATTCCAGCCGGGATATTTTGTAGTCTTACCAGCCCTTAGAATTAGGCTCCTTTATTAACAAATTTATGGTCTCACCAACCGTCAGCTACCCGATACCCAGTGCCTCGCATCTCGGCACACATTTCGAGGCACATCATAGCTCATTGTTCTGATTAGATTGACTTAGTTTACAGTTATATTACCCGTTTTAATTGATCAACTAGTTATCTTAACGTGAATTAGTCATGTTTTTTAATGTATCCGTAGTTCTCTTACCCGATTCCCGCGTTGACATGTATTACCAAGCGAATACCCGTCACACAATCTCGTATGATATAATAATACAAATACAAACATGTGATGTTTTATCGAATAAATTCATAAATATGCATCGAAAATAAGCGATCAATAGAAAATAGCTAGTGTACATAGATCGAAGTGTGTCCTAGCCTACCCGCGACATCCACGTCGATCTAAGCTGACGTCCTAATATGAAATTACGAAATAAATAACGACGTTAGTAAAACGGGCCGTTACATGCGACATGATACTTTAGGAGGCTCATAGGTCCCGGTATACAGTGAATCCTGACAGGGCCAAGATGTATCACAATATGCGACGACAATTATTTTAGTGGTCAGGGATGAAGGCGGATATCGGCGCCTATGTTAGGGGTTGTGAAGTGTGCATAAGGTTATGGCTGAGCACATGAGGTCTGGAGGGTTATTGCAGTCGCTATCCACCCCTTAGTGGAAATGAGAACAAATTGCAATGGATTTCGTTTGTGGATTACTGCAGACTTCTTGAAAACACGATGCGATATGGGTGATTGTGGATATGTTGACGAAATCATCGCATTTCTTACCAGTTTTTATGAAATATACCTTCACACAGTTGAACACATTATTCGAGAGAGAGATTGTATGGCTGGACGGAGTATCGATTTCGATAGTTTCAGATCAGGACAATCGTCTTACATCATCGTTGTGGTAGGCTATACAGAAGCGGGGTACTAGATTACAATTTAGCACTGCATTCCATCATCAAACAGAAGGACAATCGAAGAGATTGATACATATATTCAAAAATATGCTCATATCCTGTGTGTTACAGTTTGGTGGGTCTTGGGAGGAGCACTAGCCGCTCTGTGAGTTTGCCTACAACAATAGTTATCAGGCCAGTATTGGGATGCCACCGTTTGAGGCGATGTATGGTAGACCGTGTAGATCATCGACTTATTTGGCAGCCCTTGAGGATACCGCAGCCGCGAGGCTTGAGATTATTGTGGACCATACATAGAAGGTGAGACCGATTCGTCAACGGTTGGAGGCTGCCCAATACAGACAAAGAAATATGTGGATAAATATCACGATTGACTGAGCTACGAGGTAGATGATTGGGTATATTTGAAGGTTTCCCTGTTGAAGGGTCATCAAATATTTGGGATTAAGGGGAAATTAACACCGAGATTTATTGGGTCGTTTCTGATTGAATAACGAGTTCGGGAGGTCGTCTATCAGTTGAGATTGCTGAGCTGATTGGCAGGGGTTCATAATATTTTTCACATTTCGATGTTATGACTGGCCAGATCATGACTGAGACCGATGGCTCATATGACTAGGATTGAGGTTCGACCAAATATGACGTACGAGGAACACCCAATTGAGATAGTGGATCGCAGGGTATTGACTCTCAGGAGGAAGGAAATACCACTAGTACTCGTTCGGTGGCAGTATCATAAGAACGAAGGACTTACTTAGGAGCAAAAGTCTACCATGCGGGAGCGATACCCCTAGTTGTTTCAAGGTAAAGATTTTACTTAAGTTTGAATTTCGAGACGAAATTCATTTAATTAGGAAGATTGTAACGACCTACTATAATTAATCTTAATTAATTTATTAATTACAGATTAGGACTCGTAGCTCAGACCCACATGGACACCGCCGACCAGTCTAGGGCACGCCAACCAATATATAAATAGTTATTTTTGTATGATACATGTTAATTTTTTGTGTTATTATTCAATAATTCGCGTCGCACTAGTTAAATTTTCGTTGGTCACGTTGTGCGCATGTAGTGACGAAAGTGTATAGGACGTCGCAGGGTGCACGTAACGCAAGTATATGGGGTAGTCAGGGGTTTATAGGTCGCATTACCCATCACATCACACCTACCCATCACATCATCTCATACCTCACTTTTCTCTCCTTTACCTTTCTCTCTCATCTCCTAACAAAACCCAAACACACACACACACACACACACACACACACACACACACACACACACACACACACACACACACACACACACACACACACACACACACACATATATATATATATCTATCCCCCCTCTCTCTCTCTCTCTCCAACGACGTTCTTCTTCATCTCACCCTCCTATTTTTTTCTCCATCACCAAGCTCTCCCTCACCAAGCTCTCCTCACACCTTTAAGGTATCGTCGCCTCACTCACGAAGTCTCTCCCTCTTGGCAGCTGCCAGCGGCAACCTTCATAGACTGAGGTAAGTGGTTACTTTTGTTGTTGATTTGGTGGAGAAATTTGAGAGCTTTTAATAGTGGTTGTGTTGTTCTTGTTGTTAATATTGTTGATTGTTGTTGTTAGTGTTTAAGAAAAAAAAAAAAAAAGTGTTGTTCAATTCGTCTCTGTAAAACAGAGACAAATTGGGGGAGGTGACGCGCGCCGAACGCGTCAATAAAATAAGTTACCTAAACCAACTATTTAGTAGACAGTGGCAAAGGGTCGATCCCACAGGGATTGATATTCTTTCTAAGGTGAAAAAAAAAAAAAAAATTAGGGGTTTTAGAGAGAATAAATAATATAACTAATCTAAATATCAATAAAATAAATAAAGCAATGAAAATAATTTGAAAATAATTAATAAAAACACCTAGGTCAAGACATACAAGTTCGGTTCGATAAAAGATTGGACTTGGTCATCAATTTATGTAAAATATGCAAATAAAAAATATCCTAGTGTAGCTATAGACCCGGTAACGTACGCGGTTCCTCACACTTCCTAATCTCGATAGCCAAAGTACGACGATGACTATTTCTCTAATCAAACGTATAACCCTATACTTAAGCGCATTGGATTTAACACGATGGCCGCAATGAGTTTCGTGAATGCATTACACCTAGACAATTGGATCACTAGTGTGTCCGATTTAGCCTAGATTCCTAAGGTATTCAACCGGTCCCAAAAGAGGTCTATCAATTAGTAGGGTCAGTTGCCACTAGCGTGGTCTTATCGCATAAGGACGGATGCTTACGACTCACCGACAAATAAATCAAAGTTTAAACATGAATTTAACCTCAATTATTCAAACAATACTAAAGAAAATAAAATAATAATGAAAAGAATGAAATTAAGATAAATAAATCTCACAAATCCATATATGAGCATAGTCAAACCTCCGTTCTGTCTTACCTAGGTCATGAGTTTAATTTCTCATGGTGGAACACAAAACAAAAGAATAGAAAAAATGGGAGAGGAGAGAGAGAATAATCGAAGATCAAATAATAGCCGAAGAGGGTTCAAGTTTATAGAAGTCGGCCCTGCTATTTTTACTGCTCTGAAATCGTCAACTTCGTTTCTCTTTGGCCTTTCTTTTCTTTTTTTTGTGCGTCCCTCTTGATCTCTTGCTATTTTATCTCCCTCTGTTTTTAGCAACTCCGTGGCATGATTTCTTGATGCAACACGCAACTCGAGGCTCATCTATGGATGGGGGATTCATTGCATTGCAAAATATGTTGCATGTCTCCATTTTAATTGTATCATGACATCATGTGATGTCATCAACAATTATCAATTCATAAAGAGGGCCGCTACCCAGTGAGAGGAATCTCCGAAATCATGTCTCCGTGTCTCGCCTTGTGTTTCTCCTTCGGTTTACGGATTTTTTGCAGTTCGTAGGGTCGTGGTGTGAGCCGATTTCGTCTCCAAGTTAGGGTTCGGTTGAACATCGTCGAACACACAAAATTTGCGCGAAATCGATCGTTTGAAGTTACGTTTATAGTATAATTAAGTTACATTTGGTAGAGTAGTTGTAATGTGTGTGTGGCGGTTTGTAGAATGGTAAAAAAATTGGGAAATCGCGGTTCTCGACCACACAGCCGAGATCAGAAGACCTGTCTCGCCAAGCATGGCCGAGACAGAAGCTAAATTTTTGGGAACTCGCAGTCTCGGCCACGAAGGCCGGAAGAGTTCACGGTGTCTCGGTTACGCATGGCCGAGAATACTTCAGTTATCTCGGCCGAGACATGACGAGAGCTACAATTAGTGATAGGTAATGTGGCGTCGGTGGTGTACAACCGAGAATTTTCTCCTACTCTCTCGGTTGTACATCGGCGAGAGGGTTAGAGTAGGCTCGGTCCTCTATGACCGAGACATTTCAATATATCTCGGTCCTGCGAGGCCGAAACAATCGCGCACATCGACATAAACTTCGGATAACCTCATAAAAAACACAATAAATTCGCAAAATTACCTCAAGTTCAACCTCCTCTTGCACCGTAGCAAGACAATCCTCCATTATATAGTGGAAACAAGTTCGGATTTGAGGAAATTACCAAACCCTACGTTGACAAACAAATCATCATTTTCACGGTTTTACCCAACTAAACAGTTCTAAGAAACCATCATATGGTTGTCAAACATTGTTACATCGTCGTCGGATGATGTCAATCCGCAAGAATCGATAAACGCTCGCCAAACGCAATGTGGCTTTATGGTTCAAGCTTGGTGGTGGGGTGCCCTTTTTCTTTGTCAAAATGATTTGTGAGGTTTGAATCAATATATATACAAGGGCAAAATGGTCTTTTCCACTTTTGCTGAAATTTTTACAAAAACTTTGGGTGCCTTCATTAAATGGTGGGGTGCCCTTAGCGGCCCTCTTCATAAAACGTCCCATGCATATAGCTTCATTTAAGCACGTCACCAATGACCAATGCCGCCTCGAGATACGTGCAATTCGATTTTTGATGCAACTCGCCACCGGTCACGCATTTTTCGCCCTCGATTTCGATCATGCACCCATAAACCTGTAAATTATAAATAAATAAAATTAGGTTAATATTTTGGAGACTTAAAAATAAAAAATATATAAATAACCATATATATAATTACATAATTAACAACTTAACAAGATGTGAGCCGGGTCGGTCCGACTCGGTCGGGTCGGGTCGAACCTGGTCCTGGCGGTTGGATCGAACCGGGCTTAGTTAAGGCCAACCCATTAAATAAAATAAAAATTTAATTTAAAATTAAATGAAAAAATGATTTTAAATAAAATACATTACAAAAAAGTAGATAAAAATAGTTATAAATTATAAAAAATTCAAAAAAATTAGAGAAAATATGAAAAATTAGAAAAAGCTAGGAAAATGAGTTTCGAGGTTTTTTTGGGCATTTGGCTCCCCGATATAACCCGAAAAGTGTGGCAAAACTAAACTTTTTGGAATAAAATTTCAAATTTTTGATCCCACAGTATAAACTCACTTAATGTGACTTTAAAATTATTAAAGTGGTATAATTGGACACCAATGACTTAGGAGACTGTAGTCGGGTGTCGGGTGCGCATCTCGAGGCATGAGAGAGACGTTTTGATGGCAATTTACGATTGCTCGAGATAAGTATACCCATGAAAAAAATTAGTTATAACTCATTTATAACACTTGATTTAATTTAAATTCTAGTTATTCTATTGTGTTATTCATTGTTGTTCACTTATTGCTCATCTACTCCCACGTGTGTATATGTGTTTGTCGACGGGGTTGGACATGACACGACTTACACCCCAGGGCTAGCTACCCGCGCTGTTAGAGTAATTGACTATGTTGGGGCTACGCGGTGACTATTTCTCGCGAGACCTGCTAGGTTGAGAGATGTTTGACGGGGACCTAAGTCTCTATGATGAGTTCCTCTCGAGAGATGTTTGGACATGGTTCTACCATTCATAGGTTCATCTCATTCAACCGTGAGATGTTTGGCGAGATGATCGTCATGGGTTCCTCTCGCTTTAGCTAAGGTGATTCCCGGATGTCGACTAAGTTTTTCTGTCACGCTACACTCGTGTCTAATTTCGACTTCTCTGCGACTTATTTTCATGCAATTATCTTATTTTCTGTTCCTTGTAGAGATTTCATGAATTGTAGCCATTTTATTGAATTTCGTGAATATTAGCTAAATTTTTATGGGATTTACTCACTGAGATTTGTCATTGTTTTTTGTGACAAATCGCAGATCCTACGACGAGCCGGGGCAAGGGGGTCTTAGGTAGTCTCTGAGCTAGGAGAGCCCCGTCAGCATTTGCGTAAGTATTTGTATATAATTATTTATTGCTTTTATGGGATATTTGGGAGAACTTGTATACTTGATACATGTATATGACCATCTTTTGTACTCTTGTCGCCTTTTGATATACATGGTATCTCATGCCGAGTTTTCACACTATATGGTTGTTTATTTATACAAACTTTTGATTCTTTAAAATACTTGCATGCTTTAAAGACTTTCGCGTAGATACTCAACTTATAATGATTTAATAAGTCGTGAACAACTTAACTTAGCCAACTTATTAAAACTATTCATAAATACATGATAAATACTAAGTTAATGTGAATAAGATACGAACGAAGGTTTAGGTCGCAGGGCCGTTAAGGATAAGTGTGTGGTGACGTGGCATGCTTAGTGACGTGTCCAGCGATGTGGCGGTACCCGATTTGCCTTGGGGTTTGGGGCCGTCATAGTGATATAAATTATCAAAACTCGAAACGAGGAAAATAATTAACTACCATATCAGTAGTAAGCACACCAGAAATATATATACTATAAAGAGTTGTAGCATGAGAAAATATCAAAGCAATATGAAATGACGCATATAAACTCTTATAATTACATTCACTCCCCATGAATTCATTATTACCTCCAACACAAGTTGTTGTGGACACATGTAGTGGGTCTGTAAACACTGCAGTGGGTATAGATGCAGGCTGACTGTCTGCATGTATAGAAATAGACTGACTGTTAATGGCTACAGAAGTAGTAGCATTTTATGTAAGTTCAACATCTCCACTTATCGTCGATCTATCCAACTTGTTCCTTGTCAAAAAATAAAACAAAACAAATTGCAAAAAAGAAGAAAAAATAACTAAGATTTAACGTTGTACTCGACCATAGTCCATATGATGTTGTCTTAATGTATGGACGAAGATAAGTGATGTGAAGCATGATTTTATGTTTGTTAAGTATGATTTAGTTAATTATTTAGTAAAGTAATTGATGATTTGAGGCTTATTTAGCGTATTTTTGGGTGTATTAGGTTCAAGGGACAACGAGACTAGACAACAACCGGGTAACGTGAAGAAATGAAGAAGAATAGAAAAGCTGTTGATCTTGGCGCTGCAGCGGCGCCACAACGCCAAGTCCAAGAGCTTAATTTAATTATGGGGGCTGTGCGGGCGCCACAGAGCCACCATCGCGCCAGGTCAAGAATCGATCCCACATCATGGGCGCTGTGTTGGCGCCATAGCGCCGCCACAACGACACAGTAAAAAATGCCAATTTTTGTCTATTTTTAAGATTTTAAACCTATTTTTGTTGGACCAAAATGCCCCTTTATATATGGTTAAGAGAGATAAGAATGATCATCTTTTGCTTTGGAGAACCAAGAAGAACGTGTGAAGATTGAAGAATAGTGATCAAAATTTTGGATTCTATTTTAATTTTAGGTTTGATTTCATGTTTTCTTGCTTTCTTATCATGAATTGTGTTGAATTGAACCCACTTATGGGGTAATCTCTTTTGTTTTAGGGATATTTGGATCCTAAATTGGATTCTTGTGATTTTAATGTGATTATATTTGTTATTTCGATTCTATGTTTTGATTTGTGTGTTCTTGTGTGCTATGCTATACTTACCTTGATCAAGTAAGTGTAGATTCAAGGGTTTGAGAGTCACCATAACCATTGGGACTTTTGAACCTGGATTAGGGGAACCTTATAACATATGACGCATCGACCGATGGTCATTGACTAGGGAGGCAATTGAATTTGGTTTTTAATGCGGTATCTCATTTACGTTATTCACGCCGACCGGCGGAGTTCGAGTGAGATGTGAGAATCTCCATCACCGAGACCTTGGGATGGAGTGAATTGTAGAAAATTCGCCTATCATTGCATGAATTGGGAGACTTTATAATTAAATTGGATTCGAAGGATACAATTTAAGAGAATTAGATTTCATAAGATATTTTCTTCATAGCTTAAGACCTATTTTAATTACTTGCAATCAGTTAGTTTAAATTAATTAATAATTTGTTTTTACAAAACCCAACAATAAAGTGCCTAACTCTATTTCTTAGTTAGACTAAATATTAACGCATGACCGTCCTTGTGGATATGATATACCCGACATCAACACGAGTTGGTGCCACTATTACTTTGACGTTTGTCGTACACTAGCGGTCGCTGTTGAGTTTTTGGCGCCGTTGCAGGGGATAGTTGCTAATTTTACTTTGATTAGGATAGTTTGTTTAAGATTTTATTTTTAGTAATTTTAATTTAATTTGAATAACCATGTTGCACTTGATCTACTTTCTTTTGTTTTTGGTGTTTCATGGATGAAAAAGAGAGAAAAATATGCAGAACTATCAGGTGGGGGAAGCAACTAGTGAGATCCTTGCTAAACTTTCTACATTTGCTTATCAAAGAGGATTGACTCAAAATGATACAACATACCGAGCTCAACCAGTTACAAATGGTGTGGTATGGGCATAATATCATCAACCATATTATGACCCATATCAATTTCAAGGATTTGTTGGAAGTCAATGGCTTTGCAGTTACATGCAAGGAGATGAGTCATAGTATAATCATCAAGGTTTTCACAATCCTTATATTGAACATGTTTATCAATCATAATGGAGTTCTCATGACAATTGGCAACCACGACAAGATCAAAAGTTCGATATACTATCGTCTCTCAACTCGCTAGAGAAATTGTTAAAAGAAATGGTTGAGTGGAATGTGTGTAACCTCAAAAAGTATAAAGAAAGATTAGAAATGTCTAAACAATCATTTCATGCAAGGAAAGAGGAAGATGATCAAGTCATTTTGAATTTGGAAGAGAATTTAGAGCAAATTGCAATATTCACAAATTCAAGACAAGAAGTTGAAGAGTTGTTGCCAAATAAAGAAACATGTCATGAAATATTAAAAGAGGTGGAGAAGCCTACTCTAGATGATTGCAACAATATTGGTGCTTCAATTGAACAAGAAGATTTACTTGAACATGATAAAGATGTGATTAATACCAAGGACATCGAGTCGCATAATAGTGGTGATGATTCAGAAAGGTTTAAAGCAATAAAAAGTGAAAAATGTCATGAAAACTACGGTTCACACAGTTAGGGGTTTGTGCAAGGGACGATTAATCTTTTTGTTCATTCCTTTGTTGTACCATCGTTATCATATCTGCAAGACTTGCAAGAGCAATGGAATGGTGAATAAGTTGGGATCTTTGTAGAGATACTTGAAATGGCTATAAGGAAGATCTGTTTTGTCGATGCATTGCAAGGAGTGTCGAATGATGTAAGGCTTATGAAAGATGAAGTGACATGCAAGAAAATGATTAGAGGATTTGAGGAACTCTGTGAAGATAAGACGTTGAAGTAACCATGATGCACCACGGTGTTCACTTGATAGCCATGGTGCATACGTTGGGTTGAGGACGAAAAACTTAGCGCTATTGGGAGGCAACCCAGAGTTCTTTTGTTTATATTTTAATTCTTATTTAGTCGCATTATCTTGAAAAAAAAAGAAAATGATTTGGTTATATCATGTGGTTAATACTTGTTTTAATGCTATTTCAGGTCTAATATCAATTGCAGGTTGATTTTCATCGAATTGGTAGACCGCAAGAGACCACAAAGACAAAAGAAATGTGAATAAGATCCAAGTTTGGGGGAGTACCAAGGGAAGGATTGAACGATGGAGAGAAGCTTAAAAGGCATCAACACTAGTCAGGGGAGTATTTGCTTTCAAAACTTTTTATTTTATTTTACTTCTCCAATGTTGTGATTGTTGTGAATGATTATGTTTTGATGCAATTCTTGTCCTTTTTTTTGCTCATGATTTGGTTCATTGAGGATAATGAACATCTTAAGTTTGGGGGTGTATAACACCTATTTTTATTTTGGGGAGGTTGGGTGGTGGAAGCGTCGAGTATTATGCAAGCATTTGCATGTTTGTCAGACTATTTTGATTTTTTTCCTATGTGGCTGAAAGTGTATGATACATTTTTTTTATCAAACCAATGAGACAATATGCCTGAGGAAGAGTAAAGGGCACATACCTAAGTGTTTAGCCTGGCTAGATCGGGGTTTCTCCGGAGATGTCCTGTGTAGGGAAAGACTTATGCCAATGCAAAAAGGGGAAAAACTTAAAGTATGCGGGCTTTAATGAGGATTCAGGGATTCTAGAACTTATTTTAGAGCCACTTGAGGTGATAAATTCCGAACTAAAAGGATTGAGGAGAGGAGTTAGGCTATGTTTGAATGCTTTACATAATATCCTATACTTCCTTCATATACATTACATCGCTAGTTACCCCGTTGAGCTTTGATTACAATGAACTTTTGACACCCTTTCAGTGTCCCGAGCTAAAAAAGCCTTAGCCTACCTAAAAGTTAGATTGATGAGCAACCCTTATCAATGATGAAAAGAGCTTGTAAACTTTGAGTGAAAAAAAAAATATCAACCCGAAAAATGGGGAATATTAAAAGAGAATAAATAAATCCACCAAATAAAGTCCGAAGAAAAAGAAAAATATGGACTGGTGTGATGAAAAAGAAGAGTTATGAGTGAACTCCTAAGTGAATGTTAGTGATTTACTTTTTGAGAGTTTATTCTTGTTGAGAGCTCTATGTATGTAAGGAAAGAGTTTGTGTATTCTATCTAACTTTGTTTGAGCTTAAAAATCCACTTTTTGATATACCAAGTCGTGGCCCCATTACAACCTATCAAAGACCTAAGGATTCTAGTCCTTTTAAGTTTGATGATAGTGGAGAGTGGAGCGAAAAATAAGCATATGGAATCTCATGGAAGTTGATGCTTTAAATGAAGAATTATTGAGGTTTCAAATCCTTTTGGTGAACTCTCTTGAGTAGTGGCGGTTAGAGTTTTGAAACTGCACTTGGGTTGTTGAAAGTGAGATCTTGTGGAGGTTAGGTTGAAAGGCTGGGTTCGTGGGCAATTGAAAATCTTTGGGTTGAGTCAATATTTGGTTTGAATTTTCAGTGTGTTAAGTATGATTTAGTAAAGTAATTGATGATTTGAGGCTTATTTAGTGTATTTTTGGGTGTATTAGGTTCAAGGGACAACGAGATTAGACGACAACCGGGTAACGTGAATAAATGAAGAAGAAAAGAGAAGCTGATTGTCACGACCCAAATCTCTGACCCCGTTTTAATTCCTTAATCAGGATCACCGACCCTTGACGTGGGACCTACACAGTGATACGTGCACCGACCTAGGCACGTGGCCGAGGTATATCGTGTTTTTGTATTGATGTGTGCCTAGTGTTATGTATTATGTAGACTTACTAAGTCGGTTTGTACAATTGTAGGCGTCGAGACGAGAGCGGGGACACGCCTCGAGTAGCGTGCGAGCCAGGGAACCGGGTAGTTAGCATTTTGGTAAGTCTTATTTAATACTAATATGAAATAAGGAATTACTAATAAGCCTATAGTTGTGTTTGTTAATATAAATCAAATTAAAAGCCTATAGTTGAGTAAATTAAATGGAAATCATAGGATTGGTCTAGAGATACACATTGACACATCTAGGAACTAGGTGAGTAATGAAATGGTGTCACTTGAGGTTGAGATAGTGGGAGTTAGTGGGATATATGACAAAGGTGGACCATTAGATATTCCTAGGGATACATAAATCCATGAAGATTAAGGGCTAGGAAGGAACATCACCTTAATATATATAATTAGTGATCAAACAACATGCAAACCAAATCACTCATTCATTTTTGCTGGAGAAGAAGAAGGAATTGCTGGAGAGGAGTGAATCATCAAGGTGTTGAAGGAATCCATGAGAGTTGGTGAGAAATTCTCAAGCTAGGGTGCTACATCAACTAGGTAAACATCTTTTTAGTTGAAATTAGAACAAGTTCTGGTTTTATGCTAATTTCAGATAGTAGATGATTGATTATTTGCAATTAATTTATATATTTGGATTCCTCATTTCAAGCTGATAATCCAGATATATTGAAGTTTGTTAATTTGGTTTTGAAATCGTAAAGATATGAATTTTTGAAGTTGCAACACCAAAACTAGAATTCTGCATGTTGTATTAGGAATCAACCTGGGTGATTTGGTCATAATCTACCCATCTTAAATCCAAATTGATCCAAACCAACGGCATTTGAAAGCTTATTTAAAGGGGAATAACTTTGCTCGAATGAAGGTATTTTGATTCAAATGTTTTTATGTCCAAATATACTCTACATATAGGTGCTGGAATTAAAAAGGAAAGTTTTGAAACTAAATTTATTAAGGGCATAACTCCCTAACCACTTATTCAAATGAGCTGATCTTTTAGTATGTTGTATTTGGATATATTTTCTGCCTTGTGACCAAAAATCACATTTTTAGGAACTATAGATTAGGAGAAATAGATTCTCTAAATCCGCTGGTCGGATTAAATTCCAATTAGACCTATGTTTAGTAAAATCATGATATCTCTTTCATTTTAAATCAGAATTTTGCAAACTAAACCTTTCTGGAAAGCTAAGAGAGAGACCAACAAGAATTATATTGATGGATGATTTCGATATTTTGACTATTTCATGCCTAAAAACTGCTTTAAAGTGTAGGACTGAAATTGAAACTAAATTTAGTCTTTAGGGGCTGATTTAAGAAGATTGATTTAAAGTCTATTGAACCAATTTGAAAACACAATAAACACCACTAAATTGAGCTTAAACCCACTATACTTGAACTAATGAGACACCAAACTCAGGAACCTAGGAAAAGGGTACGGGAGAGCGAATACAAGATTTGGAGTATCGGGAGGCCAGTAAAGCTAGGACTTTACTTTGTTGTTGTGAGTATACCCAATGACAACTTTACTTGGCATTTCATTTCTATTAGTTGTTTTCCTTGCATAGTCCTTTTGACTATTTTGCCTTTGTATTCTTATATCATGTGTTCTTTGTGTCTATGCTCACTTGATGAGTCTAGTTTGCATGATATACATTCATTTGATTTGATTCATTGATTCTATCTCATGCTATGTCTATTCTTGTTGTTTTAAATGTGAATTGAATGATAAATAGCATGCTATTAGGTTAGTGAATATCTTATAAATGTTTAAGAGGACTTGTATTCCTTATTTGTTTAGGTGTGTAGATGTGCCTATGCCTTGACAATCCATACTTGGTATTTCTTGAAATTTTAAAAGTAGTTTTCGCATTTAGGTCCCGTACTCGATCGAAGTGTGCGCGACTCAAGGGGTTAGAGTCCCTGGGGATGTCGGCACATGTTACTTGACACTGTATGACACTCGGGGTTAGAGTCCCTGAGGTGGTCTACACACCGGGGTTAGAGTCCCTGGTAACACTTGGGTTAGAGTCCCTTGTGCTATATGATTATTGAGTCGGAGTGACATGTTTCACTGCCGACCGGACCTAAATCACTACTACTTAGCTTAGTGTCAGTATCACTTGTTTAACTCTGATATTTACTCGCATATGGTTTATTTTTCAGTTTTCCCATTTATATGCTTTTAAATATCATTTGAATATTTGTAAATGCAAATTAAACTTGTCATCGGGGATTACTGTTTTATTCTTGTACTCACCGTCCTTTTTATGACGGTGGGTGCAGAGCCGTCTACCAGCAGGCCGGGTAAGGAGAAGATCAGCGATTATCCTTGAGCCGTGGGCGCGTCATTGCATCGATTGTAGGTCTTCTTTTGGTATTTTGATTGTATATGTTATATATGTCTTTCAGATACTATTTGGGGTTGTATATTGGGTTGAGCGTTAGTTTCCGACTTGACTTAGACTATTTTACTGTTTCACTGCATTTTGAGGACTTTATATATGTGATGTCATTTCCTGGTTTTCCACACTTAGGATTTTATAAATGGCTTCCGCATAAGTTACTAATTGCTTCTGCATAATCAATAAGACTTCCGCTAATTAATTAATTTAATAAAAAGTTTTAATTAACTTTAAATTTTATAAACTGGTAGGACTAGTGTATTACTTATCCTGAACACGAGAAAAGAGATGTCTAGGTTGTAAAGGCTGACTAATACGTAGTTAAGTCCCGCGTGGATATGATTAGGGCTTAATTACGGATTAGGCCGGGCGGTGCCCTAGATTTGGAGAGGGGTCGTCACACTGTTGATCTTGGCGCTGCAACGGTGCCACAACGCCAAGTCCAGGAGCTCAATTTAATTATAGGCGCTGTGCGGGCGCCATAGAGCGCTACAATAAAAAAGGTCGACTTTTGTCTATTTTTAAGGTTTTAAACCTATTTTTGTTGGACCAAAATACCCCTTATATATGGTTAAGGGAGATAAGAATGATCATCTTTTGCTTTGGAGAACCAAAAAGAACATGTGAAGATTGAAGAATAGTGATGAAAATCTTGGATTCTATTTTAATTTTAGGTTTGATTTCATGTTTTCTTGCTTTCTTATCATGAATTGTGTTGAATTGAACCCACATATGGGGTAATCTCTTTTGTTTTAGGGATCTTTGGATCCTAAATTGGATTCTTGTGATTTTAATGTGATTATATTTGTTCTTTCGATTCAATGTTTTGATTTGTGTATTCTTGTGTGCTATGCTATACTTACCTTGATCAAGTAGGTGTAGATTCAAGGGTTTGAGAGTCACCATGACCATTGGGACTTTTGAATTCGGATTAGGGGAAACACAACCTTATAACATATGACGCATCGACCAATGGTCATTTACTAGGGAGGCAATTGAATTTGGTTTTTAATGCGGTATCTCACTTACGCTATTCACGCCGATCGACGGAGTCCGAGTGAGATGTTAGAATCTCCATCACCGAGACCTTGGGATGAAGTGAATTGTAAGAAATTCACCTATCATTGCATGAATTGGGAGACTTTATAATTAAATTGGATTCGAATGATACAATTTGGGTGAATTAGATTTCCTAGGATATTTTTTCATATCTTAAGACCTATTTTAATTACTTGCAATTAGTTAGTTTAAATTAATTAATAATTTGTTTTTACAAAACCTTACATTTAAGTGCCTAACTCTATTTCTTAGTTAAACTAAATATTAGCTCGTGACCGTCCTTGTGGATACGATATACCCGACACCAACACGAGTTGGTGCCACTATTACTTTGACGTTTGCCGTACACTTGCGGTCGCTGTCAATAAGCACGGATTCAATGGAACATTTGTGCCATTGCATTGAAATTGAGGCAGACCACATACATCACTTATATGAGCTACAATGCATTGCAGGCTCCTTTTGGGTACCCATTTTTGTTTCTCATTTGGAACATGTCTAGCTGCATTGCAAGACTTATCATACTTGCTGGTGATGGTTCTTTGTCACCTAGCTAGATCTCGATACATTTTGTAGCATCGAGGTCGATATGACCCTTGATGCCGTAGTAAAAATACGTCGGCCTAAAACACAATTGAGGATATTTAATTTCAGTGGCAGCAGTCCCTTCATTTTTTTTTTAATGAAGGAAGTGGCTTCTTCTTTCTTAGAGGTTGATCCTCTGCTTGTGTAGCTAAGGCCTTTGTGATCATAGGAATCCTTTCCAATTTTGAGGATTTCATCAAGCTATCTTTTCCCTTGTTCAACTGTTTGAGAGTCGATTCTGATCTTTCAAGGATCTTTTTGACTTCACACAATTCCTTCTCTTTGGCATCAAGTTGGTGTTGCAAGGCTGTGATTTCTTTTGACATTATGATATTTTTGTCAACTGCATCTGACCATTTCACGTAGATCTCCGCATATGCTTCTTTCAAAATCTGCAGTATCAACATAATTAATAGAATCTAAATTTGGATCATAACTTGGAGAAATTACCTGATTTATTGTATTAGAGTCTGTGGATACAATAAGCGTTGTGGGTACAACTAAGGTTGTAGGTATAACAGACGTTGTAGGTACAACAGACGTTGTGGGTGCAACAGATGAATCACTCGATTCTTCGAATATTGCACAAGCAAAAGCAACATAGTTGCTTCGATATCCATTCTCATTTTCACTATCTGAGTCATTATCACTTAAAGTTGTGTAAAGTGATTTTCCTTTCTTTTTTAGAAAGTTTGGAGATTCTGATTGGTAATGACCATATCCGCTACATTCTCAGCATTGTCCTTGTTTGACATTTCTTCCATCATTTGATTTTGCATCAAATCCATTTCTTGATGCATCATACTTCGTTCCTGATCTACCACCATGTACCTTTTTGAAAAGGTTGTTATATTATTTAGTAAGCGTTGCTAGTTCCGTTGTCTCGAACTGATCTTCCTTCATGTATTGTGCAACAACTTTTAGCGCCATCTCTCTTTGCATCTTATTCTGATTAAGATGCATTTCATACATGGTAAGAGAACCCATTAAGTCATCGAATTGTAAATTTTTCAAACCTTTATCTCTTAGATTACAGCTACTTCCACGTCGAATTTCAAAGGAAGTGATCTAATGGTTTTTTCAACCTTTTTTCTATTTGAATACTTCTTGCCAAGTTGCTGGGCTTGATTAGCGATGTCTTTCAGTTTTGCAGTGTACTACGCAATCGTCTCATCATCACCCATATGTAGTCCTTCAAACAAGGATGCAAGAAGGACTTTCTTTGAGTCTCACACGTCTTCATTACCTTCAAACATGTTTTGAAGAATTTGCCACGCTTCTTTTGCAACCTTGCAGGAGGATATAAGCTTTAAGTGCTCATGGTTTACTGCGCTGAAAATGGCGTTTAGTGCCTAAGCGTTGGCGAGCAGTAGTCATTCTTCATCCTCGAACCATAGATTTGTCGGTTTAGGCTCATCATTGATTATAAGTATAGAGTACTCCTTATTGATTGATCTCCAAGCCTTGACATATAAGGACAAAATGAAGCTTTCCATCCTTGCTTTCCAGTATGTGTAGTTTTTAGGGGTAAACAAAGGTGGATTTGTTGAAACTCTTTCAGACCGATATGATTGTAGTGATTGAGACATGTTTTTCTATCCGGATCTCACCTTCCTTAACACAACAAGGAGCCTAGGTGTATGCTCTGATACCACTTGACAACGCTCAATTCACTGCAATTAAGAAAAAACAACAACAAAGCAAGCAAAAAATAAATGAACATACAAAATTGTTATCGCAGTTCAGACCTCTCGTCCTATGTATACGAGGCCAGGTCCGGGTGTAGAATCCAAGTAAAGTATGGTTTTACGCAAAGTTCTTAACTTGTGCACTCTTAACTAGCTAGTGAATCCCTTACCAAACTTAAATACGCTACCCAGTTCCCTTACAATTCTTTTTACACAATACCCAAGTTCCCTTGGTGTCTGAGATCCCCTCAGTGAATCGGCTAAGTCCCCTTAGCCTAGTGTCTGTAAAAAAACAAAAAACAATCTCTTGAAAGCTCTTATCTCGCAGTAATGTTGAAAGTTTAGGCATGGGTAATGAATTGCTGTTGTGATTACATCAATATAAAGAGATCATAAAATGGCCCCTTCATGGAAACTTCCTTATATGTATTCAATCAAGTGATGTGGCAAATATATTATTTCATTCTTTCTTTGTTGATCAAAGGAAACTTGCCTTAGTTTTCTTGCGAATCGGCAATCAAATATTCTTGCCTTGCTGGATGTAGATAGGTTGACATGAATATCTTGTCCAGTTGTCCCGAGTATCTGTTGAGAATATTGTTTGAATTTCTAGGATGTATTCTGTACCTATAGAATTGTTCCGAATATCTTGTCTGTAGGCAGAACCAACACCTCTGCATAAAACTCACAAGATAATATCATATTATTTTCTTACCAAGTATTGGTTGAACAAATAATGACAATACATATTTTTACTTTATCATATATATATATATATAGAACTCAATTCTTCGATGTAATTTTTGTCATGCTTAAGTCACACACCTATGTCGAAATGCTACGATGCAGGTTTTTTTTTGGATAGCAACTTAATTGACTCCAATACGATCTAAACTTGGGACCACCCAAGCTTTGCAGTTTAGCAAATGACGCATCATCTATCTCATTAAAGATGCTTTAGTAGTAGGATGCAAGCTTATTAATTTCAAATAACTAGCCATTAGTATAGTTGTGAAGGCCCCAGTTCCACAATCCTAAACTGGTCCCCGCCCGGCCTAGACTTACGTGGACCCCGAGCCCGTCTCGCTGAGTCACGCAAGCCTACTCAGCCTTCCTTTATCATTTACCAATTATCAAGCAATTAAAGTTGAGTTAATCAATTAGTGAGTTATCATAGTTATAGCGGAAGCAATTAAACCTCAAACTAACTGAAAAACCTCAAAAACACCAGTTAAGACAACCTAGAGTGTGGAAACCTCGAATATGTATATCATCATCAATGAACATTCGGAGAAGAGTAAATACAAGATATACATGCCCAAAATCTCTCGAAAACCCAACTCCCAGTGTGTTAAAACAAGTATATCTAATAGTACAAAAGAATCACCTAGCTATGGAGCCTTCCCCTTGCTGGACTGTGGACCTGCACTCCGTCAAACACAAGAATGACGAGCCCAGGTAAGTAACGCCAATAGGACATATATACAACATTTCGAAATAACTAAATCAATTGAATTCAAGCAATTAGAAAGAAATGAACAGGGAACGCATGAATATAAAAGACTGTAAACAAATAAATCGATAAGTGAGGGTCCGGAATACGAAAAACCAAATAACAAGGAGTCCCGACCAAAAGGTCGTTGAGTCGCGGCAAAAGCCCAGCAAACTCGGGTTCAGGACAAGACACTGCCTACCAGCCCTAACCCTTGCGACTATGAGATATCCACAGACCATGATAAGTGCCCCCAACGTACACTCAATTGGGAGGTATCAAGACATCCAGATAAGAGCTCATATTATAGATAAATAGTAACCATGACGCACTTGCCAATGGACCACTCAACCAATAGCAATTTCAAAGATAGATATCAAAGCAATGAACAACGATATTCAATAGCGTAAAATGAAATTACTGTACAATTTTCTAGCTGGTTTACTCACCTGTATCCACACTGATACGCACTCAAATTGGCTCTAACACGCCTCCAAATCGGTACCCAATACCCGACACTGGTAAACTATGCCCATGATAATCATATGTACAACGAAGTCGTTTAAGTGACCACATCAGAATCAAGCAATGACTACAAGATTTATCAAGTAGACTTGTAGTTGAAATCAATGTGGTTTAGAACCTCACCATGGCCTTCAATGGAGGTCTCAACCCCAAAATCCATTTGAAGGCGCAAATTTAGCCAAGATCTACGCCTTTCGTCTTCTTCGCGGGTAATCCATCGCGTCGTCGAGCTTCGTCGAAATCACGCCTCATTGTCCACTGTTGTCGTGTCTCGTCGGGGATCGATCGGTCTGACAACGCGCCACCGCGCCTAGCTGCTGCTGTAGCTCGTCCGCGAGCTCCCTGCGTCCCTCGCCGGAGTCGCGTCGTCGCACCACGTCATCTGCGCGTCCCTGCCGCTGGTGATTCCGCTGGAGCTGCTGTCTGCGCTTCTCCTCTGCGGGCAAAAACGCCACCGGTCGTGTCCGCCGTTGCCTACTGCTGCACCGCCGCTCGTCATCATCCCCACAGCCGCGCCACCTCCTGGTTGCTGGAACCGCCGTCCGCGACCCTCGCGTCATCATCCGCTGCCGCGACTGCTCGCCTGGCGAGAATCCTTGTTCGCTGGAGCCACCGTCTGCGGCCTCCACTGCTGGTCCGCCACTGCACCGGTGCCGCCGCTTTGTGTTGGAGCTCCGCCGCTTCTGCATCGTCCGCGCTCGTCTGGCGTCGCATCCACTCCAGCAGCTCCTCCGAGCCGTGCCACCACTCGCATCGCATCTTCCCCGGAGCTGCTGCTCCTAGCCACTGTCTCCGCCATCTCCTCTTCTTCTCCTTCCCGGCGGCTTCTCCCTCTCTCTCTCCCTTCTCTCTCTCTTATCCGATCTCTCTCTCTCTCTCTCTCTCTCTCTCTCTCTCTCTCGTTCTTATCCGATCTCATTCCTTTTTTTAATTTTTTTTGCCACTTTATTTATTTTTTTCATAATTATCTCCTCGATTTTGTGTTCGCATTAAACCCGAAAAATACCTCATTTTCGCCAAAAATTGACGAAAATGCCATTGCACTCCGAAACAAGGGGACACCGCGTCTAAAACTTAATTTGACCCTATTTCGCGTCGATTAAATGCAGATCACGACGAGCGGGTCCCACATACGACCCTGAAATGGCACGTGACACGAGTTAGATTTTGAAGGTCGTTACAATAGTGGTTGGAGACTTGCTAGTTGTTTACATTATAAAAAAAAACTTATTTCAAAATATGCTAGTGCAAGTCTCAACTTAATTTATTGTGTCAGAATTATGAGTTTTAGTTTGAAAGTGGATGTATATACATATATGTACTCCAAAATGCCAAGGCAAATCAATTAAAATTCTCACTCCAAATTTATAAACCATATTAATTCTCACAACTAGTTGAAATAGGGTTGATTATTTCCTCGTCTCATGAATGTGCTCATATCAAACACACCATATGAACTACGTATACACCATTTTTTATTTTTTATTTTTGAACAAATTACCTTCACCTTAACTCATAAATGTGCTCATATCAAACACACCATATGAACTATGTAAACACCATTTTTTATTTTTTATTTTTGAACAAATTACCTTCACCTTAACACACACCATCTTCCTCACCCCCACCGGCCATAACCTCCATCACTGCCGCTGCTGTCCTCACAGCCATCCCTTTCCTCTCATGGTCTCACCATTGCCCCATCGGTGCCGTCACCTTCACCAAGCCACCACCTATTTCTATTTAGATCTAACCATATTTGGTGATAAAGAGAGAGGACAAAAGGGGTGAGGGTGGCAATGGTGGGGGACGTTGGCGCGGTTAACTTAAGCAACGATGGTGGAGAGGGCGATGACGACAATGGCAGTGACAGTGAGGGTTATGGTGGGGAATTCATGTGTTTGGTTGAAGAGGAGGTGGTATGTGTGTGTGGGAAAAAAGGTAATTTGGTCAATATTCTAAAGAAGTGGTACGTGTCTAGGTGGTGTGTGATGTGTGAAAGGGCTAGAGTGTTTGCGAATAGCAAGGCACTACTTTTCCAAGCTTTACCCCTTTGCTCTTTTAGATTCATTGGGATACCATGAATAGAAAGTCCATTCGTTACCTTTTAAGAGAGTCATTGGCCATACCATGGTAGAAAGTCCTATTCATTGCCTTAAAAGAAGAGTAGTGGAGCTAAAAAAAATTTGGACTCATTATTGGAATCGTGGCAACCAAAATCAAAAGATCTACTCTTACTCTATATAATAATGGCTTTTACAACCAGCTATTGGTTGGCACAACTCGAAGCAGTTATTGTCCCTTAGGGCATCTTCAATGCATTGCATCAAAATGGTAGAACTTTTTGCACCATTTTTAGTGCAAAATACAAAAAATATTATTCCTTTCTCCAACCATTATCACCAATTTTTATACCAATTTTTTTGGGGCCCACCACCTTTTTCTCTATCCAAATTAGGGCTTGCAATTTGGGTCATGAAACGATTAACACGACACGACACGACACGTAATAAACATGTCGTGGGTTTGGCTTAAGTGAGTCTGGGTCATAAACATGTTAACACGTTTATACGCGGTTAATAAATGAGTCATTAACATGTCAACCTGCTTAACTCGTTTATGACTCGCTTAACACGACTAAAGAATAATATATAAATAATAAATATGGTATGATAAATAGATTGATACAAAATTCACCCATTTGAATGCATGTTAATAGCATGATTTATTTATTTTATTTATAGACATCTTTTATCATATTTTATTTTATATTTGAGATGAAATATTCATTTTACTTTTAATATATTATTTATGTTTTAAATTTTATTAGTAATTATTTATTAAGAAAAAAATAAAACTTTTCACCAAAGTAAAATTTAGATTTTTTTAGATGATTCTTATAATTTTGTTTATGTTATTATTACGAGTCATTTTTGCTTTATTATTAAGAGTAATAAAGACTTGAATGAAAAAGTAAAGTAAAACCAACGACTATATACAACCACATTATATTTTATTGGCTATTTTAGTATGTTTGTTCGAATTTAATTATTAGATATATTTTAAAAAGTAGTAACCAAATTATAAAAGTTTAAATAAAATAAAATTTTTAAATACAATATTTAATAAATGGGTGACACGAATACACGACATGTTTAACACGACCCACTTAGACACGAAAACGATTAACACGATTAATAAACATGTCATGTAATGGGTTTGCATTATATGAGTCATGACCTGTTTATGACACGACACGTTTACCACTTAACGACACGAATTGCCACCCCTAATCCAAATTGTTTTTTAATATTTTAATTTTATTAAAGTTGTTTAAGTGGGCCCCACTCCAATAAACTCATTAAAAAATATATTTGTGCAATAGCTACAGCCCTGCGCTATATATAACATAATACTGTAGATGTGCACCAATATGATGCAATATATAGCCAGCGGAGATGCTCTTGACTAGTTATTACTTGAATTCGGGTCTTGAGAATGTAAACACAAACGTTGAGAGCTCCTCCACTTTTATATGGTGCACGATTGAGGCAAACTCTAAGTAGTCGGATAGTCTAGATACTGAGGGGTCTAGAATAAAAAAAAATCGCTTTCATAATTCAACTAAGAAAATAAATACGATCTATATGAGGATCAACTGCCAATAACTAATAATCTTCAGATCTTGTACTCCCGGGTGTCACTTGGTGAAGCAACTCCATGGTTGGTTACTGTCACAATGGCACTATTGACAATGTATTAGCGCGCAAAACCCTAGCTCCCCAAGCTGAACTGCGCGGTTAATTGCTTGCGGTAATTTCATTTCTACTTTTTATTCGTTCTTCAATCTTCTCTAAAACTTCGTTTTCTATATCATGATGCGTTGAATCTCTTCGTTTTCTGAGATTAGGTTTTAATTGATCTTTACTCTATTTCATGGTTGTGATTTAGCGTCTCTAATTTTATTCTTTTCTTTCACTGTGTGCCAAGTCGGTTCGGAGATGAAAAGTCGCGCAGGTGAAAGCGATTCCACTTTTAGTTATAGAAATTAGGGTTTTTTAGGTGTCATTTTGTTTTCTTCTATACATATTTGGGATCTTTCATTGTAATTTGGGCATTTGCTTACTTTCAACTCCAAATCTTTCATTTATTCTGAGACATGGAATGATTATGGAGCTGCATAATTTGAATGTGATGTATAAATTAAGCTTGTTGGCCTGTGCTCAGAAACTCGCTTTAACAAGAAATTTATAATTTGCATATAAACATGGAAGAGGAACTAATGTTAAAGTTACGTTATCGAGGTTTTACTGAAGATGTGCTAAAATTGATTTTGCTCGGAATTTGGCATGTGTTTGACGTATAGTGTAGAGACTAGGGAAAATTAGTACAGATACTTGGATTAGGTACTTTGGTACAGGCTGCCTTATTTCCGAACCTTATAGTCTCTCCTATTCTCCTTTTTCTTTCTTATTTCTTTTTTTTTCTTCTCATTCTTTTGCTTTTTATTTTTTGTTAATAAAGAATGTGTTATAAGTTTGGATTGGAGACACCATCTTACCTTGTCATTTTGGTGAAGCCTCCACTCCAAACCTTGAGCCCACACTTTCCCTCCTATATAAACTCGAACTTGCATTCCATCTTATACAAAAATCTAATATGGTATTAGAGCCAAATGGTTGTCTAAATTCAAATTATCTACCAAGTTTGGTCGATACCCCTTGGTTTTAGTGATCCAATTAATGAAGCAGAAGTCCATTGGATTTGAGTTGGCTAATATATGCCCGGCCCAATGGATTTGTAGTAATGCCCGTTGGACTTGAGGATTCAATTAAAAAATCAAGTCTTAACTTGGCAATGCCATTGGACTTGAGGGGGAATGTTAAGAATAGTTCCACATCGGGTATTCAAATTAATAAAGAATGTGTTATAAGTTTGGATTGGAGTCTTGGAGACACCATCTTGCCTTGGCATTTTGGTGAATCCTCTAATCCAAACCTTAAGCCCTCACTCATATACTCTCTCCCTCCTATATAAACTCGGATGGCTCGGACTATTTTAAAATTTTTTAAGGTTAGGACTTGATATATTATGCTTTAATCAATATCTGTATTAGGAGTCTAAGGACCCAATATTATGATATTATACAAGGAAGAAAATAAAGGGATACGAGACAATACAAAAACTAGCAAGTACGAAATAGAGAAAAAAAAAACTCATTTTTACAATAAAATCTAGACTACAACAACATTTGAGGAATTGAATTTATTTTATGCAATGTGTTTTCCTAGCGAACTTTTTGCTTTACGTGCTTAGTTACTTGTGTCAAGCTGACTTAATTTGTATTTCTCATAGAGTTCATGAGTATATGAAAAACGACCCTTTGAAACATTGGTTGTCTATGGGCTCAACTTATCTTTTTCCATCTCAATTAACCTATACTTTCCCACCTCATCCCATATTATGGTCATGTGATTTTTGTTGTTAAACATGGTTTACCTTGTAATTTGGTTAACAACTTAACATCTAAACTTCAATTAGAGGGTCATTGCATCTGATAGCGTCATATAATTGGTAAATAACGACTACTAACTGCCCAAAGCATTGGATATTCCAATATTTTGTGCTTGAAATCTCTGTTTTGTGATACAATCCTCAGTTTTTAATCATTTATTTTAAATTTTTATTTTTGGTATTGTTGGGTGAAGGTGTTAAAAAACTAGAGAGATCATTCTTCTATTTCGCAAATTAATTGAAAAAATAACAAATACGATCTTCGGACTTTCTATGTCCTCTACATCAATTTGACAGGTGCTTTGTGAAATGCATGCTAAAATGCTTGGGAAGGGGAGGCTGCAATCATGAATTCTGGATCTAATTCGAGTGCTTTCATAGGTTGATGGGGAAGACAAACTTCCAAATCAATGCTTCCTCCTCCTTCACGACCTGGGTACAGTGTGACTTTGCCATCAAATTTGTTACCATTTCCGCTGCGACTCGCTAATGGCCTTCCCCATCCAAAGTCATTGCCATACATGTCAAACCTTGGCGAGCTCCCAAACATCACGCTCTGGTGATCAACAAACTGTCCGTATTGGTATACAAATGGAGTCCTCACCCATGCCTCCAGCCATGCGCGTATGCTTGCATCAGTATGACCAGCCACTGCTTGATGCAATAGCGATGCTGACCACCCAAGATTGTTGCTGAGTAGCTCTCCAGCTGTCGTAGTTGCATTAAGAGCCTGAATGCAGTTACCGAAGTAGTCTGCCGTTAAGGGTGGATCCAATCTCAGTCGATTGTCTACGGGCAACCAACAATGGGTGATCTGCTCATCAGCTAGCTGGCGTGCCCTGGTTATTGACCTCCACACTACTGCAGCCAGCGCTTGGAAGGAAGAAATCTTGCTAGTGTTGCACTCAGCATTAGCCTTCTCTTTTAAACATGCTACACTTTCAGGTGAGAAATGGAAGAACCTCTCTCTCTGTGGTGACGGCAAGTATCTCTCAATGAATTCATCATGGTGAGTAAACGGAAGGTTGATGATGGGTCCCTGGCCATTTAGAAACCAGCGTTTAACAATTGGTGGACGCGGTACAAACTCACTATTGCTATTGTTTCTAAATGTTGTTCTGGATATCTCAGACCATGTATTGAAGAAATGCCAGAAAGAGTTTCCATCTGCTACAACATGGTTGATAGAGCAGCCAACAAATATACCATCAACTAGCTCGGTTACCTGCACAGCAAGCAAAGGCAAGGTATGGCCGTCGTTGTTGACAGTTCCCACAAAGGGGAAGAATGACTCAACTATAGGGGGTACATCATCAGGGGCAATGATATCAGCCACCTGTGCATCTACAACAGCATGGGCGAATTGAGCTCCAGGAGCATCAGTGCAGTCTAAGATGACATGATAAGAAGGTGCGTCGTCACCTTTTTTGGTAACTAGGTGCCCTGTGAGAGGGTAGAAGATGGTGAGAGCACGAGAAAGGGAGTCCTTGAGTTGATCAATAATGTTTCTCATGCTATGGCTTCCATCTTTCAAAGGTATGGGCTTAGTAAATAGAAGGCCTTTTGAATATAGTTTGCAGAAAGCGTCATAAGATCCCATGGTGTCAAATGAAACAGCTGCTGTGATTCCTCTAACACATTCTTCTCAGGTTTTATGATGCAATTGGAGACTTGTTGAACAGCCATGGTGGAACTCATTCGAGAATAATTAACAAGCTGAAAGAACAATGTGATGTAAGTCCTTTCTGAATTCCTCTCTCTGCTTTGTTCCTTTATGCACCTTTATTTATGAGGGCCGCTAAGGGCACCCCACCATTTCATGAAGGCACCCTGTTATTGAGGGCACGAAACAAATTACCAAGGGCACCCAAAAGTTACACACGAAATCCCGAAAATACCCCTCCTGCACAAACACGAAAAAAACCCGCTGCACCCCACCACCCCTCCACCACCTTCACCGATCTTGACTCCAAGAAACCATTTGGTTTGAACCGACCAGTGAGAGGAATCTCCGAAATCGTGTCTCACCTTGTGTTTCTCCTTCGGTTTACGGTTTTTTTGCAGTTCGTAGGGTCGTGGTGTGAGCCGATTTCGTCTCCAAGTTAGGGTTCGGTTGAAGTTCGTCGGACACACCTTATTTAGTGTAATTAAGTTACATTTGGTAGAGTAGTTGTGATTTACAATGGTGGTTTGTTCAATAGTTAAAAAAATGGGAATTCGCGGTTCTCGGCCACACAGGCCAGAGACTGTGCTAACTGTCTCGGCCAAGCATGGCCGAGAGGGAAGCTACATTTTTGGGAAGTCGCAGTCTCGGCCACAAAGGCCGGAAAGTCTCACAGTGTCTCGGTTACGCATGGACGATAGTACTCTAGTTCTCTCGGCCGAGACTTGACGAGAGCAAGGGGAATTGAAATGGTCTACCCATATCGGTGGTGCACAACCGAAACCTTTCCATCGGACTCGGTTGGACACCGCCGATATATTGGAGCAATTGTCGGTCATGGGTGACCGAAAACATGGGCTGGTTCACGAACCTGCTTGACCGAGACATCAGAAATGGATGAAATCGAACATTACTTTTTGTAAATTTTTTGTTGGGTTCTGTTCCATGCGCTTATATGTTGTAATTTTTTTCGGGTATGGCTCGTCCGAAGGCATAGGTGACTAGGGAGGATATTAAAGGAAAGATGAGGATACTTAGTATCGTGGTCACTAGGTGATCTTATGAAATACCAAGGAACATTAGAGAGATAATAAAAAGACTCGATGATTAAAGCGCAAAGAACACAAGCATAAGCGATGGAAAGGTAGTCCTACATCATAAGCGTCATGAGGAATCTGTTTTAGTAAAAGCAAAGCCACTTCAAAAAGCAAAATATATAATAATTACAACCAGACAAAAGTAAACAAAGTGAAAGCAACTAGTAACTACTACTTTACATAATAAGAGACCAAAAGCAAAAGCAACTGCGGCATGGGCTAGGATGGCTAGACACGTCTATGAAGCATGGGCTTGATGCGAGGATGGCATGGGCCTGATTAGTCGCTAGGTCCTTGGTAACGGATAATGCAATGTGATGATGCGGGGAAAAAATAGAGAAATTCCCAGAGCAAAGATACACATAATCAGGGAACCGCATCATGGTCGGAAAATGAATATACACACGTATAATGGGACATCCCAATAAATACCATAAGGCAAGTATAAGACAAATATCATCTTGTGTCCACACATAGCTGATATGATATGTGAAAATGTTGAGCGAATGCCGTCTTGGAGGAGGTTTCCAGACAATCTCAACGCCATTGTTGAATAATTCTTGATAAATGAATTCTACCAAAGGATGGTGAATGCCAAGATTCATGGTAATCGTAGGAGCTTCACAGCTAGTCACAAATCTGCATCAGAAAGATTCTGAATGTTATCATCAGAAACAGATCTGGTAGATGACGAACATTTAGAAGCGATCTGTTTAAATTCAACCAAAATGTACAGCACAAACACGAAAAGACCAAAAAAAAAGGTTCTCGGTCGTACATATCCGAAACTTTCTTCGAAGTCTTGCTCACGAACGACCGAGAGTTACTGAGTACTCTCGGTTTTACCATTCCGTGACCTACGTACACCTATCGGTCCTATATGACCGAGATATCACCATAAATCTCGGTCCTGCGAGGCCGATACAATCGCGCACATCCACAGAAACTTCGGATAACCGCATAAAAAACACAATAAATTTGCAAAATTTCCATGAGTTCGACCTCCTCTTGCACAGTAGCAGTACAATCCTACATTATATAGTGGAAACAAGTACGGATTTGAAGAAATTACCAAACCCTACGTTGACAAACAAATCATCATTTTCACAGTTATACACAACTAAACAGTTCTAAAAAATCCGAATATGGTTGTCAAACATTGTTACCTCGCTGTCGGACGATGTCAATCCGCAAGAATCGATCAGCTCTTCGCCAAACGGAATGTGGCTGTGGCTTTGTGGTTCAAGCTTGCTGGTGGGGTGCCCTAACTCCTTGTCAAAATGGTTTGTGGGGTTTGAACCATTATATATATACAGGGGCAAAATGGTCTTTTCCATTTTTGCTGGAATTTTTACAAATAAGTTGGGTGCCTTCATGAAATGGTGGGGTGCCCTTAGCGGCCCTCTTATTTATTGGCTTTCTCTGCGTATATGGTGTGTTTCTTGTAAGTGAATATACTGAGAAACAACTGGCAATGCTCTTATGCCCCGCCTCCAGCTTGCTCCAGTTTGTTATGTGTCAGTCATACTCATTTGTGGTATGAAGGGTAAAGTGGACGGACGGCAGATGGTGATGAGTCCAAGAATGTGTCAATTTAAGACTGTCTTTTTCTTAATCATAGTGACAATTGATATATCCTAGAAGATAAAATATGATAGATATGTTTAAGATTTTTATTTGAAGCTTATGGAAGAACCTTCAAATTGAAGATTCTTACCGGCCCGAGAAAGAAACAACACTATTTACAAAAAAAGATAGTAGAGTACTTCAAAAGGGTGATGCTCGACTCATTTTGTTTTCTAGTTAGATTATGTATCACTTGTAATATTTTTTTTTAAGCTGCTGTATCACTTGAATTTGAGTTCTAGTTAGATGAAACAGAGAAGCGCATGGCGTAAGATCCTAATACTAATTACATAATCATGTTTGTTGATTTTATATTCACTAGGTCATGCTCTTCATTGAAATAATTCAAGATAATATAGATCACCGTAGGTAATGTGTTTGGATTTACGATTTTTTATACTTCATTTTTATTTTTAAAATTTTGTGTTTGCACTAATGATCTTTGTTTTGCTTCAATGTTTTTACGCATTGATTACTCTTCTTATGCATTGTATTACCATAACATTGCGTTTGCTTTTTAGTTTTAACTGTAGGAATTTTGTAAGTTGGAAGAAAGACTTTAGTTATTCCCTCTAATTAGTGATCTCAAGATAAATGCTTAGTTTATATATCCCCTTACATAATGCTATGCCATTCTAATTAGCAAGAAGGATTTACACACAAAAATCATAAAAAACCCAAACTTTTATTCTTGGTATGCATAGAAACACAAAAGGTAGGATTTCATTGGAAAAGAAATCATCAATGATGTCTGTCATTGATCTCTCATGTGAAATTTTTTTATTTGTGATGAAATCAGTTATTAAGTTCTTTTTTTTTTTTTTTGTTGGCTTGGCGAGTGCTCTCAATCTCAATCTCAACCTATAGAGAGGGTGTTGCATGCGCCTGGTGGTGCTGGAGAAGCCACATATTTGACGAACTCTTCGTCAGTTTCAAGTGCGCTCATGGCCCAACCCACTAGATTGATCTCTAAATCAATACTCCCACTCTCACGCCCTTCATAAGCCATCACTTTCCCATCATACTTATTCCCAAATCCGCTCCTGACTGCCACCACCTCTCCCCACCCAAAATCATTACCAAACATCTTAAACCTGTGCGACCCACTCACCATCAAAGTGTGTTCATCAGTAGACCTCCCAACCTTGTAGAACCAAGGCTCCTTCACCCATCCTTCAAGCCATTCTCTCACTTTTTCCTCACTGTGCTCCGACACTGCTCTGTTCAATAGCCATGCTGCCCATCGAACACCGCAACTATTACTACTCTCACTAGCCTTGCTTGTTATCTCTGCGACTGTTGAGGTTGCGCTAACTATCTGAACACAGTTGCCCAGGTAGTTCTGGGAGAATTTTGGGCGCATTCTTGTTCTGTTATTGATGGCTAATTTACAGGTAGTTTTCTGGTCTAGAGATGTTTGACGTGCACGAGTCACTGAGGTCCATATGAGAGCAATTAATGCTTGAAAAGTTGAGATCTCGTTCTGGGTGGTGTTGGGCTGATTAGAATTTGCCTGGGCTTTGAGTTGCTTGAGTGATTCAGTGGAGAAGTGGAACATTCTTTCTCTAAGTGGCGGAGATGCGAATGATCTGTCTATGAATTCCTCATGGTGGGAGAACGGGAGGTTAATGATGGGGCCTTGGTTATCAAGGAACCACCGTTTTGTGATTATGGGGGGATTTGAAGCAGAGACGTTGAACTGGGTCTTGTAATTTGTCTCAAACTTAATATGGGTTCTTGAGATTTCAGACCATTTGTTGAAGAAATTCCAGTAAGTCGTCCCATCCGCAACAGCATGATTGACAGAGCAAGCAATGAAAATCCCATCTGTGAGCTCAGTTACCTGAACTATGAGCAGAGGCAGAGTGTGCCCGTCATGATTCACAGTCCCTGGAACAAGTGGAAACAATGATTGCACGATCGGGGGCACATCGATCGGCGAGACGATATCTGCAATGCTGAATTGTGTAGCAGCATGGATGAACTGAGCTCCTTGAGCGTCAGAGCAGTCCAAATAGACGCAATAGGATTGCGAGTCGGCTTGCTTTACAGTGACTAGACGGCCTGCGAGGGGGAAGAACTGGGCGAGCGCGCAAGAGAGGGAGTTCTTGAGGTGATCAACGATGTTTTTTGAGGGCGAGGAGGGCTTTGTGAAAAGGAGGCCCTTTTGAATGTAGTGTGTGGAGAGCTTGGGGATGTCCCATGGTGTGAGATAACAAGGGTCTTGGGACTCTTGGAGAAGGATTTGGGGCTTGATTGTGCTGGTTGAAATTACATGGACTCCTTGTGATGATGGAAAACTCATTGTGATTGATAGATTGGTTGTAGAATTTTTGAGGTACTCTCTAGGACAGTAACAATTCACTTACCATGAACTTTGGGCTTTTGTAAACCCTGGTTTAGATGAATTCCCAGGAAATAATTAACTAATGTTCATCTGTGTTGCATTGTGAGTTTTGTTGTGACTTAGGAGGGCCATTCCAGTTAAGAGGGGGATAATTCAGATCAGTCAATGAACAGGTGCGCTATCCTTAATAATTTATCCTTCTTAACAATCTTAGTAATTGCTACGAAGAAGACTCAGAAGGGAGGCTTGCGGGTCAACCTAGCGGTACTTAAAAAATATAAATACAAACTTATGTACGTCTCGGTAGTCAGTATATGCCATAAAAGAGTAATCAATTGAAATTACAGTAGTCATGAAATGATGAAAAAAAGAAAGAAAGAAATAAATTACAGAAGGTTGGGTAAGCTGAGCATCATATATTTATTGGTGGGCGAATGGATTAGAGCATTGTAAATTATTCTTTAGTGTTTTATTCAGGTTTTTCTGATGCTGATAGTTCCTTCCTGCCCATGCTTTCATCTTCAGTAGTGACATCTTGACCCCTGATTATTTTTTCCATCTGATACGATGTCTATGAATGGATGTTGCTTTTTTCTTTCTCAAAAAATATATTCTAGTGGTTAACCCAAGGCCGAATGCAAACAAGAGACCAATTGGTGTTATTGACCAAGATAGCATGGTTTGGTGGAAGGCTGGAAGCCCACTTTATGATAAGATGGTCACGGATTTAAGTCTTAGCTTTCCCTCTCAAAGGAATATGAACGCATCCTTTGAGGATTAATGTTTTGTATTGTTCTACTACATAACTGGTGCCAAGTCGAGATAAAGGGGGAGTCCCAAGCCCATTATCCAAAAGCTTAGAGAAGGGCGATTGTCGTGGTTTGGATTCCTCTAAAGACAACCTACTAATGCCCCTATTAGAAAACTTGGACTCAGGAGAAACTGAAGAAGTTTGACGATTAGGGGCAGACTGAAGATACCTTGAGACGAATTGATTAGGAAGGATTTAAAGGATTATGAAAGCGCACGGTCAATTGCTCTAAATCGAGCGCAATGGAAAGAGTTTTATCCATGTAGCTAACCCCCAACTAATTTAGGATTGTTGTAGCTTATGTTAGGACTTTTTTTTTTTTTTTTTGGAGAAGAGAGAAACAACTTGCCCCATTGGGATTCGAACCCATGACCTCTTACTCTTAAACCCAATTGCTTGGTAGGTTATATTAGGAGTTGATTCAAAGATGTCATCAATAGATCAACTATGCATATTTGTAGATGCATCTCCTCAAAGCACTCCATATATTATGAACATCTCATCTTTCTTTCCATGTACCATATTATAGACATCTCATTCCTTCTTTCTCAATGCCAATCCAAACGTGTTACGCGTCTAATAAGATAAATGGCTTCTCCAGATCATCAGATTACTTTTGAAGTAGACGTTGAAGTCGCTCAAACTAGGGAAAAAATTAGTAACACATCATGCTATAAAACCATCATCTTGTACTGCAAATCGCCAAAATGGCGGCTTTTGCTTCTCTGCTTTGCTTTCATGGCAATTGGAGGCGAAGGAGAAAAGTGTTATGCATTTGTGACCCTTATTATGCATTGAATTGTTGTTAAATAAAGTTTTCTTAATCTCCAATACAGGAGACTAAGCAAACTTCAAGTAGTTATTTTCTTTAACTAGTGATCTCAAGATAAAATGATCAATCAGTGATTTCTGAACTAAAATGTTTATTGATTTGCCATTACATCACTTCTCAAGTTCTTCATTTATTTTTGCAGGACAAGCAGTCTCAACCTTGCGGCGCAGGAGAAGCCGCAAATATGATGAACTCTTCATCAGTTTCAAGTGCACCCATTGCCCGCCCCACAAGGTTGATCTCCAAATCAACACTTCCCTTCTCACTTCCTTCATAAGCCATCACTTTCCCATCATACTTATTCCCAAATCCACTCCTCACAGCCACAACCTCCCCCCACCCAAAATCATTCCCAAACATCTTAAACCTGTGCGAACTACTCACCACCATGCTGTACTCATCGATCACCCTCCCCACCCTATAAATCGAAGGCTCCTTTACCCACCCTTCAAGCCATTCCCTCACTTTCTCCTCACTGTGCTCCATCACCGCACTGTTCAACAGCCGCGCTGCACACCCAACACCACTTCCATAGCTACTACTCTTGTTCAATATCTCTGCAGCTGTTGCACTCGCGCTCACTATCTGAACGCAGTTGCCCAGGTAATACTGTGACAGTTTCGGGCGCATTCTTGATCTGTTATTGACTGCTAATTTGCAGGTCGTTTTCTGGTCTAAAGGAGTTCGGCGTGCACGAGTCATTGAGGTCCATACCAGAGCGATCAAGGCTTGAAACGTTGAGATCTCAATCCGGGTGTCATTGGGCTGATCAGAATTGGCTTTCATTTTGAGTTGTTTGAGTGATTCAGCTGAGAAATGGAACATTCTTTCTCTAAGGGATGGAGGTGTGAATGATCTGTCTATGAATTCGTCGTGGTGGGTGAAAGGTAGGTTGATGATCGGGCCCTGGTTGTTGATGAACCATCGTTTTGTGACAATTGCAGGATCCGAAGCAGAAACTACAAACTGGGTATTCCAATTCGTCTCCAAATCGATATGGGTTCTCGAGATTTCAGACCACTTGTTGAAGAAATTCCAGTAAGTAGTCCCATCCGCAACAGCGTGATTAACAGAACAAGCAATGAAAACCCCATCTGTGAGCTCAGTCACCTGAACCATGAGCAAAGGCAAAGTGTGCCCATCATGATTAACACTCCCTGCAACAAGAGGAAACAATGATTGCACAATCAGGGGGACATCGATCGGCGAAACAATATCTGCAATGGTGAATTCTGCAACTGCATGGATGAATTGGACTCCTTGAGCATCAGAGCAGTCCAAGTAGACATAATAGGATTGCGGGTCGTCTTGCTTTTTAGTGACCAGACGTCCTGCGAGAGGGAAGAATTGGGCGAGCGCGCAAGAGAGAGAGCTCTTGAGGTGATCGACGATGAGTTGCGAAGGCGAGGAGGGTTTGGTGAAGAGGAGACCCTTTTGAATGTAGTGTGCAGAGAGCATGGTGAGGTCCCATGGTGTGAGATAACATGGGTGTTGGGACTCTTGGGGGAGTATTTGGGGCTTGATTGTGGTGGTGGAGATTATATGAACTCCTCTCATTGTGAGTGATTGATGGATTGATTGGAGAATTTCTGAGGTGCTCTCAAACAATGACTCAATTTGGGTGCTTTTGTAGACACTTGTTTAGATAGTTCTCAGAACAATATTAAACCAATGCACGCTCATCAGAGTGAGTGCTACAATGGCACATCAAGTTCATAGCAACAACGCTCTATTGAGAATCGTTAGATACAATTGGTGTTGGGGGTATGCGTATCACGAGGATGCCTTGTGAGTTATGTTGCGACTTGGGGGAGTCATTTACTGGGAAATTTCAATTGAGTCCACATAGCGGGTTGCTAGCCAACTCAAAATTTACAATTGATGGGAAGAAGACTCACGGGGCATGCTTATGCAGCGCGCCTTGTGGGTCAACGTAGCATTTGCTTAGAAAAAAAAGGAAAAAGGAAAATGATTGGTTGACATACTTTGGGCCCCGAGTTAGGCGCACTTGTCGGCACTCGTACCGCGAACCGGCGGTCCAACCAGACCGAACGTTTCTCGAGGTGTTCGGTCTTCGGTCACACCGTTGACCCCTAAAGACATTTCGAACCCATCTTCCCTTATTATTCCAGTTTAAAAACCATTTTTCGAGTTAATTTTTCAAAAAACGTTATATTGCATTGACAGACTCAATTATTAGTCGCGCACGTGGTGTGTGAAGCAAGTGCACGCGGTGTGTGAAGCAAGTGAGCATGCAAAGTGATCAGGGAACCTAAAGTGGAAGCATCAATTATAAAATACAGTAATCTATAAAAGCACAGTTGAAGAACTAACTCCCAAATACAAATCAAACACAAGTCTAATTAACGGATACATAACTAAAACCAATTATATCAATATATTACCTACGGTGTGGATAAGGGCGCTCGTCTCCGTTGTCGATCACTCTAGTGCCTTGCCTTTTTCGTAACCACTTCAAGTTTAACTGGTTCAACAATAAATCTGGGTTCGAAGCCCCAGTGAGTGAACATATATGTTTTATAAAAGTGCAACGCATAATAAACAATTGAAGAAAATATAATAACAAGAATTAAAGTAAACATGCTGCAATCTTATTTCTCACATGGTCAGAGTGATTCCTATGAATCCCCAAGTGCAGGACCTGACTCGTATGTTATCGGCATGGCGCAACTCCCACCTACGATCCGAGGATATCTTTTTACGTGATATGAGGCCTCGAGCACTATCGATATACTCTAACTCCGCCCAGGATGATCAAGGTCGTAGGAGGTGCACATAATAAATACTACGCCATTGGACCCGTCTGAAAATTGGAGTCGACCCCTTAAAGGTTCAAATGACTATATGCATGGTCAATGGATAGTCATAGATGCAATGCAACGGTGCAACATATATATGATGCGTACCAAAAGTTTGTGAATTCCTATTGCTCACTTACAATGCATCCCACGTCGAATGCCCTGATCCCTAGTCGAGCTTCAAGTACCTCAAGTAGAATCGAACTGTGGCGGCCCCAAGCTCCATGGCCGCCGAGTGAGCTGCCACGCGGGTCCTGCAGCCATGCTGACGTCCATTTCCACATCAACACTCCTCGGTATGCGTGCTAGTCTTCGTATCCTGTGTATTATTTGTTAAAACTTATAGTTTTTTTTATTTCGAATTAATTATTTACAAATGTGGTTTGTGTTTTACAGAGTTGCAAGTAGATAATCAATAATTTACAGTGGAAGTCTTAAAGTGAACATAAAGATGGATTTTCATTAACTTTCAAGTCATATAGAGCATTAGTCTTACTGTGGAAAACCCGGAATAAAGTACACTGTATATAAGGCGACAAAAGTAAATATATACAAGTACAAATGTCTCACCAGTCTCCTATAAACCCAAAATATATAACAAAATATGTAAATAAACACATATGAGTAGTGTGCCAAATAGTGGGTGAGCTCAGAGATAGTCGCCAAAAATCCCCTTACCCTTACTCGTAGAAGGATCTGCACTTAGCAATCACAAAAAATAGATGACGAGTCCAGTGAGTAAAATCCCGAGGAAATTCACTGAGCATTCATGTGATAAATTAAAGGAAATCCAATAAATACTTTTAAATAAACATGCAGAATGTAAACATGCAACTGTAAATGGATTATTGCATGCATAAATAACAATAAAACGCAAATGTGTGTGTCCGTCCCAGTCATACTAGAACATACTTCAGATTCCCTCCTTAAGATCATTTGAGTGGGCGCACTGGCCCATTACCTGGTCCTCTCGGTGGCCAACGTAGACCCATGACGTACCGACATGTGTACCGACAAAGTAGCTCGAGTCGTCATTAACCGATGACTCTTGATACACATGTTATGGTCTAGCGTGCCATAAACACACAATGGAATACCCAGCGGGAGTGAACTCAACCGACCGTTCAACCAAACCAAATCAATGATAGAATATAGAAATCGAACAACGATAAGGACAAATATGATTGAGCTAAAATAGAGTAAAAATAGTAATGAAAGTAAGTAAATACTCAAGTGACGTTCAATTGGTTTTATGGACCTCGCACGCTTCGAAACCTTGCTCGTGAAGCCCCTAAACTGACCCCGATTTCGTTCCTGACACCCGCCTATTGACTCTTAGGTCTTTGGTGTCGATTTGATAAATTTTTGGTGTTTGGATATCCATTTTATTGCATAAAAAATAAAATCATTACAATTCTTTTGGTTTTAAACGTCCCTTGTGTGCACATAAGTCCCTTGTGAGTACTACCGTCCCTTGTGGGCAGATAGGCTTGTGGGTACAGATGTCCCTTGTGAGTACTGAGGCTTGTGGGTACAGATTTCCCTTGTCAGTACAGATGCTTATGAGTACAGACGTCCTAGTGGGTACATACCCAATATACACGAGAATGACCATAATCTAAACAACAAATCTCGATCTGAATCATGAAATTCTTGCTCACCATGAGCCTATTTAACCTCAATTACTAACAATTAACCCAAGACAACTATAATGACAATCTACATTGATAGAATTAAAGGTTTTTAACATGCATTTTCATGAAATTGGAATTGAAGAAAGACTTGAAATATATACCTTGTAAATGTCTTTGCTAGCTTGAATCCTTAACTAGAACTCACCATCAATTTGGCTCATCTTCCTAGATCTCAAAATTTCAGCCACTAGACCCTCTCTTGCCCAAGAAATTCTATTTTTCTTTAAAGTGTATGCATGGTCAAGAACTCCATTATGGGTTGTTTTATACCTCTTGTTTATGATCTTAACCATTCATCTATGATTACTCTCCCATCCCAAAATGATCCTATATGGTCATAACCCAAGTAGTCCAGCCCTCAGTGACACTTCTAAGACACTCATCAAGCCTTAAAAACCATATTCTAGAATCATCTCCTCACAATCAAAGGGCCTTAATTAATTTTGTTCAACTATAGACATTTATTATTCTAAGTTAGCCTATTAAGATTTTAGGGATATTAATCACATTGAACAACCTATATAGTCTCACATGTCGATGTATTCGTAGTCCTACTAGTACTCGATTAACCTAGCACCTAGTGCCCCGCATCTCGACACGTATCTCGAGGCGCGCTATCACTAGTGTACCTAATTTAATTGACTTAGCCTATGGTATTATTATCATTAAATATCACATTTGCCTTGTTTATTGTCATATTAGTCTATTTATCATTTGTCTAGACTTAGTGTACTCGTACTTTGCCTACCTGATACCCGCGTTGTCACGTTTTTCGAAGCGAATATCCGTCTCACATCCTCACACGATATGTCAATGCAAACTCACACATGCAATGTCAAACTGAATAGAATAATAATTAACCTCGCAATTATGCAACCAACAGACAAAAATAACGATTTATGCCAAATCAGGCATGTCCTAGCCTATCCGAGGCGTCCACCTGGGCATGAGCTGGCGTCCGAGTCTGAAAATAATCTAAATAGCGACGTCAATAAATATTGGGCCGTTACATGAACTCCGCATCGTCAACTCCTAACACAATTATTTTATAAAAACCTCAATTAGCTTTCAACTAGCTAATTTCGGGTAACTTTTTAACTTTGGAAACCTTGATATTTCTCATATTGACCAAAAAGAAACTTGTAGAACTCACTTTATACTTTCCATAGACTCTAAAAACACTTAAATCATATTACAAACAGAGAAGTTATGAATTTTTTCAATATAGCCTATTGATTAGGCAAACTTTAGCAATTTAGAACTAACAAAACTTCTCCAAATCAATATTTTCGCAATTATATCATCAAAACTCAACATCAAACACCAAAAAATTACTTAATACCACATTCGAAATATTTTCACAGTCCGTGGAGTCAATTTGGACAAAAACCAATAATCGATTTGTCCAGAATCCTAATGTAAATCAATTTTAACTACAAAACATCTTCAAAACAGTTATCAACTGAATTGCATTAATTCACTTCACCAAAACCCTAACCTACATCTGTGAGATTTATTCTAAATTGGCGCACATCAATCCATTACATCAATTCTCAATAATCCCTACCAATTCCTACCAAAACCCGTGAAATAAATCAAAAACTCGTGAGAATTCAAATTGAATTGTGGAAAATACCATAAATTGAGAATTTACCGAATCTCGAGCCGAATACCTCATTTTCGCCGAGGAAACTTATCTCGAACAGACCGTCTCGCGACGTTCTACTATTTTATGGAAAGAAACCGGGCGAAAATCGAACGTATGGAGCTTCACGAGCGAAAATGTCCGTGGAGAGGTTTAGAAACAAAAACTTAACAAACGTTTCAAATTAAACTTGATTTCATTTGATTTTTTCTTATATTTATATATAAACCCTCAGCTGCTTATCAACAACTTAATTTTTATTTGTTTATTATTTGAAATTCCTATTTTGACGTGCTTTGACTTCCGAGTGCTAGTTTTGCATCCGATTTCTCATCAAATTGAGTCAACCTCTCGACAAAATAGTTCAACTCCATAAAACGTCCATAACACTGATTTTGATAATGCCAAAACTCCAAAAATCTTAACTTTGTCCACGATACACCAAATATTCATGGACCAATTTTTTTCCCATACTTAGCTAAACTTGCACCAATTTGGACTCAATCTCAACCTCACCCACTGCCAACTAAATTGGCAACTTGAAGCAAAGTCTTGTGCCAACTTTGTTCTCATTTTACTCCACCACACATCTCGCCTCGAGATACGTATTGCACACCAAGATGATGATTAAGGCATATAATTTATCCAAGTTAGATTATTAGCTTATATATATTATTTGAGTCATGTATTTTTGAAATATAAAATCTACGAAAACTCGAAAAATAAATCCAGCCTCGCTTAGCCTAATATTTAGCCATATGCCGGTCCTAACCATGCTACCCACGTAGTTATCGCACATCTCGGGTCTCGCCTTGTGTATAATATTATATTATTTTACTATTTAAATAATACACACCCCAACTAGAAAACTTGACTCAATTGAAACTGTAAAAATTCGACGAGGTAGGGATAGACCAAAGTTAACATGTGATGCATTAATTAGTAGGGACTTGAATGGTTTGGAAAGCTCACCATCAATTGCACTTAATCGAGCACAATGGAAAAGTTTGATCCATGTAGCCGACCCCAATTAATTTGGGACCGAGGCTATGTTGTTGTTGTTGTTGTTGTTGTTGTTGTTGTATTTAAATAATGCACACACCTAAATATAAAAGAAATAATTAAGTTTTGCGGTCCACTATATCGAGCATGGCTGCGCCTTAAGGTCGACCGGGTCTAGGGCCTCTGATCCGGTTGAATCAGGCTGAGTCTGGTCTAATTTGGTGACGGGTCGGCTCAACATCTATATGTGGACGTCGTTCGATGCGAGCGCCACTTGCATCTCGAGATGCATCGTGCGGTTTTCATTTGGTCGGTGTGTCTAACTCGGTGCCAAAAATGGGTCAACGTAGCAACCTCCTTAAAAGGAGCTGCTAGAATGACATCACCAAAACACATCGTTCGTGCGCGCCTCGGGACGTGAGTAAATGTAAATACCGATGCATAACACGCGGGTTGAGGGCTCAAAGTGTGTTCTGGTGTGCTTTTGTGATGTCATTCTACAATTTTTCTAAAAAAATACAAGTAAAAGTTGCTTTAAAATGAACACACAAATGATATAACAACATGCATCTATAATTATGTAATTTCTAGACAAAAGTATCATTTGGTCTGTCAACTTTCACGTTTTTCTTGATTTGCTCCTCAAGCTTTCATCATTTTATTTTTGGTCTATGAACTTTCGTTTCCCTTTACATTTCATTTTTCTTTTGAGTTTAAGTGTAACCGTCACTAACAGAGTGGTTCATGAGAAGTTCACAATCGATCATCAATGTAAAAAAATTCGATTGAATAATATAAAAAATATCCATCCATGTCAAATTGAAGCTTTTGAAGCACGAGTTTGGTGAGCCATAAATCGAAATCAATGTTCTAGGATGAACCTAAATTTGTTTTTTTGTTTTTTTGTAATATTCAATTATCATTTTTTTGGTCGATGAACCGTTTGAGAACTGCTCGTGAGTCACTCTGTCAATGATTGTTGCTCTCCGAATTAACAGAAGGATATGTAGAGGGAAATGACAATTCAAGGACCATAAATGAATTGATGAAAGTTAGAAGATCAAATCAATAAAATTGTGAACCAACCAATTGGGTTATTGGTTGGCCCAATGTAAATCCCTTATCATTAAATCTTAATTAGTTATTTAATATTCATCCTCCAAGGTTTCTCTCTCTCTCTCTCTCTCTCTTCCACTCTCTTTCTGTTTAACATTGTTTGTCTCAACTTCTTTTCTCTTGTGTTAATAGCCATGTAGATCCCTTATCTTTCACTACTCATCTCATACCTCAAAATATATTAACCCATAGAAGGCGTTCTCGCAGTTTCAACCCCCATGTTATGCATCAAGATCTATGTGTACCCGCATCTCGACGTGCCCACGAACAGCTTAAAGACCCAATTATCAATCTAATGTTTAGGCCTCGTTAGGTTCGTTTTTTCCAACTTACAGTGTGATCAGAGTTAACTCCTTGAAGTTAACTCACAGTGAAAGATCATGTTTTCATATTTGGGTTGACTTTAAACTTACAGGGGAGTTGCAAATTTTTTAAATAATAAAAGATATAAATTGACATAAATACCTTTCAAACAAAAGAGATGGATATAGTTAATAAAAAGTAATTAATGATGGGTAATTGTGTCCATAAACTCTGGGAGATAACTCCTCTAAGGGGGTTAGTGAGATATCTCTCACCTTTGGGTGTGAGTTGGGAGATAACTTGGAGGGAAGTTGGGCAACCAAACAAGATTAGTTCCAACTCCCCTCCAACTTATCTTCTAGGAGTTAACTCCAACTTTAACTAAAGAAGGCCTTATTCTTTTGGTTGCCACTTCAAAGAACTCTACATATATATAGTAACCAATATGATAATGTAATTTGAGGTTTTATTACTTGTAATGATTTTGGATGAGAATAATATATGTGATTGCAACAATGACATCTACTTTTTAAGAATTTTGGCCGACATATATAGCTTTCATTCATTCATTCATTCATTCATTAATATAGGATGCCCATGGCCTGTGCATCCTCCATGTTCAATCTCAAGATGTAATTAATACAAGTAAATTAGTAATAGTAATACAACTGTTTTTTTTTCACACCACTTATATTAGTGTTAGAATGAGAACATGTCACACCGCAAAACACATTAGTTTACAAGAGTCATTCATGTGCGCTTTGGGATGCATACATACACAAATTCCGATACATAACACGCGGGTCGAAGCCGTATGGATGGCTTTTAGGAGCTAATGCATCTTGTTGCATGTCATTCTAATATTCACATCTAGTTAAAGTGGGTTTTGTTAGTGTCGTAATCATATCGACAGTTTTAGATATGACATTATGGTTATTACGATCAACGTTATCTAGTAAATTAGTCATCCAAATCTCCAACACATGATACATGTGCTCAAAATCAGATCGAAATAGTTGGAGATTGGATAAAGATATGCGATTGCAACCGGTGGCTTGAAGCGGTTGCAACAAGATTCCTGAATCAGATAGTTGAAGATTTGATTTTATCCCCAACCAATTGAAGGCTAACTAAATATTGTAAAGTAGTTGGAGATTGCGATTCAGAAGAATGATCACTACGTGTTTATCATGGAGGAATGTGGTTATTTAAAGATGGAGATTGTTTAGATCTTGCTAGTTTAGTTAAGATTGTGTAATCTATATTGGTCTATATATTTTTCAAGGTAAATTGAGTCCTGCACACCAGTTATTCAATTTATTTTGTATTGTGAACTGTTCTGTTCACTTCATTATCGAGTTGCAAAACCCCAAGGAGACTTGGGTGTTCCAGTGAGAGGGAACCTCACACGTAAAAAGAGTATTGTGTATGTAAGGTCCACAGAGTGATGTATGAGAGAGTGCTAAGAGGAGCTTAGTGAGGGAGTCACGTGAAGTAGTCCTGTAGTTCTTCATACTAGTGGAGTTTACAGCTGAGCGTGGTGTGACATCTCGAGAATTTTATAAACTTGATTAGGATGCTAATTAAGAATTTTTGAAATTAATTTGGGATTTAGGTATCCGATGTGGGACCAACGCGTTATGGACTAGAGATCATAAGTCTAAATATTATTTTTGTGTCTGGCGTGATTAATAGATTGAGGTATTTTTCAAGGTTTAATTTGGATATAAATTAAATAGAATAATTAATAAATTGGTGGGTGCCTAGTAACGCGTGGGGTCGAGGGTAACACACGTGGGATGTATATTAGTGTGCACGCTCGAGGATGGTCGTTGGCGCACGTGGTGAATTTATAGCCGCAAAAATACATAGGTGTATATATATATTTATATATATAGTTTATATATATAAATATATATAAATGAATCCTATAGTTTAATTTAAATAAAAGTATACATTGGATTTGTCTCAAGATACGCATAGCGTAAGCATCGAGGAGGTGAATGATTTGGACGATTGTGAGATATCGGTGAAGGAGACATCGAGGCCCATTGTAAGGCTATTATTGTTGTTGATTGTCGTCGTCATTGTTGTGTTGTATGTTGTTATTGATGAAGATGTTGATGTTGTTTGTTTTTGTTGGGTGGTTGTTAATGGCGGATGGGAGTTGGGCGAGGCTCGGCTCGGTCCGAGGAAGGAGACGGCTTCCTTGCCGTTCTCCTGCCCAAGAGTGTCGTGACCAATGAAAACCCAATGAGAAACAAAAAAAATTATCAACTGTTGAAGTAGAGCATGGCAGCGAGGAAAAAATAGGTGATCCCTAGAATGGATCGAACCGGGTTTGGTTCAAGGGTCAAACCCCACCTTTAAAAATAATATAGAAAAAAAGAAAAGGCTAGGAAATTGGGAAAAATTCCAAAAATTAAGAAAAAAATTCAAAAAAATTATATTTTTAGATAAATAAATAGAAATGGGAGATTTCTATGAAAAATGAAGAATTTGGAATTTTCTCGAGCATTTGGAGTTTTCCTCGTAATATGTTTTGTGATACTTGAAAATGTCTTGAAATTTGAAAAATTTTTAAGAGCTTAATCAAGGTTAATTTTCAATTATGAACCATAATTTGCAGTCAAAAAGGGGATCCGGACATCCGATGGGTTGATTTAGTGTGATTTTGGATTTTTAGGACTTGAAAATACCAAAACAACTCAAAAATTGGTTGAAAACTTTAGAAGTTTGAATATGGAACTTATTCAGATTTCTTAACGGTTTAGGTAACATCGAGGATTCTGAAAACATTCAGAACAAAGCTCGGGGAATAGGTTCAAAGTGCGTGAAAGCCAGGGAAACGTTGTGTGAGGCTTCTAACCAACTTTGAGTTGGTTTGGTGGTAAGTAAACCCTACAATGATCTCTACTATTTATGGAAATTATTTTTGCACCTGTAATTGTATCATGGTTTGCATTGCATTTTATTATTCTTGGTCATTCATACATAGAGTCAATGAGGGGAATAAGCTTATTTTGGAGTTTGGTTTGATTGAAACTAGGTTTCAGTCCTGCCTCTACGTCATCTAGTAAGACTAGCGAGTCTAAGGCCGACAAGTTATCTCTACATTTCATGATCTCTTTATACTATCTCTGTACTATTTTTGAAGGTCGATGTCTGATTATAGTTAGAAGCCAGTGACTGAGTGGATTGCATGTCATGTTGAGACATATATCTTATTGTTTATTTGGAAACGCAATTACATGTCTCCATGTAGCAGACTAACAATTGCACGAGTACATATCAATGTAGAAATTTACTTGCCTGACATCTTCGAGTTGTTTTTGATGATGTCGGATTATATGACGACAAGGGAAGAATGGGCAAAACTCGAAGATTGTTGTGATTGTTTTAAGAATTTAAAGTAAATTCTTGTTTTAAATTTTTATATATATTATTTTGGGATTCTCGAGGCGAGTGTAAGACATAAAATTTCGTTGAATGGTTATGAAAGTCTCTTAAGTTAGTTTGAAATCAATCGAGAGGTTTATTTTTCAATTTTGGTATATTTGGAATTATAAAGTCGAAATTAAGCTATCAGAGACTCTAAGTTATGTTATAAATTGAATTTGATATATATTATGAACTGCATGAAGTTGTGAGTCCTTTTAGGCATCTTTCCAATTTTGTTGTCTATTAGGTGAATTTTTTGGCAAGCCACTTTTAGAGGAGGTGACGTCAAAATTTTTATAAGTTACGGATATGATTTTTTAGTTTGCTCCAGTTGAACAAATCATGAATTGGGTTTCATTAAAATATACATTTAAGTTTTGGAGCCTTATTAAAATAATTATTATTTCAAGGTTAAAGTTAAAATAATTGATTAGGCTGACTAGATTATCAGGGGATTAAGGTAATTTAGGTCGGTTAGTCGTCTTAATGACGAGAGGGCTGAAAAACTTAGTATCAGAGCCTTGGGTTGGCTCAATTGAGGATAAACTTTTGTTGGAAACCAAAGAGTGATTGAGTTCGATTAGTTGGGAAGTGACTGTGAGCTGGGGTATTTGAAATTATTGTTTTATATTTTTGTTATATTTATGTATTATTGCTAGATATGCAATAGGAAGTTTATCTCCTTGTCCGTTCGATACTTAACTCATAAGATATGACGAGTAAGACTAGAAACGGATAATTAAAAGAGAGAATAGACTTATGAAACAAAACTGAGCATGATTGGATGTGAAATGTACTTGTGAAGTCTGAGTTCACAAAGGTGTTGTAAGTAGTTTGGTACTAATATAACTGATGAAAGTATCAGTTATGAAACCAATAGGAAATCGGTTGAAAATGATGTCAAAATGAATTAGATACGTAAGTACTGTGCATGGATTTCTCTTAGAAATCAAAAGTATCGAACTAGTACACTTATAAAAAGCTCAGGAAAATGTTTAAATAGTCTCAACAAGGAAAACAAAGACACATGGTTTTCAAAAATAGAAATTAGACAAACTGAACTTGACTGAAAAATCACAATGAGATTGTGATGAACTAGTCAAGTTGTTTAAGTCAGTTTCTATAAAAATAAAACACTTTGAAGTAAAGTATTGTCTCATTTCTAAAACAAAATAAAAAGTAAAAATGGAATAGAACCACAGTTGAAAACAATCAAACGACTTCTAAAAAGAAGTATTGAAAGTTTTGATAGGTTGTTACACAAGTTACGTATTTGTAAGCGACGTTGAGTATAATAGTTCTATGAATCGAATAAATAAATGATAAAACAAATGGAAATATACGAGTTAGAAACAATCTTTGTTAACAACAGATTAGGTGTTGTTGTGAAACAAAGATATGTGAAATCTCTAACTTAAAAATGAAAAGTGTAGTGATAAGATCAACTTGTTAGAAGTTAAGGTATTCAAGAAGCGGTCTAATAATAGCTTGGATTAGCTATTAAACATGAACATAAGTATTGTGTTTTGAGATTTTAAGTAGCCAATAATTACTTCTAATGACATTGAGTTATGACGCCTATCACTACAACTTAAAATATAACTAATGAAAATATAGATGTACTGATTGAGAATCAGTAAATGATTTGTATAGGACGTTAGTATGGGCTCCTATATTGTGAGAATCTCCATTTATAGGACTTCAAGAATTGAAACAACATCCTTTAAAAGTTTGATTATTCTTTAAGTTAATCAAGATATTAGAAATTCAAATTCTTCTATATCTTCGGTTGAACAACAACGAATAAATGAAATCATCAAAAATTGAGTTGATGATTAGTAAGATATTTAGTTATCTTATATAGTCTCTTGAAAAGTACCGAATTTTTTTTTGAGAAAAAGGAAAGTCGAGAAATCTGAGACTAATGGAAATAAATTAGGGCAATAACAAACAGTTTAACTGTTTGAGTCGCAAAATTCTTCTGTTTCGAATAAAGAATAGTTAAGGAAGACTTCAATTGATTGAATGATTATAAGAAGTCACGCCGTCCTTAGCTATATTCTCGAAAAGAGGAGATATAAATTGTCTTTCTAAGTCAAGATTGAGGAGTTGTAAGTGGCATGGTTGTTGAACGAAAGTCGTGGTAAGTTTATACAGGAACCAAGATTGTGTGATCAATGTGAGAATAGCTAAGAATGACAAAACTGAATGGAATAGACTCTGTGTAATAAAAAAATGAGACGTAGAGATGACTTGTGATTGATGGAAGTGACACGAATGGACTCCTTTAGTCAAGGCGAGACAGTGAAATAGTTGTGCATGATGAAAAGTCTAAGTAACTCCGTTTCATAATCACGATTCATTCACAACGTAGAAGCCCAGTGATCGCGACACTAAACTTTGAATAATCGAATGAATTGATGAATGTCAGAACAAAAAAGTCTATGAAGTTCAATTGGAGTCAATTGGAGGCTGAAGTATAGACAAACAAATGGTCAAGACATTCTCACATTAGTATGAAAAGGGGAATTTCAGGTCAATGAGTCATGATCAAATTAAGATATCAAACTATAAGTTTGATAAAACCTATTGTATTTTCACAAGGATCTTACTAGAAGTCAAACTTCAAATGTTGAAAGTTTTGAATCAAAATAATATGCAAGTGATATCAGTGAATATGTTGTAAATTGGTTCAAATTTAGTGCTACATCACCTGATTGTTAGTGGTGGAATTTAAAACACTAGTTATTGTAAATTGAAGTTGATGTAAGATACCTGAAATGATGGTAAAGATACGAATGAAATGAAAAGAAACGTACAACTTACAGCTCAGTTAGTCAGTATTATCCGTATTAGTTGAAAATGTTGAATAGAGGACAAGTGTATCTAACTTGGTATGTTTGAAGAATTGAATATTCTTCCATTGTTTTGAGTAGAGATGAAAAATAGATAACATATTTATAAACTTGTATTCGATACAAGTTAAAAGTTATATTATAAAAGTATAATCGTCGAATATGTTGATATTTATGTTTAAATGCGTATATCTACTCAAGTTAAGGATAACTGTCTCTATTTAGATAATGAGAGAAGTTGGCGAACCAGTAAGTGATTAAGACGTGGGATTATGAGAGATCTCAGTAATTGAAGAAATCAGGTTCTTGGTGAACTCATGAATAGAGAATGATTTGACGAAGTTAGAAAAGGCGTTAATTTTCTAACTAGTTGAGATTGATAATTGCTTTCTACTCCACAACCTAAATAATATTGTGAGTAGATATTTAGAGAATGAGTGAGAGTTGCATGATGTGTCAGGTTTCATTTTCTGATCAGATTGAAATTCAAGATCTTTTATCATGGGTTAACAGATGTAATTTGAGATCTATAGTCATGGGATGACTTGTGTAATTCCAGGTTTCTGTTGAGAAATGTTGGAATGATGATGGATCAGATAGACATGCGATTATACTTTGTAACTAGTGTCATGCTCAAGTATTATTTGCATCACTTATATTTAGACTATTGATAGTCTAAGAATTGATCGGTCGACAATTCTGATGAAAATATGATTAGTAATGAGAAAATAAACTGGGATGTGTACCAGAGTTTAGTAGCTAGGGAAAGAATTATCAATGGTTTGTAGAATTATTATCAGTTAAGAAGGAAGATTGTTGTATGAGGAGCAAGATAGGTTAGATCTTGCTAAGTATTGATGCTTAGGTGAGATTCAAGACATGAAATAAAATAAGGTTATCAGATATCCACAAAGCTGATTGTTAACTCGTTAGAAATTCACAATTGCCAGGATTGGCAAAGTAATAGAGATAACTTTTCATTAAACCAAGGACTTGAAAATGAAAAGTTAAAATGTTTATGATCTCTACCATTGAGTTGTTGTATACGACAAAAGTAATTGGGTCCACTTAACGGTTCACCTTGAAAATTATTTTTACAGGTTTGGATTAAAAGAGTTGAATATGAAGGATCATTTTTTCATATCTCTTTTGGTTCATTAACTTGTAAGTTTAAATTTCGAGGACAAAATTTTTAATTAGTTGGGATGATTGTGACATCAGAGAATTTTATAAACTTGATTAGAATGCTAATTAAGTATTTTCAGAATTAATTTGGGATTTAGGTATCGAAGTGGGACCCAGCCGTTACGGACTGAAAATCATAAGTCTAAATATTATTGTGTGTCGCGTAATTAATTGGTGTATTATACACTATTTCGACATAAAATAGGGTCAAGTTGAAGTGTATACGTGGTGTTCATGAGTTTCGGAGCGCGTTGAGAATATTTCTCAATTTTTAACGAAATGGGAGTATTTTTCGGGTTTAGTTTAGACGTAAATTAAATAGAATAACTAATAAATTAGTGAGTGCCTAGTGACATGCGGGGTCGAGGGTGACACACGTGGGATGCACAATAGTGTGCATGCCCGAGGATGGTCGTCGGCACGCGTGGCGAATTTATAGCTGCGAAAATACATAGGTATATATATTTATATATACTATAGTTTATATATGTAAATATATATAAATGAATCCTATAGTTTAATTTAAATAAAAATATACATTAGATTTGCCTCGAGATACGTATAGCTCAAACATCGAATAGGTGAATGATTTGGACGATTGTGATGTTGGAAAGGTTATCCACGCATCGAGATGCGTGCAACCACTTCTTAAAGAAAATCAAGTGGTGTATAGTATTTATAAAACCATTTGGTCTATCTCGAGATACGCATGCAAGTCGGTCGTTGATGATTATCTTGATAATATCCACAAAGATTGACCACGAGATACGAGTACGTATATCAAGGAAGATCAAAATATATAATGGAAATGAATCATTAAATTTGCCTTGAGATTCACGCGATGCAAATCTTGATGAGACCTACAGAGAGAGAGAGAGAGAGAGAGAGAGAGAGAGAGAGAGAGAGAGAGAGAGAGAGTGGTGAAGGAGACATTGAGGCCCATAGTGAGACTATTATTGTTGTTGAGTGTCGTCGTTATTATTGTATTATGGGTTGTTATTAATGAAGATGTTGATGTTGTTTGTTGGGAAGTTAGACGATGCTCAGCTAGGTCTGAGGATGGAGACAACTCCCCTGCCTAGTCTCCCCTGCCCAAGAGTGTCGTGACTAATGAAAACCCAATGAGAAAAAATTGCAACTATTGAAACAGAGCATGGCAGCGAGTAAGAAAAAGAAAATATGAAAAAATCTAAAAAAATTATATTTTTGGAAAAATAAATAGAAATGGGGGATTTCTATGAAAATGAGGAATTTGGAATGTTCTCAAGGATTTATACCAGGGTTTTCCTCGTAATACATGATACGATACCCGAAAATGTCCGAAATTTAGAAAATTATTTAAGAGCCTAGTCAAGGTTAATTTTCGATTCTGAACCATAATTTGCAGTCAAAATTGGGATTCAGACATTCAATAAGTTGATTTGGTGTGATTTCGAGTTTTTAAGACTTGAAAATATCAAAATAACTCAAAAATTGGTCAAAAACTTTAGAAATTCGAATAGGGAACTTATCCGAATTTCTCAATGATTTTAGGTAACATTGAAATGAAGCTCGGAGAATAGGTTCGAAGTATGTGAAAGCCAGGGAAACGTTGTGTAAGGCTTCGTAACCAACTTTGAGTTGGTTTGGTGGTAAGTAAACCCTATAGTGATCTCTACTATTTATGGAAATTATATTTGTACCTGTAATTGTATTATAGTTTGCATTACATTTTATTATTCTTGGTCATTCATGCATAGAGTGAGTGAGGAGGATAAGCTTGTTTCGGAGTCTGGTTTGATTGAAACTAGGTTTAAGTCCTGACTCTACGTCGTCGGGTTAGATTAGCAGAGTCTAACGTCGACAAGTTATCTCTGCATTTCATGATGTCTTAATACTATCTCTATACTATTTTTCAAAGTCGACGTCTGATTATAATAAGGAGACAACGACAGAGTGGATTGCATGTCATGTTGAGGCCTATATCTTATTGTTTATTTGGGAATGCAATTACATGTCTCAATGTATCATACTAATAATTGTAGGAGTATAGATTAATGTAAGAATTTACTTGCCTGACATCTTTGAGTTGTTTTTGATGATGTCAGATTCTATATGACGATAAGGGAAGAATGGACAAGACTCGAAGATTGTGGTGATTGTTTTAAGAATTTAAAGTAAATTCTTGTTTTAAATTGTTATATATATTATTTTGGGATTCTTAGGGGTGAGTGTAGGACATAAAATTTCGTTGAATGGTTATGAGAGTCTCCTAAGTTAGTTTGGAATCAATTGAGAGGTTTATTTTTCAATTTTTGTCTATTTGGAATTGTAAAGTCGAAATTAAGCTATCGAACACTCTAAGTTATGTTATAAATTGAATTTGATATACATTATGAACTGCAGGAAGTTTTGAGTCCTTTTAGGCCTTCCCAATTCTGCTGTCTATTATGTGAATTTTTCAGCAAGCCACTTTTAGATGAGGTGCCGCCAAATTTTTTATAAATTATGGATATGTTTTCTTAGTTTGCTCCAATTGAACAAATCATGAGTTGAGTTTCATTGAGGATATACATTTAGTTTTGGAGCCTTATTAAGGATTGAAATAATTATTATTTCGAGGTCAAAGTTAAAATAATGGATTAGGCTGACTAGATTATCAGGGGATTAACGTAATCTAGGCCGGTCAGTCGTCTTAATTACGAGGGGGCTGACAGTTAGCATTGTAGACGTAGGTCTTAGGCCGAACTACGATAATACATATGGTGTCCTGGTTTGATTTATTTTCCTGCATACTTTAACTTTTAATACTTGCATTATTTATTGTTTCCATGTTACTACCACCGTTATCTTTGGTTGTAACCGACTTTGGTTATTTAAATTGGTATTAGATCGGACACTATGACGTCTTTGTTTACAGAGATAAATGAGATCCATACTAATCAGAGTATCTTAGGGAAACCAATCAGACCAACCTGAAGGCATTTCGAATACCCCACTGCTAACCAATATGAATTACACTTACTGGAAAGCTCGCATGGAGGGGTTCATTCTATCCATCGATGTCAAAGCATGGAAGGCTATTGAGAAAGGCTACAAGCCACCTGAAGTTAATGGAGAACCAAAAAATCTAGATGACTGGATAGCTGATGAGGAGAAGCTTTTGTCAGCTAATGCCAAAGGATTGAATGCTATCTTCGGTGTTGTCAACCAAAAACACCTCAAGGTCATCTCCGCATGTATAGTGGCAAAGAAGGCTTGGCAGATTCTCAATTTTTTTTTTGAAGGTAACGAAGATGTTCTTGAATCAAAAATTATGTTGTTGGCTTCTCAGTTTGTAACGCTGAGATTGGGAAAGGAAGGAACCATTGTTGAATACACAACCAAACTCAAAGACATTGCCAACCAAGCTCAAGAAGTGGGGAAGAAATACTCCAACAAAAAATTAGTCCAAAAGGCAATCAGAAGTCTACCCTACCAAATATAATGTAAAATTTGCTGCTATTCAAGAGAATCGATGTATCAAAGATTTGAAGTCGAAGAACTCATGGGGTCTCTTACCGTCTATGATATCAATCCGAATCAACAAAAAAGTCCAGAGAATTGGCATCGAAATCAGCATTTCAGTACTTTAGTCCCGAGAAAGATGTCACTCATGAAGAAGATGATCTTGCTCTACTAACCAAAAGGTATGATAAACTGTTTCGAAAATTTCAGGGTATGAATACTAGTGATAAAGGAGATACCTCCAAGAAAGAAATCGAAACGAAGCCAGTAGATAAAAGCATGCTTACATGCAAAAAATGCAGAAGATTAGGACACTTCCAGGCAGAATGTCCATCTAGAAGAAAAGAGAAATCAATGACCAGCACATGAAGTGACTCGAGTCTAGAAAATGAAGGAGATCATGTAAATCATCACATTGACTTTACTGTCGTGCACGCAATTGCAACCGCTATCCTTCAGCCTGTAGTTACAACCAGCACCAAGGAACATAATTTTGCAAACTCAAAAGATGGTGTAAGTGATTTAGATGATTCTAATTATGATTTACATAATCACTCTAGTCATGCATAAATGAAAGGGAATTTTGTTGAAATGATCACGAAGTGGGAAGAAGTTGTTGCATGCAATCAAATACTTGAACACCTCCTTGAAGAAAAGAATAAAGAGTTGATTGAATGCAAAAGCAAGCTGGAACATGCAGAGAGCACTATCAGTAAGCTGAACAAAGGAAAATCCAAGCTTGACGATCTACTGTAGCACGAAAAAGGATATGGATATCACAGGGGTTTAGGTTTCATCAAAGGATATTCTTATAAAACATCCACTATAGAACCTGTGAATTTTGTTAAAGCACAAAATGGTTCTAATTAAGAGCAAAGAAGAAGATTTAGACCTACATGCTACTACTGTGGGATCAAAGGACACATACATCCTAGGTGCTTCAAAATGATTCGAGACCTGGTACGAAGGCATCATGAGATCACTCAAAAAACTGCTCAAGAATAAGGACAACACCAACAAAATCACCAGAAACGATGGGTTCCTAAAGATGATGTACGTCGTGTTGCACATATATCATTAAAGTCCATGTCATCCTCTTACTAGTACTTGACAGTAGTTGCTCAAAGCATATGACTGGTAATAAGGGTTTTCTTGTCAACTACCAATCTCATACAGGGGGATATGTCACTTTTGGAGATGGTGTGTAAAGCCAAGTCATTGGCAAAGGAACTCGGAGGTTTCTAGGTTGCCTATTCTAGGAGTTCTTCATGTTAAAGATCTAAAAGGAAATTTACTTAGTATTAGTCACATATGTGATCAAAGATTCTATGTAAATTTCACCAAAAATAGATGAGATTTATATTATGTAAAAGGAGAATGTATCATGACTGGAGAAAGGTCATTTAACAATAGCTACCTGTTGCAACAGCTTCGTATGTCCTATTACAACGCAACAAAGCAAATACAACCGAAATATGGCATCAACGACTAGGACATGTCCACTACAGGCACCTGAGAAAGCTGCCAAATTTAGAAGCAACACGTGGACTTGTGACGACCCTCCCCTGACCTAGGGTTGGATTGCCCAGCTCTGACAGCCGCCTAGACCCAATACCTAAATTGGGCCTGAGCAAACGATCTGGCACGCCTAAAACATAATGCAGAATATAAAACTAGTGCATATGGATAAATAGTTGCATAATTAAATAAAAATGAAATCCATATGACGTATTATGAAAGTATCATTGGGTTTTCAAATCCTTACAACACTTAAGTTATTCAAATACTACCAAGTTGTTTAAGCTAAATGAGAGTAAGGTTCATTTTACCCCGAATACCTAATTAAAATTGTAACCCAAGTTCAATAATTTCAAAATCAGATAAATATATAATATCATTAAAAGGCTCACATCGTGTAACGACCCGCTTTAATCAATCCCAATTAATTGGCAAATTACAGATTAAGATCTTAACCTCAGACCCACGTGGACATCGCGGAAAAGTCTATGGCATGCCTAATGGATGAAATATGTTATTTTTGTGTGTGAGTGTTTATTTATTATACTATTATTTAATAGTTCGCGTCGCGTTAATTGAGAATTTCGCTTGGTCGCGTTGTGCGCGTGTAGTGACGAGAGTGTACGACGTCGCAGTTTGCGCGTAACGCGGGTGTACGGGGTTTATGGGATTGAGTGGTCAAATCACTCACCCCATCATGGCACACATCACATCAAACCCATCCCTCATCATTTAACTTTGTATTTTCTTCAAAAAAAATTCCTTTAAAGAGAAGAAACGAAGAAAAGAGAGAGAGAGAGAGAGAGAGAGAGAGAGAGAAAAAGAGAGAGAGAGAGAGAAAAGAGAGAGAGAGAGAAAAAGAGAAAGAGCACCGAGAGAGTGAGAGAGAAAAAGGGAGGAGGGAGGTGCCCATGGAGGATCGCGGACGGTGGCTCCGTGCAAAGAGCGGCGCGGAGAGCCGGAAGGCGGCAACGGCTCGTGGATCAGCAGCGCGACGATGGTGGTGGTGGGTGGCGGGCGCGGCAGCGATGGCGACGTCGGCATCTCAAGCAATGACGAGCTGCGGCAGCAAGCAGCGGCGGCGCTGCTGCGCGTCATAGCGATCGGCAATGCGCGCGCGCAGTAGGACCTCAAGCGGCGGCGCGCGGGCGCTACGACAAGCACACGACATGACGCATGCGTGGCGCGCAGCGATGGCAAGCAAGCGCTCGGCAGCGATGGTGGCGAGGCGGTGGCGGCGCCGGCAGCGGCGCGGCGGTAGTGGCGCATTGCCGGAACAATCGATCCCCGGTATGATTCGAAAAACATGTCAAGAATCAAATTTGTGGAATAAGAACTTTACAAATTTTGGGGTCTCACATTATAAATTCATTTAAATGAAACTCTAAAATGATAAAAATTGTATAATTGGACACCAGGAACTTAGGCTACCATAGTCGGTGTCGGGTACGTATCTCGAGGCATGTGCGGGACGTTTCGAAGGCGTTTTGCGATTTGTTGAGGTAAGTAAACCCACGAGAAAGTCGGCTTAGAATTTACTTATTTTCATTGAAAATTATTTATTGCACATTACTTTTCGCCAATTCAGTTTTCATGTTTACTTTATTCCCGCGTGTGTCTGTGTATGGTCGAAGGGACGGTGTGACCCCTTTCCGGCTCTCTCGTTGATGATGATTCGATTGTTGCTACGGTGTTGGTCATACCTTAGACTACGCGTGAGATTTCTCTCAGCGAGTCGATGATCTTGAGAGCGAGTTGACGTGAGGCCCACCACCGTCACAGATTTCCTCTCCTTTGAGGCGTTGGGCGGAAGTCTACCTTCCAACCAACAGAGTTCCTCATTTCGACCGTGAAGAGGGGGTGTGGATTTCCTCACCTCCAGGGCCTTCTTGGTTTAATATTTAGTCCCAAGCCTCGACAGCTATACACCACACCCGCGTTCCGTATTCTTGATTATCTCGTGACTTATATTCATGCTTTACATTTCTGTTCATTTACTTTATATGCATGAATTGTAGCCGTTTTTTTGGATTTCTTGTGAATACTAACTGAAATTCTCTGGGATTTACTCATCTGGAACTTTTCATTGTTTGTTGGTGGCAAGTTGCATATCCTACGACGAGCCGGGGGAAGGCGGTGATTGGCGACTACCTCTGATTTGGAGCACCTCCACTAGCTTACTCGTAGGTGTTTGTATTTACGTATAAATACTTTTTGGGATCATTTTGGGAGACTTTTTCACCTGATACATGTATATTGACACCTATTATACACCTTGTCGCCTTAACTGATATACATGGTATCCTTTTGCTGGGTTTCCACCCCATAGGTTGTTAATTAATGCATAAATTGATTACATTAATTATATGCATATTATTAAGACTTCCGCTACTAAAATAACTTAAATAAATCAGAACAAATGAATTAATTTATAAAACTTTATAACTTACTATATTTCGCTATATTAATCTTTTAAAACAACGAAATTTACTAAGTTGGATTACAAGACGGATGGTTCGCGGGCCGTCATATACAGGCATGCAGGTGACGTAGCATGACTTGGTGACGTGTCCAGCGACGTGGCGGTGCCCAGTTTGCCTCAAAATTTGGGGCCGTCACACTTCGAAAGAGAGGGCTTTAAGCTATCGCCTCTCCCTTGTCTCGATCTAGCGCCGATGTGTATGGTCCTGAGATGTAAGTAGGGTGGCAAAAAAACGAGTACGGGTCTGGACACCCCCCTTAATAACGACTAAAAATAGTGTCCGGACCTGTAGCCGTTTTTGAAACGGACACTTTTTTTTTTCCGGACCCGTATGTTTTTAAAACATACAAGACCCGTTTTTTGTCCGGACCCATTTTTTAATAAAATAAAATAAATTTTTTCACTTAATTATAAACAAAAATAAATGATTTTTATGTTGTCATGCATTCCATAACTACAAAAAAGAAATGTTATAAATTCAAAATTCAAGTCTTACAAGTTTCCATATAAAAATAACATCATCATTAGTCAAATTATAATTCAAACATCATGAAAGTTTCAAAACACTCCTATAAATAAATAAATATTATTTAAATTAATCGCTAAACGAATTTTACCCGTTTTTTTTTTTTTTAAATTTGTCCGGACCCGGACCCTTTTTTTAAAACGGACAAGAAAACATCTTCAGACTCGTATTAATTTTGAAAAAATTATGTCCGGACCCGTTTAAAGCGGGTCCGGGAAAATGCGGACAAACGGGTCCGGGCACATTTTGCCACCCCTAGATGTAAGTAAGGTGAGCTAAAAGAGTCAACGGAGCTCAGTAATGAGGAAAACCCGCTCAATCATCAAATACGCAAGTAATACTTAATAAGCATGCACGACTAGTATGAATTTAAATTGAGTAAAGAAGCATTTAGAACAAGACGTTGCACGAATTTATAAAGCATTCACAATTCAAGTCAACAAGATTGATAAAAACATTTTCAAGTAAAAAGCCATTATCATGCATAGGGTTCACAAAGAAAGATACTATAGAAAATAGTAATAATATAAAGTCGTGGTCTCATTTAATGCATACTAGTTATTGACAAGAGTCCGGCGACCAATTCCCCTACTCTCGAGGTGACGACAACCACTAGCCGATACACATGCCTTATGTGCCATCTCATTTGTCCCATCAAACCAATAGTAGGTTCGTCCAAAGCCATCATTGATGTGTGCACCAAAATCATTTAAGGTTTCCATGAGAAGTTAGCTACCGCTCATGTCCATAATAACCGACCACAAGGGTCTATATAAGAAAGTAATCCCAACTCCATTCCCAGGAAAGGGTAATCCCGACTCCCTACCCAGAAGAGGGTAATCCTAACTCCTTACTCATGAGGGGACAATCCTAACTCATTTCCTAAGAATAGATAATTTCAAGTTTGGTGCAACACACATACATCTCATAGATAAGTAGAATCGAGTTAATAACATGATGCAACCCATTTCCCAATCAAGTTAATAACACGATGCAACCTATTTCCCAAGTCTCTAATTAAAAACTATATCCTAACATAACTAATATCAAGCCATATTTGATAATTAAGCAAGCTCCCCACTTACCTGGACTCGCCGCAGATCCTAATCTCAATCATCGGGCGCTCAGGGCTCGATGCGAACCACATCGCGAATCTAAACAATTCGAAACAATAATTATTTTGCATATATACAAACGTACAAGTACAACACACTGTCTAGACTCGCTCATAACTCGTTTAGAGTAACTTAGACCATTAAGGGCCCTTCCTCCTAATTAAGTTGTTTAAGTCATTCTCGACTTTAAAACCATTTTTTTTAAATCAAAACCAATAATTTGAGTAAAACGAGAATACGGTGAAGCAAAACAATGAATGTCCGATAAAACTTGACTCTCCAACATAAATTGAATGTGATTGACCAATCATAACCCGAAAGATATAAATCATCACGAAAGAGTCGAGTTTGACTCAAAACTCCTAGATCATAACCTTTAGTCGAAAATCCAAAAACTTAATACAATAAGTTCATTCTTGAGAAAATGAATTAAATCCCATTCATTTCTTGACTTAGCTCAAACCAAATTTGAATCGATTATCACCAATAGAGACTAAGTCCACTTTTTTAAAGAGTTTACAACTCGATACAAGTTACAATAAAATGCATATATTTGAAGGTTACAATTACCACATGAAAACCATTAATAATAAACTTCAATCATCGATAAGATAGGAAAACTCTTCTTCGGATGACGTCAAACCATAACATAAATAAATCCATTGATACGATTCATTGAAATGTGAGTTGAAAAATATAAAAACCCCTTTGAAAGCTAGATAAAAGAACATCGATAATCATTGAAAAGTCCCTTTCATGGATTGCAACCAAATAACGATTTATATCGACTCGTCGATAAACCCCAATTTGATATCAATAACTTGATTCATTCATCAAAGTAATAACTCATAAAAGTAGAGTTTGTTTATTAATCAACAACTTAAAATATGTTTAAGAGAAGGAATGAGAGGGTTAGAGTCTCACCATAACCTTTAATGGAGTATGCGACTCCAAATGCTTTCGAAGAACCCAAGCCTAGTTAAGATCTACTCACTCCTAGCATTTTAAGACAAGATCCCAATATTAGAATCCATGTTTGGTTACTTTTAAGTCAAACCCTTTGTTTGAATCTCCATTACCTTATCTTATCTTCTTTTCGCGAGTAACCGCCATCAACAATCAACACCTCATCGGGGTTGACGCCACCACTGGTGTTGCTACTGACCCACACTACTACACTGCCGTGCCGTCGTCCAGCTATCCGCGCTGGAGCTTCGGCTGCCCTCACCGCCACTGCTCGATCTGCGAACTCGACGCTGTCGACGCTGCTAGTTCAAGTTTCCCTTGTCCGCGCAGTCCTTGTGTCGTTGTCGCTCTTCTGGCCGGACTCCAGTATGCTGGAGCTGCTGTTCGCGAGCCTCTACACCACTGTGCCCTGCTATCCACTGCCACAGCTGCTATCTCGCCGGAGCTCTCATCGGCCGCCACCACCTTGTGCTCACCGAACCTCTTTTCACCTTGCGTGATCTTTCTCCTTTTCTCTTAGTCGTTTCTCTCTCTATGTATATGTGTTTTGTGTTATAGCTAGGGTTTTTGTGTTAACCTATAAATTAGGGTTTTTATATCCTTTTTATTTGGTTGAGTGAGAAATTTGGGTTAGGACCTAATTTGTTTGGGTTCCCTTTGTCCCACACACTTGTAACACTCCAAACTTGACATGCATTATGCACAAACACTAGCCTTGTCCTCACTTAGCCAATTTCAATAAATTGATGGTTTAAAGTCTTGTCGTCATATGCACAGTTAGTTTAAATTAAGTCACGTCAAGTCGCGGTATCATATAGTACATACAGTAACACGCTAATCACAAAGAAAATTATTAAATTACCCAACCGCCCTTGAGTCGGTTTAGGTAGGATTCGGGTCGTCAAAATATCCTCAATTTGAGGAACTTTCGTTCTCAAAAGTAAAAGTAAGGTACACTCGTTACTCGGTGTGTCCAAAGTATTTATTGCCACTCATTGCTTAATTGTTGCAAATCCATAGTTGTGTGTTTTCTGGGTATCTTCGTTGTACTTTCCATCGAAATCGCAACGATCACTCAAGTCGTCCAAACATCAAGTAAAGTGAAATATATAGAGATGTGATTTGGTGCCTATCTGTGTCAAAATAATTTCTACCTACCCGGCAACAAATCCATACGCCAATTGGTAGTAGGTACAAAGATAGTTATCTGTGATAGGATGAACACTAGTACACCATCTATATCACTATCTCGATTATATATAATTATGAACGACTCATTGTGTCCTTACGACTTATCTGTAGCAGCTACAAAGATATAGTTTTGTATTTCGGGTTAACTCTCATGACCTGGAGTGACTATTTTAAATCTTTTTAATTTAGTCCAGTCCATATTTGGTGTACAAGCGTCTCTCGTCACCTTCCTGGGCTTACTCTTATTTCTCATAGCTTGTTTAAAATTCTCTCTCACTGAGCATCAAGCTTTATTTTGATTTTAACATTTCACGTTTGAAAAGTAATGCTCACTTTTATTGAGAAATTTCAAGTTAATTTTCATAATTTCTCTTGATATCGTCAATATGATTAGGATTTAGGCTTCAGAGCGTGTGACTCCCTTTTGAAAGTCTTAGAGGCTACTAAGAGCTATCGTAGTGTTCACTGTCTCACTTAGATTTTGCAATCCTTCATACCACCTATTACCTACTTGTCTTTCCACAAATCGATCCTATCTTAGGATCCCCAATTTTAAGGATTTTGTTATCATTGGCTTAGGTTAGGTGGCATTACTTATATCATTCATTCCTCAACGTTACTTTCCATTTAACCATCCCTTTTTGTTGAGTTAGGTTCTACTTGACCTAATAGTCGTCAGTTCACGTGTCCAACACCAGACAATCATACCAAGAATATATTTTTAGCTAGGTATCCCCAATTTTAACGATTCACCTATCATTTAGTTCATAAGGCTTTCCTCTATTTTCTCAATCATGGTATCCTCATCGATCGATGCATTCATTCGAACAAAATTTATCAAGTATTGGTATTCCCAATTTTATAAGTCAACTCACTTCTGACTAAATAAGGACAATTTATTTGTTTTATTGGCTATCTTTGATTTGTATCACCTTAGCCTCAAATCCTGAGTCCCTACAACGTCTACAAATCTCGACTTAGCAACGCGATTTTCACACATGGCTATTTCACCAAAGATTGTCTTTGACTTGGGATCCCCAATTTTCGTAACTCGCCCATCTTTGAGTGTATTAGTCTGACATTTTGTATTCACCAAATTTTCTCATTGAGTTGTTTTCAAGGTATTCTTTATTTTCTCATTCGCTATCTCATACGTCATGTATATATGTCTCGATGTTAACTCTAAGTTTAGGGTCCTTATTTTCGATACTTCATCCAATCAATGAATGATTTAGATTTAACTTTCTTTTTAACAATCTTGATCAAAACTTGAATGTTGTGATTTAATAAATTGAGAGTCAAACCAGGATCAAAACCCTTTTCAAAGTATTGAATTTTCATCAAAACCATTTTTCAAGCTGAATTATGCTTAGTTTCATGAAAGGCATCTGAAATCTTCCTCGCGTTTTCAAGCAATTTGTAAAATCTCTTTCGAATCGATTTAGTTGATGTAATTTAAAAAGTAACTCATATCCAAAAGATAATTTGTATTCCAACCACACCATGATAACAAGGATTCAAACGATACTTTGCATTTTCATCAAATCAAAACTTTCAAATTCCGTAAAATTCTTTACGTATGGACCAAAATTACGATGTCAAACCCTTGCAATACGTATAAGTATACTCACTTTATCTTTTGAACATTAAGGAAAATAAATAGTTTCCTTCTATACTTGTTCGTGTTTCCAAAACTTTGTAAGGACAAGTAGAACTCTTCCTTGAAAACTCTCATTAAAGTGCGATAAACATCAACTCAAAATAATATAAAACCATGGTCTAACACAGTTAAAAGAATCATTTTTTTTTGAGAAAATAGATTACTTGAAACAACAAAATTCGATCCATGGTATTAACCTTCTAATCGAATTTATAGACCAATGATTCACTTCTTTAATCTTGCGTTAGAGGTTTTAAGATACACGTGTCCTCTTTATCTCAAATTAAGTTTTCAAGTTTTCAAGTTTTATTTGGGTTCCCTTTCTCCCACACACTTGTAACATTCCAAACTTGACATGCATTATGCACAAACCCTAGCCTTGTCCTCACTTAGCCAGTTTAAATAAATTAATGGTTTAAAGTTTTATCATCGCACACGCACTTAGTTTAAATTAAGTCACGCCAAGTCGCGGTATCATATAGTACATATACGACAACATGCTAATCACAAATAAAATTATTAAATTACTCAACTGCCCTTGAGTCGGGTTAGGTAAGATTCGTGTCGTCATAGGACTACCAAAGTTCAGTCTCTTCACCATCAAGGTCAGCAAACCCTACCAACTTGGTAAGCAGAAATGAGAAAGCCATAAACCAATTGATAAATGCAAGACTTTAGTTGTCCTTGAGCTCTTATATATAGACTTGGTTGGACCTACTCAGGTGACAAGTTTATCAAGGAAAAGATATATTCTGGAATGTGTATATGATTTTTCTCGTTTCATTTTGGTTCTCTTCTTGAAAGAAAAATTAGATGCTTTTAAAAGTTTCAGTGATTTGTGTTTGAAGTTGATGAATGAAAAGACTACTTCTGGAGAACATATTGTGAGGATCAAGAGCGATTACGGGAAAGAGTTTGAAAACTCTAAGTTCCAAGAATCCTGCAGGACTTTAGAAATACATCAGGAATTCTCTGCTCCAACTACACTTTAACAAAATGGGGTGGTCGAAAAGAAGAACATACATGTTCAAGAAATGGCTAGAGTCATACTCACATCCAAGAATCTTCCTACAAAACTTTGGGCAGAGGATGTGAACACAACATGTTACATTATCAACATAACATATATTCGTCCTTTCACCTACAAGACATCATATGAGCTTTGGAAAAGTAAAAACCCCAAAATTGCTTACTTTCACATATTTGGAAGCAAATGTTTTGTGCTAAATGACAGGGAGGTGCTGAAAAATCTTGACTCAAGAAGTGATGAAACTATATTCCTCGTTACTTTACAAATAGCAAGGCATACAGAGTTCTAAATCAACGTACCCAAAGAGTCATGGAATCAATCAATGTTTCCTTTGATGATACTCCATCAAAACAGAAAGCACCACAAGCGACGATAGAGATGAGATGACGAACTAATGCCAGTTGCAACCACCCCTAGTATTCCAGTTGCAACAGAGTAGAAGCTTCACCTGACGCATATGCTACACAAAACTTACACAGGAATGAGTCAGAGCTATCCACTATTACTCGAGAACCCTCAAGTAGAATTCAGAAAGATCATCCACCAGACAACATTATTAGGGAGAAAGAAGAAGGAATAATAACCAGAGATACAATAAGAATAGACTACATGAGGTTAGCTGGGTATGTCGGCTATGTCTCTAATATTGAGCCTAAAAATGTGTCTAATACATTACGGGATAAATATTGGACCATAGCAATGCAGGAGGAGTTGAACCAATTTCAGAGACTAGACGTCTGGACTTTAGTGCTAAGACCACAACATGCCAATGTGATTGGCACAAAGTGGATTTTCAAAAACAAATCTAATGCACAAGGATGAGTAGGCAGAAACAAGGCTCGTATGGCAGCTCAAGGTTACAATTAGGTAAAAGGAATAGATTTTGATGATACATTTGCACTGTTGCTAGATTAGAATCTATTCGTTTACTTCTTGATGTTGCATGTTCTCTTAGTTTTAAGCTCTATCAGATGGATGTCAAAAGTGCATTTTTGAATGGTACAATTAATGAAGTCTATATTAAACAACCCAAAGGATTCGAAGATCCCTCCTTCCCAGACCATGTCTATCAATTGAAGGAAGCACTCTATGGGTTGAAACAGGCTCTGCATGCATGCTACGACCGACTTGCCAAGTTTATGCTAAATCATGGCTATAGTTGTGGAAGTGTGGACAAGTCACTGTTTGTAAAGCAAAAATCCACATCAGTCATTATAGCACAAATATATGTTGATGATATTGTCTTTTGGGCTACTACAAAAGGATTGGTAGAAGAATTTGTCAATAATATGCAAAAGGAATTTGAAATGAGCATTGTTAGAAAGCTTTCTTATTTCCTTGGTCTATAAGTTCATCAAACCGACAAAGGTACGTTTCTATCACAACATAAGTATTTTTGCTCTTAGGTCAAACGATTTGGTTTGGAATAGGAAAAGCATGTAAGAACACCAATAGGTACCAATGAGAAGTTGACCAAAGATGAGCATGGAAAACCAGTAGATCCATCACTCTACGAAGCATGATTGAGAGTCTTCTCCACCTCACAACAATCAGACCAGATATCTCATTTAATGTGAGGTTGTGTGCACGCTACCAAGCTACACTAAAGGAATCACATATGACAGCGGTTAAGCGGATTATTCGATATGTGGCAGGATCGTCCAACTTAGGATTATGGTATTCATCTAATTCTAACATATATTTAGTTGGTTATAGTGATGCTGACTGGGCAGGCAGTGTAAATGATCAAAAGAATACCTCCAAAGGTTACTTTTTTTCTGGAACAAACATGGTGTCATGGTTCAACAAGAAACATAACTCAATCTTGCTCTCAACAGCTGAAGCATAATACATTGTAGTTGGGAGTTGTTGCACGCAATTGCTTTGGATGAAACAAATGTTAAGTGACTATAACATTCAGTTACAATAGCTTGTTGTGTTATGTGACAACCGAAGTGCAGTTGACATATCAAAAAACCCTGTTCAGCATTCAAGAACTAAGCACATCGAGTTGAGGTATCACTTCATCCGTGATCTGGTGGAAAGTAAAGTAATATCTATTGAATATGTTCACATTGAAAAATAATTGGTGATATATTTATTAAATCACTTTATTCTTATAGGTTTGAGTTTTTGAGATGGGTTATTGGGTTATGTCTTAGCACTGTGTAATTCACAGTCGTCACTCTCCCCACAATGTTTTTAATATTTTTTTTGGCAATAAAAATAAAATAAAGAGGAGGAGGAACGAATTATGAGTGTAGATTAGTAATGTTTTGATTTGAGTAATGTTGGACACTAACGATAATATTAATGTTGACAAATATTTGTTTTGATTTGCCTTGATTTGATTTTTATTTGTAATTATTAATAACCCTATTAATTAGGGGTTGGTGAGAGCTTAAAGGAGGTAGATAAGCATTAAGGTAATCTAATTGAAGCCGTTATTATTTCACTTGATTGTCTTCATCGTCTTCAACCTTAGACCATACCCTATCGATTGTATCGATTTCAACATTGTGTGATATCCTCACTTGATCATCGTCTTCAAGTTTGCTTGACCTGTTGTAATAAGCCTAGCACCATGGTTCAAACACGAAGCTCTGTATAGGGAACTACATAAAAGGCACCCATTTAAATAAAAAAAAAAGAAGAAACCAGCCAAGAAGTCGATGGAGGTACTGAATCCTACACCACTAAACATTGCTCCACCACTGTCTCCAATTCAAGAGAAATCTCAAACATCATCAAAATGTATTCTACCACTGTTGAAAAAGAAGCCTCCTTGTGTAAGCAATCCACTTTCATCATTATCAACAGAGTCAGACAACCCTTTGAACTACGAACTTCGAGCATCAACATTTCAAACAGAGAGCATGCATGTCACCCATGTATCTGATCAAGCCCCACCAGAAGAAAAAATTGGTGAAAAACATGATGAAAAGCAGATACAATCGGATGTTTCATCACCAGTTGTTATAGACAACCAAGCCAGTACCCAATAGGTGACTGGAGAAGAAAATGTTCCAAGTACCACCACTGAGCCAGCCGAAGGTGGTTCTGATGTTATCCTTAACGAGTCTATTCCTGAAGAACCTACTCTTGATCAACTCATTTCTGAGGAGCCCATGGATACTATAGAGCAAGAGGCTCCTAATTTATACATGAACACTTTTGCTCCGACCACGGCTGCTCGAGAAAGTGCAAGCCTTCCTGAAATAGAACCATCAGAGCATGAAGCCTCTAAGACTCATGATTAGCAAAATCCTCAAGATTAGGAAGCCCTTGATGATTTAGGGGTAATCCATGAGGAGCCTACTATTCCATAAGAAGATGATGATGGTGGTGATGAGACTATTCTATTGTCATCGTTAAAAAGGAAAGTGAAGAAGAAAGCTTCAAAGAAGAAGGCCAAAAAGGCCAGAGTTACAACTCCGGTTCCAATCGGTGAAGCTACAAGTCCGGTTGCAATCGAAGAAGAGACTAAGGAAGGATTTTTTACTAGTTCTGATTCTGAAGGACCAGATTTACGGAGCTGCATTCCAGATTTTGATAATGAGACAGAGTAACCCAGAGTGAAGTTGCGCAATCACAGAGGCTTGTCTCGCCGAATGCTTGATGAGGAAGCGTAAACTAGATATGAAGGCCTTAAAGGCAATAAGTGTCATGGCAAGACATATCTTTACAAGAAGGACTATGAAACCGAGAACTTGGTAACATTCTTAAAGTCTCGCTTTCTTCAAAAAATTTTATTTCCCAACTAAATATAATATGAGTCTGGTAAGGGAATTTTACGCAAATCGAAGTTGGATGTCTATGACATCTCCTCATTTTCAAAGAATATATGTTAGTGGGAGATTTGTTGAGTTCTCACCTAGAACCATCAATGAATTCCTAGAATGTCCTTTCAACAATGAAGGACATAGATTTCTTGAACCTTTTAGGAAATTAAACACCATGTCTATCTTGATCACTACCATTACACATGGTAAGGAGACCGAATGGTCACAAAAGAATATGAAAATGAGATAAATTACCTGACTACCATGTACTTCGGTCTCTATAACCACATCACAAGTAACCTACTTCCTACTAGACATGGAAACACCTTCGATAGGGAAATGATGATACTTTATCTGTATGATATAGGACAAGAGGCACCTTGTGACCTTGGTGAGATAATTTTTCAAGCTATATTGCAGAGGACCAAACCGGGGTCTACCTATGAATACTCGCTCTTTCCATGTTTACTAACTAAACTTCTCAGCTATTACAAAGTGCCAAAAGATAATCAGGATTCATGGTGTTCCATAAAGGTCAGAGGCATTTCTAACAAAATCAAGAATCCAGACTCTACACACTTCAATGACTTGCAAGTTTTGAATTAGTTAGTTACCTCCCCACCGTACTTATTACAACAGAGTGGTATTTCGGTTACAACTGATGGTACGGAAGCTGACCCATCCAGAATTTAAAAGAAGTAGAAGAAGACTCAGACTACATTTGAGGCAACTACTTCCTCTGTACCTGCTCAGTCTTTACCAATTTTCGGAACTCATTCCGACTCAAAGCTGGATGGAAGTGACTTTCTGGACCCAAGGAAAAAGCAAGAGAAGGAGTTGATGACATCAATTCGAGCCTTACCTGATAATCTATTTCAAAGGCTATTCGAGTGTCTGAAGCTTATTGCTCTTACACCCCCTTGAAGTAGTAGATGGTATAGTTCTCCCTGGTATCTTATCCTTATGTTATCACAAAGGGGGAGATGTATTTATTTCTTGAGTTTGGAGGGTTCATTTCACTTCTGTTAAAGATAATGTTTATTTTTACTTTCTTAAATATGTTGGTCTGAATATACTTCTGCTTATGTTTTTTGTGACACATGGGTTTCTATTGAAGACTATTTGGAGATGTGATAGTGTGGTGCAACCAGATGATTGAAGCGGTTGTAACCATCATGGAAGCTATTGTTACATGTTTGTATCAACAATATTTTATCTTCTTACTTTCGTATGTTTTTGAAAAGAGTACTTGATCTTGAAGATTTATGAAACTCTATATATGAAGCATAATGTTAGTTGATTCATGATTATTATTTATGCTCATAAACTCATTTTACTGATTATGACAACATAATGATAAAGGAGGAGATTGTTAGTGTCGTGATCATATCGACAATTTTAGATTTGTCACTATGGTTGTTATGATCGACTTTATCAATAAATAATTCATTCAAATCTAACACATGATACATGTGCTCAAAATCATATTCGAAACAGTTGGAGATTGGATAAAGATATGCAGTTTCAACCGATGGCTTGAAGCGGTTGCAACAGGATTCCCGAATCAGAAAGTTGAAGATTTGATTTTATCCCCAACCGATTGAAGGCTAACTAAAGATTATAAAGATCAACTTGGAGATTGCGATTCGGAAGAGTAATCACCACGTGTTTATCATGGAGGAACGTGGTTATTTAGAGATGAAGATTTTCAGATCTTGCTAGTTTAACTAAGATTGCGTAATCTACATTAGTCTATATATTTGTCAAGGTAATTGAGTCATGTACACCAGTTATTCAGTTTACTTTGTATTGTAAACCTGTAGGACTGGCAAAAGTTGTCCAGAACTGTTTGTCCGGTTTTGTCCAGACCCGCTATAAATGGGTTCGGGCAATATTTTGTAAAAAACATACGGGTCTGGACAATTTTTTGTGTCCGTTTAAAAATACGAGACCAGGTTCAGACAACAATTTAAAAAAAACGTGTACCCGTTTAGCGATTAATTTGGACTATTGAGATGTTCTTTTTTTTTTTGAAACTTTTGTGATGTGGGCATATAATTTAAAACTTAGACAATAGTGATGTGATGTTTTGCCTTGCATTCCTTGAAATTTTTTTATCTATGATGTTTATATTGGAAATTAAAAAATTGTGATGTTATGTATTTATTTTTTGGTAATTGAATGTTAGGTGACATGTAGTTGAGGTTTTTTTTTAAATAATTGATAAATAAAATATTTAATCTTATTTAAAAATAAAAATCGGACAAAACAGGAGCCGTATGTTTTACAAAAATATGGGTCTGGACAAAAAAAAAAGTGCCCGTTTTAAAAACGGGAACGGGTTCGGACACTAATTTTAATCATTATAAGGGGAGATGTCCGGTCCCGTTTATGTCCGTTCCCATTTTTTTGCCAGCCCTATAAACCTGTTCTGTTCACTTCATTATCGAGTTGTAAAACCTCGGGGACTTGGGTGTTTCAGTGAGGGGGAGCCTCACACACAAAAGGAGTCTTGTGTATTTAAGGTCCACAGAGTGATGTATGAGAGAGTGCTAAGAGGAGCTCAGTGAGGGAGTCACGCGAAGGAGTCTTGTAGTTCGTTATCTTCATACTAGTGGAGTTTACATCTGGGCGTGATCTCGCAGACATAGGTCTTGGATCGAACTGTGATAACACATCTGGTGTCCTGGTTTGATTTATTTCTTGCATATTTTAACTTTAAGTATTTGCATTGTTTAATGTTTTCTCTGTTACAACCATCGTTGTCTTCGGTTGTAATCGACTTTGGTTATTTCAGGTTTAACTTGGTTTTTTTTTCCACGTCACCTATTATTTATTCACGGGAACAGTATAATGTTAGTCAAGCCACGTTACTGAATATGCGACTTGATTCTTGAGTTTCGTAACTGATTAATTGTACAATTTTGAATGCATGTATAGTATATACATTATACAGTTCGTTCCCGTTTTTCTTGTCAAATAAAGTCCGTTTCTGATATATTAAAAAAAAGACACGTGATTTAAATGTGCAAATGAAAAACCAGAAGTGAATATATAGTACTGCTCACGCACATTAACATGAAAATATCAACATATATTATATTTTTTATGCATCATCATCATTTATTATTAACTACGTCGTACGTACATACGACAATTCTCTAGTCTAGCGGTGGCCCTTTCTTTGTTGGAATATTATGGTTATCAGTTAAATGTCTCCATGTGCAGAGTCAATAATCAATATTGTCACCTCAAGCGAGCGTCCACCATGTGCATCTCGTCAGCTTAGAATTAATTGGATATATTTCAAGTATATAGCTAGCTGGTAAGTAAGTAAGTATGATATAAATATGGCTTATTATTCCTTGAAAAATGAATAAATAAAGATATAATTAATAATAATATGGCTTCTCTAGATGAGCATCAGATCACTGTTGTTGGAGACTATGATGAAACTGCCCAACAGACCAAATTAGTAACATATCATGCTCTCCCAACTACTAGTACCACTTATTCAAGTACTCATCATCAAACAAAATGGTGGCTCTTGCTTCTCTACTGTGCTTTCATGGCCATTGGAGCCATAGGAAGCCCTTCATCTCAAAAACTCTACTACCTCCATGGCGGAAACCTAATTTGGCTCGCCACTTGGGTCCAGTCCGCCGGCTTTCCAATCCTACTCATCCCTCTCTCCTTCACATACTTAATAAACCTTTCCAAAAACAAAAGTACTGGTCCCTCGTCCAAGCCCTTCACCTTCATGGACTCTAATCTCTTCGCATGTGCAGCTGCGGCGGGTGTGGTTTTAGGCCTTAGCAGCTTCTTCTACTCCTCGAGTTTGCGCTACCTCCCGGTATCTACCTCATCGTTGCTCTTCTCGACGCAATTGGCCTTCACCGCGCTGTTTGCATTCATCATGGTGAGGCAGAGGTTCACGTTTTATTCGGTGAATTCTGTGGCGCTAATGACGATGGGAGCGGCGGCGCTGGTGCTGCAAACGAGCGGCGACCGATCGGCGAGTGTCGGAGAGGGGGAGTACTTGTTGGGGTTCTTGATGATGATGGGGTCTATGGCGATGAGTGGGCTTATGATGCCGTTGGTAGAGCTTGGTTACAGCAAGAGCACTGTGCCCGTTAATTATGCTGTTGTGATGCAGTTTCAAGTTGTACAGAGTCTCTTCGCCAATTTGTTTTGCACTATTGGAATGCTCATTAACAATGATTTTCAGGTATGCATTACTAACTTTTATAATTATTATTCCTTGATTATTTCGTTCTTATTTAATTAATATACACAATCAAGTTATGTTTTTTTTTTTTTTTTTTTTTTTTAAATAAGGCCCATGTTTAATTAATTGGGGGTCATTTATATAAGAGGCCCGCTATGGGCACCCCACCAATTCATGAAGGCACCCATATTTTTTCTCATTTTCCCATCTAAAATGTAAATGACTATTTTGCCCCTTCATATATACTCACTCAAACCCCACAAACCATTTTCAAAGCAAAACTGGGGCACCCCACCACCTTGGATCACAAGTGAAACCTAAAGCCACAATTGTGTTTGCTGAGCGTGTATCGATTCTTGCGTCTTGACATCATCCGACAGCGAGGTAACAATGTTTGACAACCATATGAAGCTTTGAAGGAACTGTTTTTTGGATAAAAAACTGTGAAATTGATGATTTGGTTTGTCAACGTAGGGTTTCTCAAATTTTCAGACGTTTTTTCACGGGCGCGATTGATTCGGCCTCGCAGGACCGAGAGTTATGCAAACGTCTCGGTCAACATCCACCGAGAAATGAATAAAAGTCCCGGTAATGGACAACCGAGAGAAATGCTACGTTCTCGGTTGGACATCACCGATAGGACATAAACTATACACTTCGACTTACTCTCGTGAAGTGGTGACCGAGACGACAATAAAAGTCTCGGTTATGGACAACCGAGAGCTATTCTACATTCTCGGTTGTACATCAACCGACATGACATAAACTATACACTAATGGTTACTCTCGTGAAGTGGTGACCGAGATAACACAATATAATTACTCTCGGCCATTCGTTGCCGAGACTGTGTAAACTATTCTGGCCTGTCTCGCCGAGAACCACGAGTTCCCAAAAATTTCCCCTAAACAAAATCTCTGGCCTGTGTGGCCGAGAACCACGACTTTCCAATAAATGAACCATTGAATGCACCGCCACACAAACATAACAACTACTCTACCAAATGCAACTTAATTAGACTACCAACGTACATTCAAACGATTGATTTCTCGACTTGAGTGTGTGAACGAAAAACTAGAACCGAGCCCTAATGTGGAGACGAAATGGAACAAAATCGAAAGCCTTCAAACTCGATATTCCGCCTACAACAGAGGAGAACGACGGAGGGGAACGAAGACAAATGAGTTTTAGGATTGCTAGCTGGTTCGTTGACGAGAAGTAGTGCTTGCTCGTTGAAGAGGACGGTGGTGGGGTGGTGGGGTGCCTCTGTTTTGAACGAGGGGTATTTTGGGGATTTCGGGCCTAAATTTTTGGTGCCCTCGGTAAATGACTTTGTGCCCTCAACAACAGGGTGCCTTCATGAATTGGTGGGGTGCCCATAGCGGCCCTCTTATATAATTAGTGTTGTTTGCTTGGCCAAAATTATGAACTTTTGGAGAACTTTCCCTAGCTAGACTGCTAGAGACTATTATAAACAAAGAAACGTGCTAGAATTAATTAAAATGGGTAAGTGACACATGAAAGTCAGATTGGGTTTTAAATATTTGAACCGTTCATACGCACATCGGGTTGTAGGCACACATGCACATATTCTAGTGCATAACACACGGGTTGAGACTAAGTGGACGACTCTTATAGGCAAATGTGTGTTGAGATATTGTGATTTCCCTTTTGTCATTATAGTATTTTTGTATTAAAAAAAAAAGGAAAATTCTTTGGTTTGTATGTTGCTTTGCGCGTCAAGACACTTGTGCATGTATCCCGATGGATTTTTATATGGACACCGACAATTACGTACGTGTCTGTGCTGAGACACTATGTCAGAACCCATAAAAAAACTCCCCTTCCTAGAAACTAAATTAAAGAAGTTGACACTTGTGCAAAGAAGTGGATATATATGTGGTGCACTGACAATGAGATAACATTATCACCACACTGACTCTCGGTTCTTAGTATAATAGCTGCATCTTATCTCCATAATTTGTGAGAAGTGCATAACATTTCGATCGAAGCATCATGAATGGCTTGTGTGGGCAGATATATCTTCCGATATGATGTATATTTGTTATCATTTTAATGTTTTTCTTTTCTTTTAAAGGGTGTGGGGTTGGACCACCGATTAACTCCCACAATATTAATTAGGGATGTCAATGCGGGGATGAGATGGGAATATGAGGATAGAAATATCATCTCCATCCTTAATTAGGAATTCATCCCCCATCGATCTCCATCTCCATCCCATGCGAAGATAGATTTTCATCCCCATTTTCGTCTAATCTCCACGGCGATGGGGAATCTTCATGAGAAGATATTTTTTCCATTTAATTTTTCACGAGAAATTCGTATCATTTTCATGTGGGGATTCTCATGAGGAAAATTTTCCATTTGAATAATCCATATGTCATACAATAAAACGATCTACTCTAAAATAAATTCATAACCAAAATTTATATCAAGTATACATATACATCCACTATAAATCATAAATTTCTACAAAAATTAGTTTTTAGAGTCTAGAAGTCAAAGACATAGATATATAAACCTAATGTATGCTAAGGTGGATATAATATATAAACCTATATATGGTATATCATATTGTGTGTGTCTATATATATATATGTGTGTGTGCCGCGCGTGTATGAAAATATTGTATATATATGCATGTATTATAAATTTAGGCTTTATTTGTCGACAACGCTAACTGATAACTAATAATCTAGCTGATAACTGATAATTTTATAGTTGGAGGCTTGCATAAAATAAAAAATTAATATATTCATAATTTAATATTAGTTAATATATTTATAATGTTTTTGAAACAAATTTTTTTGGTCTAAACCATCCGATAGTTAGACTAACTAATTCGAGTTTATTCGCCTCAAGTTGCATGTTGTATTAGCGGAGGAGATCCCAAAGTTAGGGTTTTCAATCCGCTTCTAATTGTGTCAATCATGTTGGTTCAATAAAACAAAATTAATTTATGTAGGTATACTATATATATATATAACATTGTTACTTATGCTCCTATAAAAAAAAATTGTTACTTATGCTTGCATAGATGCATATATAAGTTATACATTTATCTTTTCAGAGCATATTACTTGTACATTTATCCTTAATATTTAAGATGAATACGTTTCCCAAAAAAAAAAAAATTAATTAAGATGAATACTACAAACTTTTTTTTTCGAGGAACATGTACAAACCGACTTCTAAAAAATATGTACAAATTAACTTAAAGAAAAATAATAATAACCTAACAAATAGGTGCCTAATTTTCTGGGGCTTCATCAATTGGAAACTTGGAATACCGATTCAGGTAACCGCCACGAGAGGAAAGAAAATTTTCATCCGAGGTTTTTCTTTTTCACAAAATGCTACTATGAGTAGCATCTAAGATTCTAAGATGATTATCTAGATTATTTTTAAAATAATTTAGTTACCAAACATAACTTATTTGCTGTTAAAGTAGTTTACAATCTATATTATATATAAACTACATGATAAGCTAATTTGTGCTAACCAAACAGAGCCTTGATATAATGATTCCTCACGGGATCCCCATGGTGATCGCCAATGCAAATTTTTTATGGGGATATATCTTCCCATCCCTGTCCTCATCCCCACGTGGGAAATCCAATTTTTCCCCATCCTCACCTTATCTCTGTCTCAGTTGCGGAGATTCGTACTAATTTCCATCCCTATTGACACCCCTACAATTAATCAAATTAAGGAGGGAATTGAAAAAGGTTTCAAACACACGGATATGACAAAAAATTGTGGCTTTCGACATACAATTATGTCTTTCATATAAATTAACTTTAAATTTTTTTGAAGATATCACGATCAATCACAAAAAGTTTAATGTCTATTATTTTAAACATTTGATTTTTTAAAATAGTAAAAAACTCAATCAAATATAAATATCAACTTCCCAATAATTGCACTTTCAAGGAAATCAAGTTTTAGGAAGTATGCTCCGAGAGAAGTTGCTCCAAAAAATGTCGTTTTTAGCTTCATTACCCCACAAGTATTTATGGCATTTATTTTGTTATCGTAGATCACATTCATGAATGAGAGAGCGCATGATTTTTTTTTTTTTTTTTTTTTTTTTTAATTATTGTCCGAATCATGTGTATTGGACCTATTGGTGCATGTATGGAGAGACAAATTAGGAGAGCTCGTTGGACATCTTAATCCTACGACCCGAGATAAAATATTATATTTAGAGTTGGATGTCCACTGGTCAATCAACACTTGTTAATAAAGCATAATTTTTTTTTCGGGTCATTCTTAATTTTAAGACTTTTAAATGTGAAATTAACATTGCCTGCTATTAGCCTAATTATTACTTTGGAAGCATTTGTTTCATGTACCCTATTTCAAATAATATGGGATCGAAGCTATAGGCTATATTTTTGTTGTATTAATTGGGAAGGTGGAATGTCATTGAGCAGAAAATCACGACAGAAGCGAGAGAGTACGAGCTGGGCGAGTACGAGTACTACGGTGTCATATTAGGCAGTATCGTAATTTCGCAGGTCCTGGCATTGGGAATAGTAGGGGTAGTCCACACATCTTCGTCTCTGTTTGCAGGGATGGTCACTGCGCTTATGCTCCCTGTCACGGAGGTGTTTGCTGTCTTAGCCTATAACGAAAAGTTCACTGGTGAGAAAGGGTTGGCTTTGGCTTTATGCCTATGGGGTTTTTCATCTTACTTCATTGGAGAGTACAAGAAAACTAATTTCTTCAATTAAAATGATAATTAGTCATGATGATGTAAGTATATACTAAATTACTAATTGATGCATGAATATATATTTTTATCTTTTATAAATTCGGATTAATTGACTTGATCTTTTTTATTTTCTTTTTTTTTTTAGGCCAATTGACTTATGTTTTTGTATTGTGTTTATAGTTATCTATATAACTATACATTGTGTGGCTCTTGGTTTCTCTAAAAAAACTATATAAACTTATAAAGTGACGTTTTTTACATTATATATAGTTTCTATAAAAGACTGGGCCTTGGGCAAGACTCAATGGACGACCGAGCCCCATGGCCCCTAACTACATGAAGGCCCCTAAAATTGTGTTGTAACTTGGCGGTGCTTTGGCGGTTGTTCTTGATGTATAGGTATATTACACTTTTTTTTATTATTGAATTAACCCTTTGAAAACTCAAAGAAATTAACTTTAGGTAATAAAACTGCATTATGTTCTATAAAAACTTCGAACTAATAAATTTAATACCTTCAAAAAGCCACTTCAATACTAAACTTAGATCTCAATCCACCTACAACATCTAAACGGTAATGAACCTTTTAAACAATCCTATAGTTACTACTTTAAATTAGATATTGAATCAAATATCACAATACACATTCTAGACTATGCATGAAATATAAAGTTCCATGATTATAACCCGCAAATAATAATCTAATAAATCAATGAATTGAAGAATACGATTGGTTTAATGTATTAAGCACAAAATTATCTCATCATGACTACATCACAAAACATATCAAGTTCATGATCGGACTTTGTTTAACTTAATAAATAACTCACTCATCATCATAATAAACATCACAATAAAGTAAATAAAAGACATAGATAAATACCTCTGAATAATTACTTTGAATCTTTGAATTGTCTCCAAAAGCAATGAATAATAAATATAAAAACTAAAACAATAGACTATGGCTCCAAGAACAATGAAATATTGACTTAAGTACATATCCCAAACTAACTCAAACGTCTCGTAGTTATCTAAAATTCTCGAAATCGAACCCAACGATTCCCAACCGATTTCACTTATTACTGAAATCGCTGGTTAAATCCTTGGAAAACTGCCTCAATGCTCCACCGATTTGTTGGCCGATTTACATACAAATCTTAAATTGCTGCCAAATCGCCAGCAGTGAATTCTAGTCTATCTTTGATTCGTTGATGATTTGTTGAGTATTTCTTCACTCGATCAAATCCTTCATTTTCTTTCCATTTTTCATCCATTTCTTCGTATATTCCAATTGTTACCTGAAATAACAAAAACAACAAAAATGTAGTGTAATATAGTCTTTTACATCTAAAATTACCCTAAAATACATTCTAAAACATTGTCTAATTATTGACTTATCGAATACCCTTAAAATAAGCACTTTGCTATCCCGAGCAAAGGAATGCTCTCAATTATATTCTTTTTTCTTCCATTGTTCTGATATCATAATTAAATACTCTTATTCTTAAACATAAGTGATAATTAAATATATTACTCTCATAAAAGAATAATGATAGAATATAAAGATTTTAAAAAACGACTCATTTTATTTGACAACTCAACCTCTAGTTATGCAATACGCCTAAGAATTCAAAGTTAAATCAAGTACCATGACTAAACCACTATATATATTTTCTCAATCTCTACTGACAAGCATCAAGGTTATGGAGACTATTATAGAATCTTAAGATACAAAAATCACTAAATCAATCTCATTTGTAAACAATACTTAAAATGTTACCACAATCAAAGTCGATAGGAATTCTTTAATCACCAATAATTATCATTATCGTGTTCAATTTGTTGGAATGTTGGAATAAAAAGATATACTTCACTTAACTTAGCTATAAGCACTCGAGCTAAATCTTTTATTTGAACATTTTTCATAAACATCCTTCCATTTTTTCTATTTTTTTTTTTTTTTTCTCCTTTCTATATATTCTTTTCTATTATATTATATTTCTACAGTTCCCTACTCCATTTACTTTTGAATCCGCTATTCTTTTTATAGGAATTCTTCATCACATTTTTCTCACCACTAGATTCCCTACTCTATTTCCTTTGGAATCTGTGGGTCTCTTTATTTTTCTCATTTAAAAACTCTTGCTAGCTCTTCTCACTTTCACCATAGTCAAGGAAGTATTATTTTCAACTTAGTAAAACTTATTAGCTAATTTTCTATTTTTCCCTTCAATTGTGACATAAGCTCTTTTCATAATATATATAATACTTGATCAATAATATTAGTACAACAAGATTCTTAGAAATATGTCTTGTTTATCTTGCACTTTTGTTTCGATTTTCTACCTATTATAATGTCTAACATAAAATAGTCAATCCCCTTTAAACTCCTCCAGTGCATATATAATCTAGGTTAAGTCAAATATGGCATAACAATTTCTTTTATCATTAACTTTCTATTTTCATGGGTAATAAAAATATATCATTTCTATTTAAATCCAAATTATATTCAATTCATACTTTCCTAACTAAATAAAGTAAAATGAAGAAATATTACCCTGTATCTTTGAAAATTTTAAAATTTTCAGTCAAATTTGAACATTGAATAAATAGATTATACCTCTTAAGTCTTCCATACTTCGCTTCTTTATACTTCACTTCACCTAAATACCCTCAAACTCATTCCAAACCTTGTCCTCAAGGTTTCAAAATTAAGTCGAGTTTCCAACAAAACAAATATACCTCGAGAAGCATAAACGAATAAAATAAATAAATTATCACAAGAATAAATTTCAAAATTAGAGAAAACATGAAGAATTCATAAATTTTCAAACATCATAGTAATAGAGGATAACACATCAAACATTATATAAACCACAAGTCACCTCAATAGTAGCACAATATCACACCACATTGCACAACTCATTGTATCATATTACAAACCAAGATCTTATACATAATTACTTAAAGATAGACAAACAGAGAAGAAAGTAAATCAAAACCGCCGTCCAAAGTCACATTGTCACCACCATTATGTTATTGAGATTGGCAGCTCGTAGTAGGATCATAGAGCATGTAGTCCACTCCTGCCACCAGAGTACTTTCTGAAAAGTCTCCCTCAATGGGTATTCTCAGTTGGATAGATGGTATTGGAATTTCAGCTCCCTTGCGTTGCATTCTCCTGGCCATACGTCTTTCAAACCAATGCATATTCCTTGCAATTTCGCGTTGGTTCTGAAACATGAACTCTTGATTTCTTAAAGTTCGCATTTGGTTATGCAAGATTGACCCTATCATGAACATCCTCTTCTTGTCAACGTGCATGCCAGTGAAATCTTCAGCAGGTGGCTCTGAGCTTTGGTTCATCCTCTCATTATACGTAACAGATTCCACTTTCTAGACTCTTCTATTTTCTGTCTGTATTTTTCTTCTTTTGTGGTATCTCTTATATGTATCTCATTTCTTTTCCGCTATTTCTCTGAATCTACATAGCCTGACACTTGTTTAGTGCTCTCTATGATTTCATCGGTGATGGTCCTATTAGGCTAAATATCAAACCTAAGACATATCATAAGAACTTGGTCTTATTTGCAGAATTCCGTGATCATCATGGGAAAAGGTAATCCTTCATTTTTATTCGTGGTCATGCATTCCTAATTGAATCATATATGATCTTGCCAACATTAATGTAACATATCCCTTGAACAATGTGGTACAACAACGGTGCCTTGTAGTTCACAACCTTATAGTATTGCAAACTCGGATGTAGGCTCGCACCGATGAAATAGTTCCATACTTTGGTGGCTTTCCTAGGTTCTTTAATTTGAATGTGTTTTGGATACCCATCCTTATCTCAAATGAATCCGTCCCCTGGAATTGCTTCTAATACATTCCTAATAGTTTTATGGGGAAATCCGTGTCTGAATCTATATTTAGGTTTTGTGTATTCATTATATTCTCTCATATGAAATTCTAGTAAACCATAGTACAAGTTTATTTTTTCATGTGAATAGTCCACTAGTCTTTATCGGACCATGGCTGCCATCTTATCTTCACTTCCTTGCTCGTTTGCATAAAATTATCGGACTAAGATTGCATAACCCATCTTTATAGAAGACCTCATGTCATTATCGACATTGTAATCCCTAGTCGATAATCCCTAATTCTTCTCCCTTATTGTATTCAAAATTATAGGCACGTACTTTATTTTGTTCTTTACATACAAAAAAACACAGCAAATCGTCTCTAATTCCGTTGCTCGATTCAAAGATATATTCCTGGAAAATTAGAGATTAATAGCAACGGAATGTTTGAATTCCGTTGCTAATCCGTCTCTAATTTTCCTTTTTGTTTTATTTTCAAACATGAACATAATTCAATTGGTTCTCCAACCTATAACTTGAAATTACAACCATAGGACCTACTCCATCGCCTACACCCCCTCCAACAACTCCTTGGGGGTGCTAACATCCCCCAAAAAAGCAAAATTTGACATTCATACATCGACAACGTATATCAACAAATATTCAAATGAGAGAACAAAAATGTAAAATTTAAAAATTGAAAAAATTTATATATCCAAAAAAAATTGTATAGTATTACAAATGCTCCAAATTTCTAAGTATTCACAAAACCACCAATCCTATTGTTCAACAACCACAAAAAAAAAAAAAAAACTTACAATCCTATAAATATGCACAAAAAGAATTATCAATCGAAAAGTCTTGAGATGTTCTTCAACACCACCCGCACAGCCAAGGGAAAAGAATTATCAATCGAAAAATACACGTATGTTCTTCACATGTTACATTACATCAGTAATCAATTAATAAAATTTTATGGGAGGGGGGAATCAGTACGGATCAAGAAAAGTAAAATTAGACAAATCAAAGTTGAGGAAAAATTCAAAATTATGATGTAGAAAACAAAGCTATCGAATTTGTCATCTACAAATTATTTATACATAGCATACAAAAGAATGGGTGCACATATAAACACGACACCATTCATTCCAAAAAAGATGCTAAGTAGTCGAATAATCAATCTAGATAAACTTTAACATGGAGAATGAGTCTAATCCCAAGTGAAATCAATATTTAAGAGCATAACAGAAAATAGGAAAGCGCAACTTCATTTCAAGCTAAAGCATCCACATTTTATGGTTTTAAAAATAAAAATGAGTTTTGATACGGATCGCTTCACAAAGTGACAACTCATTTTAGGCAACGATAGAACCAAGATTAGGTAAAACAGTGAAATATTAACAACTCATCGCATGTTCATAACAAATTACAATTAACGTACGAATCAAGATTGCAATACGAAATTCTAAACATAGTCATTTTTTGCCCTAACAAAACGTGTAGCAAAGCAAGAAACATTATATTATCAAGAAAATTAGCAAAGGAACACAAACATACTTAAAAATGACATGAGAAAAACAGATCGCATCCATCTTTATAAAAAAAAAAAATGTTTGAAGATCCCACACCATTTTCTCATAATCGGGAAGGAGGCTAGTGAAAGATTTGAAGTACACAAAATTCAAAGAGAGAAACTTACGCAGACGTCCGAGATTTCACGCAATGCTTCAGCCCAACGAGAAGTAGAATCAGCCATCATACTGACATTGTAACCCATATCTCTGAAGTATTCCGCAATTGTAATGCCTACAACAATCACACACTCATTAGTTTCGATAGGAGCAACACGAAGCATTATATTATAGCTGTGAAAAATATGGCACTTACAAACAGACTGGAGTAAAGAAAACGTTTCGATACTAAGAAGAGTATTCAAGTATCAAAAATAAGGCAATGGAAATGAACCAACAAAGTAAGCATATACTAGAACTTTGGGGTTTCAGTGGAGCTTAACAACTGCTTCTCATATGATATACTAGAACTTTCGGTACCAGTGTATATGGACGCCTCCCTAGCAGCCACGGGCATGTTAGAAGTATTAGCTACAAGTGTAGTTCGCTTCATAACAGATTCCTCACGACCATCAGGCAATGTCCTTGTCAATTGAGGAAAATCCATAAGAACCTGAAAAATTAAGGGATTACAGCTTCAACCTTCAATGCATAACAGTTTATGATAAGCAACATAGACATCACATACCTCTGCCATTTCATTTCCTCTTTCTCCACAACCAACATACACCACAGTATCAGAATTAGAGTACTGCATTTACCAAAAAAAATTAAGCATAAATATCAAAGTCCAACTACACAACTTAATGTAGTAAGACAATCAAGAGAAGAAGATGAGTAGGAGCTCATAAAAATGGACAGCAGAGTGCTTTTTAGAAACTAGCAGCACCATAAAAAAATGAACCTGCATTACAACATGAAACAACAGAGTGCTTAGTTCAGCAGAGTTCTTTTTCGAACTGATCAAGTTTTCAAACTTAGTTCAACATAAAAATGGACAGCAGCACTATAAAACACGTTTCTAACTGATTCAAGTTTTCAAACTTAGGAAAATGAAAATACAATAAAATGAAAAATGTAAGAGAAAGATGTTACAACTAAAAATTTCAAAGGAAAAAAAGTATCTGATTCGCTTTGGCACTTAATTCAGCAGAGTGCTTTTTAGAAACTATAGGTGTAAAAAAATGATACTAACGGACTTCGTATTCGAAGTGAATTAAAGAAGAAAAACAAAAACAAGAATGCAAGAGAATAATATCATCTATTAAATCAAATCATAAGCATTACTATATGCTAAAAGACACTAGAAACTATTTAGCATGGCTGTTTAATCTCCTCCATGCATGATCTGGTGGGGAAGCACTATCAAAGTCCAACTACACAACTCATTAAAAAAAAATCAGTGATCACAATAAACAGATTAACAGATATTACCCAAGTTTTGCAAAGACAAATAAACCAAGATTCTATCATAGTTTAGTGAATTTAAAGCCATACACACATGTGGAAGCAATAAAACTACTCTTCCATCTATGATGAATAGATCCATCTATTGAAACAAACCCATAGTGATTTATGATGAATTGATCATTTTAGAATGTCATTTATTTAGTCCTCAGGCACAATTTGTTTAGCCTCATGGAAAATGGACTCATGGTTTTTGGAATCTTATCATACTCATGGAAGTCTCCATCCAGAAATCAAGAAAACCAATTCTACACTGAAATTAAGTACCATTTTAACAGAAGACAGAATTTTCTTTAATTGGAAGGTAGATCACAACTCACAACATGGAAACACCACCATGACACCATCAACAACTTCTACTACTACCAATACACATCTCATCTGGCTCTTTATCTCTATATTCTCTGTCTAAAGCCATACATGGCCATTAGCAAGTCAATTATTCAACAATACCTTCGAATATACATTTAACAAAACTAAGGAACATGCAATTGAACAAAGATGATAAAGGCAAGGCAAAGAACAAGCAAGGAATGCACCTTAATGACCATTTCAGTTAGAAATGAGAAATAACTACAGCCATAAAACAAGGCAGTCAAGATGGCCATCAAAAGAGATAAATATGCACAGTGCACATATCAAAAGTCAAGCTATCAAAAGTTCACGTTTCTACTTAAGTCAAACAAACAGTTTATGTAGAGTGAACAGCTTTCTACCTTTAAAATGAAAGCTTCACATTTCTCCTACTTATTTTAAGGGTCAAAGACATATATGTTTGATGCATTTCATGATGACAATGGATCTAACATAAATAAGTCTTGAGACGCATTAATTAGGGAGATTTAAATGGTTTGAAAAGCTCACCATCAATTGCGCTAAATCGAGCACAATGGAAGAGTTCGATCCATTCAATCGACCCCAATTATTAATTGGGTCTGAGGCTATGTTGTCGTTGTTCTAAAGGTCAAAGACTTCTACATTTGTAATAACATGTGTAACAGAAAAATAAAGTGAAGAATAAGGAGGAGGATTAAAAAAAATAAATGCAAATGTCATCTCACCATTTGGAGAATAAATACTAAGATGAATGGGAACACTAGAGATTTGTTTGCTACGCCCTGTCTCTCGATCAGTTTCATCAGATATCTCCTTTCTCACAGCAGCTGTATACATACCAGGAAATTAGCACATGAAAAGTAGAACAAAACAAGTGAAAACCCTTGGAAAACAAACAAAAAACACAGCCTAAAATTAAAGATCTAAATAGATTATTAGATTTCAAAAAAAAAAAAGACAAGTATGTGACTCGTATATTAACATCATATATGCATGCATAATAGATTTTAACATATATTGAATCATACCTAAACAACCGTACAAAAGAGCGAGGAAACTTCTTTGACATCGAGATATTTAGTAGTGTTGTATGAGTTATCAAGGACTTTAATGGACTGATTGAAGTGGAAATCATAAAGAATTAGACTTAAAGTGCCCCTTTAAATAGAAATCTTTCCTTGGCATGTTCTATTGGGTTTACCTGCAAGGAATATACTATTGATGTAAAATCAGCTAGGGAAACTTGCTCTAATTACACATTCCTATAAGATGGAATTAGTTAGAACAATTGCAAGACAAGAAATGGATTTGATTGGTAAACATGAGGAATTAAGGAATATTTTCATATAGTGAAAATGAAACTACTACCATGTTGGAAACTTAAACCAATTAAGTAAGTGCATAAGACATACATACAGTTAATACATTGAATATAAGTTTAAGTAGCGAGTAAGATTTAAAGAATGGAATGCCAGTTCAACTAATTCTTATTTGAATACATCTAGACTGGACATTATCATAGACTCACATTGGTAAATAATAGTAGGAGTTTGAATATTACCAGGGTGATAGGGGACCAAAACATCAGTGGAATACTTGATTGATATTTTCGTTCGATTGTGAACTTGGCAGGTTAGTTAGGCATGGAAATTAAAATCAATTAAGAGACTTTTCAGAATCTAATGAACAAATAAAATGCTCAAAGAAAGATTACCTTGTCATCAGGTGAAAAAATCACAACATGCAATCTCTTGAGCAGTTGGGAATGGTCATAATAGGTTGAGTTCTCATTGACATTATGAGAAACTTGAATAAGATCAAGAAGTCTGGAGAAGCCATCTTTGGGAATACTAGAAGAATCTGAATACTTAATCCCCTCGGTATCAAGCGCAAAATCTTTACTTTGAGAAGAAATAAACAACAATGTATTATCTATAATATGGGGAAGAAACACACATGACACAAACCTTTGATGAATTGGCGTGCTTCCTCTTTGCTGGAAGGTTTTTCTCTGATTTTCCCTTCATAAACGACCACCTAAAAACAAATAATTAAGCAGAAAGTTATAAATTCAACTAAGTTACAAAAGGTTACATCTGATTCAAGCATGATGATTCAAACAAGAAAATGGAGAGGAAGGAGAATTCGACAAGTTCTACTGCATGGAAAGAAGTAACGCTTCCAAGTATTACCATACTTACTTGGAATGAAGATAATTCATCCTGCAACATGCCATATTTTCCCTGCAACATTGCGAGGCTCTCTATCATTACAGACTTTTCTTGTTCAAGATGTTCAAGGCTTGCTTGTATGAATCGCTATCTCGCTGAAGTTTGCTATTGTATTGTTGTAAACCGTGTTGTAATCTTGCGAATTTTTATATGAAGCATGTCCCTCCTCAAATATGTAAAGCAATTTTGAAAATAACTTCATTTACCCTATAAGTCAAAGAAAAACAAAAACTGAACCTCTAATTTTAAACAAAACTTTGCAAACTAATTGTGTAGATCTACTTACCAACTTGTACACCACCCCTAGCTTGATCATCTCCTTAAAAATTCTCCAAAATCTCTCTACCTCTAATATATAAATATGTATGTCATACTTACATGCGCCTGCGCTTGTCCATAAAACTTTCCGGGCGATCCGAATAAGCGCAAGTTCATATTTCCAAGTTCCAATTGCAAAATTTCACAAGCCATGTTGAGAGCACAGTTGCTAACTAGCAAGGCAGCATAAGCAATGGTAGAAATAAAATTGTCGAAAAAGAACATACAGAACTAACATTATGCGTCCACTCAAAACATACCTAAATGCAATGTCTTCTACAAACATTCAGTAAGTACCTACAAGAAAATTGTTTAACAGCAAAAATGGGAGGGAAGAAAATTGAACAAATTGAAACAAAAACTGAAAAACACAAAACCAAACACGAAAGATCGAAGCTTTCAAGACCAAACAAAACTCTACCAAAACCCCATTACCGAAAACACAAAAACAAACCCTAGACACCACAAAACCCCAAGAAACTCACATGCAATCTTCGAGAAACCAAACAATAAAAAAAAATCTGAAATCGAAACCCTAGAAACCAAAAACAGAACTCACATCGAGAATCCCCAGCAAGTCGTCGACCGAGCTGGGGGTCGCCGAGGCGCGTCCGGCTTCGTTGAGCTCGAGCTCCAGTTCCTGGTCCGTCATTTCTCCGAATCTCCGCAGACCCTTCAAAACCCTATCGATCACGAACTCGATTTTAGACTCCACGCCTCATCAAAAAAACCCTAGAACGAACCCTAGAAACCAAGACGGAATCGGAGGGGACTAAATCTAGGGTTTGGTACGCGAAATCGATTCAGACGAACAACATGGCTATTGGTGAGAGTGAGAGTAGAGAGGTGCGAGAGAGAGAGAGCAGAGAGCGGCAGAGAGAGAGAGAGTGCGGTGACGGTGAGAAAGAGAGCAGAGAGCGGCGACGGTGAGAGAGAGAGAGGAGAGTTAAACCACTCTCGAGACATAATGAACGGTTGAAAAAAAAAGAAATTATTTTTCTATTTTTACTAATATCGCTCTTCATCCTAGCGAGAGCCTTAACATTTATTAAATTATGTGTCGAAAAAGGAATCCTTGGATTCTCATTAACTTCTTCCTTTCTCTTCGACTCATCACTAAAATTCAAAGGTGAAGAAGGTTCTCATCAACTTTGGATTTGATTTGGGTTTTTTACTAAAGCTCCATTTCCCTTCTCCTCTCTTGAACTTCTACCTTTACCACTTCTGACCATTTTTCTAAATCAAAAGTCACAAGTCCGAATAACAATTTAAACCTGTGGATCCTAAAAATAATGTTTCTCAAAAATAATTTGGTATTGATATGGAGGCAGTACATTCGTACCTCAAGATACGCATTATGTAGTATTCAAGTCCAGATAGGACACTATTTATGCTGCATCAGCCCTAAATGAGGCAAATAATCCGTGCCTCGAGATATGAACTACGTAATGTACAATTATGTCTTATCCTATTTGGAGTACAACTCATAGTCCAGTATGGATATGAATTATCCCATAAAATATGGTCGAGATAACAACAATCTAACCGGATTGGATACTAGAGATACATGCTTATCTTGAGGCTAAGTAACATAGATAAAAGGGAAACCAACTCAGAGATTGAGGTGCGTACGAAATTCCTGAAAAATACCCTTCTGATTTTTTACTAACTTGAGCGTCGGAGAATTTTCCCCGGAGGCCCCCACTTCGGGATTTGTTTTGCAGACTATGACAAAGATTGGTTCGATTGCAAGGTCGCGGGGATTCGCGTATCTGGTATCGAGGTTCAAAGTGTTGTTTCCACAACATTTTTGAGTCTAGAGGAAAGGCCTATTCCGTGGCAGTCACTACTCGGAACACTCATAACAACGAGGTGCGAGATCTGTCTCATCGTCGATCGGGACATGCCAAAGAAGATTGACAATCACACAACACATCTCCTCCACGAAGTTCACGGTCTAGGGAAGAAGCCTATAATGCCCCTGAAATGGAAGAGGATGATCTCAGGGAGGAGTTAGAGAGGCGAAGAATCAAAAAGGGTAAAGATAAGGTCCGAGACCAAGCGGGGGGAAAGAAGAATTGGTCAGATTAAGGAGACAAGTCAGCAGGTTACAAGAACAAGTAGAAGTTTTGAGTGGAGCAGATCGCAATCTACCTCAAGAGCAAATTTTCTGTTGGATCTTCTAGATCTGGTCATAATATACATGATCGTGGCGAAAAGATAGAGAAACAGGTGGAGGGACGAGCGTTGGAAAGACTTAGCCCTTTGTCTTCAGACTAATACGGATTTAGTAATATATAAGGCCGACCCGCCTCCGTTTTTCAAGACATTCTTGACGAACCATTACCAAAAGGATTTAAGATGCCGACTATTGATAAATATAACGAGGTTGGAGATCCTACAAAGCACATTCTGAATTTTGATGATGTGTTGCTTTTACATGGAGTCTTTGATGCAGTAAAGTGCAAAGCTTTTCCTCAAAACCTGAAGGCCCAACACAAAATTGGTATAGAACACTTATTCATGCTTCTGTTTGTTCGTTTGACCAATTAAGTGAGATGTTTGTCAACTAGTTCATAGGAGGCAAAACTCATGCTAGGAGTTCTGCTTCTTTGATGAGCATCAGGCAAATGTACGGTGAAACACTTAGAGACTTCTTAAAAAGATTCACAAAGGAGGCTCTAAAAGTACCTAACTTAGACAAATTATTGCCGTGGTGGCCCTTACTAATGGGATGACCAATGAACATCTAAAGGTTTCTTTAACTAAGAACTCGCCTACCACAATGGCCGAGCTATAAAGGAAGGCAGGAAAATATATGGTGGTTGAAGAAATCATACAACCAGAGAAAAATAAGGGAGATGACAAGAAGAAAGGTGGAATGGACAACATGAATTGAGATTCCAATAAGAAACCTAGGTTCACATCGAACCCTGGAAGTGAACCAAATAGTGTTAATAGGTTTTCGGCTTTTACCCCCTGAGCCAATCAAGGGGACAAATCTTATTGGAGGTGGAGGCCGAATCCTTCATAAGATGGCAGAAACCAATGAAAGCTAGTGCAGCAGTCCGAGATAAAACTCTGTATTATAGATTTCATAAAGATCACGGTCACGATACTAAAAATCGTAAGCATCTTAAGGAAGAAATAGAGTTCTTGATCCGCAAAGGCCACCTTAACCAGTTTGTGAAAAACAATGATGGTGGTAAGCGCGACGATCATAGAGGAGCAAGGAATGATGATCGTCGAAAAAATGAAAACAAAGGAGGAAGACAAACACAACCTAGAGGAGTGATTAATGTCATATCGGGGGGAGCAACAACCTCAGGAATATCTTCATCATCTAGAAAAACATATGCAAGAGAATCTCTTATGGTTGAGATACCGCCCAAGAAGGCACAGTTGGAATGCAACATCAGTTTTACTGATGACGATCTGGAAGGAGTTAAGTTCCCCCATGACGACCCTTTAATCATTGAGATCATGGTAGGAAACTTTAATGTCAAACGTGCATTAGTTGATACTGAAAGTTCTATTGATGTTCTATACCATAAAGCTTTCACTAATATGGGATTTGGTGATAGTCAACTTCCTCCATTTTCAGCACCTTTATATGGTTTCAATGGGGCTGAAGTTAAGGTTGAAGGCTCAATATTACTTCCAGTTACCATTGGGGAAGCAACAAGGAAGGTAACCAATATGGTGCATTTTTTGGTTGTTAATGCACCCTCAGCTTACAATATAATATTTGGAAGGACGACACTTAATAAGTTTAAGATAGTTACTTCAACATATCATTTGAAGATGAAGTTCCCAACTCCCAATGGTGTGGGAGAAGAAAAAGGAGATCAAAACCTACTGAAGAATTAATCCCTATTGTCATCGACAAGGATGATTTAGAGAAGTTGACCTATGTAGGTTCTGGGTTGAACCTAAAGGTCAGAGATGAAGTGGAGAGATTTCTACAAGAAACAAAGATGTTTTTGCATGGACACCAAGTGATATGACTGGTATTGATGTAGAAGTAATTGCTCATCATTTGAATGTTGATCCTACTAGAAAACCAGTAAGGCAAAAGAAAAGAGCATTTGCTCAAGAGAGACAAAAAGCGATTGCTGAAGAAGTTGAGAAGCTATTAAACGCCCAGATCATAGAAGAGATCTTATATCCAGAATGGTTAGCGAATCCAGTAATGGTGAAGAAGTCTAATGGGAAATGACGAATGTGTATTGACTTCACAGACTTGAATGATGCTTGTCCCAAAGATTTATTTTGATTGCCTAGAATTGACATACTTATTGATGCAACCATGGGTCATAATCTTCTAAGCTTCATGGGTACATTTAGTGGTTACAACCAGATTCAGATGTTGGAATCAGATAAACCAAAGGTATCATTCATTACAGAGCACAGTTTTTATTGCTATAGAATGATGCCCTTTAAATTGAAGAATGCTGGTGCAACCTATCAAAGGTTGGTTAATAAGATGTTCAAACAACTGATTTGAAGGAACATGGAAGTATATATTGATGACATGCTCGTGAAGAGCCTAAAGCAAGAAGATCATGTTGAAGACTTACGCCAGGTCTTTAATATTCTTAAAAAGTATAACATGAAGTTAAATCCCCACAAATGTGCCTTTGGGGTTGCTTCAGGAAAGTGTTTTTAGGATTGATGGTGTCTAAGAGAGGCATTGAAGCTAGCCATGATAAGGTTGAGGCAATAGTCAATATGAAGGCTCCGAAGAATGTTAAGGAAGTGCAAAGACTCATTGGAAGAGTAGCAGCTTTAGGGAGATTCATATCGAGGTCAGCTGATAGATGTGTTCCATTTTTTAACACTTTAAAGAATCCCGAAAGTTTCGAATGGAATTCAACATGTCAAAATTCTTTTCAAGTTTACCTCCACTGGCCAAGTCCACAACAGTGGAGGTGTTATTTCTTTACCTAGCTGTTTCAGTAGTAGCACTAAGTGCTGTTCTTGTAAAGGAAGAAGTTGGTACACATCAACTAATTTATTGTATCAGCAAGGTGTTGCGAGGAGTTGAGACAAGATACAAACAAGCAGAGAAGTTTGTTTTGGCATTGGTAATGGCATCAAGAAAATTGCGCCCTTATTTTCAGTCACATCCAATTGTAGTCTTGACGGACCAGCCGCTGAGAAGGATATTACATAGTCCAGAGTTTAATGGAAGAATGATAAATTGGGCAGTAGAATTTGGTGAATTTGATATCACCTATAAGCCAAGGGTTGTTATTAAAGGACAAGCTCTGGCAGATTTCATCGTTGAATGTATTCTTCTTGATAAAGAAGAAAATTCAAGCAAGATAGAAGGTGATGAGAAAGAGTACTAGACGTTGTACATTAATGGATTATGAAATAATATGGGAAGTGGCGCGGGTGTGATCCTTATCAGCCCTGATGGGTTTGAAGTCAAGTATGCTGTAAAGTTAGATTTTCCAACCACGAATAATGAGGCAAAATATGAAGTCGTATTGGCTGCATTGGGGTTAGCTAGAGCTCTTTGTGTTAAACACTTAAATCTTAATAGCGATTCCCAATTAGTAATCATGTAGTTACAGGGAGTGTACGAAGTCAAAGACTCAAAGTTGAAACAATATTATGATCTTGTGAGGGTGGCCATGAAGTACTTTACCGATTGTCAGGTACACCATGTTGTTAGGGAAAATAATACAAAGGCAGACGATTTATCAAAGTCGACTCTCCGTGAAGGAAAAAATATGATGTTGTATACTTTGAAACACTTCTCGAGCCTAGTATCAAAGCTCAGGAAGTTGTTATCGTGGATGGTGAACTTTTATTGGATGTCTCTAATAAAGGCTTACTTAGAACAAGGGTTATTGCCTGATGATCCAAAAGAAGCACGACAATTGATACTGAGAGCCGCGTGATATACAATCCTTGAACGAATTTTGTACAAACGGTCATACACTTTGCCGCTGTTGAGATGCTTATCACCAATAGAAGCAGATTATGCACTTCGAGAAGTCCACGAACGAATATGTGGACAACACTTGGGTAGACAAGCACTGGCCCATAAAATACTTCACCAAGGATTTTATTGGCCAACCATGTAAAAAGACTCGATAAAGTTTGCTAGGAAATGCAATCTATGTCAAATGTATGCACCGTTACACCACCAGCCGATAGAGCACATAACGCATGTTACATTACCTTTGCCATTTGCAATGTGGGGAATGTGTATTTTGGGGCCTTTTCCACCAGCATCTGGTAAGAGAAAATTTGTTGTGGTAGCCATTGACTATTTCAGAAAGTGGGTGGAAGTGGAAGCATTAGCAACTATTACAAAGCAAAAGATTCAGAAATTCTTTCGGGAGTCAATCATTTGTAGGTATGGCATTCCTTGAGTCCTGGTGACAGATAATGGAAAACAATTTGATAATGTCAAGTTTCATGACTATTGCAAAGAGTTGTAGATTGAGCAAAGGTTTACTTTGGTTGCCCATCCACAAGCTAATGGGCAAATTGAAGTGACAAACATAATAATTCTGGCCGGTTTGAAGAAAAGGTTGGATGGTGCCAAAGGATTTTGAGCAGATGAGTTGCATAGTGTCTTATGGGCATATAGGACAACTAGCAAGACAACAACTGGAGAAACTCCATTCCAGCTTGCCTATGGAGCAGAAGCTGTTATACCTGTAGAAATCGGGATGCCGTACTTTAGAGTCCAGAATTTTAATGAGCAAGCAAACCAACAAAGCCTGAGGCATAACTTGGGATCTTTAGACGAAACATGAAACCAAGCTGCTGTAAGGGTGGTTGTATTCAACAACATGGTTGCTAGGTACTACAATGCAAAGGTTAAAGGTCGAAGTTTCAAACAAGGAGATAATGTATTGAGAAAGATTGAAGTGTCTGACCCCTTATCAAAAAAGAAGTTGTCACCTAACTAGGAAGGAACTTATAAGGTCGCGAAAGTAACTAGTTCCGGATCTTATAGGCTTGAGACTTTGGAAGGACAGGAGGTTCCAAGGTCGTGGAGTATCATAAATTTGCGCAAGTATTATCAATAGGCTAGTAAAAAATTATGTTCATTTTATTTCACAAATAGTGTAAGAGTTTTACTATTTGGTTCAGACCTTTATTTTAGTGCTTGATATAAAATGCCCGTAGGCAAGTTTTATATTTTTGAGTAATAAGCAGTGATAGAGTTTCACTCATATTTTCAAAAAAAATGCATGGTGGCAAGGCACTACTCATCTTTTGCCAAAAAATGAGTAGTGGAACAAGTTTACTCATTTTCTCTAAAAAAATGAGTAGTGGTGTGTCACCACTCATATTTTCCAAAAAATGTCTGGTGGCAAGGCACTACTCATCTTTTTCCAAAAAAATGAGTAGTGGAACAAGTTTACTCATTTTCTCTAAAAAAATGAGTAGTGGTGTGTCACCACTCATATTTTCCAAAAAATACCTGGTGGCAAGGCACTACTCGTCTTTTGCAAAAAAATGATTAGTGGAACAAGTTTACTCATTTTTTCTAAAAAAATGAGTAGTGGTGTGTCACCACTCATATTTTCCAAAAAATGCATGGTGGCAAGACACTACTCATTTTTTGTCAAAAAATGAGTAGTGGAACAAGTTTACTCATTTTCTCTACAAAAATGAGTAGTGGTGTGTCACCGCTCATATTTTCCAAAAAAAATGAGTAGTGGTGTACCACCACTCATATTTTCAAAAAAATGAGCAATGGTGTTTCACCACTCATATTTTCAAAAAAAATGAGTAGTGGTGTATCACCACTCATATTTTCAAAAAAATGAGCAATGGTGTACCATCACCACTCATATTTCTCAAAAAAAATGAGTAGTGGTATGTCACCACTCATATATTTCAAAAAAATGAGCAATGGTGTACAACCACTCATATTTTCACAAAAAATGAGTAGTGGTGTGTCACCACTCATATTTTCCAAAAAATGCTCATTGGCAAGGCACTACTCATCTTTTGTAAAAAATGAGTAGTGGAACAAGTTTACTTATTTTCTTTAAAAAATGAGTAATGGCATGTCACCACTCATATTTTCCAAAAAAATGAGTAGTGGTGTGTCACCACTCGTATTTAAAAAAAAAAAGTAGTGGTGTGTCACCACTCATATTTTTCAAAAAAAGTGAGCAGTGTGTACCACCACTCATATTTTCAAAAAAAATCAAAAATGAATAGTGGTGTGTCACCACTCATATTTTCCAAAAAAAAAATGAGTAGTGGTGTCTCACCACTCATATTTTTTTTAAAAAGAGTAGTGGTGTACCACCCCTCATATTTTCAAAACAAAATGAGTAGTGGTGTGTCACCACTCATATTTTCCAAAAAAATGAGTAGTGGTGTGTCAACACTCATATTTTCAAAAAAAAAAAAAAGAGTAGTGGTGTGTCACCACTCATATTTTCAAAAAAAATGAGTAGTGGTGTGTCACCACTCATATTTTCCAAAAAAATGAGTAGTGGTTTGTCACTACTCATATTTTTCAAAAAATAAGTAGTGGTGTGTCACCATTCATATTTTTCAAAAAATGCCTGTTGGCAAGGCACTACTCATCTTTTGTCAAAAAAGGAGTAGTGGAACAAGTTTATTCATTTTCTCTAAAAACATGAGTAGTGGTGCGTCACCACTCATATTTTTTTTTTAAAAAGAGTAGTGGTGTACCACCACTCATAATTTCAAAAAAATGCATGTTGGCAAGGCACACTCATATTTTGTCAAAAAATGAGTAGTGGAACAAGTTTACTTATTTTTCTAAAGGAAATTAAAAGAAGTATTGGTGTACCACCACTCATATCATGAGAAGAATATTTGAACTGAAATAGTGGATATATATATTTCAATAAATCCAGTTTCGGCTACATACAAAAGGAAGGCCCAGAGAGGCTAACATAATAAGTAGTTAATACAACCATGTGATGGGTGCAATACATAAAACAAGCCTTAAAAGGCTTAGTCATCAGGAGCCTTAAAAGGCTTAGTCATCAGGATTTGCCGCATTTGGTGTTGAATCCATAAGGTTAGGATCTGCAGCTTGCTCATCAGTGATTGGATACCATTGCCTCATGTGTGTGAAACTTTTGTTCCATCCATCCTCATAAATGTAATCACCATTGCCGATCATGTAGTCTTTGAGTTCTTGACGATATTTCGGAGTAGTCTTATGAGAAGACTTATATGCCTCAATGCCTTTACGTATTTTCTCTTCCTAGGACGTTCTCAGCATCTCATTCTCAGACTTCAAATGGAAGTTTTCAACTGACACTTGTTCAACAAGAGCTTTATTCTCATTCATGGAAGTTTGGAGGCATTCGTTCACTCGACAAAGCTCCTTGTTTCGGTGCGAAGTTTCGCTCAAGTTTAACACAATCTGTTAAAAGAGGAACAACAAATGGAGGTTAAGTTATGTGTATATATGAATGAAGACTATTTTCTTAACAAAAAGAAAATAAATGGTCTACCTGTGCTGCAGCCCTTGCAGAGTGACCATCAAGAGCATCCGTAGTTAGTAAAGAAGCTTCAGCCCGATCACGGGGAGTGCATCCATTCCAGCAGAAGTCAATGGCAATAGCTCTATCACCAATGATGCTGTCTTTAGTCCTTAATCCCCAAGAGGGAACAAAAGCATGATCATGTTGTCTGATAACTGGCTGAGGGGTAGTAGGGGCTGAAGGAGTTATAACTTCAACTTCAACATCTTGGGCAGAAGATTGACCAACATTCTTGGTCCTGTTCAGCTGACTGTTGATTAGCTTCTTCCTTCTTTTGGCATCCAACAGTTTTTTGACCTCCTGAGCTTAAAAAAAAGAGGAAGAAGAAGATATTTTAGGTAAAGCGAGCATATGCAGTAAAAACCAAAAAAACATATAAGGAGAAGATGAGTACCCTTCCCCTCAATGAAGCTAAACCAGAGGTATACTAATATTTGCTCTCCCAATAGATCAATAAACACCGTTTGAGCATGCTCCTCAGCACAAAGTGCTTTCTTAATTTTTCTCTCCTTTTGCTAAGGAGATAATGCTTAAGGGAGACATCTTTTGCAGTGCCCCTATTACGGGGGAAAATAGTGTCCCATGAGCCATTAAGCCATTCAATATAGAAAAACTTATGTTTGCAACCATGGTTTGACTAGGGAAACGAAAGAGTGTCCACAATGAATGGGACGGACTTTCGGTGAAAAAAGTTTATCTACCACGGATGTTGTGCTTCACTATTCCTTACATAAAAAATGTGTTTGAACACATTTATTGAGGGATGAAACCCTAGTTGTTTACAACGTACAAGGAAGCACATGATGATGCGCCAAGAGTTGGGAGCTATTTGGACGGGGCTAACTTCATAGTTAAAAATAAGCTCTGAAATAAATGGGTCAGGAGGAAACCTTAGTCCCGCATCTAATGCACTTTCAAAAACACAGAGTTTTGGCTCTATATTATAGGGTCGTCCGGAAGGATAGGGAGCTTCGCAAATATATTCTGAATTAGAAATACAAAACGTAAAGGCAAGTTTATTAATAGGTTCTTGTTCAAGAAAAGATGACACAAGCTTGTAGGCTTCTAACTCTGAATAATTAATGATGTGTTGAGCATCATTAATAGAATCATTTAAAGATTGATTACGACAATCGCGTAATTGAAGAGATCTACGAGAAAGAGATACCTCAAAGGTAGTAGAATTACCTTATTCAAGATTCATCTTCAGTAAAACTTCAAGTTTGATAAGTGGAGGCCTCGGCGAACACCTTAACCCCACAAACAACTAGATAACAACCGGAAAACAGGGTGAAAAAATCTTGAGAGCAAAAAAAATTTCAGCACTTCAAAGTGTAGAAAAGGTGAAGAAGCTTGGACCCCACTTTTTTGTGGGAGAAAATGAGAATGAGATGATCTCCTTTTATAGGAGAAAGAGAGGGGGGTTTCAGAGGTCATTTTAAAATTCGAATTTTAAACTTACAAAATTTGAATTTTGAAATTCAGAGCCACTCAATGGTCATTTCATAGCCATCCCATGGTCATTTCATAGCCATGTCATAGCCACTAAATGGTCATTTCATAGCTACTTTATGGTCATTATATGGTCATTCGATGTTTAACAACCTTTTATGAGAATAAGGGAAGTTTTGGAGTTTTGGAGGTAGTAAAGTTAATCATGAAGTACAAAGTACAGTCATTTCATGGTCATTCCATGACTAAGCTGGAATATAAAATATAAAGTATAGTCATTTCATGGTCATTCCATGATCATTTGTAGATATCATTAAAATCTTAACAATTTTATACTCCTTTATAAATAAATTTATAAAGGAGTAGGGGGCTAGTGATATGAAGACATTACATTCGTACCTCGAGATACGCATTATGCGATAATCAAGTCTTGATAGGACACTATTTATGCTGCATCAGCCCTAAATGAGGCAAATAATCCATGCCTCGAGATACGAACTACATAATGTACAATTATGTCTTATCCTGTTTGGAGTACAACTCATAGTCCAGTATGGATATGGATTATCCCATAAAACCTGGTCGAGATAACAACAATCTAACCAGATTTGATACCGGAGATACATGCTTATCTTGAGGCTAAGTAACATAGATAAAAAAGGAAACCGGCTCAGAGATTGAGGTATGTACGAAATTCCTGAAAAATACCCTTCTGAGTTTTTACTGACTTGAGCGTTGGAGAATTTTCCCCGGAGGCCCCCACCCGGGATTTGTTTTGTAGACTACACCAAAGATTGGTTCGATCGCAAAGTCGCAGGGATTCGCGTCTCTGGTATCGAGGTTCAAAGTGTTGTTTCCACAACATGTATAATTCAAAACTTTATTTCAAAGGAGAAACTCATTAGGAGAGCTAGCTTAAAATTCATTGGAAACGTAAATAAAATTGACATTGAAGTTTTAACTCAATTATAAACTTAAAATCGGTTAAATAATGCAAAAAATTATGATTAATTATAGTCTTTTTGAAAACAAAACAAACTTAATCAAACCCCAACATCATTTTAAACTCAATTCTCAAACTGTGACGACCCTAGTTCCCCACTAACTGGGCCCCGTCTGGTTTAAGCCTACATGGACCCCGAGTCAACCCTCACAAGGTCTGCGCAAGCCTAGTAAGCCTTCCTTTCTATTATTATAAAGTATTTGGTGATTTAAATTTGAGTTATTAGGTTTTATAAGTTTTAACGAATTTACAACGGAAGTAAAATTAAATAATCTTAACAACTCAAGATAGTAAGGTGGAGCATCCTAATAGTGTGGAACCCTGCAATGTATAGATAACATGCATATCAAGTGAAAAATGTATATACCAAAGCAATATACATGTATCGGTATTACTCACAATCCCCAAAATGTCCCAAGTGTCTAAAAATGCATGGTATATAAGTAATACAAAAGTAATAACCTACAAAAGATGAAGTAACAAGATGCTTGGTACTCAAAAGTAATCGCCAATCTTCTCCTTCTCGTGCCTCCTACTCGACGAATCTGTGTGACACATAACTAGGGACGCACAATAGTTCCCTGTATTTTCTTATTATTTGTAGTACGTAGTGGTAAATAGGATATCGTCTCCACATGGATTTTTCAAATCCCTTAAGAATTAAGGCTACCCAAAAGTTTTACTGGATTTAACTTGCTTTAATTTAACTAATCTAATTAAACCGAAATTAAACACTATCAATCTAAAAACCAAATAAACAATTAATTAAATAATTAAATTATGAACAATTTAAATTCAATAAACTATTCTAACGCAATTTAAACAAATAATAAAATAAATCAATAAATCAATATAAATGAAATATATAAACAAATGAAACGACCTTTCCCAGACCAAGGGTCAGTCAGTCGACCGCCACTTAGATCCAATACCTAAACCAGGCCCAAATAACGGTCTGGCACGCCTAACCAACTTGTGGAATAACATGTAGACAATATGAGAAAAGAATGCGAGAATATGAATTTCAATAGATACCATATGTCGTTATAAACCAAACCATCGGGTATTTCAAATTCATCTAAGCAAATCAAAACCATATAAAATCTCCATAACACATACTTATAAATGTATCCAACTAACTAAAAAAAATTAACTACCTAACGAGACTTACCTAGGTTGCAACCCTTATCAATAGTTTTCAAAAACAAATAGTAGGTATATCATGTGATGCTCACGCTACAAGGAGACTTCATGCAATGGCCTTCCCCTTGCCACAATCTATTGCACTCGTAGATGGACCTGTAGTGTAAGTAGGGTGAGCTAAAGAACCAACAAAGCCTAATAAGAGAAGAACTACGCTCAAATATTAAACATGCAAGTAATACTTATAAAGCAAAACAAATCTAGCATGCACTTAAAATCAAGATAACATTAAAATTGGTAGCATGGCATCAATTTCCACAAAGAGTAAGCATTTCATATCCCATAAAGCAACTTAAGTAGTGATAGAGAATTCCATGAGTTGTAAAACATAGGAAAATCATCTTTTGCATGCAAAGGGGTTACAAGATATATATATATAATGTAATAGATATAAATGCAAGTCCATTGTCTCATTTGTCATTACCTCCCCTTATCGACCAATCATCGTAATATAATAAATATGAGTGGGCGACTTTATTCCGTCGTGTGTCAACGGCTCCTCAAGAGGCCGGGGTGACTTGGTTCCATCGTGCATCCACGACTCCCCAAGAGGACCTTACGAAATGCGTGACTTAGTTCCACTACATTACTACGGCTCCCTAAGAGGCCCTTAAGTATGTAAGGTGATTTGGTTCCACCATATGACTATGGCTTCCCAAAAAAGGCTTTACATGAAGTCAACCAAGGTAGGAAATAACCTCATCCCAAGTCATTTTGTTAAAATCATGATTCTAAATATACTAGTAGCATGTCATATTTAATAAATGAGTGGAGCTCCCTCTTACCTCGACTCACCGAGTTGGACTTTCTCGGTCGACCTCTCACGCACGGGGCTCGATGTGTACCTTTTGCGAATCTAGACAATTTAAACGATAATCGTATTATTCAACGATTCAAAATTCAAAGTTAATTATTTATTCAATTACTTCGGGGTGGGCCCACTAGTGTGGTCCCCGCGGGTCCCGTCGCCCATGAGAGGGTCGAGTGTGGGGGCCCGCCCCAACCCATTTGAAAACATATTATTTTTATGTTTATTTATAATATATATTATTTATTGTATTGTATTCTATTATTGTTATTGTTATTTTATTATTTTTATTTATTTTATTTTATTATTTTTTGTGATGACCCGTCAACACATGTTGACCGGTCAACGTCCAGGGGTGTTTGGCCCCTGGTCTAATGTATAGGGGCCAAACATGCGTCCCTGCCCAACACACGGGCCGGGCAGCATCGTCCCTGGGCGTCTGACATCCCAAAGAGGCAGTGTCGGGGACGTCCCTACTGGCGGTGGTGTCGCCGTCCACTTCCAGCGACATTGCGATGGCGCCGCCCTTAGATGGGGTTTTCTATTCTTCTTGTACAAACCACCATGTGGAACCATTAAAAACTTCAAAAAGAGAGCATGACGAAGAAGATGAGGGTTAGGGTTACCTTCTAGATGGTGTCTATTTGAGTTAGCAAATCCAACTGATACCAATTTTCCCATTCTCTCAAACGTGTTGATTTTGAACAAAATGGGCTAGAGTTTACAATTTGATTTTTATATTAGGACTAATTTAGTGTAGGGTTTAGGATATTACTAAATTGCCCCTAGGGCGGATCTATTAGGTTTAAGGTCGTCACAACATCCCCAATTTTAAAGAATTCTCGTCATCGAAAGTAAAATAAATTCGTACCTTATAGTTCGAAAAGGAATGGAAAGTTCTCCATCATATATTCCTCCTGCTCCCAAGTCAACTCATGTTCTCCATGGAATTGCCACTACATTTGCCCTAACGGGATTTCTTTCTTCCAAAGTTTATGCACTTTCCTATCCATGATCTTAATCGGCTGCTCGTCATAAGACACGTCCTCCCTCAAATCAATTTGCCCCAATAAATCATCGGTGAATGTTTGTTATGTGCCTTCCTTAGCATAAAAACATGGAAGACATTATGAACTCCTGCTAGCTGTGGTGGTAACTCGAGGCGAAAAGCTACTGAGCCTATTTGTATCTTAATCTCGAATGGCTCGATGAACCTGTGAGATAACTTCCCCTTTAATCTGAATCAGTAATGCCCTTTCATTGGTGACACTTTCAACAGCACGAACTCCCTTTCTTTGATCACAACTTCTGGATGGTCTTTGTCAGCATACTACTTCGGTTGACTTTGGGAGGTCTTCAATCGCTCCCTAATCAATTTTATCCTCTTGGTTTGGTCATGCACAAGTTTTGGATCGATCAACAAAACATCTCCGACCTCGGTTCAACAAACTGGAAATCTACGCGGTCTCCCATAAAGTGCCTCGAACAGTGCCATGCCAATACTCATGTAACGACCCATTTTCCTGAATGAATCGCCACGGGGGACCAATGCGGGTCCACAACCTGGCCTACCAGTTCCAGCTGCATCCCACAAGCTATCTCATCCATCATTTAATCGTTATTAACCTCAATAAACAACAATTTACTATTTAAATTGTTACTGAACTCAAGTCATCTGTTAAGATCATTTTAAACCATAATAAATCACACCGCAAACCTTTTATCATGACAATCAAAATATTAAACATTATAGTCATGCATTTAACTCTGATACTTAGTGTGGAAAACCCATATATAATAAAAATATCAAAAGAATAGAGTCCTAGTATCTCACAATCCCAAATCCAAAAAATAAAAACAAAGTATCTATAATACAAATGTACAAGCCTGGCTCAATATCTCTGAATCACATGTATTCCGGTAACTTTCTCTTGCCACGACTCGTACAAGGATCTTCACTCAAGCCATCACAAAAGGTAGATGACGAGTCCAAAGTGAGTATTACCAAGGAAATTAAGTGAGCAATACTGAAAGTAAATACTGAAATTTAAACAAAATTATTAAATTAACATGCGAAAGTAAATACAGGCAACTGTGATCATCGCATGGATAAGTAATAGTGCAAGCTCAAAGTGTGTTCTTAGAGCCTAGGGTCAGACTAGCGCCATACTTCGGACTCTCCACAGACTACTGCCGGCAAGTCCTACTCAAGCAAGGCCAATATCTGGATTGCTAGGTGGTCGGCGTAGAACCAACGAAGCACCCACACGTGTCCCAAGCGCTCGGGTCGAACTATTCACCGAGATCCCTAGCACATGTACTATGGCCTAGTGGACATGCACACAGGAATGGCACGGAGGGAGAGCCTCAACATCCGTCCATTTAGACCAAAACCAAGAATAGAGTATTGAAAGATAGAATATGAATTCAAAAGCAAAAATAAAGTACCGCTCAAGAAATTTCAGTTGGGATAGTACACACCTCAAACCGCACTCCGTGTCCTGGTAAATAACCCCCGGTCCGGCTCCACAAATCCCCAATATCCAAATTACCGCCCGAAATAACCTATTTCCATTTATAATTGATTTTCAGTCAATCGGATGTATTTTATGTTACTTAGCAAAACTAGTCTAAAATCTGCAATATCTAGTGCGCTAGGTCTGGGTATTAGGCGCTAAATTTCTAGGCAGCTAAACGTTCTTCTTCAGGAAGAACATTAGTGCGCTATATTTTTACCTAGAGCGCTAATAGTCATCTAGCGCGTTAGATGACCTCATTACCACGCTAATCGGGTTTTGGACAACAATTTGGCTGAAAATTTTGGTTTCCAAACATCACTACCAATAACAACCACTACAACAACATATACCACTTAACTTCATAGCACTTAAAACCCATCAAAACAACTACTTGACAACCACTTAACAATCCGTTTTGGATTCAAACAAACACATCAAAAATTTATACCAAAAGATAAAGAAAGTTGAGGTGATTGTGAATATCACTTTGCTTTGATGAATCAACCACTTCAAGCTCCTCAAATGATCAATTTAAAACTCCAAAACCCTTGTTTCTTCTTCTCTATTTTCGGATTTTTTGATAATGAGAGAGAAAATGTGGTGGAAACTAAAGTCAAATTGACTTTTATACCATTTATATGATCTCTCCTCACTTGTGCATCAAAATGCAATCCAATGAGCACCATTTGCTCCATTTTTCAACCTATAATGACTCCAAATGTAACACCAATGGCACACTTGCTCTTGTCTTTAATCCAAAAAGTCGTCTTTCGGGTGTTCTGACGCCTGGTTTCATATCCCAAAACGAGACATACGCGCACTACCATGTCCCTAACCATCAAATAGGCGTTACATATTAATTATGTAACCTATTTTATTCATTTCATGTGTGTATTATTTGCTTGACCTAGTATATAATCTTTTAGACTATTCGGTATCCGCGTCGACATACATATCGAGGCGAATACTTAACACACAACCTTGCAAGTTAAATGTAATATAATCACACACATTACGATGCCGTTTAATCTATTTCAACGTAAACATCTTAAATTGGACAAATCAACACACAAAATAACTATTTAGCTAGCTCCAGGCGTGCACTAGCCTAGCTGCGGGTCCCACGAGTGTCTGTCAGCCACGTCTGCAACCACGTCATTAATAACGACGAATTAAACTTAAGCCGTTAAAGTTCTTTCCAACTAGGTGAAATTTCATCCCGAAACTTAAATTAAACTTAAACACTTACCAACAAATAAGTGGGGATACCGTCGTCGCATAATAGACTAAAGCTCCCAGGTGAGTCCCTCGGTCCCGTGATGCTGCCATCGGACCAAAACCTTCGGGATCTCCTTATTCCTTAAAATTTGAGTCCTCCTATCCATGATTTCTACAGGCTGTTCCTCATATGACACGTCAGGTCGCACCTCAATCTAACGTATATCAACCATAGGCTTTGGTCCCGACCTAGCCAACCTCAACATGAAAATGTGAAACACTTGATGTACCCATGCTAACTACGGTGGCAACTCCAGACGGTATGCCACTCTGCCGACGCGTTCCTCAACTCTGAACGGTCCAATGAACCTTGGCGTCAACTTCCCCTTAATGCCAAACCTCTGATGACCTTTCAAGGGTGAAACCTTCAAATATACCAAGTTCCCTACCTCGTAACTCAGACCCTCACGGTACTTGTCCGCATATTTCTTCTGCATATCCTGCGCCATCTGAAGCCTCTGCCTGATCTATCTCACCTTTTCAGTATGGTCAACAACAACCTTAGGTCATGTAGCCGCTGTATCCTCCGGTGTCGCCCAACATGCTGGTGACCTGCAAGCAGGGCCTACCATAAAGTGCGTCAAACGATGATATCCCGATACTCGCTTGATAGCTGTTGTTGTAGGCAAACTCACACAAAGGTAAGTAATCTTCTCGCGATCCACCAAACTGTAATATACACGCCTTGAGCATATTTTTGAGAATCTGAATCAAACGCTCTAACTGCCCGTTAGTTTGAGGATGGTACACAGTGCTAAACTGTAAACGAGTGCCAAACTGCTCCTGCATACTCTCCCATAACCTTGAAGTAAATCTCGGATCTCTGTCAGAAACAATAGAGACCGGTACACCGTGCAATCTGACAATCTCTCTCTCGACGATAGTACTCAGCTGTGTAACTGAATATCTCATGGCGATCGGTATAAAATGTGCCGACTTCGTCAATCTGTCGATAACTACCCAAACTGCATCATGTATCTTCGTAGTATGAGGTAGGTCACTGACGAAGTCCATGGTCATGTGTTCCCAATTCCACTGAGGAATGGGCAGCGGTTGTAGCAACCCAGCTAGTCCCCTGTGCTTAGTCTTCACCTGGTGACAAATATGACAACTCCGGACGTATCCACCAATGTCAGCTTTCATATGTGGCCACCAAAACAATCTCTGCAGATTGTGATACATTTTGGTCCGACCAGGATGAACTGTATATCGCGACCTGTGTCCGTCCTCGAGAATGCTGTCCTTGAGCTCCAATACCAGAGGTATCCACAAATGACCCTTGTGTCTCAAGCACCTATATGCCCTTAGATCACTCAGTGCACCTCGGATCCTAAGCTAGGCCACTAATTCGTATCGACCGTCAGCTCTCTGCAACTCAGCAACATGCTCAAGAGACACCGTCGAAACTCGCATATGACAACAAATCTGTAACTCAACAATAGCCTCTATCACACACAACACCGACGATGCCTCACGACTAACCCGTGCTCATGTGTCATATACCGCAATACTGTCTGGCACTTGATGCCGCTCCTGCTCAGCGCATCAGCTACGACATTTGCCTTACCTAGATGATACTCAATTGCAAAGTCATAGTCCTTCAATAACTCGAGTCATCGTCGCTGTGGCATATTCAACTCCCTATGAGGGAACAGGTACCTCAAATTCTGGTGGTCTGTGAACAATACGAATCTCTCACCATACAAGTAGTGCCTCTAGGCGTTCAATGCAAACACGACCGCTGCAAGCTCCAAGTCGTGCACTGGATAGTTTACCTCGTGAGGTCTCAATCATTGAGATAAATAGGCAACTGGGTATCCATCTTGCATCAATACGCAACTCAACCCAGTGCCTAATGCATTGGTATAAACTGAAAAACCTCTACCTACTACAGGTAATTCCAAAACTGGTGCCGAAGTCAACTTCCTCTTCAGCTCCCAAAAAACATCCTCACACTCCTATGACCATTCAAATCTAACATCCTTCTTGGTCACCCTCGTCATCGGCGCTGCAATCATTGAGAAATCCTGCACGAGGCGCCTGTAATATCCTGCCAAACCTAGGAAACTCCGGATGTCAGATATAGACTTGGGTGTCTTCCGGTCAATAATCGCCCGAATCTTGTCACCATCAACTGATATGCCCTGATCACTGCTGACATGTCCCAAGAACTTCACCTCATTCAACCAGAATGCACACTTGCTGAACTTGGCATAAAGTATGTGCTCTCTCAGCGTCGCCAAAACATTCATAAGATGCCTCTCGTGCTCCACACAAGTCTTACTGTAAATTAAGATGTCATCGATGAAGACTATGACATATCGATCCAAAAATGGCCTCAAAACCCTATGCATCAAGTCCTGAAGATCGCTCGTGCGTTAGTCAGTCCAAACGGCATGACTGCAAACTCGAATAGTCCGTACTGTGTACTAAAAGCAGTATTCTCCATATCCTCCTCTCGAATCCTCAAATGATGGTATCCTGATCATAAGTCGATCTTCGAGAAGAACTTGGCCCCAACCAATTTATCGAATAATTCGTCAATCCTCAGAAGTGGGTAACAATTTCGAATCGTCACTTGATTCACTTTTCGGTAGTCCACACATATTCGTATCGAACCATCTTTCTTCTTTACAAACATAACTGGAGCTCCCCAAGGTGACATGCTAGGGTGAATGAAACCCTTCTGCAATAAGTCCTCTAACTGGGTCCTCAACTCCTCGTGCTCCGATGTAGACATCCTATATGGTCTGCTGTAGATTTGATGAGTCCCCGGAATCAGCTCAATGATAAAATTAACAGCTCTAGGTGGTGGAAATCCTGACAAATCACCAGGGAACACGTCTAGAAACTTGCAAACAATAGGGACATCTTCAACCTAAACAACTGTCCTAAGCTCTGGCTAAACCATAGCGGCATACGCCTTCATCTTATGTGACGTAGCTAGTCTGCCTCAAGTGATAGGTAATACAGCTGCAACTTCGGCAAATGTAAACGTTGGAATCCCCTCGATGTCAAACGTTACTGTTTTGCTGAAACAGTCGATCTGTGCGTGATAGGATGATAACCAATCCATACCGAACATCGCTTCGAACTCCATATACTCTAACACTCTCAAATCAACTAGTAGCTGATGTCCTTCAATCTCCACAACACAATTTCGACATATCCGGTTAGGGTAAATCTTATCCCAATCTGCCATAATGAGAACAAGATGTGTATCTAAGGTCTGTGCAGGTAACCCTAACTCTCCTACTATGCGGCCAAAAATAAAAGACAATGTACTACCATAATCCATCATAATGTACATGGGAATACCATAAACAGATAACGTACCATCAACAAGTTGTTCGGTCACCTCTCTGTCTGCCTGTGCAACCCCAAAAGCTGCAGTCTGAGCTCTATCTATGGCTTGCTCAGTCATGGTGGTAGTGATGCTGGTCTGGTACAATCTGCCGTAATATGTCCAACCTGATCGTATCGGTAACATGTATGATTTCTGATCTGCCAGAACTCCTCTGACTATATGCCTAACCCTGGCCTCGACTCTAGCCTCTCTGACCTCTATCCTGCCTATACTGTTGCGTAGGCTGATCAACTAGTGCAGAAGCCGTAGAATATGCTGCCTGGCGATCATCACGTCTATCCCAATCATCACGATGATCTTTATCACCTTAGCAACCCTGATCAGACTGCCAATCACCTCGGCGAGGTCTCTAGCCCTGTCTTTATCGGTCCTAGTATTATCTCATCTGTATCTTCGGTATCTGATTAGACTCATAACTTGAAGTTGGCTGACTCTGTAGCGCAGTCTGGATCGTTAATCGACTGACCCTCTAAACCAGATATGTCTCATGTGCGAGGGACCTGTCGTAAGTCTCTGCCAGTGTACGAGCTCCACTGGATACAACCGTGCTCACAATCCTCTCATCCAAACCTCTGACAAAATAATATATCTGTAACTGATTGATACTTGCTATATTCATGGAGGATGACAATTGATATTGGTACCTCTACATGTACACCGTAACAGACATATCACCCTGAACCAAAGACAAAAACTCATCTCTCAATTAGACCCTGACCTCCATAGGTATATACTCATCCATAAATAGCACTCGGAACTCTGCCCAAGTAGTCACATCAGGATGAGTCGCAATGTAGGTAGTCCACCAAACCGCTGCATCAGCTCTAAAGAAAAACTCGATAGTCTCGGCCGATCAATCTCCTCAACCCGAAGCAAATCATGTAGCCCCTCATGAGGTAACAACCACCTCCCGGTTATCTCTGGGTCCCTAACTTCATAAAAGGATCCAGGTGAGAACTTAATGAAGTCCTTCATCTTCTTGGCCTCAACTGTCATCAGGCTCCCGAAGTAGTCGCACTGTTGGTTGCTCGAGTCGCAGTGTAAGAACCACTATAGTATTCGCTGGTACTGCTATCGGCGCAGCCTTCTCGGCTAATGTCTCAGATACTGCTTCCTGCACCTGAGTCTCAGCAGTAGGAGCTACAACTGCCTGAGTAGTAGTCATTGGTGCAGCCAAAACAATAGTAGGAGTTGTTGTAGTCTCCCGGGCATCCCAAGCTCTCATCATGTCTATTAGTAACGCGAATCTATCATCCATAGTCTGCGCCAATGAGTCTAACGTCAAAGTCGGCCTAGTTGGATCACTGGTATCTCCGACCTCAGGCTGAGTAGTATCTAAAAGTTGTCCATCCATCGGTATCTTCATCGAAGAACGTGCGTCCAATCAGCCTCAGTGTATATACGTGTATCATATGTAATATACAACAAAAAATATAAGACGTATATCTCTGATTTCTACCCATCTCACTTCACTTCCCAACTAGGACTCTAGGCAATTCCTTTGGGTTTCCACATCTAAAGTTTATTCATCAGGTTTATCATCAAATTATACCAGAAATGTAGTCGTATCAGAGTTAACTTCATTTCCTCGAGGTTCACAAACCTTGCTCTGATACCAAAATGTAACGACCCATTTTCCTGAATGAACCACCACGGGGCCAATGCAGGCCCACAACCTAGCCTACCAACGCCGGTTGTGTCCCACATGCTATCTCATCCATAATTTAATCAATATTAATCTCAATAAACAACAATTTACTATTTAAATTGTTACCGAGCTCAAGTCATCTGTTAAGATCATTTTAAACCATAATAAATCAAAGCGAAAGCCTTTTATCATGAGAATCAAAATATTAAACATTATAGTCATGCATTTAACTCTGATAACTAGTGTGGAAAACCCATATATAATCAGAATATCAAAATATAGAGTCCTGAAGTATCTCACAATCCCAAATCCCCAAAATAAAAACAAAGTATATATAATACAAACGTACAAGCCTAGCTTAATATCTCTGAATCATAGGTATTTTAGAAAATTGCCCTTGCCACGACTCGTACTAAGATATGCACTCAAGCCATCACAAAAAGGCAGACGACGAGTCCAGAGTGAGTATTCCCAAGGAAATGAAGTGAGCAATACTGAAAGTAAGTTCTGAAACTTAATCAAAACTATTAAATAAATATGCGGAAGTAAATACATGCAACTGTGATCATCGCATGGATAAGTAATAGTTCAAGCTCAAAGTGTGTTCCTAGAGCCTAGGGTCAGACTAGCGCCATACTTCAGACTCTCCAAAGACTACTGCCGACAAGTCCTACTCAAGAAAGGCCAATTTCTGGATCCGCTAAGTGGTCGGCGTAGAACCAACGAAGCATCCACACGTGTCCCGACGCGACTCTCGGGTCGAACTATTCACTGAGATCCCTAGCATACGTACTATGGCCTAGTAGACATGCACACAAGAATGGAACGGACGGAGAGCCTCAACATCCGTCCATTTAAACCAAAAACAAGAATAGAGTATTGAAAGATAGTATATGAATTCAAAAGCAAAAATAAAGTGCTGTTCAAGAAATCTCAGTTGTGATACTACATCAAATCGCACTCCGTGTCCTGGTAAATAACCCCCGGTCCGGCTCCACCAAATCCCCAATATCCAAATTACAGCCCGAAATAACCTATTTCCATTTATAATTGATTTTTAGTCAATTGGATGTATTTTATGTTACTTAGCAAAAATAGTCTACAATCTGCAATATCTAGCGCGCTAGATTTCTAAGCAGATAAACGTTCTTCGTCAGGAAGAACATTAACGCGCTATATTTTTACCTATCGCTCTAATCGTCATCTAGCACGCTAGATTACCTCATTAGCGCGCTAATCAGGTTCTGGAAAGCAGTTTGGCTGAGAATTTTGGTTTCCAAACATCACCACCACCAACAACCACCATTGCATCTTATACCACTTAACTTCATAACACTTAAAACTCACCAAAACAACTACTTAACAACCACTTAACAATCCATTTTGGATTCACACAAACACCTCAAAAACTTATACCAAAAGATAAAGAAAGTTGAGGTGATTGTGATTGCTTTGATGAATCAACCACTTCAAGCTCCTCAAATGATCAATTTGAAACTCCAAAACCCTTGTTTCTTCTTTTCTATTTTCGGATTTGTTAATAAGGAGAGAGAAAAGGTGGTGGAAACTAAAGTCAAATTGACCTTTATACCATTTATATGATCTATCATCACTTGTGCATCACAATGCAATCCAATGAGCACCATTTGCTCCATTTTCAACCTCTAATGAATCCAAATGTAACTCCAATGGCACACTTGCCCTTGTCTTTAACCCAAAAAGTCATCTTTCGGGTGTTCCGAAGCCAGGTTTCACATCGCGAAATGCGACATACGCGTACTACTATGTCCTTAACCATTGAATAGGCATTACATATTAATTATTTAACCCATTTTTTTCATTTCATGTGTGTTATTTTCCTCGACCTAGTATTTAGTCTTTTAGACTACCCGGTACCGGCGTCGGCATGCATATCGAGGCGAATACTTAACACGCAGCCTCGCACGTCAAATGTAATATAATCACACACATTACGATATCGTTCAATATATTTCAACGTAAACATCGCAAATTGGACACATCACACAAAATAACTATTTACCTAACTCCGAGCACGTACTATCCTAGCTGCGGATCCCACGAGCGTCTGAGCTATTCGCCATGTCTGCAACCTCGTCATTAATAATTGCAAATTAAATTCAGGCTGTTATAGTTCTTTCCAACTAGGTGAGATTTCATCCCAAAATTTAAATTAAACTTAAACATTTACCAGCAAATAAGTAGGGATACCGTCGTCGCATAGTAGACTCAAGCTCCTAGGTGAGTCCCTCGGTCTCGTGATGCTGCCATCGGACTAAAACCTTCGAGATCTCCTTATTCCTCAAAATCTGAGTCTTCCTATCCATGATTTCTAATGACTGTTCCTCATATGACACATCTGGTCGCACCTCAATCCGACATATCAACCATAGGCCTTGGTCCCGACCTAGCTAACCTTAACATGGAAATGTGAAACACTGCATGTACCCCTGCTAACTACAGTGACAACTCCAGACGGTATGCCACTCTGCCGACGCGTTTCTCAACTCTAAACGGTCCAATGATCATTGGTGCCAGCTTCCCCTTAATGTCAAACCTCTAATGACATTTCCAAGGTGAAACCTTCAAATATACCAAGTCCCTTACCTCGTAACTCAGACCCTCAAGGTACTTATCCGTATATTTCTTCTGCCTATCTTGCGCCGCCTGAAGCATTTGCCTGATATGTCTCACCTTTTCGTATGATCAACAACAACCTCAGGTCCTATAGCCGCTATATCCTCCGGTGCCACCCAACATGCTGGTGACCTACAGGGCCTACTATAAAGTGTCTTAAATGGTGGCATCCCGATACTCGCTTGATAGCTGTTGTTGTAGGCAAACTCACATAAAGATAAGTAATCCTCCCACGATCCACCAAACTGTAATATACACGCCTTGAGCATATCTTCAAGAATCTGAATCAAATGCTCTGACTGCCCGTTAGTTTGAGGATGGTACGCAGTGCTAAACTGTAAACGAGTGTCAAACTGCACCTGCATACTGTCCCATAACCTCAAAGTAAGTCTCAGATCTCTGTCAGAAACAATGGAGACCGGTACACTATGCAATCTGATAATCTCACTATCGAAGATAGTACTCAGTTGTGTAACTGAATATCTCATGGCGATTGGTATAAAATGTGTCGACTTCTTCAATTCATCGATAACTACCCAAATTGCGTCGCGTATCTTCGTAGTCTACGGTAGGCAGCTAACGAAGTCCATGGTCACGTGTTCCCACTTCCACTGAGGAATGGGCACCGACTATAACAACCCAGCTAGTCTCTTGTGCTCAACATTCACTTGCTGGAAAATATGACAACTCCGGACGTATCTACCTACGTCAGTCTTCATACCTAGCCACCATAACAATATCTGCAGATCGTGATACATCTTGGTCCGACCAGGATGATCTTTATATCGCGACTGGTGTGCGTCTTCAAGAATGATATCCCTGATCTCCGATACCGGCGGTATCCACAAACGACCCCTGTGTCTCAAGCACTTGTCTGAACACTCCGACCACTCAGTGCACCCCGGATCCTAAGCCAGGCCACTGATCCGCGAATATCGTCCGTCAGATCTCTGCAACTCAACAACCCGCTCAAGAGACACCGTGGGAACTTGCATCTGACAGCAAATCTGTAGCTCAACAATAGCCTTTGTCACACACAACACCGACGCTGCCTCAAGCAACCCATGCTCATGTATCATATGTCACAGTACCATCTGGCTCTCGATGACGCTCCTGCTCAGCGCATCAGCTAAGACATTCGCCTTACCCGAATGATACTCAATTGCGAAGTCATAGTCCTTTAGTAACTCGAGCCATCACCGCTGTGGCATGTTCAACTCCCTCTAAGTGAACATGTACCTTAAATTTTGGTGGTCTATGAATAATACGAATCTCTCACCATACAAGTAGTGTCTCCATGCCTTCAGTGCAAACACGATCGCTGCAAGCTCCAAGTCATACACTGGATAGTTTAACTTATGAGGTCTCAACCGTCGAGATAAATAGGCCATTGGGTGTCCATCCAGCATCAATACACAACTCAACCTAGTGCCTAATGCATCAGTATAAACTGAAAAACCTCTACCTGCTATAGGTAATGCCAAAACTGGTGCCAAAGTTAACTTCCTCTTCAGCTCCCAAAAAGCATCCTCACACTCTTGTGACCATTCAAATCTATCATCCTTCTTGGTCACCCTCGTCATCGGTGCCGCAATCATCAAGAAATCCTGCACGAAGCGCCTGTAATATCCTGCCAAACCTAAGAAACTTCGAATGTCAGATACAGACTCGGGTGTCTTCGGGCCAATAATTTCCTGAATCTTGTCACCAGCAATTGATATGCCCTTATCACCGATGACATGCCCCAACAACTTCACCTCACTTAGCCAGAATGCACACTTGCTGAACTTGGCATAAAGTCTGTGCACTCTCAGTGTCGCCAAAACATTCCTGAGATGCCTCTCGTGCTCCACATGAGTTTACTGTAAATAAAGATGTCATTGATAAAGACTATGAAATATCGATACAAAAATGGCCTCAAAACCATATGCATCAAGTCCATGAAGATCGTCGGTGCGTTAGTCAGCCCAAATGGTATGACTGTAAACTCGAATAGTCTGTACCGCGTACTAAAAGCGGTCTTCTCACATCCTCATCTCGAATCCTCAATTGATGGTATCCTGATCGTAAGTCGATCTTCGAGAAGAACTTGGCCCCAGCCAATTGATCGAATAAGTCATCAATCCTCGAAAGTGGGTAACGATTCCGAATCGTCACCTGATTCAACTTCCTGTAGTCCACACATATTAGCATCAAACCATCTTTCTTCTTCACAAATAGAACTAGAGCTCCCCAAGTTGACATGCTAGGGTGAATGAAACCCTTCTGCAATAATTCCTCTAATTGGGTCCTCACCTCCTTGTGCTTCAATGCCGACATCCTATACGGTCTTCTGTAGATTGGTTGAGCCCCCGAAATCGCTCAATGATAAACTTACTAGCTCTCGGTGGTGGCAATCCTGGCAAATCTTCAGGGAACACGTCTAGAAACTCGCAGACAATAGGGACATCTTCAACCTTAACCACCGTCCTAAGCTCTAGCTCGACCATAGCCGCATACACCTCCATCTCTTGTGACGTAGCTAGTATGCCTCGAGTGATAGTAACACAATCGCAACTCCGACAAATGTAAACTTTGGAATCCCCTCGATATCAAATGTCGCAGTCTTGCTACAGTCGATTTGTGCATGATAGGATGGTAACCAATCGATACCGAACATCGCGTCAAACTCCAGATACTCTAACACTCTCGTATCGATCGATATCTGATGTCCCTCAATCTCCACAACATAATTTCGGCATATCCGATTAGGGTAAATCTTATCCCCAGCTGCCGTACTGAGAACAAGATGTGTATTTAAGGTATGTGCAGGTAACCATAACTCTCCTACCATGCGTCCAAAAAGAAAAGACAGTGTACTACCAGAATCCATCATAATGTGCATGGGAATACCATAAACAGATAACGTACCCTCAATAAGCTGTCTGGTCGCCTCTCTGTCCGGCTGTGCGACCCTAAAAGCTGAAGTTTGAGCTCTATCTCTGGCCAGCTTAGTCTGTGGTGGTAGTGGTGCTTTGGTCTGGTACAATCTATCATAATATGTCCAACCTGACCGCATCGGTAACATGTACGAGTCTACGATCTACCATAAACCTCGACTCTATGTCCGAACTGCCTCGACTTCTCGACTCTATCCCGCCTATATTGTTGACTAGGCGAAGTGAATATGATGCTTGGCGATCATCACGTCTATCCCGGTCATCATGACGATCTCTGTCACCTCTGTGACCCCTAATCTGACTTCCAATCACCTCGGCGAGGTCTCTGGCCCTATCTTTATCGGTTTTGGTCTCTCCTATGTCTCTTCGATTTTTGATTAGACCGAGAACTCAAAGCAGGCTGACTCTGCAGCACAGTCTCGATCGCTAATCGACCGGCCCTCTTAACCAAATATGTCTCATGTGGGAGGCAACTTTCGTAAATCTCTGCTAGTGTACGTGCTCCACTGGATACAACCGTGCTCGCAATCCTCTCATCCAAACCTCGGACAAAATAATATATATGTAACTGATCGGTACCTGCTATATCCATAGAGTATGATAATATATATCAATAGCTTTCCATGTACACTGTAACAGACATATCACTCTTAACCAAAGACAAAAACTCCTCTCTCAATCGGACCCTGACCTCCATAGGTATATATTCGTCCATAAATAGCACTCGGAACTCTTCCTAAGTAGTCACAGCAGGATGAGTCGCAATGTAGGTAGTCTATTAAACTGCTGCATCAGCTCTCAAGTAAAAACTCAAAAGCCTCGACCGATCAATCTCCTCAACCCGAATCAAATCATATAGCCGCTCATGAGATAACAGTCACCTCCTGGCTATCTCAAATCCCCGGCTCCATAAAAGTATCTAGGAGAGAACTTAATTAAGTCCTTCATCTTCTTAGCCTCAACTGTCATCAGGCTTCCATAAGTAGATGCCACTACTGGCTGCTCAATAGTCACATGTGTAAGAACCACTATAGTATCCGCTGGTACTGCTACAGGAGCAGCCTTCTCGGCCAATGTCTCAGAAACTGCTACCTGCACCTGAGTCTCATATGTAGTAGGAGCTACAACTGCCTGAGTAGTAGTCATCGGTGTAGGCAAAATAGTAGTAGGAGCTGTAGTAGTCTCCCACGCATCTCGAGCTCTCATAATGTCTATCAGTAACGCGAATCTATCATCCATAGTCCGCGCCAATGAATCCAACGCCAAAGTTGGCCTAGTCGGGTCACTAGTATCTCCGACCTTAGGCTGAGTAGTATCTGAAGGCTGTCCGTCTATCGGTATCTGCATCGAAGAATGTGCGTCTAATTAGCCTCAATGTATATACATGTATCGTATATAATATACAATCAAAAATATAACACGTATATCTCTGATTTCTGCCCATCTCACCTCACTTCCCAACTAGGACTCTAGGCAATTCCTTTGGGTTTCCACATCTAAAGTTTATTCATCAAGTTTATCCTCAAATTATACCAAAAATTTAATCGTATCAGAGTTAACTTCATTTCCTCGAGGTTCACCAACCTTGTTATGATACCAAAATGTAACGGCCCATTTTCCCAAATGAACCGCCACGGGGGCCAATGCGGGCCCATAACCTGACCTACCAATGCCAGCTCTTTCCCACATGATATCTTATCCATCATTTAATCATTATTAACCTCAATAAACAACAATTTAGTATTTAAATTGTTACTGAACTCAAGTTATCCGTTAAGATAATTTTAAACCATAATAAATCACATCGGAAGCCTTTTATCATGACAATCAAAATATTAAACATTATAGTCATGCATTTAACTCTGATACCTAGTGTGGAAAACCTATATATAATCAAAATATCAAAAGTATAGTCCTGAAGTATCTCACAATCCTAAATCCCCAAAATAAAAACAATGTATATATAATACAAACGTACAAGCCTGACTCGATATCTCTGAATCACAGCTATTCCGGTGACTTGCCCTTGCCACGACTCGTACTAGGATCTACACTCATGCCATCACAAAAAGGCAGATGACGAGTCCAGAATGAGTGTTCCCAAAGAAATTAAATACTGGAATTTAAACAAAACTATTCAATAAACATGCGAAAATAAATACAGGCAACTGTGATCATCGTATGGATAAGCAATAGTGCAAGCTCAAAGTGTGGTCCTAGAGCCTAGGGTTAGACTAGCGCCATACTTCGGACTCTCCACAGACTACTACCGGCGAGTCTCACTCAAGCAAGGCCAATATCTAGATCCGCTAGGTGGTCGGCGTAGAACCAATGACGCACCCACACGTGCCTTTACGCGACTCTCAGGTCGAACTATTCACCGAGATCCTTGGCTAATATGTTATGGCCTAGTGGACATTTACACAGGAATGGCACGAAAGGAGAGTCTCTACGTCCGTCCTTTTAAACCAAAACCAATAATAGAGTATTGAAAGACAAAATATGAATTCAAAAGCAAAAATAAAGTACTGCTCGAGAAATTTCAGTTGAGATAGTACACATCTCAAATCGCACTCCGTGCCTTGGTAAATAACCCCTGGTCCGACTCTACCGAATCCCCAATATCAAAATTACCTCCTGAAATAACCTATTTCCATTTATAATTTATTTTTAATCAATTGGATGTATTTTATGTTACTTAGCAAAAATACTCTAAAATCTGCAATATCTAGCGCGCTAGGTCTGGGGATTAGCGCGCTAGATTTCTCGACAGCTAAACGTTTTTCGTCAGAAAGAACATTAGCGCGTTATATTTTTACCTATCGCGCTAATCATCATCTAGCGCGCTAGATGAGCTCATTAGCGTGCTAATCGGGTTTTGGACAGTAGTTTGGCTAAAAATTTTGGTTTCCAAACATCACCACCAACAACAACCACCACAACAACATATAGCACTTAAGTTTATAGCACTTAAAACCCACTAAAACAACTACTTAACAACCACTTAACGATCCATTCTGGATTCACACAAACACCTCAAAAATTTATACCAAAAGATAAAAGAAAGTTGAGGTGATTATGAATCTCACCTTGCTTTGATGAATTAACCAGTTCAAGCTCCTCAAATGATCAATTTGAAACTCCAAAACCCATGTTTCTTCTTCTCTATTTTCGGATTTGTTGATAAGGAGAGAGAAAAGGTGGTGGAAACTAAAGTCAAATTGACTTTTATACCATTTATATGATCTCTCCTCACTTGTACATTACAATGCAATCCAATTAGGACCATTTGCTCCATTTTTCAACCTCTAATGACTCCAAATGTAACACCAATGGCACACTTGCCCTTGTCTTTAACCTAAAAAGTCGTCTTTCGGATGTTCTAATGCCCGGTTTCGCGTCCCGAAATGCGACATACGCGCACTACCATGCCCCTAACCATCAAATAGGCATTACATATTAATTATTTAACCCATTTTATTCATTTTATTCATTTCATGTGTATTATTTTCCATGACCTAGTATATAGTCTTTTAGACTACCCGGTACCCGTGTCGACACGCATAACGAGGCGAATACTTAACGCACAGCCTCACACGTCAAATGTAATATAATCACACACATTACGATACCGTTTAATTTACCTCAATGTAAACATCGCAAATTGGACAAATCAACACACAAAATAACTATTTACCTAGCTTCAGGCACGCACTAGCCTAGCTGCGGGTCCCACGAGCGTCTGAGCTATTAGCCACGTCTGCAACCACGTCATTAATAATGGAAAGTTAAATTTAGGGCGTTAAACTAGCTTGAAAACTATTGTTGTACACAAACTCGCACAACAGAATATACTTCTCCCAACTCCCACAAAAACCCAGCACATCAGCTCTGTGCATATCCTCAAGTATCTGAATCATTCTCTCAGTCTGCCCATCTGTCTGAGGGTGAAAGGCCGTACTGAGATTGAGCTGAGTCCCCATTTGGGGCTGAAACCCACTCCAAAACTGAGAGGTAAACCTTGGATCACAATCCGACACTATAGACATCGGGACTCCATGTAATTTGATGATCTTGTTTACGTATGTGCTACCAACATGTATGCTGCATACTCCATGGAAATAGGGACGAAGTGGGTTGATTTAGTAAAACAATCCACGACCACCCATACCGCATCATGACATTTTTGATTTTTCGGTAGTCCTGAAATAAAGTCCATAGCTATGTGTTCCCACTTCCACTGCATTATAGGTAACGGTTGCAACAATCCTTCCGCTTTCAGTGGTATGCTTTCGCTTACTGGAAAATCTCACAATTCTAGATGTAAGTAGCGATGTCCACCTTCATCCCCGGACACCAATACATCCTCTGCATGTCCTGATACATTTTGTTACACCCGGGATGAACGATGAACCACGATCCGTATGCCTCTTGAAGTAAATCATCTCTCAACTATTTATGAGATGATATCCACAATCTGTCCCGAAACCTCAATGCTCCATCAGCTGAAAGTCTCCAACCCACGTTATCACTATCATCTGCAAGTGTCTTATACTCTGAATCGACCCTTCGACAGTTCAACCACACTAAACACGACCACTGGCTCTACTCTCATCTGAACTCGTGTCTGACCCTCGGAGACATCTGGCCACTCATTGAGACATATGCAGGTACTCCTTGAACATTCATTACAGTCTTGAACAATGTTTCCAGTCGTACACGACTTAGAGCATCTGTCACTACGTTAGCTTTCCCTAGGTGGTACTCAAGCATGAAGTCATAGTCTTTCAAGAGTTCCAACTATCTCCTTTGTCACATGTTCAACTCGCTTTGAATGAATAAGTATTTCAAACTTTTGTAGTCCCAGTCGCCAATGAATTTCTCCCTATACAAGTAGTGCCTCCACAACTTCAAAGCAATCACAACTGTTGCCAACTCTAAGTCATGCACTGGATAGTTCTTTTCATGTACTCTCAATTGCTTGGATGCGTAAGAAATTACTTTCTTTTCTTGCATTAACACACCTCTCAAAATAGTCCCCAACGCATCAGTGTACACTGACCACTCCCTACCAGCCTCTGGTAAAATCAAAATTAGTGCGATAGTTAGACGGTTCTTTAACAACTAAAAGGCCTCCTCACATGAATCATCCCATAAATAGGCAACATCTTTCCTAGTCAAGTTGGTGAGTGGTGAGGTGATTAACGAGAAACCTTGCATGAATCATCGATAGTATCCTGCCAAGCCTAGAAATATCTGTATCAATGAAGCATTAATGGGTTGTGGCCACCTAAGGATCACCTTGATTTTCGCAGGGTCAACTGATATCCCTTATGTATTCACCACGTGTCCCAAAAACTTCACTTTTGAAACCTAAAACTCGCATTTGCTCAACTTAACATAAAGTTTGTGTTCCCTTTAAGTCTGCAACACTTTCCTGATGGGTTTCCTATGATTTGACTCAATCTTGGAATATATCATGATGTCAACGATGAACACAATCATAAACTAGTTAAGGAACGGCTTGAAAACATGGTGCATCAAGTCCATGAACATCGTCGGTGCATTGGTGAGCCCAAACGGCATCACAGTGAACTGAAAATGCATGTGACGAGTGCTAAAAGTTGTCTTCGGTATGTCCTCATTCCATATACTCAACTAATGATAGCCCGATCTCAGATCTATCTTAGAGAAGAACTTTGGTCCCCTCAAGTGGTCAAACAAGTCTTCGATCATGGGAAGTGGATACTTGTTTCAGATAGTCACCCTATACAATTATCAGTAATCAATACACATCTTCAAACTACCGTGCTACTTCTTTAAAAATAACACTGGTGCTCCCCACGACGATACACTCGGTGTAATGCAGCCCTTCTGAGTCAACTCCTCTAACTGTGTTTTTAACTCCTTCAACACTCGGTGTAATGCAGCCCTTCTGAGTCAACTCCTCTAACTGTGTTTTTAACTCCTTCAACTTAGTGGCCACCATATCTTGGCGTGATATGCCACTAACCACCCATGCCCGCAATACATCAAATTCAAAACAATCTAAAACCCGTAAATCAAAAGTCATTGTATACGGTAGGGTGTCTTGGAAACTAATATCGTACCGGGTATAAGATCAATCATAAAGTCAATCTCCCGATGAGGAGGGATTCCCAAAAGGTCTGAAGGAAACACATCCGGAAAGTCCTTAACCGCTGGAATCTTCTCAATCAACTTCTCGTCCTTCCTTTCCCATAGAAGTTAAGCTCACAATGTTTCCTATCGGCTCGGGAAACCATCATGCGTTGCTCCATTTGAGTGCACCAATTTCTCTCATTCCTATCCGCCGTGTCCCTCAAATTATAGGAGTTTACACCTTGATTACTCATAATGCAATTGTGGAGCAAATAAGAGCGAATTAGTCCTACAAATCAATAGAGTATATGAAATATCTAAACGCGATAGATATTATAACACAAAACAAATAACATTATTCAATTGTTTTATTCAAATTTCGCAACCCATTTCCATCCCTGGGTTAGTTATTTATACTCATTAACTCAACTTGAACCAATGTCTCATACCATTGGTTTGTTCACTTAACTTCTACTTTCAAAATTAAAGGCTATATAAACTTATGTTTTCCTAACCTATCATTTCCCTAGGTTCTAATCCCTAAACCGTGATACCAACTCGAAACGACCCTTCCCCGACCTAAGGTCGATTGGCCGCCTGATCGCCACTTATACCCAATACCCGAACTAGGCCCAAATAACGTTTCCGGCATGCCTAAACATGTATTGTGTTTGGTTGGTGTGAGAAATAATCAATGTAACTTTATGTGATTAATGTGAATTAATATAAAACCTATAGTTGGAAAATAAATGATAAAGAAATTGATTATATGCCTAGTTTGACACATGTAATGAATCATGGGGGATTACACAGAGAGACGTGGAATTAATGTTTACGCTTGTGACGGCACTGTCGTCCCGGGGTGACATGTCACCGTGTATTCCTTACTGAGTGGGCCCAACTACACGTGTCCGACACCTGACACGTATATAAAATTAGTTAGTGGATTATCCATATTTCCTTAAGTTCAATAATTTGCAGTTTATTCTAATCCTAACCATACAAGTGGGTTGTATCTTACAAGTTAACATAAATCAGCGGAAGCCTTAATTGATACAATTAGAACAAGTAAATTAACATGATAAACATTATTCATAAGAGCAAATCCTACTGTGGAAAACCCATAAGAGTACTCTGTATATAAGAGACAGTACCATAAGCAAGGTATATACACATGTATAGTGCCATCTCAAGTCTCCCAATACCCAAAATAATACAAAAGACCAAAATAAACACGTACTAGTAGGTCCTCGACGACGGGCAATCAGATGTAGTCGCCTTGGATCCCCTTGCCCCTATTGGTACTAGGATCTACACTTAATCATCACAAAAGATAGATGATTAGTCTAGTAAGTAAAATCCCAAGGATTCTGAGCATCGCGTAAATAAAATATGGAAATGCAAGAAATACTGTCAAGTAAACATGCGCAATGTAAAGACAAACAACTGTAAATGGCTCATCGCATGAATGGATAACAATTAAGCTAACAAATGAGTGTACTCGCTCCAGATGGACTAGACTGTACTTCGGGTCACCAAGTTCCCACCAGTGGTCGCGCCCAACTGGTCCGACACTTTTTTTGGTCCATCGCGGTGCTGGCTAAATCTACTAAGTCACGGACACGTGCACCAAGGGCAAGCTCAGGTTGCCGTTCAGTGAGAGCGGGGTCACACGTGATGTAGTCCAGTGCATCATGAACACACAACTAGGAAATTCGGGGGAGTAACATCAGCCCACATCCAAGTAACATAACATAATAGTAAAAACAACAAGGAAATGATAGGAATGAAATTTAAAATAGAATCAAATACTCAGAGTTTTTCAGTTGGATTTTATAAACCTCAAACCGCTCTCCGACCTCCCCGGACTCTCGTATCCGACTCGACAAGCTCCCCGACATCGAGCTATGAACCACTAAGTCCCTGAAGTCCAATTTTATAAATTTAAGTTGTTTACAAGTGTTTAGATATGTATTAAGTTGAAAATCACCAAAATAGCCCTTAATGTTTATGTTTCAATTGTCATTAGTGCACTAATGGGTCTACCTAGCGCGCTATTGTTCTTCCTTTTAAAAAACAGTTGAGGGCCTAAAATGATTAGTGCGCTAACCAGCCTAGTTAGCGCACTAATTGCCCTTTGTGACATAATTCTCTAGTCGAGAATTCTGTCATTCGCCACTCAATTAGTTGCCTTAACTTGGTCTACATCCTCTCCATATCAAGGTGACTCCAAAACATCAGTTAGACTCACCTCAGAACAACAATAAGTCAAAATCCTCAAATCCCAACATTCACTAGTTTTTTTTTCAAATTGAACAAAATTCCTAATTCATACAAAACTAGTGATAAACCCTCAATAGAAATGATCATTAAACCTATAATTCATTAAATTTCCATAAAAAAACTAGGGATCTAACCATCTGACTCGAATTTTACTAAAAATACACAAAAATGGGTTCATTTGATAGAGTAATAGATGGAGAAGATGATTACCTTAGTTTGATTCTCAATTTTGATCTCCAAAATGATTGAATTCGAGCTTGAATCCCCTTTTTTTCTCTGGTTTTCTCTAGTTTTTTGCATGCAAATGAGTTGGTTTGATCAAAACTCCACTAACTTCCTATATATATGTTTAGTTAAGATCAAGTGTGCATACGTATCTTGAGGATTATCTTGTGGTTCATAAACATGCTGTCCCACACCACCTGATGACTCCATTAACACACTCATCTCCTAGAATTATTACAATGATCCTCTTGATGTCCATCTTATGGTTCTCATTATTTAGTTCAAACTATAGGCTTTTCCTTTATTGATTTATCTCACATTACATTAAGCCTTAATAAACTATATGGTTAGTGTTTTATTTATCAAAATTAGCCAACTCATAGTCCCACTAACCTTCAGCTACCCGATATTCGATGTCGCGTGTCTCGACATCCATTTCGAGGTGCGCCGTAGCCTATTATTCAAATTTTGATTTAATTTGCCTATGGTTACTTTACCCATTTTAGTTTAATTACTTAGTCATATTCACGTGCTTCGCCTCTCGATACCCGTGTTGACACGCACTTCGAGGCGACTACCCGTCACACAACCTCGCACGATATAACCATTCAACAAACACACATCCTATGTATTAATAAAGAATTTCATAAAATGAATCGCAATTAAACAATACAACACACAATTCATTATTGTACCTAGGTCAACGTGTGTCCTAGCCTACCCGCAGTGTCCACGTGGATCCGAGCTGGTGTCCTTGTATGAAATTATGAAATAAATAACAGCGTTAATAAAACGGGCCATTACAGTTCTTCCCAACTAAATAAAATTTTATTCTGAAATTTAACATAACTGAATGTTATATCGTGAAATAACTTAGGGCATAGTTCTCACATCGTCGACTCAAGCTCACAAGTAAGTCCCTCCATCCCATGATGCTGCCAACGAACTAGGACCTCAAAGAGCTCCCTATTCATGAGAATCTGAACTTTGCGATCAACGAGCTCTATCAGCCTCTCCTCATAAGTTAAGTTTAGGTCGAACCTCAATCTATCCCAAATCAATCATCAGTCTCGGCTCTGACCTAGCTAGTCTCAACATCGAAATGTGAAATGTCGAATGAACCCCAGCTAACTCCGCAGGTAACTCTAGGCGATATGCGACACTGCCCACTCTCTATGTGATCCTGAATGGTCCAATAAATCTCGCCCTCCTCATAGCCCTCGTAATACAGATCCGCGTATTTTTTTATCTTGTGCGGCTCGTAACCTCTGGCGGATCTGTCTGATCTTCTTTATGTGATCAACAACTATCTCAGGTCCAATAGTCACTGTATCTTCCAGCTTCGCCCAATATGCAAGTGATCTACAAGGCCTCCCATACTCACTTGATAGCTGTTATTATATGCAAACTCACACAAAGGCAAATAATCTCCCACGAAACCCCAAACTGCAATATACAAGCCCTGAGCATATCCTCCAAAATTTGTATCAGTCGCTTTGATTGTCCGTCGTTTTGAGGATGATAAGTCGTACTAAACTGCAACCTGGTGCCAAACTGCTCCTACGTAGCCTCCCAAAGCCTCGAGTCAACTTGGGATATATGTCCGATACAATAAAAATCGGCACCCCATGCGATCTAATAATCTCCCGCTCAAGTAATATGCTCAGCTATGGGAACGTGTATCTCATAGAAATCGAAATAAAATAAGACGATTTCGTCAGAATGTCAATCACAACCCAAACTGCATCGTGACGCCTCCATGTCTGTGGTAGTCCACTAACGAAATCCATAGTGATGTGCTCCCATTTCCACTGTGGATTGAGTAACCGCTATAATATTATACCAAATCTCCTATGCTCAGCCTTCACCTGTTGGTAGATGTGACAACTCCCGATGTACGCCCTACACGTCATCCTTCATCCCTGTGCCACCGTAATAGTCGCCTAAAGTCATGGTACATCTTGGTCTGACCAGGATGAACTATATAGTGAGATCAGTGTGCAACCTCCAGAATCCCGTCCCTTATCTCCTGATCTACAAGTATCCATAATTTCCCTTGGTGTCTCAAATATTGATCCGTAGTCTCTGCCTAATCAGTGCAATCCGGATCCTGAGCTAGACCACTGAACCGCTCATAAAGCCCATTAGCCCTCAGATACCCGGCAACTCGCTCAATCGATACGGTCGGAACTCTCATATGATAACAAATGTGTTGCTCAGCCTTAGTCGACACCTCTGTCATGCACATAACTACTGCTGCCTGTAACAAGTTATGCTCGTATGTCATATGTCGCAAAACAATCTAACTATCAATCTCGCTCCTGCTCAATGCGTCCCCTACGACTTTTGCATTTCCAGGATGATACTCAATAGCGAAGTCGTAGTCCTTCAACAGCTCAAGGCATCTCCTCTGACGCATATTCAAATCCCTCCGAGTGAATATGTAGCGTAAACTTTGGTGATCTGTATATAATATGAACCTTTCTCCAAAGAGATAGTGCCTCCATGCCTTCAATCCAAAGATGACTGCTGCAAGCTCCAAGTCGTGCACTAGATAATTCTCCTCATGGGGTCTCAATCGTCTGGAAAGATACGCAACTGTTCTACCCTCCTGCATCAATACAAATCCAAGACGAATGGCCGACACATCCGTATAAACTGTCAAAGTCTTGCCCCGCTGCGGCAATGTCAATATTGGTGCAAAAGTCAACCTCCTCTTTAGCTTACAGAAAGCCTGCTCATACTCCTCTGACCAATCAAATCTAACATCCTTCTTGGTCAGTCTCATCATCGGCATTGCAATCGAGGAAAATTTTTGCACAAATCACCGGTAGCATCCTGCCAGTCTTAGAAAACTCCGAATGTCGACACCAGAATCAGGTGTCCTCCAGTCAATGCTAGCCCGAATCTTCTCTGAATCTACAAAGATACCTTAATCACTGATGACATGTATTAAAATTCTCACCGTACTCAGCCAGAAATCACAATTACTGAACTTGGCGTATAATCTTTCCCGCACCACCTGATGACTCCATTAACACACCCATCTCCTATAATTACTCATAATGATCCTCTTGATGTCTATCTTATGGTCCTCATTATTTAGTTCAAACTATAGGCTTTTCCTTTATTGATTTATCTCACATTACATTAAGCCTTAATAAACCATATGGTTGGTGTTTTATTTATCAAAATTAGCCAACTCATAGTACCACTAAACTTCAGCTACCCTATATCCAATGCCTCACGTCTCGACACTCATTTCGAGGCGCGTCATAGCCTATTATTCAAATTTTAATTAAATTACCCTCTGGTTACCTTACCTATTTCAGTTTAATTACTTAGTCATATTCACGTGATTTTGTCGAGTTCCTCTAGTGTACCCGTACTTCACCTCTCGATACCCACGTTAACATGCACTTCGAGGCAACTACCCGTCATACTACCTCGCACGATATAACCACTCAACATATACACATGCAATGTATTAACAAATAATTTAGTAAAATGCATCACAATTAAACAATACAACACACAATTCACTATTATACCTAGGTCGACATGTGTCCTAGCCTACCCGCGGCGTCCACGTGGATCCGAGCTGGCGTCCCTGTCTGAAATTATGAAATAAATAATGGCGTTAATGAAATGGGTTGTTACAACGCTCGGGTGTATTTATGGGCGTACGTGGCAAACAAATAATACAAATAAACATATATATATATATATATATAGGTGTATATATATTCATATATCAATAATTGAAAGAAAATAATTATGGGATGTCTTATACCGTGTATGGGTCACGGGTGATGCACATGGGTCATAGGGTAGTGTGCACGCTTGATTATACTCGTTGGCGCGCACGAAGAAATTTTAAATGCATGAATATATGCGTATATATATTGTTTGTATCAATTTATATATTCAAAATAATTAATAAATTGATGGGTGCCTAGTGACACGCGAGGTTGAGGGTGACACGCGTGGGAGGAAAAATAGTGTGCACGCCCGAGGGTGGTCGTTGGCCTGCGTGGTGAATTTATAGATGAGAAAATACATATGCGTATGTATATTTATATATAATTGATATATATAAATATATACATAACCTATAGTTTGGTTTAAATAATTTAAAACATTGGATTTTCCTCGAGGTACGTATAGCATGAGCGTCGAGAAGGTGAATTGTGAACGATTGCTAGTTTTGGAGAGTTTGTATATGCCTTGAGATACGTGTAAGTACCTCATAAGAACAATCAATGAGCAAGTCTGTAAGAGTTACAAATGATATTTGGATCGCCCTTGAGATTCGTGCATGCGTATCTCGAGAAAAAATAATATTTATGTCTTATCTCTTTGATCAGCCTCGAGATTTGTGCATGCAAATCTCGAGAAATATTTGTATTTGACCAGATGTAAGTTGATTCGGAGGTGATGGGTTTGTTAATAGCCACAAAGACTGACCTCAAGATACGTAACACGTTTCTCGAGAAATGTAAAATATAATTTGAACCTTTAGATCTGCCTTGAGATTCGTGCGATAAGAATATCGAGGAAATCTCTTATTTATCTTCTTCAACAAAACATCGCCTTATCCAAAATTTGTTTCAATTGTGAGATCAAAATTGAAGGAGAGGCAGAGAGAGCTCGTGACCGAGAGGGAGAGAGATCTTGAGACGAAGGATAGGTGATGTTGGGTAAGTTGTTGTTGAGTTGTTGACATTGTTGTTGGTTGTTGTTGTTGACGTTGTTATTATTGAATGTGTTAGCTGTCGACGATCATAGGTGAGTTGGGAGGCTCGGTCAAAGGAAGGAGACGGTTGGGGAGCCGTCTCCTTTACCCAAACACATTTGGGGTTGAGGCCAAACAAAACCACAATGGAATATCTATATATATAAAAAAAAACAATTGCAAAAAACAGAGGAAGGGGAGGATGGGGAAGAAGGGGGTTTGATCCTCCGAACCATCTTGAATCGGGTCCAGTTCAACTAAATCGGACTGGTCCAATTAATGGGTCAAACCCCTTTTCTCAAATAAGAAAATGAAAATTGTTGGAATTTCAAAAAATTCCAAAAAAATAGAAAAAATATAAGAAAAATTATATTTGTGGACTACAGACATAGAAATTCGGTATTTCTATAAAAGTGGAGAAATTGGAAGTTTGACAAGACTTTAAACGGGCTTTTTACATCAAAAAATGTGAAATGGTCATATTGACCTAAAAACTGATCAATTGGTTCCAAATTCAATTAGGACCAATTTATGGATTCTAAATATGAGACATTGGACTTGTAATGACATCAAATGGTTTGTGATAGGTTATCGAACTCTGGGAAATGTCGAGTGACCCGAAAAGTTAGGAAATTAGAAATGGAACCTAACCGAGGTAAGTATGGATTCGTTTAACTATCAACTTTGCTTGAATATGTAGTATATTTTAGTTGATATAGTTTATGGATCGGGAATGGATAGATGTGCACCGGGACGAAAAACATTTGATTTAAAATCTTTTTAAATAGATGTGTAGTACTTGGTGATATCCAAGGCTATACTAATGGTGATATATCATGTGTGTAAACCCGAGATCTAAATTCCAAGATAATTCAAAATATATAATTTATAGTGGTGGCACGTATTTTGAGGAAAGTCTTGGTGTAAAATTCCCAAAAAATACTCCAAACTCACTTTCCAACAATTGTCCTTACTTTTCTTATTTTTCCTAATTTTTCTCCATTTTTCTTGATTTTCTTTCTCAATTTTTCTATTATTTTTTTATGATTTTTACTAATTAATATAGGGAAAAAATATTTTTTTATTGAAATGGGGTTTTGGGTTCTCTGAACTTGTTCCAATTCAACCAGTCCAGTTCTGCCCCTTGTTGGGCAGGCTCAAACATGGTCTAACCAGCTAGGCTGAGCCTGAGCTTGGCCTGGCCTAATAGGCTTGGGATTGCATGCATGGCTGTGCGTGCGATCCCCCCACTCTCTCCCTTTCGTGAAAAACTAAGGAGAGAGGGGGATGGCCAAAACGCCCCTATAGACCCCCCTTTTATATTTCTTTTCTTTCTTTCTTCTTTTCTTCCTCCAAAAATCTACAATAATAATTTTTTTTCTTTTAATCCACCCAACTAAGATCTACTCCAAAAAAAATAAAAAATCAAACTATAAACAATAAATTCACCAAATCTACCATGCATTTAATCCACGACATCAAATTTTAATAAAATTAAGAGTTAACTTACTTGGCTTAATCAAGATCTTTAATAGCAAATGATTTCCTTCTTCACCACCACCTCTACCATAAATAAACTTACTCTTCATCTCTCTCTTTTATCCTCTCTTTAAGAGAGTGAACCACCACCACATATCTTTTCTTTGTTTAATTTATTTTGGTCTTATCTCTCTATAAACCACCAAAAGCTGACACCTCATAATTCTAATTTTTTTTTGAAATTCTAATTTTTAAAATGACTAAAATGTCCCTCATGACTTAGCTTATGCATTTCAATTAAATAAGTTCCATTAGATCTAACTTAAATTAATATCGCCGACCAACCCAAATACCCGTGTACGCGCACATCTTAATGTAGTTCTCGCAATAGAATCGACGATTAAATTATGAGAATTCTCATTTACAAATGTATCTAACATATATACAAGCATTACACAATAATAAAATATTATATATACCTCGGTGTCGATGCCCAAGTTTCGACTGAGTCGCCATCTAGGATTTGTTGCCACGTCACGATCTTATTAGGCAAATGATTGATTAGATTTATCAGGGTCGTTAAAGTCTTCCCAACTAATAAGAATTTCATCCTCAAAATTAAAATATCTAAAATGAAATTACTTATCGAAATTAAAAGAGAAACGGGAAACTCTCAAGCATATAGAACTCCTATTCCGACGTCAATTCTTTGTCGCCGTGATGCTGCCACTTGATGAGGACTAACTGGATGTCCTTCCTCAATCTATGTTCCATGCAGTCCAAAATCTGCACAAGCTGCTCCTCGTAAGTAATATCCCCGGCTAGGTGAATCTGAGTCAGGTCCACAATTGGTCTGTCTCCCTCTCACGTCCTGTCCAATCTCAGCATCGATATATAGAACACTGGATGAACGCCTGCCAACAACGGTTGTAATTCAATCTTATAAGCAACATTGCCAACTCTCTCTTTGATTCTAAAAGGACCTATAAACCTCGACGAAAACTTTCTTTTGATTCTGAACCATTTATGATCCTTCAGTGGTGAAACTTTTAAATAGACATAGTTTCCCACTTTGTACTCTAACCCATCTCGGTACTTGTCAGCATATTTATTTTGTCTTTCTTGAGCTCCTTGAAGATGCTGACGTATCAGTCGTATATTCTCTATGTAATCTACCACAATCTCTGGCCCAATTATCTTTATATCCTCAGGTTTTTCCTAACATGCTGGTGATCTACATGGCTTGCAGTAAAGTGCCTCAAACGACGCCATCCCGATGCTAGCATAATAACTATTATTATAAGCAAATTCACGCAAAGTCATATACTTCATCCAAGACCCACCGTACTCCAACACACAAGCGCTAAGCATGTCCTCTAACACCTGAATTAGTCTCTCTGATTGTTCATCAATCTGCGTGTGGAACATCGTACTATGCTGCAACCTCGTGCCTAACGTGCTTGCATACTCCTCCACAACATAGACGTAAACCATGATCCTCTGTTTGACACAATAGGTATTGGTGCCCCATAGAGTCTGACAATCTCTTTCTCATAAAAGACGTTCAACTGCTTGAACTTATGTTTGGTAGAAACCGATAAGAAGTGTGCAAATTTGGTCAGTTTTTCCATAATCACCCAGATACTATAATGTTTGTGCGGAGATCGAGGTAAACTACTGTCTAGATTCATGGCAATATGGTCCCACTTCCACTCTGGAATGGGAAGTGACAATAATAGTTCTCCAGACCTCCGATGCTCATCCTTAACATGCTGGCAAATACGGCAACTCCTGACGTAATCCCCTACATTCGCCTTCACCCCTGACCCCCAAAATAGATGTTTCATATCCCGATACATCTTGGTCCTTCCTGGATGAATGATATAACATGGCTGGTGAGCCTTTTGAAGTATCTTTGTACATAACTCAGCCACTGATTGAATCCATAATCGTCCCCTATATCTTAAGCATGAGGCCATCAAGGCCGACGAGGCAGGCGGAAGGCACTCGAGATGATCGGAGTCGAACTGACTACTCTGAGAGCTGAGAGGGAGGTGACTTAGAATCTCTGAGAGGGAGGTGACGGCGGCGGGAGTGAGAAAGGTGACGCGGTGGGAGTGAGAGGGAGAGGAAGAGGATTGTGTCGGTGGGAGTGAGAGGGAGAGGGAGAGGAAAAGGATCTACTGTTGATCCTCTAAAACCCGGTTTTTACGTTTTTCAAACCGCGACCAAATAGAGACAAACCAAGTTTGAGTCCTCATCTATCCATAAATGTATGCCTTTAAAGTAATTGGAATATCAACTAAACCCATCATATATGCGCTTCGATGAGTGAAACTCACATGTCATCTGACAAATAATAATCTCTACGTCTGATCTCTTACGACTCAATGCATCCGCAACTACATTATCGCAAATTTGTACATGACTTCTCCAAGATAGCTTCGCCAATAAATAGGTTGACCCAGAAGAATGTTGAGTTTGTATAATGAAAGGCTTGTGCAAAAGCTTTTGACGAGCTTAAGAAAAAATTGACTATGGCACCAATATTGGTGTTGCCCGATTCTAATAAGGAATTGCTGGTTTACACTGATGCATATCATGTTAGATTAGGATGTGTTGATGCAGGATAATAGAGTTAAAGCTTATGTTTCTCGTTAATTGAGGACTCACAAAAAGAATTATCCTTTTCACGATCTCAAACTAGCGACGATTGTATTTGCTTTGAAACTCTTGAGACATTATTTATATGGGGAAAAATTTACTTTGTTTTCAGATCATAAAAGTCAGAAGTATATTTTCTCACATAAAGAATTGAATATAAGATACAGGCGATAGTTTGAGCATTTGAAAAACTTTGATTTTAGTATTGAATACCATCCAGGGAAAGCTACTGTTGTAACTGATGCACTGAGTACGAAACGAGAAGAAGGTATTAAAAGTGGCTTGTCATATGACCTCTGAGTACGTGCTTCTCGAGGAAGTCGTAGCTATGTCTTTGTCGAAGTTTCAGAAATCCCGTGAGTTCCTAGTTGTTGCTCAGCTCAGGGTGCAGACTGTCTCTATTCAACAAATCATTGAGAGCCAATTCAATGATGTTGATGGTGAAAAGTTTTGGGAATAGGCAAGGAGCAGTAATAACTTAGAGTGGACAAAATCTAATGATCAGAGTCTAAGATTCAGGGGTAGGTTGTTGATTCCATTGAGGGCTGAGATCCGAAATGAGATACTCAAGGAGTCCCACTGGTATAGTATTATATTCATCCTGGTAGGACCAAGATGTAACACAACATGTGTCGTTTATATTGGTGACCAGGGATGAAATTAGATGTTGCTGACTATGTTAAACGTTGTGAGATTTGCTAACAGGTCAAAGCCGAAAGGCGGAGACCAGGAGGAACATTACTATCATTACCCATTCTGAAGTGGAAGTGGGAGCATATTGCTATGGATTTCGTTACTAATCTATCAAGATTTTCGAGGAAGCATGACAGTATCTGGCTTATCATTGACAGGCTGATAAAATCTACACGTTTTCTCGTAGTAGCTCTTAATTATGTTTTTCCAGAGTTGAGTGTCATATATGAGCGTGAGATCCTTCGATTTCATGGAGTATCGCTTTCTATTGTCTCGATAGAGGTACTCAGTTCACCTCTGGGTTTTGTCAAAGTATGAAGGAACGCTTTGATACTTAATTGCGGTTTAATACTACATTTCACCTGTAAGCTGATAGTAGTCGGAGCGGTTGATTCAGATATTAGAGGATATGTTGAGATCATTTGTTTTGGAATATTGAGGCTCCAAGGAGGAATATATTCCATTGTGTGAGTTTTCATTCAATAATAGGTATCAAGAAAATATTGGGATGGCGCATTTCGAAGAATTATATAGTCGACCAAGTAAAGCACCATCGTGTTGGGCTAAATAAGAAGTTTTAATTGAGTTAGGGTCACAGATTGTAAGAGACCACAAAGAAGAAGTAAACATATTCGTCAGAGGCTAAAAGCTGCTCAGGATAGGCACAAGAGTTATTATGATATCTACTACCGAGTTGTTGAATATAATGTTGGTGATTGGGTCTATCTAAAAGTGTCACCTCGGAAAGGATTATACATGTTCTGATTGAAATAAAAACTTTCTCCTAGGTTTATTAGTCCATTTGATATTGTGCAGAAAGTTGGAAAAGGTTGCTTTTTGAATTGCTTTGCTGTATCATCTTGCCAAAGTTCATGACATATTCCATGTTTCTATGCTTCGTAAAAAGGAATCGGATTCATCATATAGCAGAATGGAGCCAGTTTGATATGAGGCAAGATATTACTTATGAAGAGAAACCTATTCAAATTATGGATCGCAAGATTCAGAAGCTGAGGACGAAAGAAATTTCACTTGTACTTGTTAAGTGGAAATCTTATAAAGATTCAGAATTAACCTAGAAGTGAAAGTCTTATATGAGAGATCATTTTTCATATCTTTTTCCATCTAGGTAACCTATAGTTTAAATTGCGAGGACAAAATTTTTATTTAGTTAGGAAGAATTGTGAAATCTGAGAATTTTCTAAACTGGAATATATGACTAATTAACTATTTTCAGAATTGATTTGAATTCTAGGTATCCGAGGTGGGACCCAAGTGTGAAGGACCAGAGATCATAAGGTAGTTTCATATTTTTGTTTGTTGTTTGCCTATTGTATGTATTATGCTCTATTCGTTGCGAAATAAGGTTCAATTAGTGTTTAGACTCATTGTCCGAGTGTTTCAGAGTGCGTTGGTATTTTTCCAATTTTTTTAAAAAATCGAGGTATTTTTTAGGTATAATTTGGACTTAAAAATAAGAGATAAACATGAAGTAAAATTAAAAAATATAAAAGACAAAAAGGGTATTGTTTTATTTACATGAGGATAATATTAGAAGGGTAAAGTAATAAGGTCATTTGGTTACCTTTTTGGTTTATGTTAAAAGTTTCATTAACCTGAGTTTGGTATCAATGACAAGTCTGTCACAGCAAACTGTAATAGATACTGCAGAGAACAATAATGCAGTGATGCATTAATGTAGACTGCACTGAACAACTTGTAGAAAGAAGAACGCAAAGGCAGTAAACAGAGAAGAACTTAAACACCAATGAGCAAAAAGAAATTAGTAACGCAGTTAAGCAAATCATGCCTAAATCTGCAAATAATCCACTATATCAATAGCGTTTACAACTTCTCTATCGCTTTCTCTCAAAACCTATCTTAGCAGTCTAAGTGACGCTAAAAGTAATTACAAAGCGATGCACACAAAGTGGCGTACATTAGGTATTTATAGGAACACTTCCTAACCCTTTCTATGACAAAAAAATCAATCCTAACTAGAATACAATTTGGAATTCGACGTGGATACTAACTGGTAGTTGTCGTAGTTGTTGTTGGATTCAACCAACAGTAATCTTCTAAGTCTTCAAGTCTTTCAAGAACATTGACTTCGATCTTCATTTGTAGATAATATTGATTCCTTTTGTAGTTTGATTCCAATAAGAACGACTAGCATGTCTGATCTCCTTGAAGAATAAGTTACGTATGGATTAGATATTTAATCTACACTTTAAGCATCTCGATCTCCTTTATTGTTGGAGTTGTAAACAAATAATAATTTCACATATATTTGAAGCACATCAATTGTAAGCACCTAAAGTGCATTTCGTTCATGCGTACATATTTGTCTTCTTCTCCAATTCATCTCTTAATTTTAGTTGAATACAAAATAAGCCAATTACTTTAAGTAGCTCGACATCCTTGTTGTATTACAACTCCAAGCAAACATGTCTCTATCACCTTCGATGTAGATAAACTCTAAAGAGGAATTGTAGTTGTAGTAGAATACTTCCAAATAATTGGAGTTTTTAACAAACAATGAGAACAAGTAAGTAGGTTTATATACTGCAAGCAATGTATGCATAGACCTAACAATTTACAAATCAAAAACTGAACTAGGGGATTCATTGGTTTCTTCATCGCTTTCATCAATTATTCTTCGCATCTCCCTATTTCGTTTCTCCTTCGTTTCATATATATATATATATATATATATATATATATATATATATATATATATCTATCTATCTCTCTCTCTCTCTCTCTCTCTCTCTCTTGTTTGAGATTTTGAAATCGAGGAAGGAGGAGCCATGGCTGCTGTGGGTTGAAGATCAAGATGAGCATTAAAATGAATTTTTATTTGGGATTAATGTGAATCATTTAAGGACTAGTGAAATTGGTCTTGAATTCAAAAAAAGAAAGAGAAGTACAGTTGTTGATCGTTAAGTTGAGAAAGATGAGGAAGTGAGGGAAAAATTGATTTGCAAAGCATATAACAGCAAGCACAACAACACACAACACAACAACAGAGAATAGTTGAGAGATGGACAATGAGCTTGAGGAAGAAGGCGATGGAGGGAGGGGTCAAGAAAACGAAATGGAAAGGGACCCTGTCCATAAAGAGACTCAAACAATGAGGAAGGCCTTCATCGAAACGAAACAGAGGTACCCCTATGTTTCGTTTCGATATAATAGTAAGGAAAGAATGGGACGATCCCCTATACTGGGTCGAACTGGGTTCGGCTCATCCGAGGCGAACCGAGCTCGGTTTAAGGGATCAAACCCTGAATGGGATGATCCCCTATACTGGCCCGAACTGGGTTCGGCTCAGCCGAGGCGAACCGAGCTCGGTTTAAGGGATCAAACCCTACCCTTAAAAAATAGAAAAATGTAGTTAGGAAAAATTAAGAAAAGATCCCAAAAAACAGAAAAGATTCAAAAAATGGGATTTGGCCAAATAAATAGAAATATTAGATTTCTACGGAAAAATAAAAAAGTCGGGATTCTCTCAACACTTTTTATACAAGGCTTTGCCTCGTAAAGCGTAATTATGGCTGATCGAGCCTAAACACCAAATTGGATTCTAAAACCATAAAAATGAATTTTAACATAAATTAGTGATATATTACAGTAATTAGGAATCCAATTAAGTAATTGAGACTTTGAGGAGTGTTTAGAGTATTTAAAATAATTGGTCGAGGTTTTAAGAGGTTTAAACACCGACATGAATTGGAAATTATGAGAAATTTTTAAGAAATAGTACAATTGAGTCGAGTCTCATGAATTATGAATTTTTGTAATTTAATAGGATTTTCAACATAAGGGAATCCGGGGAACATGCGAGCGAGGACTTGTTTAACTAACTTGCATTAGTTTGATAGTGAGTAAACACTATGTCTTGCTTTTTATAGTAATATGTTTTATATTATCTCTTGTTATTACCTGCTTTACCATGCAAGATATATGTTTACTTATTGACACAGTTTATTTTGTGCACACTGCTGTTTGGTGATCTCGAAATGACTTTGTCAGGTTCTGAGGTTAAGGAGGACCGAAAGGGAAAGTGGAAGTTAGAAGACTTTGGTTGAGGAACTCTTTTCCTTTTGCATGTGATTATTATTTTTAATACTTTGTTTTGGATTTTTAGGGTGAGTGTAAGGCTTACATCACCTGAGAAACAGCTTGATGAGTTCATGAATTTGGTTGAAATATGTTTAAGACCTAAATGTTTCAGTTTTTGTATTATTTGAGATTTTGAAACAGTTTTAGTCTTATTTTGAAGTTGAGAGTTGTAATTAGGATTATAAGTTTGCACTTCAGTTAAGATTTTTTATTTGATATCATATTGTGAACTGTGGGGAGTTATGAGTCTTTTTAGGCCTCTCTCCATTGTGCTATCTATCAGGTGTTCTTATTATTTTCCTATGATTCTAAAAACACGAAGAATATTTCGTATGATTTTCCTAGTTTCCTCCAATTGAACAAGTCGAGAACTAAGGTTTAAATAACAATTTAGATTTATATTTGGAGTTGTTTAAGGATTGCATTGGGAGTCATTTCGAGGTATAAAGTTAACTATATGGTTAAGGTACCTAATTAGGGTAACTAGGTTTAGTCAGGGCTCAGTGAGACGGTCCTGACAAATTGTTTCAAATCTCATCAAATGTAGATTTTCACAAGAATATCAAGATGGCGTACATAATTTCGTCAATACATCAAAAGAGAGATATAAGACCTCGAAATTCATAGTGTGCCCTTCCAAATATTGTAAAAACTTGAAACATGTTACATTTGATGTCGTGTACGAACATTTATTAATAAATGGAATGGATCGTACATACACCACTTGGGTTCTTCATGGTGAAAAACCTCAACCATGTGATGTAGGCAAAGGCTTAGAAGATAAGGAAACATATAAATTGTTCACTAACTATATGCATTATGAAACTAACAATATTGATGATAATAATGGTGAAGAAGGGGATGAAAACAACCTAAGAAAAAAGTTTGAAGATTTGGTTAAAAATGCATAAACACCCATATATGGAGGTTGTCCTATACGGAGGTTGTGCAAAGTACACAAAGTTGTCAGCGACAATGACCTTATTTAAGTTCAAGGCTAAACATAATCTTATAAATAGTTCTTTTACTGAACTGCTACAAATTGGTACATGACATGTTGCTATCTGAAAATTTACTTCCAAACAGTTTTTATAAGACAAAGAAGTTGTGTTGAAGAGATTCAATTCGGGTTATGAAAAAATACATGCTTGTGTTAATGATTGTTGCCTTTCCCGAAAAGAACTATACGGTAAAAATGAATGCCCTAAATGTCGATCATCTAGATGGAAATAAATACATATTATAGTAAAAGAAAAAGGAGTTCATTTTGTTTTACTTATGTATTTAGCGAAATGAAAGATCTGACGAAAGTTTGATAGCGAGAGTGGATGTATGGAAAAGAGGACATACTCCCAAAAAATGGTAAACCCGTCAATTAATAAGTTTATGGCACATTGGTGAGTTTGTAGTATTACTTAAAATTATGTTTCCATATATTACAAATGAGATTTATTGAAGTTAATAATACATTTTTTCGATATACATATAATGGATTAGAAAAAACTTCACGAGTGTAGGAAGTCAGTGACAAGTAAAAATAAGAAGCGAAATATTAAAGATGCACTTACTCAAGTGTTTGGCCTTGAGAAGCGTGATTGTGTACGAGGCTTTGGTTTTAGTGCGACGCCATCAAGTATTGATGCAGCTAACAGAGGTAGTGGGAGAGTGAAGAGTAAAAGGAAATAGTTTTAACTTTTTCTCAACAAGTTAAAGTACTTCAAGAAGTAAGCATTTATGTCGATTTGTACATAATCATGAAAGAAGTAATGTTAATTTTTTTAAAAACATTTTATTTATTTGTTTAGGGTCAAAGTATTAGATTTGAGGAAGTATCATAAAAAAAACTTCAAACATTTCAAGTACAAAATTTTTTTTGATACAATATTTTATTCATTACTTTAGTATTATTAATAATATTTGTTTATTCTTATTTTTTTAATGCAGCCATCGATCTTATCATGGCAAAACTTTTCCTGAATGTAATGTTGAAGAAAATACAAAGTGTTATCTTCTTCATTGGTTTAAAGATGATGAAGTTGTTGCAGAGGAAAATATTTCTTTGACAAATCATTTATTTGCTTTTCACAACAGTAATGTCCCTTTAGGTAGAGATCATTGGAAGGTATGAGTGGATGTTGTCTTTGATCTAGAAGTACCTCTAAATTAGGCCAACTGAAGACAAAATAAAGCTTGGTGATGATGATATCATTGGTACAATAATAGCATGGCCTAAAAACTAAATTAAGTTGCTTTAATCGAGGTACATGACACTTATCCTAACTTACTTTATTTGTTGATTTGTTTGTTTTTTATTTGTTCTAGATCTTATTTATGAGATTCTTAGTTAGTTGTGGTGTTCTTTAATAGGGTTTTAAATTTTATGATTAGTTGTCTGAATCACTGAAGATTTGTGGACAAAGTAAATATCAATTAATTTTTTATACTTTTAAATTGTTGAAGTAAAAAATAGGAAAACTCTTTTTTTTTCTAAGTTTAGGATGAGTATTTTGATAAATAACTTGCATGACTTCTATATTGTGTGTTGCAATATCATTTTATATCGTTTTATTTATTTAGTATTTTATGTTTATTTTTGAAGTCAATATATGTTTTTTTTTAGTCATTAATTTTGTTTTTAATTATGGTGCAGGTGCAAACTACATTTTTTAATTTGAAGAAGATTGTGTGAAATATTTCTTTTTGAAGAAGAATATGGAGAAAAAACTTTGTAGTATTTTTGTTACACATCACCAAATTATTTTCTTGATGAAATTTGTTGGCTTGATTATCGCTTTTTGTCTAAAAAAATATTAGACGTGCACAAAATTAATACTCGTGTTTGATTTTGAAAATAAGATTTTTTCTCTCGAGAAAATATGCAGTTGAGAAATAATATTATCATTAATGTTATTTATAATATGTTTTATTTAAAAATTAAGAATTTTTAAAATTTAGTTTGTTGAAATATATGAGTAAAATATTACAACATTGTTGTATGTCATTTAAACTACCAATTGCAACAACCACACAAGTTGCAAAACATTTATTTATAGCATTTATTCTATGTTGTTAAATATGCAATTGTTGCACATCATTCAATTGCAAGTCGTGTTTTTGATTACAACAATTTGTAAATCGAACGTAGAAATCTAACGACATTAAGAAAATCCTTGGGACAACATGCAAAACGTGTTGTTGAAGTCTCAAAACTTTTGATAGCAATCATTTCGCATGTTGTTAACTTAAACAATTATTTATTACAAATGTCGTAAAATCCCAACGTGCATCAAAAGTAAAATTATAACGACAATCTAAAATGTTTGTTATGGCACGCATAAAATGTTGTTAGTGTTCAATAACCTTTAATAGTAATCATTTTATATGTCGTTAATATATACAATGAATTTACTTAGATGTTGTCAAATCTTAATGCGCATCAAAATTAATAGTATAACAACATTCAAAAATGTTTTTCACGAAACGCGAGCAATGCCATTGAAGTACCAAAATGCTTAATAGCAATCATTTTGTATGTCATTGACTTTTACAATAATATTTTATATGTGTTGTAAAATCAAGAAATGCATGAAAGGAAGAAATATAACAACATTCAAAAATTATTGTGATGACAAACAGTACACTAACAAGCACTAATACTTTTGACAACATCTAAATAGAGGACTTATCACTGTGTGTCGTCTTACGTCTAATACAACAAAAACTGCATGTCATCACAGGTAAAGTTTCTTGAAGTGATAGACATCGATTGTCTCTAAAGTGAACCCCAAATAAGTTGTCATCTTATTGGCTTTATAGTGTGATTCTGGCATGCGCACACCTTGAGGAAATGATTTCTTGAGTAGCTCCAACACATTGTGAATGACTTATCTATCCAACTACGTAACAATTTTATATTTAATAAGTGAATAATAAATGAAAGTGTGGTAAAATTATACACCCTAGATAAAGTTCTTGTTATGTCTCTCGCAAGAGTCTCAAGTACACTAAAGTCTCTGCATAAATTCTAGAACCATTACTATTTTCTGGCATGCCGTCATTCATATGATCACTATCAATATGCGGATTATCTATTGCCTCATTCACTATACCAACCATGTCATCTTCAATAGGCTCATTGTTATCAATAACATTATCTTGGTCATGCAAAGAAACATAATCCTCACTATAGTTAATCCAATTCCTATAGTTTTGCAAAAATCCTTTTATGAATAAATGATTTGTAACTTCATTTCTTTTATATTGCAAAACATTGCGACATTTTTTGCAAGGGAAATATATATTTGTCTTTGTTCTCATTGTTGACAAATGCAAAATCTAAGAACTTATCAACTCCAACTCTCTATACGATTTTGAAGTCCTATCCTCAATAGAAATCAAACTTTTATTGATATTCATACTCGATAATTGCACAAAGTTCTACTTCAACTTTAGAAACAAAAAATAGCAAACTTTCAATTTCGAAAAAAAAAAAATATTATAAACAACCAAGTATAAGATAATTAAAACAAACTTATCGATCAAACACGACACTTATGTATATAAGTCACTCGAAAAAATAATAATAATGGAAAATTGCGTAATAGTGAAACACCTAATAATATATTTAAAGTCTTACTTATATTACAATGTAAATGCACTTTTAGAATAACAAAGATGAATATTTAAAAATTAAGATAAAAATAAATAGTTATATAATATTCATACCAAAGTGACCCTTTGAAGAAAAAAGAAGAAGAAAGAATCATTGAAAAGAAAAGCTCTAAAATAGAAGAACGATCTATATAGAGAACACACATCTTAAGATCAAGTGTGATATTATTTTTAGAATAACATATTTCGCATCATATAAAAAAGAGCTCTCATTAAAAAAATGAGTTTTATAGAAGGAGAATAAAGAAGAACAAACATCTTATAAGCGGACGAAAGATCCCTAAAGAAAACAATAGTAACATGATTTTTTATCATTATTTTCAGATAAATAAGGGATCAAGAGAAAAAATTAATGAAGGATTTGTTACCAAAAAATAAAAATAAAAATGAAAGATTGAACCAATAAAAGCACTAATGATTTATATATATGAATTGTTTGAATGGAAGAGATGATTACGAGATGAATAGTTATCTGATTAAAATAGTTAAGTAGCCTAAATAAAAAATAGAGTATTACACGAGTAAATGAGGTCAAGTTGGAGAACTAAGATGTGTGTGAGCAAGAGCACAGATCCAACCACTAATGAGAGGGGGAACAACCAACATAATAAAATTTTATTTTTCCAAGTAATCACGTGAGTGCCAAACTAATACACATTCACTCAATTTCAGAGTTCAATATATGAATCAAGTTTATTTCACATCCAATTTAAAAAATATTTAATAGGCTTATGCCTTACTGATCTCACTTGAGATATTTTGGTGCGCCAGTTTTAGTTGTGTCGACATGAATTTCAAAATTTATTGTCGTTCAACTTCGTTCAAGTTCGTAACGTATACAAATATAATGATTCTGTACAAAAAAGTGAAAATAATACTAAGCAATATGAGCTAGAAATTATAACCAATTTGCATTACATATTTTGTGTATAAAAAAATAGTTTGTATAATAGACAAGCATCCAATATAGTGTAATCTCCTACTCTTCATCTTGTTGGAGTAAATGCGTGACAATAGAATTTGTATTAAATAAAATAATAACAATAACATAGCCTCAGTCCCAAATTAATTGGGTTGGCTACATGCTTCAAACTCTTCCATTGTGCTCAAATAAGTGCAATTAATTGTATTGAATAAAAAGGATTTATAAATGAAAATAAGAGGGGGTAGGAGGCAAATTGGCTTAAATCATTCGTTTTACAACACACACAAAAGACTATATAAATATAGTATAGTATGTAGAAAAAAACTTAGGGCTTTAAGTTGTAGGTACATTGAAAAATTAATAGAGTTTTTTATCAAAAAAAAAAACCTGTGAGAGAATAGGGGTTTATGGTCTAAGTCAATTATTCGCATTAGGGGATTTGAATTATAGGTTCTCCTTCTTCTTATAATAATCTCTCTATACATTTTTTTCCTTATTACTAGAAATTGTGTAGAGGTGTTGTCGTCTTTAATAAAAAAAAAATAAAATTGGACAACATCAATAATGGATAGATGAACCCTAACAATCACAACAAAAGAATCACCAAAAAAAATAACTAACATTAAAATGGTTGGGTGAAAAATCAAGATAAAAACAATGAATCAAACAAAAAAAGATAACCAAGCATGGTAGATGTTTAATGAACGCAACAATATATCATTTTTCTGTGAACGCAACCTAAGCTTGCTTTCAACAATGAGAAAAAATAGTAAGCTACTTTTCCAGTTAAGGAGGAGAAAAATAGATCTAGCTAGGACATGAGCCAAAGAGAAGAAGAGAAAAACCTGACATAACATTAACACCATTGAAACAAGTTCTTAGAAAAGTTGTGCCTTCGCAAGGTTGCAGGCCGGAATGTTGAGTCTCCAGTTTCCCATCATTGTGAACTTCCATTTCTTAATGCTCACCATGAAAAAGATAAGAAGCCCTTCTTAAAGCGAGAAAAACATGTTCGCCAATATTGCGCGTCGTGCTCTCCATGTGTTTTCATTTTTGTGGTTTCATGTGAGGAAATTGTGGAGATGAGTAGATGCCCATTCAACTTTCAAAAAAAAAAAAAAAACGAAGCAAAGTTGAAATTATTTTAAACCAAATTTCTCGCCTCACCTTTCTTTCATAATTAATTTTCTTTTGATAGCTATGAAGTTATAATTCATTTGGATTGTTTGTCAGAATCATATTCCAGCTTATTATGTGTTCATATATAAGACAAGACCCATCAATTGAGCAATGGTTTCATATGGCCAATTAGTTTTTATAGTGCGCGCTCATATCATATATTATATCCTCTGTAGGAAGGTTTGGCGATCAATTTTTGTTTCTTCGCAAATCAAGATAAAATCAATAAATCAAAACCTTACAGGGAATGCAACAAATCAACGCATATGCCATACCAACTCCGAATTTTCAATTTGTTGTTCTTCAAACTATTGAGTCAATGAGTCAACGAGGAAAATATTGAAAACATAACTAATGATTTTCTTACCAACGAATCAATTTACACACCACGCCACACAAACGCACACACCACAACAACCAAATTTGAATTTTTTTTTTGATAATAGGAGGCGAGACTCCTTTTAATATATATATACAAAAAATGATAGCTACAATAGTTGATAATTATAGAAAAAAAGAGAAAGCAAGAAACAGGAAATAAAACATCTCCCATCTTGAACCCCCAAAAAACATCCATGCATAGCCAAACTGCCCAAAAACTCCCTGAATCAAAAATAAAACTATGCACAATCTTCACACCCCTTAAGCCACGACCCCCAGTTCAATCCCAAAAAAGGCCACCAGTCGCTCTGTAGATCGTCCCCATATCCACAAAATTGCCAAAAAAAAGGGAAATCGGCACACTACCATTCGATCGCCTACCAAATATAGGATCGGGTTGGGCGCACTACCTGGTCGAGCTCGACCTGACAATGCCCAGTTGGCCCCCCCAACCTGGATCCCTTGTATCATTAATCTCAACATAGCAGTGCCCAGTCCCCAGTTAAAAGACTCCATGACCAATGCTTGAACTCCTTGTGGCGAAGCAAAACCGAGGCCACATTCCTTTTTGTTGAATCCCAAACATCCTCCCACCTATTCGCTTTATCATTAAAGATCAGGTGGTTCCGTTCGGTCCATATAGCCCCCAATATCGCAATGGAACCCGCTCTGCACAACACGCCTTTCCTATTCGTTTGTGAATTTGAATTCACCAACTCCAGCCATAAGTTCAAATATTGTGGCTGCTACCACACTAGGCCGAGCTCCCCTAGCATTGCCGCCCAAATCAAGACACCACGAGTGTGTACATAGAGAGGGCAACAACCATAATGGACAAAAGGTCGGCCGCATTACCTTGTTGTTACTTCAAACAAGGTAATGCCCATTGCCCCCCCCGCGTCCTTTTTGCCTCCACAAAACAAACATAAGCCTACAAAAACCAATCCAGCAAATCGTCAACAAAAAACCGACCAGTTTTCTTGCCACTGTTGCCATGACCATCCTGCGAATTCTTTATGTCCATGCAAGGCCAAGCCTACATTCCTCTTCGTAGATTCCCATATCTCTTGCCAAGTGTTGTCAATCTCTTTAAAAATTCGTTGGTTTCTCTCCCCCCACAGTGCCCAAATGAGTGCCAAAAGTCCGGCTTTAAACAACTAATTCCTTTTATTGCCGCATGAAATAGCTGCCGCTTGTTCCATCCATGTTCTTAAAGATTGGGGGTTTTGCCACTCGATGCCTATCTCCCTCGACAACTCCTCCCATAACCTACACGAAAATGAACATGCCAAAAAAAGGTGATCAATGGATTCCATATGAGAAAAACATAAACAACATCTTGACGGCAAGAGGGTGATATGAGGGAGTCGTCTTTGGAGCACATCTGTCGTATTAATCTTTCCTAGCCACCCCATCCAAGCAAAAACCCTAACCTTCAGAAGAAGTGATTTCCATATTAGATTACAAACCGGAAAAGATGCCAACGAATTTTCAAGACAAAGACCATAGAAAAAAATTTAACGAGAGAAGAAGAGCTGGGAAGGGTCCCAACCCCACCCACGCTTATCCTCCGTGTGTGGGGTAAGGGAAACTTCCTGGAGACGATGCGTGAGTGTCGCAAATTCTATAGCTTCCGTTTCTCCTAACCTCCGTCGAAAACCGTAATGCCAAGAGTGATCCCACTCGCTCCCCCCGACAAAAGAGGCCACCTCCGCCACACTTGCTTCGGGATTTCACGAGAGAGAAAATAAACCCGGAAAGTCCTCAGCAAGATATCGCGTCCCGTTCCATGCATCCTGCCAAAAGCGTAGTTTCATGTCATTCCCAAGCGTGAACTCCACACCTTTGATGAAATCATGCCTGTAGCTAGCAATAAAGCGCCATGGAGATCTGAACGAGGGCCTAAATCTTAATGACGTATCCCAGCCATTAGCCTCCTTAGGAAATCCCGCATCATCTTTTCGGCCCTCTTAGCAATACCTACCGGGAGTCGAAAGAGTTACATGAAATATGTCGGAATGGAGTCGAGAACTGAAGCGATTAATGTGACTCTACCTCCTTTGGATAAGAAGCCTCGCTTCCACCCATCCAACCTGTGCGCGATTTTCCGGAGAACATATTCCCAAAAATCAGCCTCAAGTGGGGAACCCCCTAATGGTATACCAAGGTATTTCATGGGCCAAGTCCCGACCTGACAATTGACGCCCTCAGCCGCCTGTAATACGATATCGGCCGACACGTTGATCCCCAACAAGCTGCATTTGGACAAATTTAGTTTTAGACCCGAGATCTTGCAGAAGGCCTGAACGAGCTGCATCACCTTGTGAACCGCATCCTCCGAGTTTTTAACGAATAACAGCGAATTATCGACATACTGCAGGTGTGCGACGTGAACCCCTTCTCTGCCTACCTTAAAGCCTTCTACCATTTCATTGTTCTTGGCAGTGTCCATAATTCTTCCCATGACATCAGCCACCAAGATGAAGAGGAAGGGAGATAATGGGTCCCCTTGTCTCAAACCCCTTTGTCCTTTAAAGCTTCCTTCAGGTCGCTCGTTAATGAGAACCGAATAGTGAGCCGATGAGACACATCCTTTCATCCACAATCGCCATCGCTCGCTAAAGCTTTTCCTTTGAAGCACATAATCCAAAAAGGTCCATTCCACTCGGTCATAAGCTTTGGCAAAATCCAGTTTCAGAACAAAGCCTTGTAATCCCCTTTTCCTGGCATATTCAACCACTTCACTGGCTATAAGAACTGAATCCGACATCTGTCTATCAGGGACAAATGCACTATGTTCCATCGCAATTGTATGTTTGAGAACTGCCCTTAGACGATGAGCGAGGACCTTTGCCAACGGTTGTACATAGATGTAACGGATCGATAGGCCGAAAATCCTCGATCCTCCCAACTTGGGAGCCTTTGGGAATCAAGCATATGAATGTCTCATTCATGTTTCGACTAATCACCCCGTTACTATGAAAATCTTCAAAGAACTTAATAAAGTCACCTGTGATAACTCCCCAAGATCGTCTGATAAATACGAAGGTGAATCCATCGAGGCCCGGTGTTTTATCCATTTCGCAGGAAGTAACCGCCGCCCATACCTCGTCTTCCGAGAATGATCTCTTCATATGACTCGCCTCCTCTCCCGGAATGACACCCCAATTAATACCGTTGATCTCCCATGTACTATCCATTTCATCCGTGTATAAATGTCTGTAGTAGTCAACAATCTCTTGCTTGATTCTACTGCTTTCCTCAGTAAACTCCCCGCCCTGAAGCTGTATCATGTCGATAATGTTCTTAGACTTCCTTGCTCTCAAAATGCGACGAAAGAACTTTGTGTTCGCATCCCCCTCTTTTACCCACTTAACTCGCAATTTCTGGCTCGCCAGTCGATTTTCAATAAGTAAGACATTCGCATATTCATCCTTCGCCCTCCTTCGCTCTGCCAACGATATGTCATTCCAATTAGGACCACCCTCTATATCATCTAGTTGTTTAATTCGAGCACTTAGCACCTCTTTCCTAGTTTGAGTCGAGCCAAAGACCTCTCTATTTTCCCTAATTTCCTCATCAATTTGAAACCCGATGTCTTACCTCCCAAAACCATCAGCCTTCTATGTGGGTTTGGAAGGAGCTGTGATCTAGCCATACATTCTCGAAATGAAAAGGCGCAGGGCCCCACTGAATCAAGCCTGTATCTAGGATCGCCGGAGAATGGTCTGAAGTTAAGTGATTTCCCAGGGATTGTCTCCCATTCGGGAACTGTGCCCCCATTCACTTAGAAAGAGAAACCGATCTAATCTTGCACATATAGGGTTTGCGCGAAGATTAAACCATGTAAATTCTCCGTTAAGCAAAGGTAGATCCGTAAGTTCCATTTCCCTGATGAGATTATCGAACTCCCGCATACTAGACGTCAACCTTGTGCTATTCGATTTTTCTGTCAAAAAACGAATAACATTAAATTATCCGGCTATGCACCACCTTGGTCCACACAATCCAAATAATGCCCCTAATTCCTCCCAAAACTCATGCCTACCCGTACTGGTTGCCGGCCCATATACCCCGGTCAACCACCAAGTGGAATCATTCTCGCCTTCAACGCGCACTGAGACCGAGAAGAGTCCTACTAAACTAGAGATCACCTTAACTCTCCTAGTGTCCCAGATGATTACAATGCCCCCACTAGCGCCCACAGAATCCATTACCACCTACTCCTTGAATCGCCCATTCCACACAGCTGACACCTCACCACGACTAAACGATTCCCTCTTCGTTTCTTGTAAGATAAAAAAATCTTGGTTCTGCCTCTTAACCTCCTCCTTAATCAGTCTTTTTTTATTTGCATCCCCGAGACCCCTAACATTCCATGTCAAAATCCTCATCTAGGCGCACCAACTCCCCTCCTGTCCGGTTTGCTATAGTCTATGCTAGATTGTATTCGGCGTTGTTCTCTCACTAAGCGCGTAATACTCGACTCCCCTAGGGTGGCAACCCTGGGTTGCCTCATGATCTCAATGCCACATTGAGAGAGAAAATCCGCCATTTGGGACCACGCCCCGCCGAGCTCTCCTCCTCAATGTTCCTTTAACCTTCCCCCCTATATAGGACCTCAAGTTCGTTCGATGGCTCTCTTGAGAGATGTAAAGCAAGGTTAGTAGCCAAAGGTTATACTCTGGTGAGTTACATAAGAAGTCTATGTATCGCAACTCAAGAAGGTTTTGAAAAAAAGAAGACTATGAAACAAAGGTGTACAAGTTCGAGGAAGGCTGCTTTGTGAATCACTTGGAAGCGAAGGGCCACGAGAGCTTGGTATAACAGATTGATGGGTATCTTCAAAAAATGGGTATATATGAGGCAGAGAATGAGCTTTACCTTTATGTCAGAAGTGGAAGGTAATGTATCGATTTCATCATTATTTGTCTTTATATTGATGATATCATTTACGCACTATTTCATCTAGGTTCTTTTGAATAAGTTTAAGTCTCAAATGATGCGAAGTTTGAGATGTCGATAATGATATCAAGTTGTTGCATTATTTTCTTAGTCTTGAATTAATTCAATTTGAAGACGGCATTTCTTTTCACAAAGAAATATGTGAAGGATTTTCTCAATAAATTTGGCATGTCAAATTGCAAAGCGTCACTATTACCCTTAAATTCAAATGAGAAATGTGACTGCATAGCTTGAAAGATGGTGCTTGCCGAATTGGCGGATGCTGCAAGCTCTTTGAAGTTCTGGTTGGTGGTTTTATTTACTTAACCCATACTTCAAGACCGGATATTGCATTTTAGGTTAATGGTGTAATTTCTGAGGTTTATCGCAAGGTAACGCTTCAGTGGTTCATTTTGGGCAGCAAAGCGTGTCAGCGTTATAATGGAACCATTGAATATGGAATTTGGTACTCAAAAGTTATGAATTTCAAATTTTGTGGGTTTACTGATAGTGATTGGGCATGTTCCTTAGATGATAGGAAGAACGTTTCAGCTAATGTTTTCACTTTAGGCTCGGGAGTGATTACTTGGAGCTCAAAAAGAGCAAAGCAGCGTGTGGCATGGTCATAAAGTGAGTATGTGGCCTACTTGGGCAATGAGCATGTCAAGCTATTTGGTTAAGTAGAGTGCTGGTTGAACTTCTACAAGACCATAGAGGGCCTACATAGATCTTTTGTGACAACAACGCAACTATCTCTATGACAAAGAATCCAACTTTTTAAAGTAGAACAAAGCATATTGAGCTGCATCATCATTTCATTCGTGATCTCGTTACAAAAGAGGAGATAGTTTTGAAGCTTTGCAACACTGACGAGCAATTGACTGACATACTTACAAAGGCCTTGTCAAATGAGAAGTTCAAGATTACTTGCAGGAAGAATTGGCTGGTATCAGCTTTGAATCATGGAGGTCAATTGAAGTGTGATTCATAGTTGACTAGGTACTGGTAATTAATTTGTTTCAATAATAAATGAGTAACTCCTCCCAACTAACATCGAGGTCTTTTAAGTTAAAACCCCACACCTATAAAAGTTGAAGGTGGTTAGTTGAAGTGGTTAATTAGTGATTAATATCATCTATTTAGCGAGGCGGGAGATCAACGAGCGGCACAGCACGCATATGTGGCGCGGTCGTGAAAATTTTAACAAGTTACTCCTTCAACCAAAACCATGGAAAATCCATTACCACCTACTCCTTGAATCGCCCATTCCACACATGGTGACACCTCACCACGACTAAACGATTCCCTCTTCGTTTCTTGTAAGATAAAAAAATCTTGGTTCTGCCTCTTAACCTCCTCCTTAATCAGTCTTTTTTTATTTGCATCCCCGAGACCCCTAACATTCCATGTCAAAATCCTCATCTAGGCGCACCAACTCCCCTCCTGTCCGGTTTGCTATAGTCTATGCTAGATTGTATTCGGCGTTGTTCTCTCACTAAGCGCGTAATACTCGACTCCCCTAGGGTGGCAACCCTGGGTTGCCTCATGATCTCAATGCCACATTGAGAGAGAAAATCCGCTGGGACCACTGCCCCGCCAGAGCTCTCCTCCTCAATGTTCCTTTAACCTTCCCCCTATATAGGACCTCAAGTTCGTTCGATGGCTCTCTTGAGAGATGTAAAGCAAGGTTAGTAGCCAAAGGTTATACTCAGATTGAAAGAGTAGATCATCATGATTGTTTCTCTCCAGTTGCTAAAACTGTCACAGTGAGAATTCTCTTGGCCTTAACTGCTGCCCGTAATTGGGATTTACATCAATTAGATGTAAATAATGCTTTTCTTCATGGTTTTATTGATGAAGACATTTACATGAAACCACCTGAGGGTTATTCTTTGGCTACTCCTGCCTAAGTTTGTAAACTTCAGAAATCCTTGTATGGATTGAAATAAGCCAGTAGATAATGGAACCTTGAGTTCACTTCTCATCTTCATCACTATGGCTTTGTTCAATCAGTCCATGACCCTTGCTTGTTCACTTACTCTTCACAAGGGGTTTTCCTGGCCTTGCTTGTTTATGTAGATGATGTTCTTTTCACGGGTACTTCCTTATCCGCCATTACTTCTGTCAAAGACTTTCTTTGTAACAAGTTCACTATTAAGGACTTAAGCTAGGCTCGTTATTTCTTGGGTCTTGAGTTGGCCATATCTGAACAGGGTACATATGTTAATCAGAGAAAGTATGTTCTTGATTTACTTCAAGACACTGGATTAACTGATTCGAAGGCTGCTGCTGCTACTCCTTTTCCTCGAGACTGCAAGTTTAACAATGAATTTTCTCCTTTGTTACGAGATCCTGATCAGTTTCATAAGTTAATTGGTCATTTTTTATATTTTGGTTTAACTAGGCCTGATATAACTTATTCCACATAGCAATTGAATCAATTTTTTCAGTCTCCAACTTAACAACATTGGGTCGGGGCTCTTCACATCTTGCGTTACTTGAAGTTATCTCCATAAATAGGACTTTTGTTTCTTGTTTAGGTTGATCTTTCTCTCACTACTTACTGTGATTCTGATTAGGTTGCATGTCCTCTTTCTAGGCGATCTCTTATAGGCTATTGTGCTTTCCTGTGTGATGTTCTTATTTCTTGGAAATCTAAGAAGCAATTTACGGTCTCTAAGTCTTCCTCTGAAGCTGAATATAAGAGCCTTTCTACTAGAGTTTGTGAGCTGTTGTAGATTTCATATATTCTTAAAGATCTAATGGTTCATATCCATCTTCCTATCCCACTTTGGTGTGATAATCAAGCTAATATTCATCTCACTGCCAACCCAATCTTTCATGAAAGGACTAAGCATCTTGATATTGATTGTCATCTTGTTAGAGATCAATTCAAAACTAGTTTTGTCTATCCTCAATACATTCCTTCTCGTCAGAAACTTATTGATATCTTTACTAAGTCTCTCGCTGCTCCTCTATTCCATTCTTTGTTGTCCAAGATGGCGTTATGTGAGTGACATAATGTTCCATCCTGAGGGGGTATGATGAGTATATGTTGTTGTCGTTGTATAGTGAGTGTACCTTATATTGAGAGTTTACTGTTTATTGTAAATGTGTCACATAAGTGTTAGTAGGGAGCTAGTTAGTAGGTGTTTGTATGTAATAGGGGATAGTAATTCTCCCTCCTATAAATAGTGTATGAATACACAATGTACAGATGACTTTTCTGGTAATAACAAACTGATCACACACATTGTGTGTTCTTGTTCATAGTTTGTTCACCCGCTGGCTCCAGACCGCATCATTGCGGCATCCCTCCTCACCCAATCCTCATCCAAACCACACTTTCCCAACTCCTCATTACCGACAAGCTCTTCTTCGCCAGGAACCGGCGTCATCGGCCTACTCATTGGCACATACAGCTTCCTCTTCTCCTTCGGCCTCAGTTACCTCCCGACCTCCACCACTGCGCTACTCATGGCCTCGAAGCTCGTATTCACCACTGTCTTCGCCTTCCTCTTGATGAAGCACAAGTTCACTGCTTACTCAGTGAATTATGTCGTACTGATGACACTCGCGTGCGTGATTTTAGGGTTCCACGTTAACAGGGATCGACCAAGCGGGGTGTCAAGTAGGGAGTATGCGTTGGGGTTCTTCGCGGCGCTGGGAGCCGCGACGTTGTTGGGGTTTATGCTACCGTTGTTGAGTTGTTGTAGGTGAAGGTGGGCATCAAAGTTGGGACTTATGGGTTGGTTATGCAAATGCGGTTTATTGTGGGGTTGGTTGCTACCTTGGTGTGCACCGTGGGTATAATATATCGTCAACCATGATTTTCAGGTACTTTACTTTTTATGTTATAATTAATATCGTTGGATGCGCCTCAAACCATGCAAAATACATTATTTGATGAAGTGCATCTAAAAAGATACATTATGACAAAAGAAAATGCATGTTAAAGCTATCTTTGACAAGGAAAATGCTAAATGTATGTACATCATCAATGCATATTAAAATGCACATTAGGACCTCAACTCACGTGTTTTGCATGGAGATCCGTATGTGCACGTATTTTGAGGTGCGAATGGATAACTCATATGACTTGATCAATGTGCCTTTTGATGTGCGTTTCTAATGTACATGTAGTAGGGACCCTTTTAACAATTACTTTCGTTACAACGTCATAAATTAAACATGATCATATATGAATTAATTTGTGCATGCATGATATATGTTTGTGGGCCACAAGGAAAGAAGCCCAAAAATATGGGCCTGGAGAAGCGAAGTACTATTTAATTATAACATTTGCATCATATCAATCAGTTTCCAAGCTATGGTTGCGGGGAACTTAGGGGTGGTGTTCTGCTCTTCATCATTGTTCAGTGGTGTTCTTCTATCTCTCTTACTTCTAGTTCAACAAGTCTTTGCAGTTATATTCTTCAAATAGAGCTTCAATGTAGAGAAGGGCATGTCGTTGGCATTAGCGCTTTGGGGATTTGCCTCTTATTTCTATGGCGAGTACAAGCACTAGAAGAAAAGAAGCACCCGTGCGACCAACATATATCGGTTACCGATGAAAATTGGTCACTTAGTCAACCTTAAAAAAACTTTTTGTTTTTCTAGATCAAATTAATTAATCCAAAAGTAGTGTGATCGATCGATACGTTTGTGTGATTGTATGTCTCATATACATATATAATAGTGAGAGTTTTTTGATCATTTTTTATGTCGGCTCTATATGTAGCTGTTGGGGTTACTCAACCCCTTTGAACAATGAAACAGATGAATAACAAATCCCACCAAACCACGATCAATGCGCGCAAATAAAAACACCACAAAACACGCAATATTTAACGTGGAAAACCCTCCAAATCAGAGGTAAAAATCACGGGTCAAACTCTGAACAATCCACTATGTGAATAAGGAGTATAAGTTATCTCAATTGTTTGAGATTCACTAACAATGGAGTAATACAAAATACATCTTCTAAGAACTTAGATGATCATACTAAGAATGAAGAACATTACCCCAATAGTGTCAAACCCTTACACCACTTTTCTTGAACACCAAGAAATCACCAAAGCCTCTCTACGGGTCTTCAAATTCAAGATCTTGATATGCCTTCAAAGTAGAGAGAAGAAAACCAGAAAAATTGTACAAAAAAACCAAATGCACACCCAAAGAAAACGATTTCTTTTATTTCTTTTTCTCTGGCTCCCAGTCGTACACCAAGTCGACTTTTGAAAATCACAAAATTTCCAATTCTTGTTCTCTATTCCGTTTTTTATTCTAATTAGAATTAGAAGCCCTTAATGGGTTGGACCTATTGATGTGTAGATTTTGGCCCACATATCCAACAATCTCCCTCCAGCCCATGGAGAGATATCCAACCATATATGTTGCTCAACTGCAACTCAGTCCCAGCAACTTGGTGAAGACCGATGCTTATCACGAGTCACTACTTTCGTGAATATATCAGCTGGATTCTTGTCAGCGAGAATCTGAAATTTTTAGAAGCTCTTCGGCTCCCTCTCTTCCGTAACCATAACATACGAAGAATTGGGGTACTTTGTAGAACGAACATGCCCTCTTTCCGACCTTCTCAATGGAGGTTCTGTTGTGGCTGCAGGTGGAGGACGATGCTCCCCCCGCTCAGAATCATCATATGATTCTTGCACATCATCAATGGTAGGCCCTTACACGTCATCAACATCATCATATACATGCTCATCATCGACCCCATAAACTTCAGCTAAATCTCGTTCATGTGTGGCATCACTAATCGAAAGAGAAACTAGTCCAAAAGAGAATCGATATCATCATGAACTATGATTTTCTCTGATATCTTAAAATATGTTATGGTTTTATTTTCATTAAAGACCACATCTCTAGATTTGACAACGTTTTTCTTTTCTAAATCCCATAATCTATAGTCAAACTCTGCATCTATAAAACCTAACACAATACACAGAACAATCCTATCATCAAGTTTTTATCTCTGCTCCTTAAGCACATGCATAAATGCCTTGCATCCAAAAAACTTCAAATGAGAGTAAGTAACATCTTTCATATACCACACTCTCTCTGGAGTATCAAACTCCAACGGTGCTGAAGGAGAGCGATTCATCAGGTAGCAAGCATCATTGAGTGCTTTACCCCAAAATGACTTAGGCAATTGAGCTATTTTCAACATGCATCTGACTTTATCTGGGATGGTTCTATTTGTTTTCTCAGCAACACCATTGTGCTCAGGGTAATCAGAACTGTCTTCTCATGTCTGATTCCTGGTTCTAAGCAATAATTCTCGATTTCCTTTTATGTGTACTCTCCCTCGTTATGACTACGGAGGCACTTCAAGAACCTGACATTTTGTTCTCAAAACAAACATTTAAACCTTTTGTGAAACATCATCAATAAAAGTAACAAAATATCTGCCACCTTCCATAGTTTCCACATCAATGGGACCACCAACATCGAAGTAAACTAACTTAATTAGATTTCTTTTTCTCTAAGAGGATGAAGAAAAAAAATTATGTTGCTTACCAAATAAGCAATCATCACAAGGGTTTAAAATTTTATTATTGGCAAAAGGGATGAAAGACTTCTTAGCCTACATCTGCAACCCTTTCTCATTTAAGTGACCCAACCTCATATGCCACAAATCTGGTGAAGAGTCATCTTCAACTACATTCAGGTCACATTTGACGATCTTCAATTGAGTCTTGTAAAGTGTGTAACTCGGTTTTCCTTTAGTAACAACAATTGAGTCTTTAGTAGTTTCCAATCCTTACCCCCAAAATTGTTATAATAACCATCGATCTAGATCCAAAACATGAATAGAAATCAAACTCAGACACAAATCTGAAACATGTCGCACATCTTTCAGAATCACTGTGCAACCAACATTTTTCTGGAAACAAACATCTTTAATGCCAATTATATTTGTAAAACTATTGTTCCCTATCTTTGCCTTTCCAAAATTCCCTGCTCGATAAACAGAGAAGACATCCTTCCTAGGTGTAGCATGGAAGGATGCTCCTGAATCAACGACCCTCTCACTATTTGCATTAGTGACATGACCTTGATCCTCAACAAAAGAAAACATAACTAGTTCTTCAATTGCATCTGATATAGTAGTTGTAGTGTTCTGATCATCTACCCTATTATGATTTTCTCAGCGTTTTGTTCCCTTTTCCACACTTTACAATTTCTCTGTATATGCCCTTCCTTGCCACAATGAGAACAAGCAAATTTCCCTCTTGCTTAAGACTCATCTTTAAATTTGTTTTGCCCTCTCGGACCTTTAGATTTACTTCTACCTCTATGTTCGGATGTACTAACAAGAGCTTACGAAGTATCAAACTCTTTATCCTTTTCTTCTATTTTCCTCATCATAAAGACTATTACGTACCATGTATAAGGATAAAACACCACTTAGGGCGGAATTATTGAGAGATACCACCAATATTCCCCAGCTTTCTGGTAAAGAACTCAAAATTAATAGTGCATGTAACTCATCCTCAAACACTATCTTCATGGCACTTAACCGAATAATCAAGTCTTCAAATCAGCATCGGATTTTTTTTTAGTTTGATTTGTCCAAGCTCAATTAGATCAAACAAATCTTTGCAATAAAGATGATCTTCCATCATCGGTTGCCAAATTGAATAATATGAAGAAGTCAACTTGACCATATATGATTTTTCCTCCCCCATCTCAATTCCCACAATTAATCCCCGGTCACGATCTAACCGCGGCTTTGATACCATTTGTTGGGGTTACTTAAACCCTTTAAAAGATGAAACAGACGAATAACAAATCCCACCAAACCATGATCAATGCATGAAATTAAACACATCACAAAACATGAAAGATTTAACGTGAAAAACCATCTAAATATAAGGTGAAAACCACGAGCCAAACTACGAACAATCCATTATGTGAATAAAAAGTACAAGATATCTCAATTATTTGAGATTCACTAATAATGAAGTAATACAAAAATACATCTTTCAAGAACTTAGATGATCACACTAAGAATGAAGAACGCTACCTCAATTGTATCATACCATTGCACTTTTTTCTTGAATACCAAGAAACCACCAAAGCCTATCTACGGGTCTTTATATTCGAGATCTTGATATGTTTTCAATGTAGAGAGAAGAAAACTAGAAAATTGTACACAAAAACCAAATACACACCTAAAGAGAACGATTTCTCTTTTTTCTTTTTTCTGCCTCCCAGCCGTACACCAAGTTGACTTTCGAAAATCATGAAATTTCCAATTCGTGTTCTCAATTCCTTTTTTATTATAATTGGAATTAGAAACCCTTAATGGGTTGGACCTATTAATGTGTGGACTTTGGGCCCACACATCCAACAGTAGCAACACAAAGAATTGGTAAGTGAATGAATAAAAGCTTAATTAATTTATGAATAGACTTGTTCAATTTTGTATGTAACAATATATAGGCCCAATCCAAGGTGATGAGATTATGTGGTGACTAATATTGTATGTTGTATTGGTTTTAATTAGTTTTAGAGTGGTTAATTGTGAACTCCAAAATTTCAACAAGTAATTGGAGTTCCTATTCCAAATTTATAAGTCACAATATTCTTTCTAACTAGTTGATGTGGGATTAATCTTGGTATCTCCAACACTAGTGCATATAGCGACTAATTGTCCTCGTACCATTTTTTTAAGAAGAGTAAGATTAATTGTCCCCATCTTAATAATTACTACTCCTTGTTTATCAAAAATAAATTAATAATCATTAATCAATCGCATCAGTACGGTCCTCTAAACATACAAACATACTAGTTTTGAGGGAGATTGTGGAATCGATTCATTTTGGAGTCAAGTTGTTAGTTTTTTATATACTAACCGACAAAGGTCATCTAATTTGCAATTGAAAATAAACAAGTTCAATCTTTATATAGAACTGCGAGATTTGAACATTTTTTTACAACTATAGTCTTCCAATAACCATTTATTATTACTTACTACATATTAAGTGGTCTTCTATCTTCTAATTAATAATTAAGGCATTATTATTAAATCTAGCTAATATATTAGAAAGTTATTTGAATATGGTAGTGCTAGAAGGACTCAATGAGTCTAGACTTAAATAATCACAAAGACTTAAATACGCTTCATACAAAGCCATAACCTTCTTCTTTAATTCACCATCCACCACTTACTGCGTTGCCGTGACCACCATCATCGCCAACGATGCTATGACCACCGACCATCGACAGTGATGCCGCCATCATCTACCATCACCATCGACCATCCTCCCCTTATTTCCCTCTCTTTGGCATGGAGGAGTGGACATCCTTCCAGCCACCCTTCTCCCCTCTCTCCTTGCTAGATCTGGCCAAGAAATAGGATGGCCAGATTTAGCCGCTTCTCTCAACCAGATCCGTTCGGGAGAGAAAGGGAGGAGGATAGCTAAAGGTTTCCCCCTCATCAATGTCATGATATAGAGAGTGGAAACATAAAAAGTGAGGGAGGTCACCGGCAATGGTGAAAGATGACGACGACGGAGGCAGCTGTGGCGGTGAAAGGGGATGAGGGGGTTTCCATGCCAGGGAAAGAAATGGTTGTCGACGGTGGTGGAAGATGACGATGGTGGCGGCAGTCGGTAGTGATGAGTAGCAGCGGTGAATGTGTCCATGTGTATTAGTGTTAATGGAGAGGGTAATTGTGTCTTTTTGTTTAGTTGTGTATCCTAAATTACTAGTAAAAAAATCTTTGAGTCTGAACTCAAAGAGTCCAAACACATTTTTTGCTTTGAAATATATTGTATAAGAGAATGGGATAGCAACAATAATTGACCCTCACTTCAGTTTTTTTTGGCCAGCTAGTCTCGATATTGTTCTTTAACTTAGTTACCAATCATGACATGTCTAAGTCATAGTCGTGTGATGTACTAAGGGACGAAGCCAAGGGTATGGTGAAGGGGGCCTTGCCCCTTTCCCCCCTCCCAAAAGTTTTGCCCCACCACATATATAGTATTAGTACCCCTCCTTTTAAAACAAAAAAAAATTATCACAAATGACCACCTCTTCCTAGCTATATTCAAGATAAATATAATGATTAGGAATATATTTGCTTCAAAAAATATAATAGTTCTTTGATGTACACTAAAGTTTATGTATATGCACATGTCTCAATGGAAAATGCGAACCATTGTAATAATTGTAGTCTCTAATTAATAGACTTTTTTAAGGCAATGGATAAAATTTTATTAAAGTTAACCTATATTGGTAAATGTGGCCACTCCTGCTTTGAGAGTTTGGCTCCGTCCCTGGATGTACTCAAAAATAAAAACTTCAGTAATTGATGATACTTAAAATTTTTGACAAGCATCCATAATTCATAGGCGTGTGATTTACTCAAAAATAAACTCGATACTTGCTAATTAATTCTAGAACTTACATTTATTACAAAAAAACTAGTAAATACTTACAATTTAGGGAGATCTATCCACATTTATATAATTTAATTTTTTTGACAACCAAAAAGATTAATTTATTTAAAATCTAAAATAAATAAGTACAATGTTCAAAAATTGAGGTGGAGATTAAGAGCATCTCCAATGGAACCATGGATTGGGGGTTAAAATGGATCCACCTAGGACACAATCCACATCTAACCCAAAAAATGCTCTCCAATGGGACCATGAATCGATAATGTCTAGGTGATGTGTCAGGGAACCTAAATAAAAGGTGTCTACCCTCAATGTCTACTTCTAGACATTGTGGTAGACATCCTCTCCACTGCCATGTCATCCCATTTAGTTAGAGAAATAAAGAAAAAAACATGATAGCCCTTAAAGAAAAAACAAAAAGACAAAATAAAGGGCATTGTCCATAAGAAGACAAAAAGAAAGTCACAATCCATGGTCTAAATCCACATTACCATTGGAGATTATTTTGGAATTTGAATGTCTATCTAGTGCCATATATGATAGACATCCTCCCTACATCCATGAGTTGGCACCAATCCATGCTCTAAATCCACATTACCGTTGGAGATGCTCTAAATCCACTCTCTTAAATCAGGCAAAGAATTTGCTTATATCCTGCCTAATTCGCTAATCAACCAACAAAGTAAAATGAACGAGCCTAATTAATGTCCTTTAACAAATTGGTACAATTGTCAACTAAACTACCAAGTAATGGCCCATTCGATTCATGTTATAAAGACGGATTAAGCAGTAGGCCGAATGACGAGTTCGGCCTCATCACGCATACAATAACACAAACAAAATCGTGCTAACATGTTTGACAAAGTGATCATGAAACCCTAGTTGCCTGAAGCACCACCGAGTTGCTGCATTCACCGGTGTGAGAAGAAAAGGGAGTGTGATGGCCATTAAAGCTTTCGAGTGGAGTGTCATCACTACATTGATTTAAGGAATTAATTATAAAGGGATGGGCATTTTCGTAAGTTCACTTATTGCAAGCATATTAATCTAACTCTTAATACTTGAACCGAACAAGTCCTTCAAAATGGACTAATACTTAAACTCAAGTCATAATCTTGTGTATAAGTTAATCCCATGCTCTAAGGAACTCGAAGTATGTGAACCGAACAAGCTATTAATTATCTTTCGCTCTTCCCTCCAGTGCTTGTAATAATTGTTTAATTTGAATAGTAATTATACCAAAGAAAATCTTCAATTTGAAAGGGTAGCGCTATTTGGACTTGACTCAATTCTTATTAAAAAATCATCCTTTAAAAATTATCTTATTATTCAAACACCCCTCTACAAACTCGTGGAATTCAAGTATTCATTTTTGGCTTTTAAGTTATTTCATTGCAAGACCCTGTAAAAATATGACAATTTGTAAAAAATTAAAAAAACACCCTATGGATCCAAACTCATGAGTCCATATAGATTTATTGTTTTAAATACAATAATTGTTCTTAATTGGAGTAATTGATATAGGTCCACACATGCATCCACATAGATTTATTGTTTTAAATACAAATTCTTGCATTTTTATTATTATAAATATAGTGTAGGCCCCTTCATCATCTTCCTCAAAAGTTAGTCTTTTATAACCATTGAGGTAGCCTAATTGTTGGGCATGAGATTTGAGAGTAAGAGGTTACGAGTTCGAACCACAACAGAGGCAAGTTGTTTCTTTATTCTATTAAAAAAGTCAGACTTTTATATATCATGTAAAAATTACTAATTAAAGAATTAAACGAACGAGATTACATACTCAAAAGTGAAAGGGGATTGAAAGCATTTACTTGGTCACTGGTCAAACGAGCAAAATCACCAATTGGAAAGATGCCCAAAATCACAGACTGGATACTTTGCAGAGACAACCTAAGAGAGGAACTTACATTAGTTATTTGGAACTTGGTTTGAAGATAAGAACTATCTCTCTTTCATATATATTTACACATAAATATAACTACTAAGTAGTTATTGAGTAGTTACTAAAACTACTCATATATTTATGTGCATACACTTAGTTAAATCCAACATCTCCCACTCGCACATAATGAGTCTAATTTCTCATAAGTTAAACACTTACGTGCGTACATGTGTATTAAATCCAACAACTCCCACCAATGTAATGGGATTTTTGATTTTATATATTTATAGAGAACAACATCTCTTATCTCTGTAAAACACATTCATACTAGTAAATAGATTGTGCAACCAACATTCATATGAGAGCTCGTTGCTATATAATTGCTAGGTATATATATATATATAACTGTACTCAAATTATAAGTAAAGTTAGTATGCAACACCCTAGATACATCAATCACATTTGAATATCTCAATATCTTTTTTTATTCTTTAATTCAAATTCTCATGCATCCACAATTATATTAAACAAATAAATATAATTGGTCTACAAGTGAATACAACACAAGCAAAAGAGACACTTCGATGATCTTCTTTTTCTCCTTATCTCTTTACATTTTAAATCAACTGTTATCCAGGGGTGCCCCGTTAGATCGAATGATTCATAATCATTGTTAACACTCCAAGATAACTAACTTTGATATAAAACTTTAAGATTAATCAAAAAGTATTAAGGGTAATTAAATGAGATTCCATAATCGCAAAGGCTCATACAACTTGGAAGTATAGATCAAAAACTTATGTTACCTTTATTGGTCGCTAAATGCACATGTGGTATGAAACACATGCTACAATATTATTCTCCATTTGCTATGGAGTGTATGTTTTCAAACTAATATTGCACAGGTGATAGTTCAGATATACTCAATACCTAACTTGAGTCCACAACTCTACTTTAAATTCTTAAATTATAATCACATGACTTCCACCTGGCATATAAAGACAACTAAGATGAACTGGTGAGAGGTTTCACCTTTCTATCATAAATGACCTCTTCTTAATTCACTATCAAGGCGATTATTTGTTTTAAGCTCGAGCTCTCCAAATTTACCTCAAAAAGCTTAAAATTAATCTCATTTCTATGTACCACTAAGTCATAGAAGCGACTGTCTGCATGAGAAGGCTAATTTGATATTCGACATACCTTTCCTTTTATGTACAAAACATAAATATGTGTATATGCATCAATCATCATAAAACAAAGTACGAGACTTTGAAAGGCATTAATATATATTCAATAGTATGTCATCCACGCAAAGTGAAAGAATCACAAGTTTCTTTTTGACATATATGTAGTAGCATTCATCAATCACAAAATTAAATGAAATAATTGCTCGATGAAATCATATATACCACTCCCTAGAAGATTAATTGAAACAGATTCAACATCTTATGTCTTGCTCCCACTTAGATGAGATACTATTAATTTTTGTTCAAATACATGAACCAAAAGACTCATTGAAACATAATCATCTTGATCTTGTATCTCTTTAAAAGATAAATATCAACTTATATCACCCTTCAAATCCACTTAAGCTCCCACTCGAATGTTCACTACTGAACATATAGCCTTTTAGATGATTGGAGTATCTTATAAATATAATATTTTACCTCTTAAACCTAATTTGTCATATTAATTACATAAATCATTAACATAGGCACTAAAACCCAAGATCTCAAATTACATAAATTTGATTTTTTAATTAGCCCATAATTCATATGGTGTGGAAGCCACTAATATGGATGGTACTTAATTAAATATTTGAGTAATTGCAATGGAAAGTCAACTTTTGTTTCTTTACCATATGATTTTATTTTCATTTTCTCTGCTATACAACTTTGACATATTGGTAGATTAACCTTTTCAAGGTATCCCAATTGGCATTCTTTTGCTAATCTATCCATTCTTTGTTGACCAATATGACTAAGTCTAGCATACCAAACATTCACATCAACATTTGAATCAATAAAAGATGTAACAAGGGAAAAACAAGCACGATTCACATTACTATTTGAAACATAGTCAATATCTAATACAATAAAACAATATAAAACATAGCCACAACCATAATAGGTTTGTCTAAGAAACAAATTCACACTAGTACCATGAAAGTTCATAAAAAATCCATACTTTAAAAAAATAATATATAACAGAAACTAAGTTTCATCGAATCTCTGGAGCATATAATGCATCATATAAGATAAGAGATCTTCCACCATGCATGCTGAACTTGCAGGTACCTATCTCTTTTACTTCAACACGAGAGTTGTTTCCTACGTAGATCCATTTCGTTCCATGAAGAATTCGACAAAACTCTACGAACACATCGCTTCCATTGGCTACATGGTCTATTGCTCCGAGTTTTTTTTACTTTGTTGCAATCACGAGCAAAGTGACCCCTTTTCCCACAATTGTTGCATTTGACTTTTGCTTTGTTCTTCTTCTGATAAACAATAGGAGTTTTGCCTTTTCCATGATGATCATACTTAGCATGATGATGATCACTTTTAACTCTTTTTTATCCTTCATTTTTGAAGCCACCAAAAGACTTGCGCTTATATATAGCCATCATTACCATTTCTGTAAGTAATTGAGGAAACCATATACACATCACTATTAGACCTTGAAGCCTTAATTCGATCTTCCTCAAGCTCTAAATGACGCCCAACATCATTTAGGGTTTTGATGCATTCATTATGGGTCAAGTTAACTTTCATATGCTCCTATTTATGAGGTAATGATAGAATAACAACCTGAACCTGTTGTTCATCAGTGAAAATGTATCCGGGCTCTCCTAACTCACTTATCGTATTTGACATCTCTCTTAAATGATGCCTCACATTATGATTATGGTGTTTCTTATATGTGTAAAACTTTATAGTGAGATAGCAAAGCTCGATGACAGAAGTTCCACTAAACTTCTTCATCAAGGACTCCTACATTACTTTGGCAACCTCAAAACTCTTGAACTCTCGCATAATGTCATTTTCTATGCTACTAAGCAAGGTAATGCGAACAGTTGAGTTTTTCTTTTTTCAGACCTTGAATGTCTCGTGGTCCCTTCGATGTTGGACCGTGTTGCCATCTTCTAGTTCAGTCAGGATATGGTGAAGAACAGCTAGAGCCTCTTGCTCTTTTAGGACATACTGAATTTTCAATCTCCATATTTCATAGCTATCCCATTCAATTCATCGCTCTTATTAAGCTCAACAACAATGTTTTTGCTAGCACTTGCCATTTTTCACACAAAAAAGTCTATATAGAGACATATGCATATCAATTAATGTCTTGCATACTAAACTTATTTTGTCACAATTCTAAATAGTTAATTCGTAATTATTCACATAGTATAGTATCAAAAGTGCACAATTAAGTATCACAATCATTGTCCATATTTATGTGTCTAATTACTATTAGTCTATTAAATTGTAAAAAATTTCATCTACAAAAATTATTTTTCCACAAATATGTATTCAATCATACATAACTAAAAGCATAATTATTTATTAGTATATAAAATAGATCTTAATTAATTACAAATCTGTTCGATAATCATAAGCCTTGTTTGGTTAGAGGTGGAGTTAACTCTCGGGAGATAACTTTTAGGGGAGTTGGAACTAATCTTATTTGGTTGCCCAACTTATCTGTGAGTTATCTCTCAACTCACACCCACGAGTGTGAGATACCTCCTCCACTCTTACCCCATAGAGTAGTTATCTCCCTGAAAAATATTGACAAAACTACCCCATAAATTTCCATTTTTTTGTTACCCACGTCCCTCTCTCCTTTTACTTATTCTTTATGTTCACTTTTTTACTAGGGTTTTCACATAAGATAAGAGAAGAAGCATGGGTATTTTTTATTATTTTGTTTTATTTTTATTTTTTTAATATCTAATACCAAATCACGGATTTGGTTCTTGGATGAACCAGATCTGCGATCTGGTCTGATGTGTTCAAGAACCATATCGAAACGATTTGGTTAAAAATCGATTAATAATAGTTCAAACAAAATAATAGTTTTGAAAACCAAGCTTTAAAAAAATAAGATTGATTACTTCATTTAAAAATAGTTTTGAAAACCAAGCTTCAAGATCTGGTTTTCCAACCAGGACGTTGTGTCTAACTTTTTTACTTTTTTGATTTTTATTTTTTTTCAAAACCAAGTTTTTTTAAAAAAAAATTATAGTTTCTAGTTACTAAAAAAGATTAATTACTAAAAAAATAATAGTTTTTGAAAAAGAATTATAAAATACTTTATTTACACAAATTTTTTATTTACAAAATATCTAAATGCATTCAACATTAACAAAACAATTTTTTTTCCTCAAGCAAATTCCAATCTATTGAATGTATTATTTCCTTTTTCTTCTATAACACTTTGTTAGTTATATTTTTCAATAAATTGCAATATGCTTTATTAATTCGATTTTACATTATATAATTGTTTTACATTGATTTTTTTAATTTAGTTGTTACAAGTTGTTCTAGAACATATTTGATTTAAAGTAATGAAGCATATTGATTTCATGTTTATATTTTGAGTTGTTGGCACAGAAGAAGATCATATTGTAATGGCAAGAATTTATTTGAGTAAAAAGAGGAAAATACAAGTTACTTGTGTTGCTATTTTTGGCGACTTGTGCATATTTGTTAGTGAATTGTTGACTATAGTCATCCAAGAACATTGTCCATTTAAATGTTAGAGTCTCTCAATTAATTGAGTTTATCTTTAATAGTACAAGTGTTGAACGTCACCAAATGAGGCTTGCAAACATCAACACGCTCATTAAAATTGATTAAGTTTGAGAATGAATTTACGTTACTTTGAGAAGTTGTGTAAAATGCTTAGAAATGTTGGTGGCTTAAGGCAAAATAGGAATATGACTTTAGTATAAATGGTTGCTATATTTCTATACACACTATCACATGGTACAAAAAATAGAAGAACACGATAATTTTTGAATGAGTTGTAAGACTGTATGTAGGCATTTTAATGTGAGCATGAATGCATTACTTAAATGTCATCACCTTCTCCTGAAGAAGCCTCAACCTATTATAACAAACAATGTCAATTATAGGTGAAAATGGTTCAAGGTAAACATTATTTTATGTCATGTAATGAATACATATACTTAAGTGACATTTTGCAAGTAACATGCTCATGTTTATTATAGAATTGCTTAGGTGCTTTAGATGGAACACACATTAAGGTTCGTGTGGCAAAGAAAAAAGTTAGGTACATAAATAGAAAAGGGGGAATCACTACTAATGTCTTAGATGTATGTTATTAGGATTTACAATTTATTTACATATTGCCTGGTTGGGAAGGTTCGGCTCATGAAAACCGAATACTCTGTGATGCACTCAGTCGGAAGAACTCCTTAAAAGTCCCACAAGGTAAGAATAACAATTTCATAACATAATTGTTACAATCAAAAACAACATATTTTGTGTTTAGATTTATAATAGACTTGTTTGGCTTTAAGTTACTATTATTCATGCGATGTCGGATATATGAACTCAAAAGGTTTCTGAACTCCATTTAGAGGACAAAGATATCATTTACCTGATTGGAGACAAGGTTGTGTGCCATAAACAGCTGAAGAGTGTTACAACATGAAGCATTCTTAAGCTAGAACTGTCATTAAGAGATGTTTTAGAGTAATAAAACTTAGATGGGGTATTTTAAGAGGTATAATTACTTGGTATTCAGCGAAAACAATATCTAGAATTATTTCAGCATGCGTTTTGCTTCACAATTTTATTAGGATGAATGTTGCATTTGATAATTTAGAAATGTAATAGGATGAAGCTACTATGAATGAAGAAGTGTCTTAAGATGAAGATGAAGATGAATCTGAAGAAGAATATATGATCGAGCATTTGAATTGCACCACGGAGTGGAACAATTTTAGGTCAAATATGGCAAATGAGATTTATCAAGTGTGGCGACACAATCAAACTCGATGTCTTTTGTTGTAATTGTAGTTCATAGGCATGCGACTTTTGTTCTTTTTATGAGTTGTGTGTCAATGATAACTGCGCTTGGGGATTGAAACTCTTGTCTTATGTAATGCTTAAATGTTTTACTTTGAATGATGTACTATTGAACTTGAGATTTTAAACTCTTGGCTTATGTGATGCTTAAATGTTTTAGTTAGAGGAATTGAACTAGAGGTTTGAAACTCTTATCTTATGTGATGATCAAATGATTTTACTTTTTGGTGGATCATTGTATTTGACAATTGAATTTGTGATTTGAAAATGGTTCAGTTTTTTATATTGATGCATTATAAGTGTGAAATGTTTTCTTTGTCTACATTCGATATTCACACGTAGGAATGAGCAACACTAATGGTGTACAAAGAGATGATACTTATTCAAGTAGGTGGAGGACCAATGTTATTAAAAGTTCAGGGAGGGCTTGTGTCAAATGGACCGTTGACCAAGATACTACTTTGGTTACTACACTAGTAGACCATGAACATGGAAGGATGAAAAGTAGATAATAGCCAATTTAAAGGGGTCATTAAAATGAGCTTGAGCAATTAGTGAAGAAACAACTTGGTAATAATTGTCCGATGAAAGCTCAACCACACATCGACTCAAAAGTGAGGGCCTTAAGAATAAAATATTTTGCACTTGTTGAAATGCAAGGCCTAAGGTGTAGTGGATTTGGATGAAATGGCATTAACAAATCCATCACTTGCGATGATGAAGTTTGGAACAATTGGGTAACCGTAAATTTTAGTTATATTTACATACTTATATTTTATTTTATTTCAAAATAGGATCATTTTAGAAATCACTAGTATTATTTGATATCTATTGGTGTTTTTTAGAGTCATCCAACAAAAGTCGGACTAAGAAATAAAACATTCCCTTACTATGATGAGCTTGACTATGTGTGTGGGAAGTATATCGCAATAGGAGCAGGTGTTGAGAATCCTGCTAATGCAATTGAAGATATCATATTGAATGGGGAAGAAAATCAATCTCAATATGTAGCATCTCCATTTAATGAGAGTCAAAATGGTGAGCAAGAGGAAAATAGCCATGTAACTCCAATTAGTGCTCACACTACTCAACCATCGATCATAATCAAGTTGTAGAGGGAAATGAAAGCGGAATGAGGTGATTGATGTAGTCCAAAACCTTTCAACTCAAATGAATAATGCAATTGAAATAATGACAACTTGTAAAGAACATATTGGGAAACTTGCTAAATGTTTCCAACAACAATCAGATTGTGCAGACGGGAGGATGATAGTTCATCATGAAATACTGACAATATATGAGTTTTCCTAAGAAGAGGTCATCAAGGAGGGAAGAAAGATTGCTCTTGATCCATTGAAAACGGATTACTGCTTTAGTCTTCAAGAGGATTTTAAGAAATTTTACGTGTTAAGCTTAATGCTTGACTAATTGACATTCTTTAAAAGTACCAACTTCTTAGATTTTGGAATAAGCAAAACCTTTCGCATATAATTTTTTGGTTTTTCTCAACTTTTGGGTACCTTTCGAGACTCAAAAGTAGGTATATACATGTATAATGTCTCTCATAGTCCCCTGATACTTATAACAAAGCAAAATATATCAAAATATGAACACATACGAGTATGTCCAAGACTGTCAGTAAAAAGTGATAGTCGCCCAAGACTCCCTTTTGTCGCTACTCATAGAAGGATCTGCACTCGATCATCCAACAAATACAGTGACAAGTCCAGTGTGTAAAATCCCAAGAGAAGTCAACGTAATATTCAATTAGAAATCAAATAAAACTGCAAGTACACTATCTGGCAACGAAAATGCATACTTCCATGAATATAGAGCAATATGAAACCCAATGCAACAGGTAAATAATCAAAAAACATAATAACAGTCATATAAGCAAGCAAAAATATAAACACAGATAGCCACGGTGAACCGCTCAACCGACAAATTAGTCACTTTTATCATACGTTTTCTAAAGCCCCAATAAACCACTCAACTGGTAAATCATTCTATTACACAACAACAACACAACATAACCTCGGTGAACCAACTTAACACGTCTTCATAGCAAAACCTCAGTAAACCAACTCAATTGATCTTTATAGCAAAATCCCTAAAATGCACACATAAAGCACGGTTATTCAACATGAATGAAGAACAATAAATTATGATAATAGCGAAGTAAACACAGTTCGACAATCGAAAAGAAATGTTAAAATGAACTAAGTTTTGTGAAGCTTTTGAGTGGGTTTTATGCACCTCAAATCAAAATCTGAAGTCCTGAAAATACCTGACCCGGCCCTAATATGCCCCCGACTATCGTACTATAGTCCTCGAGTTCCCTAGGATCAATCTTATGTATTTTAGATTGATTATAAGTATTTAAAGTTAAGTGTGTAGGTTAAGTCTTCAAAACAGGTCCTAAAGACTAATCCAGTTAAATTTTGGTCATGATTTACAGTGCATTTTTGGGCATGAAAACGTTCGAATCTCAAAATCTTCCCAAATGAGAAGTTGTGAGTTTTTGTCTTAGCTTTCTGAAAAGGTTTGGTTTGCAAGATTTTGATTTAAAATGAAAACTATATCACAATTCTACCAAAAAACTCAAATTTGAATCAAATCCGACCAGAAGATTGTAAAACTCATTTCTCCTTATATATAGCTCCAAAAGTCATGATTTTTAGTCCTAAGTCATCTAACATACCCAAAAACAACCTATTAAATAATCTGCCCAATCTGATAAGTATTGATAGAGTTATGCTCTTGCCAAGTCTGCCAAGTTTTTCATGAATATAAATGGTTCTACTAGCAAGTTTGGCTTAATTCTTTTGAAACCAAAGTTATATGACATGTATATGATTCATCTTCAACCTTAGAAAAACATGAAATCAACAACCCAAAATCATTCAACACCTTTTGGTCATGCATGGAAACATTTTATCAAAATTGAAACAAATGAGGAGTAGAAGTTGTTACCTATTTTTAAATCCTTTGTAGTTTAATCCTCTAAACTTAGGTACCCTTGAAGTCCCAAAATTTTTGCACATTCTAGCTGTTTTTGCTCTAAAAATTCTAGATTTCCCTTCTTTTGTTTGCATGAAAACTAAAGTTTGTCTTTTATATACTTAGATTAGCAACTTGATTAATGAAGCAAATCCTTAATTTGACTAAGTAAATTACTAGGACATGTGTCCTCATTCAAAGCCATATGTCCCACATGAAGAATGCATGTATCCACTCACTACTTACTATTTAGCCTAGGATATATTCCTACACATCTTCATAATCTCCATACAAATCAATGGTCTCCAATTTATTGGTCCATACTATAGTCCCATTAATTCATATCAATTAAAGCTAACAACTTAGACACTTAAATTCATGTGGTTAGTGTATTTAGTCTCATTGTTGACACATTATTAGTGGTACTACTAACTTCTGACTACCCGACATTCTGTGCCTGCATCCCGACATGCATCTCGAGGCACGCTATTACTAGTATACCTGACCGATATGAGTTAGACTAAGGTTTATTTATTCATCTTAACCCATAATTATCATAGTTATGGTTATTTATTCAAATTATATTATCTAGCCTTAGTGTTCATGTACTACGTATGCCTACTCAGTTCCCGCGTCGACATGTTTTACGAGGCATTTACTCGTCACACAGTCTCACACGGTATGGCAATATAAATACACACGTGCAATGAATTATGCAATAAATAATAATTAACATCGCAATTATGCAACCAATAGACAAAAATAAAGATGATTATTTAATCACTTGAGTTTAACCAAAAACAAATTTTGGGTGAGATCCACGTACTAGATATCTTAGCCTCTCATCGTTCCTCGAGATGGCAACCGCGTAGCACAACATCTAGCTCGAATAGCTTTTATCTATACTATTATAATAGTAATCCAGAAACGATTAACCATGAAGCCTTTTTCGGCTAAAACTTCCAACAATGCCCTTAAGTGTTTTGATACAAATATTTAAATTCGGGATAATGTGGTAATTTAATTGCTCACTACAAATTAATAGGCGGTTTTGATTTTAGATGTGCGGAGGAAAATTCAATTAGTTTTCAAAAGTTTTCAAATTAGTAGGCAGTTTCCTAACAAATCGGGATTTGGATGATTTTTCTCTCTCCTCAACCTTTTCTCTCTCTATCCTCTACATTTCTTTTTCTCTCTCTCCTTCACATTTCTCTTTCACTCTCTCTCTCCTCCACGTTTCTCTCTCTCCCCTCCACAGTTCTCTCTCTCTCCACTCTATTCACGTTTTCTTCTCTCTTTGTAAATTTCATGTGTTTATCTTATTGAAAACCACTTTGTTCTTCAAAATTGTAGCGCCTCCTCTCTTTTTTAAAAAAAAATATAATGTCATCTATCTCCCCATTTCTCCCCCCACATGTTCGATTCAATAAAAAAAAAACTTATGATTTGGTATTGGGTTCGGTGGTCTCCTTGAAGACAATCATTCATTTTATTTATCTTTGCAGTAAGATATATATCATAAACTCAATTTTTGATTTTTCTTTCTTATTTCTTTCCTTGGTCGTGAACATACTTATCACAATCATGGATATTTTTTTAATAGTTCTTTTCACTTTTCATGATGAGTGAATTAACTCTAATAGTGAGAAACACTTCTTTTTTTCTTAATCTTATCAATTGGGTTTATTTCTATTTCAATCTTAAGTATTGTTTATATTTTTTTAGTAATAATGTTTGTGAATTGATTTTGTTTTCTATTTTATTTTCTTAAACATGGAAAATTCGAAGCTTCAAATACATGATTTGGATTAAAATCTCAAAAAATTAATTTAGTTTGTGAATTACTGGCTTTAATTTGTGAATTTTGTTTGTGAATTATTTGTGAATAATGTTTATTTTCTTACACATGGAAAATCCAAAGCTTCAAATATTTGCTTTGTGAATTTTGTTTGTAAATTATTTGTATAAATTACAAAAAACTTTCCTTTCATTTGTTGCATCACACGTTTTCATGACGAGTGAATTAATTCTAATAGTGACAAATAATTCTTTTTTTAATCTTATCAATTGGATTGATTTCTACTTGAATCTTACGTATTGTGTATCTTTTTTCTAATTAATAATGTTTGTGAATAATTTTTATTTACTTATACATTGAAAATTCAAAACTTCTTTTTATTGTCATAAGAAAAATTCAAAGCTTCAAATACTTGCTTTGGATTAAAATCTCAAAAAATTAATTTTGTTTGTGAATTACTTGCTTCAATTTGTGAATTTTGTTTGCTAATTATTTGTGAATAATGTTTATTTCCTTATACATGGAAAATGAAAGCTTCAAATACTTGCTTTGTGAATTTTTTTTAATTATTAAAAATTTTGCTTTCATTTGTTTCACCACATATTCTCATAATTAGTGAATTAATTTCAATATTGACAAATACTTCTCTTTTTTTAATCTTATCAATTGGGTTGATTACTACTTGAATATTGCGTATTTTTTAAGTAATAATGTTTGTGAATAATGCTTATTTTCTTAGACATGGAACATTCAAAGCTTCTTTTTGTCATAAGAAAATTCAAAGCTTCATGTACTTGCTTTGGATTCAAATCTCAAAAAATTAATTTTGGTTGTGAATTACTTGCTTCAATTTGTGATTTTTAAGGATTGGACCAACTAACCTCATAGAGGTGGATTTGATACCTACAATTGTTTATGTCCCTTGAGTTTTGCATTGTACAAAAAAATGTATGCATGCATGTGCATCTCAATGTTTGTAATTAAGGTGGCAAGGGTCCATCTTTCCTTAATCAAATGTCTTGAGTTCGATCCTAGAAATAAGAAAAATTTTAAAACTCTTCGTCAAATGTAGCTAGCATTAAATTAAAATGGGTCAAATTAGAGGATTTATTGCAGTTCTATTAAAAATTGTCCCACTATATTACTACTTTATAGAAAAAGTTTATTCAAAGGCATGGAGACAAATTACGAAATGCATAAATTAATGAATTTATTAACAATACCAATCAATCTAATTGGCTTAAGTTTTTCAAAACTATGATAAACATTTTAATTTTTCTTAGAAACAAAACAATCCTACAACATATATGTAGGTACAACTAATATTAATTTAATATTTTTTTCTTTTCGTGAATTACAAAACCAATAATTTTAATTTAAAGCTCAAACAATTAATTTTGTTTATGACTAAAAATTCTCTACAATTATTAAACTATTTTAATTTTTATTTCCTTCACATCTCCTTTACAGCTCGACAACATTGCGTGTAATGTAAAATTGTACCAAAAACTTTGTTAACATGAAATTTATTGATCACATCTAAGGGTGTTCATGAATCCACAAATCCTATTAGATCCAGTCTATTTAACTCTAATTGGTTCATAATTTAAGTTTTTTACATTAGACTTGATTGCAAAAATTGCAATCCACATAGATTGATTAAAAACTTTTAACCTTCAATGAATTATGACTAAGATTTTCAATAATTCCCTTAACCATTCTATCCAAATTTTTAATTTTTTTGGGTCATGTGATAATTTATAAAAAATCAATTTTACATTGGTGGTTTCCACTAATTATTGATTGATTGCTCAAAATTGCTTTAAACCGGATTTGGGTGTTTTGTAATAAAACTAGAAGTATTTTGTTAGATATACATTTTTTTATGATCTAACAAATTCCCTCATCAATTGTAGACCATTAGATTATATGGATCAACAATTCAATAATAGAACTGCTACCATGAACGAACAACGAAATCGTCGTCATTTATCTCAAAGGCAACGACGTCAAAATATGTCAAACTCAGCTAGGGAGGACCTACTCACAGCTCGACAAAATCAAGAGACTCCTGAGACTATTGAACAAAGGAATGTTCGACATCAGAAATATTTACAACGCTACAATTCCATGGATGGTACATACAGTTATATTTTAAAATAATTTATTCATTACTTAAGTTATATATTCTTACTAATATAATACACCATGCTAATTATTATTTTTTTCATAGGTACATCTACATGTAATTTTGTAAAACATAATACAATCGCTTCAAGGTTGACACACATTCGTCAACATGCTAGGTAAAGGTCTTCTGAAACCGAAGGTACTAATGAAAGTAAAGTTTTTTCCAAAAAAAATAATTATTATATTTTCCTCAATTAACTTAAATTTTGTTGTTTACAGGGTACCTCTACCAGTAACATTGTAAATCATTCAAGAACCCTAAGATTAACATGTATTCATCAACAAGCAAGGTTACTTTGCAACCAAAGAGATGGTAATTAGATGTTACTATCATTTACTATATTTTAAATTACACTATTTCTATTAATATTATTAATTGTATACAAATTTTAATTTCATGTAGGTTTCATTACTACAACGCAAAGCAATCAAAATTTAACGTTAATCAATAATTGTCAAGTAACATGTTCAAGTTCTTCTAATGCTAGACCATTTCCTAATAGGCATAATAGTGGTAGAAATTTCTCCGCATATGACAACTTCCCAACTATAATACTTGAAGAACCCAAAATTTGTTCATATTGTGGAGCCAGATTATTTGTTCATGAGACCTTAGATTTGTGTTGCTCCAATGGAAAAATGAATTTACCAATACCTGAAAATCCACAAGAATTAATAGACATATTCCTAGATCAAAGTGATGAAGGTAGGCATTTTAGAGAAAACATACGTTCTTATAATCATATTTTTTGCTTCACCTCTATAGAAGTTAATATAGATGAAAACTTAGCAAGTGCCAAACAAGGAGTCTTTATTTATCGTGCGCAAGGATCTATTTACCATAGAATATGAAGTTTACTACCAATAAATGAATCAAGACCAAGATACTTACAAATGTATATATATGATACTCAAAATGGAATTGAGCAGCGACATCAAGAGTGAAACATAATATGACCAAGTCTATTACATAAATTAAAATTAATATTAGATGCACATGATCCTTATGTTCATGTATTCCATCAATTAGGTAGACGTGAGGATGTGATGAACTGTAGACTATTGATACAAGAAGTAAGGGTTAATTGACATATTCATGCTTTACCTTCAACACCACAAGTTGTGGCAACACTAATTGGAAATGATTGTTTAGAAGATTTAAGAGAAAGAGATATAATAATAGAAACAAAAAATGGTAGCCTTCGTAACATTGCTGACACGACCGCATACTACGATCCCTTACAATATCCTATTTTATTGCCTTTGGGGCAACACGGTTGGCATTTGGAATTGTGTAACTCAAATAACAAAAGAATCAGCTGCAGACAATACTACTCCTACGTTCTTCAGGTACTATTATTAAATTTTACTATATCTTAATATTTTAATTTTTTATAATTATATTATTACTATTACATAAATATTTAATTTTAAAAAAAAAAACTAACATTTGCATATCGATTTCGCCCATTACGCATGTCACTACTTCATTACAGTGGATGTCTTTTACAACAATATGTGGTAGACATGTATGTGAAAATAGAAACAATGCGGTTACAATATCTGAAGACGAACCAACATATCATTTGTTCTGAACTATATCAAGGTTTACAAGATGCAACGAATTCAGGAGAAACAACTGCAGGTTGATATGAATGTGATTTTTATATATTATGTATTCATTACAAATAAGTTTATTATGCTTACTATAATTTATAATATTCTGACTTTGTTATTTTGCAGGTAATATTGGCAGAGGAATAATTATTCCCTCATCATATACTGGCAGTCTAAGAGATATGTATAACCACTACCAAGATGCAATGGCAATCGTTAGGAGGTATGGAAAACCTAACCTTTTTATTACCATCACTTGCAATGCTAATTGGTTGGAAATTACCCAAGAACTATTACATGGACAAAAGGCTCAAGATAGACCTGACGTAACAACTAGAGTTTTTCGATCAAAACTAGAAGAATTGAAACATCACTTATTTGTTAGAGGTGTGTTAGGTAAAGTAATATCTTATGTACATGTTATTGAATTTCAAAAGAGGGGATTGCCACATTCACATGTGTTGCTAATTTTAGAAGAAGGCGATAAGTTAAATTGTCATGATAATTATGACTTTTTAGTTAAAGCGGAAATTCCATGTCCTGTAACCGAGTCTAGGTTGTGATAAGTTAAATTGTCCTGATAATTGTGACACTTTAGTTAGAGCGAAAATTCCATGTCCTATAACCGAGTCTAGGTTGTATTCTATAGTAACAAAACATATGATGCATATTTCATATGGACCGTTAAACACAAACGTAATATGTATGAAAAATAATAAATGTACAAAATCATATCCGAAAGCTTTTGCTGCATCTACGTCACAAGGTAATGATTCATACCCTATATATAGGCGGCGTGACTCAGCCTCTTTAAGTCAATTAAGTGTGTTTATTATGTATTCAGATTGGTTGAAGAGGTTTTAAATTGATCTTCCCAAATCAGCCCCTAAAGACTAAATAAAGTTTTAATTTCGGTAATGTGTTGCAACACATTTTTAGGCATGAAAGTGTAAGAATCTCAAAAACTTCCCTTCGTACAAAGTTTTTGGTCTCTATCTTAGCTTTCCGAAAAGGTTTGGTTTGCAAAGTTTTGATTTAAAATGAGAGAGATGTCTCAATTCTACCGAAAATGGCTCAAATTGGAACCTATTACGACCAGCAGATTTAGAAAATTTATTTCTCCCAATCTATAGTTTAAAAAATCATAATTTTCAGTCACACGGCAGGTAACATACCCAATAACAACATGCTAAATATTAGCTCATTTGGATAAATAATTAGGCAGTTATGCTATTTAAAAGACTTAAAGAGTGGACTCGATGACAAAATGTCCGTAAGGTAGTTGGTAGAATGTACACTGTTTCACCATTAGACAGAGAACGCTACTATTTAAGATTATTACTCAATCATGTTAGGGGACCTATATCTTTTGAAGATTTGCATACAGTTGATGGATTTACACATGAAACATTTAAACAATCTACTGAAAAAGAGGTTTACTAGAAGATGATGATAGTGTAACTCAATGCTTACGAGAAGCTGCAAATGTACATAAGCCACGTTCTTTAAGAAGATTATTCGCTACTATTTAATTTTTTGTGAACCAATTAGGGTACGTGAATTATGGGATGAATTCAAGACGTATATGATTGAAGATTACAAAAATGCAAATAAAAACAACCATTCTCTAGATGAATCTTTATTTATAAATTGTTGTCTTACAGATTTAACCAATTATCTCTCACAACATCAAAAAAGTATTACTGATTATGATTTACCGCAACTAACTTCTGAATCAATAACCAACATTAACAAATTTATAGTTGAAGAAAAATCAATACAAATATCAACAGAACATTTAGATTCAATAAGAAAATTAAAGAGTCAACAACAAAATGCATTTGATAGTGTCATCCATAGTATAGATAGTCATGCGCATACAATTTTTTATAGATGGACCTGGGGGTACAGGAAAAATATTCTTATACAAAGCAATCTTAGCATACATACGTAGTAAAGGATTAATTGCATTGGCTACAGCTACATCAAGTATTGCTGCTATGTCATTGCCTGGGGGTCGTACTACACATTCAAGATATAAGATCCCTATTCTATTAGATTCCACATCAACATGTTTCATCAGCAAACAAACAAACTTAGCAAACCTTTTACGTCATACTTCTCTCGTTATTTGGGATGAAGCAACTATGGCTCATAGGCACGTTTTAGAGGCTCTGGATAGAACACTACGAGATATTACTGATATAGATAATTTTTTGGTGGAGAAATCATAGTATTAGGAGGCGACTTCTGACAAGTATTATCGGTTGTCCCAAATGGTACAAGATCTGAAACCACAAACGCCTCTCTCATTAGATCACCATTCTGGAAAGACGTAATAAAAATAAAATTAATCAACAATATGTGTGTTATAAATGATTGTTTGTTTGCTGATTTTTTGTTGCGAATAGGAAATGGAGAGGAAAATTTTATTAAAGAAGATATGGTTAAAGTACCTGATGAAATAAATATTCCTTGGCAAGGAGATCAAACAATACATGACCTAATAGATTTTACATTTTCATCATTACACGAAAATCTTAATAACAAAGAATACATACCAATAGGGGTATACTAACCCCAACAAATGAATAAGTTGAACAAATTAATAATTGTTGTGGAATATGGATGACCATGCATGTACACCAACATATTGTGTAGTCATGTAACTTGTATTTCACACTTAATAGTACCTCCACTTGTCTATGTATTGTCATGTTACTTGTAACCATTTCCAATGTACACCAACTCTTCCATGTATTGTCAAATTACTTGTAATGTGTTGTATGACATGGGGTGTATGTGTTACTTGTACACATTGTATAAAGTACATTTATCATCATCACCAAATGGCCTATATAAAGGGTGCCAACCTCATTGTAAAAACACACCAAGTTGAATGAAAACTTCTCATTCCAACTATCTCATTTCTTCTCTTCTCCTTTGTAGTAGTAGTTTGTAGTAGTAGAAGTTCTTAGTCTTCTATTTTCCTTCTCTAGTTCTTAGCAAGTTCCAACTCAATTTACAACACGTTATCAGCACGAGTTTGCTCTAGCATTAAGGAGATCTTGAAGTTCAAGAAGGGTTATTTAAATAAGTTCAATTTATTTCTATATTATCATGGTTGCTTCCTTTATTACATGCATCACTTCTATATGCATACTTTATTCATATACTATGCATTATAACGTCACCGATTGCGAAAGTATGCTCTGTAGTTGCGTCTTGTACGATCTTCTACATCAGAAATCAAAAGTCAATGTGTGACATATAGTTTTTCTCTTAAAACTACAAACGATTAGTTATTGTTCTATTCTTGATTTTATAATACAAATAATGCTATAAGTTTGAGTTGATAGTGGGTAGGCCTTGTCCCCGGTAAAGCTAAACATTGAAAGGGAGACGGGTTATCTCATTCGCGGAGGCATGGTATTAAGTAGACTTTGTCTCACCACCCAACCTGTAGGTTGTCCCACCAACTCATACGAATAGTACATTTTGTTTATTAATGAATCAAGTTGTGAACATATATTTAATCATATGTTATGTTTTTTACATAAAAAGAGAAAATTAATTTATATTACATTTACTTTCAAAATATTAGTCAACCATAGTTGAATTTGTTGCCTTATTATATTACCGACAAGAATGACTTGTCATGACAATTAGATACTACAATTTGTGAATAAAGCATATATGCAAAACTGTGTGTTATACACAATCATTCGCCAATTTCTCTTTAGAGATCTGAAAAGTGAATATTTCACTTTATATATCTTTTCACCTTATGGAGTTATATATATATATATATATATATACCAAAAGGGTAATGCTCCAAAAGCTCAAAAATAAGCGGTTGAGTCTCAAGCTACAAAATTTAATCAGTCAAATATTAATTATAATTTCACAATTTTAATTACCTCTATGTTGAGGCTATGTGAAAATATGACTGATGAGACAATAAAAATAAGGTCACATGGCCCGCCTCGATTTATTGCTGCAACAAATATCGAGTGCGCACGTCAATCCAATAAATATTAAGGATTGGTTTTTTGTCTCATGGTAGCTGAGTAAAATAATGAGATATTATAAATATAATATCGCTCTCGTCCAATTAGTTCAGCTTCAAATTAAGAAGCATATGTTGCATATAATGATCATGATCGCAATAACAAATTTATGGACGTGGAAAATGTGAAAATATGAGTAAAGGTCGTATTGACAATTCCACAAAAAATTGGAACAAAAGTGGTGCACCACTACAAAGGGCAAATAATTATTGACAATGAGCGCTCATAATTGTGACATTTTTTGGTCATATATGAAAGGCTATTTTGCCTAAATATTGTCATATATATACCCGAATATTTTTGTGACCTTTACCATGCCTTCAAAATCAAAGGCAAAATATTATGAATTTTATCAATGAAATATGACTATTTTTCTAATTTGCCAAACATTATTTGTCTAGATGGATCAACAAATCATGTGTTCAAATCATGAATCAAATAAGAGCGATATATGTCTTGCTGATTTTGCTACAACGCACACAATCCTTAAAAACATCGAATATTTCTCCAATTTGAACTTAGATGAGGCTAATGTTCAAACAATATCTGGCATCTCCAATTTGATTAATGGCTCTAGAAGAGCAAATATTATGTTGCCTGGAGGAACAACAATTCATGTTGACAATGTCTTATACTCTGAAAAATCCAGAAGAAATTTACTCAGCTTTAAAGATATTCGACAAAATGGATATCACATTGAAACCATGAACGAAAATAATAGAGAATTTCTCTATGTCACATTGGTTTCAAATGGGAAAAAAGAAATGTTAGAAAAGTTTCCAGCTTTATCCTCTGGATTATATTTTACTCATATAAGGCATGTCGAAACGAATGTCGTCTTAAATAAGAAAATTAATGATCCAAAGACATTCATTTTATGGCATTACCGGCTTGGTCATCCAGGATCATCAATGATGCGAAGAATAATTAATAATTCGCATGGACATCCTTTAAGGAGTCACAAAATATTTTCAGCTGGTGATTATAATTGTGCTAGTTGTTCTGAAGGTAAAATGATAGTTAAACCATCCCCAAGTAAAATTGTTGTGGAATCCCCAGTTTTCTTAGAACGCATTTAGGGAGACATATGTGGACCTATTCATTCTCACTGTGGACCATTTAGATATTTCATGGTTTTGATAGATGCATTAACTAGGTGGTCACATGTTTGTTTGCTTTCGACCCGCAATGTTGCATTTGCTAGACTTTTAGCACAAATCATTAAGTTAAGAGCATAATTCCCTGACAACTCAATCAAGACCATCCGTCTTGATAATGCCGGAGAATTTCAATCTCAAGCATTTAAAAATTATTGCATGTCTATAGGAATCACCATTGAACATTATGTTCCACACGTGCATACCGAGAATGGTTTGGCAGAATCTCTGATCAAACGTATTCAACTAATTGTCAGACCTTTAATCATGAGAACTAAGTTATCAACTTCAGTTTGGGGACATGCAGTCCTTCATGCAGCATCTATCATTCGTTATAGGCCTACTGCATACCATGAACATTCCCCCATGCAACTCATTTTAGGTCAACAACCAAATATTTCACACTTGAGAATTTTTGGTTGTGCAGTGTATGTTCCTATACCACCTCCCAATAGAACTAAGATGGGTCCACAACGAAAACTTGGGATTTATGTTGGATTTAACTCATCGTCCATTATAAGATACCTTGAGCCCTTAACAGGGGATTTATTTACTGCACGTTTTGTTGATTGTCACTTTGATTAAGCAATTTTCACACCATTAGGGGGAGATAAGAAACCAATTCAAAAGGAATGGCGTGAAATTGCTTGGAATGCATCAACTTTATCACATTATGATCCACGCACAAATCAGAGTGAACTTGAAGTTCAAAAGATCATTCATTTGCAACAAATCGCAAATCAATTACTTGATGCATTTAATGATGCAAAACAAGTGACAAAATCACATATTCCAGCTGTAAATGCTTCTGCAAGAATTGATGTCTCTGTGCAACAAAATGCACAAGAACCAACAAAACGCTTAAAGCGTGGAAGACCAGTTGGTTCAAATGATACAATTCCTCGAAAGAGGAAAACGGGAGTAAAAATAAAAACAAATCAAAATACTCATGAGAAAGCATAAGAATCCTTTGATAAAGATTTGTCAGAACAAGTTGATTCTGACTAGGAACAAATGCCTCTAGAAAAAGAGGAAAAAGATGAAAATAATGAGATCTCAATAAATTATTTAAACTCTTGTAAGATTTGGGATCGAAATAAAATTGTTCCTGATGATATATTTACTTTCAATGTGTCCTTTGAAATATGTGAAAATGATGATTATCCAGAACCACGATCAGTGGACGAATGTCGAAAAAGACATGATTGGCAAAAATGGCAAGAGGCTATCTAAGCAGAGCTAAACTCGTTAAGGAAACGAGAGGTTTTTGGACAGATTGTTCAAACGCCAGATGACGTAAAACCTGTTGGATATAAATGGGTATTTGTACGAAAGAGAAACGAAAAAATGAAGTTACAAGGTACAAAGCAAGACTTGTAGCTCAAGGTTTCTCACAAAGACTCGGCATCGATTATGAGGAAACATATTCTCCGTTATAGATGCAATCACATTTCGGTTCTTGATAAGTCTTGCAGTTTCGAAGGGCTTGATATGCATTTAATGGATGTCGTTACAAAGATATACGTACGGATCCCTAGACAAAGTGAGATATATATGAAAATCCCTGAAGGATTTGTAATATCCGAAGAAATAAAATCAAAATCTCATAACATGCATTCTATAAAATTACAAAGGTCTTTGTACGGATTGAAACAATCCGGATGAATGTGGTACAAACGTCTTAGTGATTATTTACTGAAAGAATGATATGTAAATAATATGCTTTGCCCATGTGTCTTCATTAAAAGATCATCAACATGATTTGTGATTATTGTTGTATATGTTGATGATTTAAATATAGTGGGAAACCACGACGACATCGTTAGAACATCCGAATACTTGAAAAGGGAATTCAAGATGAAAGAACTTGGAAAAACAAGACTTTGTCTTGGTTTGCAAATTGAACATTTTTCAAGTGGAGTACTTGTCCATCAATCAAATTATATTGAAAAAATATTAAAAAGATTTTATATGGACAAGGCACGTCCATTGAGCTCTCTAATGGTTGTCAGATCACTTGAAGTGGATAAGGATCAATTTCGACCTCATGAAAGTGATGAAGAGCTAATTGGTCCGGAGGTACCGTATTTAAGTGCAATTGGTGCACTTATGTATCTTGCAACTTGTACAAGACCTGACATTGCTTTTACTGTCAACCTACTTGCAAGATACAACTCTTCACCAACTCGAAGACATTGGAATGGTGTTAAACATGTTTTCCGATATCTTTGAGGAACAAGTGACATGGGTTTATTTTACTCGATAGGGGTAAAATTGAATCTCCAAGGTTATGTTGATGCTGAATTTTTATCTGATCCCCACAAGGCCCAATCTCAAATGGGATATGTATTCACCTGTGGTAATATTGTTGTATCATGGAAGTCAGTAAAGCAAACTATGGTTGCTACTTCTTCCAATCATTCTGAAGTACTTGTAATTCGTGAAGCAAGTCGTGAATGTGTATGGTTGAGAAACATGATTGAACATATTCAAGAATCATATGGATTGCCTTCAATAAAAGATTCTCCGACCATATTATATGAAGATAATGCAGCATATATTGCACAATTAGTGAAAGATTCATAAAAGGGGACATAACAAAACATATTTCACCAAAATTCTTTTATGCGCATGAGCTTCAGAAGAATGGTGAGATTGATGTCAAGCAAATTCGATCGAGTGATAATCTTGCTGATTTATTCGCAAAAGCCTTACCAACTACGACATTTAAAAGGCTTACATATGGTATTGGCTTGCGTAAACTTAAAGACATTGCAAGTAAAGAAACTGAACAAGTTTCACCCATGTTCACATGAGGGTGAGTTATTGATTAGTGTATTGCACTCTTTTTCCCTTAGCTATGGTTTTATCCCATTGGGTTTTCCTAGCAAGGTTTTTAATGAGGCAATCTTAACAATATTATTCTCATCTTAATATTTATGAGAATAGTGTACTCTTTTTCTTTTACTATATTTTTCCCCACGGAGTTTTTCTTAGTAGAAGTTTTAACGAGGCACAATCTCTAAGCAAGTGTCATCCAAGGGGGAGTGTTGTGGAATATGGATGACCATGCATGTACACCAACATATTGTGTAGTCATGTAACTTGTATTTCTCACTTAATAGTACCTCCACTTGTCTATGTATTGTCATGTTACTTGTAACCATCTCCAATGTACACCAGCTCTTCCATGTATTGTCAAATTACTTGTAATGTGTTGTATGACATGGGGTGTATGTGTTACTTGTACACATTGTATAAAGTACATTTATCATCATCACCAAATGACATATATAAAGGGTGCCAACCTCATTGTAAAAACACACCAAGTTGAATGAAAACTTCTCATTCCAACTATCTCATTTTTTCTCTTCTCCTTTGTAGTAGTAGTTTGTAGTAGTAGAAGTTCTTAGTCTTCTATTTTCCTTCTCTAGTTCTTAGCAAGTTCCAACTCAATTTACAACAATAATTTAGTTGTCCAGAAATTTTTAGGTGAAACATATATTTACTATTCATTTGATAGTGTAGAGGACGATTCATTACATCTTTATCAATAAGAATATTTAAATTCTATTTCTCCAGGAGGATTACCACCTCATAGATTGATACTAAAAATAGGATGTCCAATAATTTTACTTAGAAATCTAGATCTACAAATAGGCTTATGTAATGGAACACGTTTGATTTGTCACGTCTTTCATAGAAATATTATAGATGTCGAAATAGCTAATGGACCTTTTAAAGGAACTAGGGTTTTTATACTACAAATCCCACTAAGACCTTCAAATAATGTAAAAATGTCTTTTAAACTTATTCGAAAACAGTTTCCAATAAAACTAGCATTCGCATTGACAATTAATAAATCCCAAGGACAAACTATACCCAACGTAGGAATTTATCTTCTTGAACATGTTTTTAGTCACGACCAACTATATGTAGCTTTATCTCAAGGTGTGTGTATAAGTCAAACCAAAATTTTAGTTAAAAATGGAAAATTAGATAGACATATAGGTACATTCACAAAAAATGTAGTTTATCGCAACGCCCTCCACAATTGTACGTAGCTAAGTAAAATCATAACACACAATACATGAAAATAATTTTTAATATAATAATTGTTTACAATTATTTGTGTCTAATACGAAACTTCTTCAATGGACGACGTGATGAGCACCGATGCCTCTATATAACATACGACAAGGTTAGCTTATTTGTTATTTGAGAAAAAAATTACATGATGGAATTGTTTTTGATAATTTTTAATATATTTATTTTTATTTCATATTCCTTATAATGTTTTGATGAACTCTAATAGCCATGGTGGTGAGGTTTTTCTTTGAAGATGTGGTAGCAGCAACGTCAAAAACATTTTGACATAGGCGTCGTACCTGAGATACGTCGGAAGTCTTCGTAGTTGGTGTTTACATAATGACATCATTTTTACTACAGAGATGAACTCACTACCTTGGTAAGCCTTTTAAGGTTTCGCCTTTTTAGTCATTTTACTGTTGGTTCTTTTTGTCGGGAATATATTGTGTGTGTTGTGGTTGAAAGATTTTATTAGTGATGCATTTTGGACATCACTACTTGGTTAGGATCTTACATGGTCGGGGCAAGTTGTATTGATTGCGTCTTGATTTGGAGACACAAAGTTCGGCAGGTCAGAGCCCCTATATGAGAGAGGTTTACTGCCCTTGGTTTTGGAACTATGTGCGTTTTTGGATGATTGTGATTGGTGTTGCTGACATTGTCTTCATTTCTATATTTTGTAGGGTCAAAATAGGGTCTTGCCTACTCCACATCTGGTTGCAACGTGGATGATAGGGTCAATGACTCGAGGCAATGCCTTTATAAGAGTTTGTACTCCACATGTCTGTCCTAGCTCATCCATTGATTTGTTTAGTTCAATATCACTGGCGGTGTTATTGTGGCAGGATGAGTTAGGTGGTTATAAGCTGTGACTCTATTTTTGGTGGCGGCCTATTGTGGTGTACCTTTGATGATGTGCGAGTAATTGATGCAGCTCCATTTCTATGCACCAATTCTTTTGTATAGTAGTCATGTGTGGCTCAAATTTGGAAGAACATGCTCTCTTCCATTTACATACATTCTTTGAGTTATAATATCTTCCATGAGCATACCTACTATTCTCTAAAAAAAATATATTGTTGCATTTTTTTTTTGTTGGATGATGTTATAGATACAATATGTCTATCTATTTTTTTCTTTCTTTTTCACTGTCAAACTATTTTAAAAGGCTTTTTTGTAAATGGTATATGTTGATACATGTTATGGATCAGGATCATGTTTAAATTAATTTCGTAAAATTGAATTAATCAAAATGATATTTATAATATTGTCTAAATGCTTATCACAATAAATATTTTATGGGTTGTAAGTATCTGTCATGAGATACTCTAAATTTATGAGCACTGCAAATATCTAATTTCACCTAAAAAATATTGTTTAGACCCAACTAAAAATTTTGAGCACTTTTATTGGAAGGTAATTTTGACATACATTTTTCTCTCTAAATATAAATTCAATAAATTATACATGTCATTAAGATAATATTTTAATATTAACTTTCACAAATGTTTCTTGATACATTTATTATTTACGCCTCATGCGCATAGTGCGTGCCCATTGACTAGTAAAAAATAAAAAACAAAAACAAATTTTACTACACTTGCATCTTGTTTCATTTCATGTTATATATATGATACGTGTTTTACTATGTGGCTACAAGAATACATGCTAAGCATTGTGACTAAAGTAATTTATGTAGATCACTATCAAAAAAAAAATTGAATGGTTTGAAAAGCTCACCATCAATTGCACTTAATCGAGCACATTAGAAAAGTTTGATCCATGTAGCCGACTCCAGTTAATTTGGGACTGAGGCTATGTTGTTGTTGTTGTTGTTGTTGTTGTTGCACTATAAAAAAAAAAATCAGTCCATATCATATGCGATATCAAGATTAAAAAAAAAATATTAATTGGACTTCATATATACCGTATTCTTTATTAATTTAAATTCCTAATTTCATGTTTATCCAAACAAAATATTAATCAATTTTTCATGATAGATACGAATTCTAGTATGTACAAAAAAATAGCCTAAGCATGAGATTTGTACTAAAATAAAAATAGGCTTTGCGGCAAAAAGAAGAGAGCCGCTAAGGGCACCCCACCATTTAATGAGGGCACCCAGCTTATTTGTAAAAATTCCAGAAAAAATGGAAAAGACCATTTTGCCCATGTATATATATAATGGTTCAAACCCCACAAACCATTTCGACAAGGAGTTAGGGCACCCCACCAAAGAAGCGTCAACCACAAAGCCACGGCCACATTGCGTTTGGCGAAGAGCGATCGATTCTTGCTCGTCCGACAATGAGGTAACAATGTTTGACAACCATTTTCGGGTTTTTTTGAACTGTTTAGTTGCATATAAAAGTTGAAAATGATGATTTGTTTGTCAACGTAGGGTTTGGTAATTTCTTCAAACCGAAGTTGTTTCAACCGTATAATGGAGGATCGTAATGCTTCGGTGCGAGGAGGTCGTCCTTGAGGTAATGTTGCAAATGTTTTTGTGTTTTTTTTGCGGTTATCCGAAGTATCGTCTCTGGGTGCGCGATTGTTTCGCCTCGCAGACCGAGATGTATAGTAATGTCTCGGTCATAGAGGACCGAGAGGTTTCACGCAGTCACGAATCGGTACGACCGAGAGTAATGAGTAACTCTCTGGTCGTACATGAGCGAGACTCGAAGAAAGTTTCGGACTCGTACAACCGAGAACCTATTTTTTTGGGTTTTTTGTGATTGTGCTTTGTACATTTTGGTTGATTATAATGTTACACTCGTTTGTATTGGTGTAATGCCGTTATCTTGTAATTTTCCGACTACAAGGACACTTTTACACCTTCTAAGCCATTCCCCTCTCGAGAAGCGGCAATTTCATGGCTTCAATCGATTGGTGGCGAGAACAAGTTTGTGTTAGTAACGAAGCGCGGATGCCGGGGGCATTAAGCGCAGGGGAAGGGTGAAAATTGCCTGTGTGACAGTCCGGGACATATAGGGGACCGGCTCGAGAGAGTTGGGAAGGGAAAGCGGCAAAAATTTTAAAGAAATCAAGGAATGATGAAAAGGCGAGGACTCACACTAGTACGAAGAAATGTGGATGCCCTTTCCAAATTAACGTCAAGGAGAATGCCGACTCCTTATGGTATGTCACCGTGATTTGTGGGAGGCACAATCACGACACCGCATGAAGATTGGATAAGGGGAGGAGGAAGTTGAGGATGGGGGAGGATCGAAAGTGAGCAAAGCTCAGGGAGATTAGTCCACCTTCGTCTTTTGTGGAGTGCGAGCAGAAGTTGAGGATGCGGGTGTGAGGACACCGGGGTCTCCAACCGGAGGCACCCCGGTGTCGGAGGCACCCCAATCTCCAATCGGATTTGAGTCCTCCCACTCCACAAAAGCTTCTAGGCAGTAAGAAATGCAAGGTTCCACAAATGCGTCGTGCCGCCGACGCACGCAAAATGGATCTAACATGGCTTATAGTCATTGCTTAGAACCGGATTGGTTGCCACATGTTGATGCCATTATCGATGTGGTTTCGATGGGAATTGTGGATATAGGTGTATAGCCTCTCGGGCTTGGACTTGCCGACGTAGACGGGTGGAGGATTGTGCGTAGACGGATGTACGATGAGATTATCGGGTATGAATACCTATGGCGGGAAGTGCTTGGCTCGAGTTTCGAGCTCGTCAAGAATGCGGTGCATTGCCCAGAGAAGCAAGAGAGGGGCATCTTTCAAAGAATGGTTGACACTTCCAGACATGGGATTGTTAGTATCCACCGCATTCAATGTCATTCTCGTCAACCTCTCGCATGGGAGTGCCTCCACATTCCTACCTCTACGTAGTACTCCAACGTCGTCATTGCACAACAGACTTATCATTGCAATGGCGAATGAAAGGAATATCCATGGGTTAGGGTAAGTTCTATGATTTTTTTGTGAATTGGTTTGTTTCCCCCTTAATCGGGTTTGTGACAATATCTTCTATGTTCTACTCGTTCACTTTGTGGTGCGGTTGCATGTGAATGCACCATCGCCATCCTTATATCCATCGTGGGATCAGTACGTTGAGGATGCGCCAAAGGTTGGCGAGATGGATTCGTTTTTCGAGACATCGCGCCCATTGCAATCGCCGATCATGAAGCCACCATATACCGTTGTAGATTTAGATACACCGTAGTTAAAGCTTGTACCTAGACGTCTAAACATTTAGAAATTTTGCCAATTCGTCCGAATGTTCTATGTATATGCAAATGTTGTGTTGTGTTTTAATTGTTGTTTACTTATGGATGGACCCTTTTTAGAGTCGGTTTGAATGTTACGGAGATTTATAATTAATTAAGGTTCTAAGTGCAAATTGTCGTGCTTTGGATTTTCAATCTTGCATTGTTAGTTTGACGACTACGGAGATTTTTTTGAAACCGTAATGTTCAAATTCATCCATTCCCGATATCGCGGCAAGCGGTGTTCGTGAAACAACCCATATTTTCGGTCACCAATGACCGACAAGTATTCCAATATATCGTTCTTGTATAACCGAGTCCTATTTCAATTTCTCGGTTGTACACCACCGAGATGGATCGACCATTTCAATTCGCCCGACTCTCGTCCTATGACGACCGAGCCTATCGAGACCCTATCTAAGTGGACAACCGACACGCAGCTAACTCTTCGGCCTTCGTGGCCGAGATCTGCGACTTCCCAAAAATATTAGCTTATGTCTCGCCAAGGCCGATACGGTTGACACGCTCTCTCGGCTCGTGTGGCCGAGAACCACGATTTCCCAATTTTTTTACATTTTAAAAACCGCCACACACACATTACATCTACTCTACCAAATGTAACTTAATTCGTCGATCTTCAACCGAGCCCTAATTTGGAGACGAAATCGGCCACACAGGACCCTACAAAATGCGAAACCTAGAACAACGAAGGAGAAACACACGGCGAGGACGGAGAACACGATTTCGGGGATTCCTCTCACCGGCCTGCTCAAAACAAATGAATTCTTCCACCAGGAATTCGGTGAACGAGGTGGTGGTGGTGGTGGGGGGGGTGGTGGGGTGCCCGGGGGTTTGCACGAGGGTGGGTGAAAGGGTTTTTTGCATGAGGGGCATTTTCGGTATTTTGGGTTTAATTTTTGGGTGCCCGAGTAAATCGATTTGTGCCCACATTAACTAGCTGCCCTCATTAAATGGTGGGGTGCCCTTAGCGGGCCTCCAAAAAGAATTCGTACAAAGACTAGAAACAGACAAGTTTTGCTCTGATACCAATGTAGAAAGTTACTAATCAAAGAATTAAACGAACGGGATCACATACCCAGAAGCAGAAGTGGATCAGAAGTGTTTACTTCTTCACTTGTCAAACAAGCAAAATCACCAATTGAGAAGATGCCCAAAATCATAAAGAAGATGCCCTAAACCATAGCCTAAATACTTTGCAGAGACACCCAAAAGAGAAACTTATGTTGGTTATTTGGAAGTTGGTTTGAAGATAAGAACAAAATTTCTTCCAGTTGAGAGATAACATCCTAGACAAACGAACGTGGATGGCCAATAAGGAGGGTATCTTCTATGTCGAATTTATGTTCGATTCCCTGACCAGGGGGGCACGCCAAAATGTTCCCTATTTCAAAGCTACATGGAAGAACGACACTCCTAACAAAGTAATTTTTCTCTGCTGGTTAGTGTGCTAGGGGAAGATTAATGTGGCAGAAACACTCCATCTTAGGCGGCCATCACGGGCCCTCTCACCCCATGATGTATATTGTGTATGAAGGGTCCAGAAACTCCTAACCATCTCTTCCTTGAATGTTCTTTCACCTCTGTGTTTTACGCAATGTTCGCTAATGAATTGGGTGTCGAATGGGGTCCCCCAGATTCGCTGATGGAGCGCTTCAATGATAGGGGCTCACTGGTCCAGGGACACAAAAGGTTATATGGCGATATGCTTCTCTAGCAATTCTATGGCACGTCTGGTTGGAGCGAAATAGTCGGTTGTTTCAGAACAAAATCAAGGATGGGCAGGAGGTATGGAGTGACATCAAAAGAGCGACTGGACTCTGGTTATACAGTGACCACCAGTTCAAATTATGGAATCATCAGGCGCTACAAGGCAACTGGGAATGTTTAGTTCATGAGTAAAAAGGGGATCGAAAAGTTGTTTACATGTAAGGATTTATATCTCTCTGGGTATGTTTGGCCTTGTGGGGAAGGTATACTACTACGGAGGTCAATTTGTATGTCCGCGTTTCAATTGTTGTTATGTTGTACGTGATCATGTGGATGTACATAAATATGTACATAAATATGAATGTGCATATCCAACTATACTAATTGACCCCCCTATTTGCTAGAAAGAGAAACAACTAGCTAGCCCCTGATTAGTTCCCTCACTCTTTTACTATTTTTTATTATTTTATCAAATTTTGTTACATAGGACATGATTAAGTTTCAATATAATAAACTAGCTCATTTTAATTTATAGTAACATAACTATAATATCAATTCCAAATTAATTAAGGTTAACTTACAACTAGTCCAAAATATGAGCACTAATTAACTCATGTTGTTCATTTAGAAAGCACACAATATACTTCATTGCCTCTCTTGCAAACAAAACAAAAACAGCAAAAAAAAAAAGCTCAATCCCAAATTAGTAAGAGTCGGCCACATTGAAGCAAAAATAAAGGTTCGGGGCACAAGTATGTGTCCGAAATGGATATGACACTACCATTTTCCTTTGCCAATGGCAAGAGCTCGGGTTTGACTCATGTTGGAGCTAAAGATATTGTAATTAAAATGGTTTCTTAACAAAATAAAAAGTTTAATTTATTAGCTTTATATGTATTTTTGTTTTTTTTATTAACCATGGGTATTCAAATACTTGTCTGACTAGTTCCATAGGCCCAGAGATTATAGAAATAAGAGACCAGCAGTGGCCTGACATTTGAGTATCATAGGAAATCGAACTCGAGACCGTGTGCCTAATAACCCCGAGTCTCGTCTTTGCCCTTACTACTAACCAACCCGTCTGAGTTATATGTATTTTTATTTTAACAAATAGCAAGCCCCCCCCCCCCCCCAATTCAAGTCTGCTCCGCCCCTGAATACATCAAGTTAATTATCTACTAATTCTTTACTGTATATCCACTTTAGGTCATTGATGTTGAGAATTCAAATATCAATCACTTTTTTAGATTTATCGTCGTCGTTTTTTTATTTTATTTATGGTGTTACTTTGGATCATTCATTCGATTTGGGTTTGTTAATAAAAATAGAAAATTGTTAGAGACTTTGCATGGATTTTTTGATATAATGTAAAAAAAAAGTAAATTCGCTTCACGTGCAGAGCACATGACCATTACATTAGTTATAGCAATTGAACAATCACGCCAAATCATGTACGAAAAAGAAAGCAAATGAAACAAACCAACATTACGAAAAAAAAAATTATGAAACAAACCAAACGTAAAAAAAAAGGAAGCATATCAAAAAAAAATAGGCTAATGCCCGCGGCAGCGGTACATGAAAAAATTGGAAAGAAATTAATGGTATGCCAACCTACAACTCCATTACCTCGGTCTCAAGGACACGACCTGTCTGTCTTATTTAAAAAAGACAAGGATGTAATCGTCTCCAGAGCACAAAAAATCACGCGACTCACGTGGGTAATACATGCAGTACTATACTAATGTTTGACATACCCATCGCTCAACCGTCAGATACACCTCAACTACCCCATCGTACGTAACTCAAGGTAAGCCCAATGAGCCTTTTGAAAAGAAAATTAATTTTTTGAGATCATCACCAAACTCACATCAGCCTTGTTTATCTAGGAGCCGTCCTTGTATGCCCCGCGATTCTCATCCTGCTTGTTATGCACAGCACGCATGTTGAGGCATATATGAACGGCTCTTAAAGTTGAGTGAAGTCCCTTTAAAAATAGAAAATGTTAGGCGTATATCACCAAAAGCATATTAGAACGTCATGTGCATTCTAATGTGCGTGTGCACGATGTTTTCAAGATGAGTGTGAATCGCACCCGAGGTATGTTGATTTGTACACCTAGCATTTTCCAAAAATGAATCTCATTGAGAGTAAAAGCACGAAAATGTTTGGGGTACATCACAAATAACATGTCAGCACATCGTGTTTTGACAGCTGTGCAATGCACCTCGTGATGAGATTCACGCGAACCTTGAAATGCATCACATATGTCAAAACGCGATGGAGATGTACCGATGTTTTGTTATTATAATTAATTGAAATTTTTATTAAATACGGATATAATTTTCTTGGTTTCCACATATAAGTGTTTTATAATTGCTTTCGCAATATTATTAAGACTTCCACTAATTTGTTAAAATGTATAAAAAAAATTATTAACTCTGAAAATCACAAATAACGAAAGACGAATAATACTTATCCTGAACACGAGTTACGAAGAGAATAAGATAAAAGGAGGACTAGTACGTTGTTAAGCCTTACGTGGCTAGGATTATGACTTAATAACAGAATTAGGCCGGTTGGTGCACTAATTAGATGTTCATGTCGTCACAAAGAGGGTCATGGTGTAAAGGGGCAGTGATCGATGATGAATGCGATCACTAACTCCCATTTATTTGTTAGAAGCGGGGACTTAGAAACACTAGGAACTTTCAAATAAGAATTAATTCATTTGAAATGGTTTCTTAATTAGAAGGTTCTCCTAATTAATTACCCACAATATTAATTAGTTAATTAGCCATATTAGTGGGATCCCAAAAACATGTATGTCAAAAAAAAAAAACTGAGAAATTATAAACTATTCATTTAATGAAATGGCCGGATAGAAGAATTAAAAAAAAAAAAAATCAGTTACATAGCTGATGAATCAAGTTTTTTTTTTTTTTTTTATCAAGAACCAATCGAGTTAGTAAGATTATGATCATATATATATATAATTAAGAAAAGATAACATTGTTATCATTCGAGCTAGCACTTCTCTAATTATATACAGTTACATATATAGTTGATGTTCAACCTAAAATTTTGTGGTCAATATATATATGGCCCCAGATCAGGAACCAATCAAGTTAGTAAGATTATGATCATATAATTAAGAAAAAGATAACATTGTTGTCATTCTAGCTATCACTTCTCTAATTATATACATCAAATTTAAAAAGTCCATTACTTTATCTGCACGTTGGCTCAGACGTGCAACTAATTATTGTATATTGAACAATCACGCCAAATCATGAATAAAAACAAAGCAAAATGAAACAAATCAACATTACCGTAAAAAAAGCATATCAAAAAATAGGCTAATGCCCCCAGCAGTGGTACATGAAAAAGTTGGAAAGAAATTAATTGTATGCCAAACCACAATTCCATTTCCTCCGTCTTAAGGATACGACCTATTGATGTGTTAGATTTGCATGACTGCTTAGCTAATTCATTGGATTAGATGTAATTCATTATTCTCTTCGCATGATTAGATAATGCAACGGATTAGCTAATCACACAAATTTTGAACTAAGTTAAGTGACCCCTTACCCTTTCTTTAGTTAGTCCATCATGAAGTTCAACTTCTTTACTCAATATTCCTCATTTGCCCCTCCTTTTTCACAAACACTACTCTCTCTCTAACCCCCCAACGAAGAACAACAACAACAAAAATAGAAAAAACTCAACATTCTCTCTTTCTCTCTCTCTCTCTCTCTCTCTCTCTAACCCCCAACGGAGAACAACAACAACAAAAATAGAAAAAACCCAAAACATTCTCTCTCTCTCTCTATGTTCTTCCTTGCTTGGAGAAATGTTTCTGCACCAACATTCTCCCAGCCTCATCTCTCACTCGATCTCTCTTTGCTTTTCTTCCTTAAATTCTCTTCCACCATTGTTAACTATCACAATGCTTGATTTCTTCTTACTTTTTATCATCGTTGAGGTTGTACTGATTTGGGTGAAACTCACTCGATCGAATTCGATTTTGAGAGTTTCAAATAGGGGTTGTGAGGACGATGAGAACGATGCAATCGAATCATGAGGACGTAAAGATGATTATGGGGGTTTTATATAAGAGTGGTAAAATCGTCATTTTCATGAAATAACTTAAAACCTTAGAATGCCCAACACACCGTATCTTTCTTATCCAAAAAAAGACAAGGTTATGACCGTCTCCGCAGCACAAAAAATCACGCGAAACTCGACTCGCATCCCAACGCAACTCACGTGGGCAATACATGCAGTACTAATGTTTAACTTACCGATCGCTCCACTGTCAGATACACCTCAACTATCCCTCGTACGTAACTCGAGGTAAGCTCAATGAGCCTTTTTAAAAGAAAAATGAATTTTTTTGACATCATCACCAACATCAGCCTTCATTATCTAGGAGACGTCTGTGTATGATAGCAATTATCACCTTGCTTCTTATGCAGCATATGTATACACATATCTCGAGGCATATACGGATCGCGTGAATTTGATGTCCTTTACAAATAATCCCATTGAAAGCAATAAAAGCACAAAAACACGTCTATGTGATGCACCTCGTGATCCGATCTATACAAATCCCAGATGCATCGTACGGCTATCAGAATATTCTGATGTGCCCCGGCGATGTACATGTAGCCCTGCCCATAAAAGCAAACTTCGCTCACAAGCTCACTAGCTACTTAATACTTCTCTAACCAAAAAGACCATGGAAGCTTTTAACACAACTTGTACTCCTACTAGAAACAAGGCAAAGAAGAGCAGTCGAAACACCAAGCAGTGGCTCCTCATATTGAATTGCTTGTTAGTGATAATAGGCAACGTGAGCGGCCCCATCCTCCTCCGGTGCTACTACCTCCACGGCGGCAACCGCAAATGGCTCACAAGTTGGCTCCAGACGGCGGCCTTCCCCATCCTCCTAATCCCCATATCCGCCTCACTCATCATCCAATCATCATCATCGTCATCATCATCATCCAATACCAAACCATCACTCTCCCACCTCCTAATCAACCCCAGCCTATTCTTCGGTAGCGTCCTCATAGGCGCCCTCATTGGCGCAGACAGCTTCCTCTTCGCCCTCGGCCTCAGCTACCTACCCGCCTCCACCTCTGCACTGCTCATGGCCACCCAGCTCGCCTTCACCGCCGTCTTTGCCTTCTTCCTTGTCAAGCAAAAATTCACGGCGTATACGGTAAACTCGGTGGTGCTGCTGACGCTGGGGTGCGTCATATTGGGGTTCCACGTGAATGGGGATAGGCCGAGTGGGGTGTCTAAAGGGGAGTACGCGTCCGGGTTTGTTATAACGCTGGGGGCCGCGGCGTTGCTGGGGTTTACTTTGCCGTTGATTGAGTTGGTGTACGCTAAGGCAAGCACCAAAGTTGTGACTTATGGGTTGGTCATGCAAGTCCAGTTTGTTGCGGCCTTGGTTGCTACCTTCGTTTGCACTGTGGGCATGATCGTCAATAATGATTTTCAGGTACGTTTTTATCTAATTTTTTATTTTTTATTTTTATTTTTTTATTTTTATTTTTATTTTTTTGAGGAAAAATTCGTTAACATGGGATGTATTAATTAAAAGGAATTTGAATAGTTTGAAAAGCTCACCATCAATTGCACTTAATCGACAACAATAAAAAATTTGATCCATGTAGCGATCACGATTAATTTGGGATCGAGCCTATGTTGTTTTATGAAAAATTCACATCGCACTATGATGCTCCTCGAAATGTGTGTTTATTGCATCGATGTGCATTCAGATGTAGTTTAATTCTAATTAATGTACCCCTAGCACTGGCCTCTTTTCAGTAACCATGGGCATACCTAATGTTTTGGCTGTTATAATTAATCGAAATTGAAGTCGTATGCCACGTAATCCCATTTTCCCCTTTATCACTAGCGCATACCTGGCGGGGATTAAGTCTTCCCATTATTACTGACAAGTGCTATATATATATGAAAGGAATTGATGACACCCCAAACGCTTCTTACACAAACCGTCGAGTGCGTCCGGCAACGTGTAATGAGCGAAGGCTGCTTATATAACAAGCGGTTGTCATTGAGGTCTTCTACCCCAAAAAAAAAATTTTGTTAAAAAAAGGCCTCGAAAAATACAGAGTGCATCTGATGACACCAATTGTGTTGTGTACAGCGTACCTTAGAATCTGTAAGCTCTTGCGGGGCAGAGGTGCGTATGCATTAATGTGGATGGATTATTGATCTTATGGTGGTGGGTCCTTCTGTATTAATTAATATGTTGGAAAACGCTAGAATGAGGCCGAGTGACACTTTAAGTGACGCATATGTGATGTGGCGTATAGGTTCTATGTAAAAATAGGCGTGCGCAAAATAGTTCATAATCCATAACACGTGTGGTATGCATCTCGAAACGCACTCGGATGACTCCCATGAATGGAGCTCGCGCCACATCATAGGAGTGTCAATTGGGGTGTCGTTCTAGTATTTTCCTAATATGTTAGGTTTGGAAAAGTTTTAAAACTCTGGGCAGGAGGTTATCGACCTTGTGGTCCTTTCCTCCTCGATTAGTTAGGGCAAGGCTCGAACACCTCGACAAGTGCATGTATTTAATGTAACAAATTCATGAATTTTAAAACTTGTAGAATTTTAAAAAAATCTAGGGGTATTTGTTGTATTCAATTTAATGGAATTTGATGAACTTCAGAAGGACTTGATTCAAGATCCATCCAAATCGCATGGGTAAAGTTGGTATTTGGTTATATATACTTTTTGAATAAAGAATCCACCAAATCTGAATGGTGTTTAAAATTAAATACATCTGAATTTTTTAGAAATTTATCAATCTTCTAAAGTACCATGACTTTTTATTTAAAACCCCATTAAAAGTCATCGAAATTCAAGTTAAATACAATTGATTTTAAAATCATCTAAAATCTTTCAAAATCCATAATTGAATAAACCGACTTAAATCTCCATTAAAGTCCATCAAAACCCAAAAGGATTAATAGTTGTGTACATTTTTGAATAAAAATCCAACAAAATCTTGATAGTGTAAAAATTAAATACATCTGAACTTTTTAGAAATCTATCGTAATCTTATACCTCAAAACTTTTTAAAACTCCACTAAAAGCCATCCAAATCCAAATTAAATTCGCCTGGATTTCAAAGCCCTCAAAAGTCTTTTAAAATCCTCTCAAATCCCCAATTGAATACACCTCACAAGCGATGAACTTAGAAGTATTTGATCAAAAATCCATTCAAATCACATGGGTAAGGGTGATATTTGATTGTATACACTTTTTAAATAGAAATCCACCAAAACCTCAATGGTGTTTAAAAATTAAATACACCTAGACTTTTTAAAATCAATTAAAGTTCTAATTAAATACTCGACTTTTTAAAACTCTATCAAAATACATCGAAATTCAAATTAATTACACTTGATTTCAAAATCCTCCAAAATCTTTTAAAATCCACAACTGAATACACCGCCTTAAATCTCCATCAAAGTCCATCAAAATCGAAAAAAATTTGGTTGTGTACAGTTTTGAATAATAATCCGCCAAAGTTTTAATGGTGTTTAAAAATTAAATATATCTGAACTTTTTAGAACTCTATATCAAAATTCATGGAAATTCAAATTAAATACCCCTAAAGTTTTTAGAACTCCACCAAAGTCCATCAAAATCTAATAAATCAATACCCCTAGACTTTCTAAATCCTTCAAACTCTTTTAAAATCTATGAATTTGTAAAATTGAATACACCTCTTAAAAAATATGCTTTTTTTTTAATAAGAAACTTTTTTTTAGTAAGAAACCTAAAAAAAAATGTTAAGTTTCGCGGTGTTGACTTGGGATCGATTGTAGCACTTCCCATAAAGATTTTACAGTACTGTCATTTACTAACAAGCTAGTCACTTAATTTTACGTTTTTTTAGGAAAACGATGCACTTTACGTTGTTAGATATGCCTCGAATTATACCAAATACATGATTCGAGGTGTACATATCTACCAACAAACATCTTGATGTTGGCATAACACCATCATCTTGATATAATTTACTATAGATAGACTCCACTGGGGTGAGCAATAACAAGTCCACTAATCAATTAAGCATCGCTTCTTTCGTATAGAGGATGGTGCATTCACTGACACTATTGATGTATCTACTAAAAGGGCGCCCTAGCATTATAATTTTCAACTATTTATTGTTATTTGCTAAAAAAAAACTATTTATTGTGATTAATTAGGTAAACGGTCTTTATATTGCTCCCTTGTCAAAGAAATAATTTTCCCTTTAATCTAGAGCTATTATATATAATATAATAGAAAAGTTCGAGCAGGGTTGCAATCATGAGTACTCTTACCAATAGAAAGTCATTTCTTTACGATAGACTAAAAATCATTGACTCATTACATTAACGCATTAGGAAGCAAACAACAACATAGCCTCAATCCCAAAGTAATTGGGGGCGGCTATATATATGGATCAAACTCTTCTATTGTGCTCGTAATGCATTAGAAAACAATCTTTAAAAATTGAAAAATGCCAAGATGACCCACCGAGGACAACCGTTGATGTGGCGGGTGGGGCCTACCAATCCAAATCATAACTTTGGGGCAAGCGTTCCCGTTGGGTGTCCCTAGCGGGTCACTCTAGCATTTCCCTTATAAATTATAACAATCCCATGTCCGTCCTAGATTAAACGGTGGTTAACATAACAGTTTCTATATGTAATAATGAGAGCTTGGTTGTAATGAAAAAGCCGTAACCGAGGCAATACCTTATCTAAGTACAATTAGAGATATAGTGAACACAACACAACCTATATATATAATTAAAGCTCACCATATATATATTTCTCTTATTGGTACATATTTGTAGGCCATAAGCAGAGAAGCACAAGCATATGGACTTGGAGAAACTAAGTACTACTTAGTGATAACATTTGCAGCGTTAGGATTTCAAGCTATGGTACTGGGGAACTTAGGCGTGGTGTTCTGCTCTACATCTTTTTTCAGTGGAGTTCTTCTATCTCTGCTATTACCAATTCAACAAGTTTTCGCGGTTATCTTTTTCAAAGAGAAGTTCAACGCAGAGAAGGGTATGTCTTTGGTCTTGGCACTTTGGGGTTTCGCCTCCTATTTCTATGGTGAGTACAAGCACTTGAAGAAAAGGCGCCATCGATCATCATCAGCTGCTGAAAATGGTTCACTAAGTGACCCTTGAAACACTTTTTTCTAGACCAAAAGTATGATTCGTATGGGTAATAATTGTACTTCTACAGTTGTGAGTGAATTGAAGCTTTATTTGTGAAGTGGATGCACACGTATAGCAACTGATGTTCATCTTAGTCCATTTACCCGCTTCGATGCACCTCGTGATGCACATGTACACCAGCGAAAATCAAAGGACGCACACAAGCGCATGCCTAACATGGCTGCCCTATCAAAGTTACACTAGCATTTTAATTGCTTTAACATATGGGATAATTCCAACCTTTATCATAATTGCCAAAGTTTTCTCCTTATCATGTCGCGAAATCGCATGTCTCATTTTGTTCACCAAGGTCAAGATAGGGATGTGCTACAGCATAAATGGCACCACCACTAGCTTACCATGGCCCAAGCACCTTATGTCGTTTCTCACCAAGTCCTCCCAAACTATCTAGCAGCAACAACCAACTCCATGGCCATGGCCTGTGAGCCATATTTGTCAAAGATATCATGCATCAATAATTGTACAATGAAAACATTCAACTTTACACAATCAGTCAAAAAAGAAGAAGCAATCAGTGCCTATATCATGGAAATAACTGGTTTACAACTATAGTCCCAAGAGTGTGAGGGCTCTCGACAGGATTGTACGGTTAAGAGACATTGAGTTCTATCCACTTCACGACTAACTTACGTACTCACCATACATAGGATATTCTAATTTGCATACAGTTCCCCTATTTCTACGAACACATGGAGGTAGAGAGTCAGGTGAGCAGTAGTCATAATGAAGTGCCTAAGGAAGGGAAGAAGATCAACAGTGTTCTCAAACTATCCCTACTGGTTCTTAATTGTTTGGTATTGGCTATAGGCAACTCTGGAGGACCACTAGTGATGCGCCTCTACTTCATCCATGGGGGATCCAAAATTTGGCTCTCAAGTTGGCTGGAGACTGGTGGGTGGCCTATCATGTTTATCCCCCTCTCAATTTCTTACCTCTACCGCCATGGCACTAACCCGAACGGCGAAACCAAGGTCTTCTTCATTACACCATACCTATTCATGGCCAGTGCTGGCCTCGGCCTTCTTACCGGCCTTGACGACTTCTTCTACGCTTACGGAGTGTCGCGTCTTCCCGTCTCAACAACAGCTTTGATACAAACAACTCATTTGGCTTTCACTGCAGGGTTTGCCTTCCTAATAGTAAAGCAGAAATTCACCTCCTACTCAATCAACTCCATTGTTCTGTTAACTGTGGGAGCTGTTCTGCTTGGCCTTCATGGCAGCAGCGACCGCCCGAATAAAGAGTCGAACAAGGAATACTACATTGGCTTCTTCATGATAGTAGCCACAGCTGCACTGTATGGATTCATCTTACCAATGGTGGAACTCACATACAAGAAAGCCAAGCAGACTGTCACTTACACTTTGGTGATGGAGATGCAGATGGTGATGTCCCTATTTTCCACTGTTTTTTGCACCATAGGAATGCTCATAAACAATGATTTCCAGGTATTCAATCTACTGGTTCTTCTCTCATTTTGTTTTGATAGCTGCAACGGAAATATAACTCACTAACCATTTTGCATTAATTCTCTGTAAATGTAAGTGGCCCTACCATGCACTAATTTTCATCCTTATTGGCATTGAATGAGACCTATAATTACATGATATCTACATGACCGAACACCCCAATATTCACTTATCTATCCATCCTAACTTTGTTGAATGATAGTTGTAGGAGATGTACATCATTGATGTTGATGTAGGCTAGCAAGTTGCAACTTGCAAGTAGGCAAAAGCATGTTGTTAGTCAATAAGAAATGAAAACATTAGGTTCAAAGGTTCAAATCCAAGCAACACCCCAGTCCTTTACAGGGACCCATCTAGGCCACAACACCAACAAAGCTGGCATGACTAGGAACATGTCATAAGAGAGGAAGTTTTTTCTCTTCTATTTCTTTCAGAGATGTACTTACCCATACCCAAATGACACTCTCTTGGTACTGAATCAAGGGAGACCTAACTCACTCTACGGGATTCTAACCTGCTTTGCAAAAATAATAGAAGATCCTAATACAGGTGTCCATGATCTCCCCTAACTATTTCACACGAGACACACACCCTCCAAGTAAAAAATGCCTTGGAAAGTAAAAAGAAGCCCAAATATACAACTAGTAGGTTCTAATCACTGTGCCAAGACAACTGTTGGTCGACAAATACACTTGAGTGTTTGTTACCCAGTAGGATCATAGTATCATAATAATAGACAGAAACTATCAATAAGAGACAGAGAATCGAAACTGCACTGTGAATCTTCCCCATAACAGGCCCTAGCAGAGAAGACTTACTTTGCAGGGAAGACCTATTTCAGTTACACAAACTTTCTGAACTCTTTGTTGTTTGTCATCTAGGCGATTCCAAGGGAAGCAAAGGAGTTTAAGTTGGGGAAGACAATGTACTGTGTGGTGCTAGCATCTAGTGCAATCCTTTGGCAATTCTTCTTCATGGGAGTGATAGGAGTGATCTTCTGCGCCTCCTCGTTGCTTTCTGCGGTTGTTGCTGCTGTTCTACTTCCCTTCACGCAGATACTAGGTGTTCTAATCTACCATGAGAAATTCAAAGCAGAGAAAGCAGTTGCCCTATTCCTCTCCCTATGGGGCTTCGCTTCCTACATGTACGGTGAATTCAAAGGAACTAACAAGAACAAAAAAGCTGCAGAATCAAAGACAGCAACCCTCACTCCATCACATACTCAAACATCAAGAGGAACTTGAGCACAACTAGCAATTACAGAACCATGCAGTACATGTTATATAAAATAATGTCATACACTAAAATGGGTATAGTAGTATTAGCACTTTCTTAGTGATCCCAGAAAGTTGTTGCAGGACAAGTTCTTGCACAATTTTATATGATTGAAAAGCTCATAATACCTTTTTCTACATACATACACACATGCAACACACATTCAAACGTATCTATTGATCGTATGTTGAATCTATACGCTAAGAGGCCATAAGAGCATGTAGCTAGTAGAATCACGCTTTCAATAATGCCAATAATGCCACCATTGCTCTGTCGACTCCCAAAAAAAGCAAACTTGCTTTTGATCAAGTCACCAATTAGCTTTGTTTTTCATTTCCTTTCACAAAAACGGCATCCATTAGCTCGACATTGCCAATTAAGCACGTACCTTTCGTTTCTTAACTGCTCTTTCCTTATAGTACAAACAGCAACACAGCATTCATCCCATGTGAGATCTGTATAAACTTTGAGGGCCACCATGGGCACCCCACCAATTCATGAACGCACCCATTTTTTTGTCATTCTTCCCTCTAAATTACACTTTGATGTAAATGACTCTATTGCCCCTTCATATAAACTCACTCCAACCCCACAACCCATTTTCAAACCAATTTTGGGGCACCCCACTACATTGGCTCCCAAGTGAAACCTAAAGCCACAATTTTGTTTGTCGGACGTGTATCGATTCTTGCGTCTTCACATCATCCAATAGCGAGGTAACACTGTTTTACAACCATATGAAGCTTCGAACGAACTGTTTTTTTTTATCAAAACAGTGAAATTGATGATTTGGTTTGTCAATGTAGGGTTTGGTAAATTCGACCATTCCGAACTTGTTTCCACTATAAAATGGACGAATGTACTGCAATGGTGCAAGAGGAGGTACAAGAAGAGGTATTTGTTGAAATTTATTGTGTTTTTTTTTCTGGTTTCTCATATTTTCAGTCGATTTTTCACGGGCGCGATTGTTACGGCCTCGCAGGACCGAGACTTATTGATTAGTTTCGGTCGACAACTCGACATCCACCGAAACTTATTTGTAGTTCACGGTCATGATGTGACCGAAACAAAATCATACTCTCGGTATAAAACGACCTAGATTGTTTCGTAGGTCTCGGTTGTCAATGAACGAAACTTTGCTTATAGTCTCGGACCTGTACAACCGAAAAATTAGTTTTTTGGGTTTTTTGGTGAATTTACTGTGCATTTTGGTTGCGTCATAATGTTACAATGTATGTATTGCAGGTAATGTCGGTTTCAACTTTATTTCCAGACTACAAGGATGCGTTTACTCCTTGTAGGCCATTCCCATCTAGAGAATCGACTATTTCATGGCTTCAAATGATTGGTCGTGAGAACAAGTTTGTGTTAGTAACGAAGCACTCTGATGCCGGAGGGATTAAGCGCAGGGGAAGGGTCAAACTTGCGTGTGAGAGGTCCGATACATATAGGGGAATGTCACAAAGAGTAGGGAAGGGTAAAGCAGAAAAAATTGCTTTGAAACCAATAACTGAAGAAGAAGAGGAAACGGGGAGGACTCAAACTGGTACAAAGAAATGTGGATGTCCTTTCCTTATTAACATCAAGGAAAAGGTATGTTGAGGAGTGCGCTAAAGGTTGGCGTGATGGATTCGTAATTCGAGAAATCGTGCCAGTTGTAACTTCTGAAGAAGGCACGCTTTCCGTGGTAGATTTACAGGGGTGTATTCAATTGAGATTTTAATAGACTTTTGGTTACTTTTATAAGTGAATGACTTTTATGAAGTTTTAGATTTTGGTAGACTTTTAAAGACTTTAAAAAACTTTTATGTAGATTTCATTATGATGACTTTTATCAACATTTAAGATTTTTAGTGACTTTTGTGAACTTCTTAAACATGATTTTGATGACACTAATAGATTATTGTGATTTTTAAAATGAAACAAATATTTTGCACTTTATTATAAATGAATAAATAATTATATTTTTTTTCTTAAGAACTATTACTAATTTTTTAAAAAGTATTTTTGTATTTTAGTAAAAAAAAACATAGACATATTAATGAATTACTCTCAAGGTAGTAGCATAACAAATAAGTAAATAAATATCAAAATAATAAATAGGTAAATAAATCATCCTTTAGTGATAGAAAAGAATCAAGTAAGATCATTGGAAATTTTTTTTTTTTTGAGAAAAGATCATCAGAAATATTAGTGTAAAAATTTTGCACTTTATTTTTTTGTTTGACTTAAGCAAAAAAAAAAAATATTTTTTTTCCTTAATAATGATAGTTTAAATTCATTAAAAAAATTATACAATTATTTTCTTCAAAAATAATAATACTATACTTTTTGAGATTATAATAATATACTAATTAAACGAAACTTCTTTGTCAAAAAAAAAAAAAAAAAAAAACTATCAAAAATATTTAGTGATGCAAGAATGAGATTTTGTTAATAATGACTTCAATCCATTTTCATCAACATAGATATTAGAGTATAATGGGTGAGCAATGAAATCCAATAGTTGTGGAGTGATTGGAGAAGTTGATAAAAATAATTGATAAGAAAAAGACCTCTTGTGAACAATGAAGTCCTTATTGAAAAATGTAACCAACAAAAATTAGAAGTCTCTAAAAGTTTATGGGTTGAGGTGAGGAGAAGTTGAAGACTTCTTTATGTGTTTTTTTATACAAAAAGTCTATAAAAGTCAAGATTTATAACCAATCTACAAAAGTCACCAAAAAATTAAATACACTTTACTTTTATGAACTCTCTAAAAGTTTAAATGGAATACTCCAAAACTTTTTTAGACTTTTTAAAAGTCTATAAAAGTCAACATTGAATACACCTTACTTTTATAAACTCTCTAAAAGTTTTAAATGAATACACCTAAACTTTTTTAGTCATTAAAATTAACCAAAAGTTTATTAAAATCTCAATTGAATACACCCTGTTAGATTCTCCGTAGTTTTAAACATGTATCAAAGGTAATTGTTGTAAATGTTTTTTATTGTGACAATGTAAAATGGTTTTATTGATATGTTATGGTTTCTAATTGTGCAAAAATTACCTCTCGGCAAAGCCCGTCCGTCACCCACGTATAAGTTTCGGCATTTACCAACCGAAAACTATCGTAACTTCTCGGTATGACAATACCGAGAGAAGTGTTTCGCTATGTAATCTGTCACTTTACAGAAACGACTCGTTGACCCGTGCACGACCCGACTGGACCATTCTCGGTTCCACGAAACCGAAACTAAACATTTAGTTTCGTTCATGAATGACCGAAACACTTTCGAGTTTATTAGCCTACTTGCGGTGAGTTATGGTCAATACCTTTCTGAGTCTACTTCGTTACGGCATGAAAGAGCCGAGAATTTCACCATGATGTCGGTAACCACATACCGAGAATATTATAATTCATGCAATTAGGTCTCCTCACGGTATGCTGGAACCGATATTGTGGCATTATTTTCGTTAGACCATAACCGATCTGTGATGAATATTTTCGTTCGCATCTAACCGAGACATTACCTAATTTTGGGGTCTACATAACTCTCGGTTATAAATCAACGAGGCTCATTGGAAGCTCTCGGAGGGACATGTCCGAGAGGTATTGGAATGTTTCGATTGTGCGGTTCCGATAATTTCCTCACGATTTTGGCTCTGAAGAACCGAGACTTTTTTCCTGATCCAAAAATGAACATGTATGTAAACGAGAATTAATGAAAACATAACTCAATACCAACAATAGCACCAAAACTTTCGAAACAGTCAAATATTAAATGAAAAAACAAGTTCCATAATCCACCATTCAACAATATAAACATGAAAAACACAACATTCCACAAGTTCCTCAATCCAACAAAAACAAAAACATGAAAAGTTCCATCATCCAAGAATAACTAAAACAGTTAATGCAGCTGAATCCAATACTAGTTCCCTCATTGCTTTGACTTCTTCAAATTCTTTCTTTGGTATTTCTTGCCATGCATTCTCTTTGGGGGGCGAGCATCGACCGTTGCGGGTGGAGCATTAGCCGGGGTGGAATGTGTAGAAGTGCTATCGTGTTGGGACTGCCTAGGGCCTGCTTGGGTAGGGGCTGATGTGTTGGTTGTGCCGGTTGCGGTGGTGGGACCGAAACTCCTCCCCGAAAGGAAATTGACGACGTCACTCGCCATTTTCCTTGCAGACTCTAACGTACACAACTCCGACGACGAGTCCATCCATCTTAATGTCGCGTCCAACCCATGCCTATTACGCTGATGAAAAGAAAATTAAATCCGTTAATGTAACACATATCGGGTTTTCAAGAATTGGCAAATACTTCTATATAATACTTATAACACAATCAATACCTCCAATAGCTCATTGTCGGCGATGGTTGTGGCAACCATGTCTTCATCAAAGTAGCTCGGGTTGGTGATCACTAGGTGAGACACTTTGAGGAACCAAAGTAGGTAGTCCGGTGTAGCCAAAAACTCGAATACCGCCTTGTCACCGCGAACTTCGGGGGCCAACAAATGGTTGCGCCAACGTTCCCAATTGTCTTGTTGGAACCCATACTTGACCGAGTATTTGAGTGCAGATGGGCCTCGATGTGCTTCCAATTGGTGGTACGGAGGATCAGGTATAGATTGCACGTGGCCAAACTGTTTCAGAATCCTCTCCGGATGGTAGGGCTCCACCACATCCATGTACTTCGGTGTGCCACTATAGAAGGTCATCGCGTGCGCAACTCCATTATACATGTAATTAACATAAGGGTCCCACGTGACCTAATCAAACATAGACAACCATAATTAGTAACCATAAACTAAATGCAACATTTACCAAAAAGATTGGCTAAGTATCTCACCTCACTTGGGCGCAACCTGTCCAACGTTCTCCTAATGGACCCAACCTTATCAATATTCATCACGGTCTCGTGCTTTTGAATCCATCTGCAGACACGAGGTTGCACGTAGTCCATTATTTTGCATTGGGTGTGGCGAGCCTAAGTTTGAAATGGTCGTACACCCATCCCTGCAAATACATACAACGTTAGTTAGTGGGAAAATGCAAAAATTAATACTAATTATTCAGAAAACAATGTAAGTCGATTTAATTATGGACACCTCCACCACTAGTACTCCCACCCACATTACGATCAGTACTTGTGGTGTCCGCCGGTGCTGATGAGTCACTACTACTAGACTCTGATGCATGAGCCTCATCTTCGCCTCGGGCAACTAAAAGATCATTTCGTCGCCGCGTGTCAATGTTGGAACCCTTATCATGCAATTGTAAATTCTTTGCACGATTTCCAGCAATCTTACCCTCTCCCTTCACATCTACCTTCTCTTTCTCTTTCTCTTTCCGATAAGATGCAGTCGGGGGTCTCGGCCGCCTCGCCCACGGTTACCCCTCGACACCTCAACACCAACCTCCTCCCTAGTCACCGGGATTTTCGAACGAGCCATACCTGATAAGACTATAACATGTAAGTGCCTTGAGCAGAAACAGAAGTACAATTCAAAAAAATAAGAAAAATATCTTCCATTTCTATAGTCTCGGTCAAGCAGGTTTGAGAAAACAATTAGAATATCGGTGACGCGTGTTGAGTCGTTAATTATGTAATATTATATATAGGTTATCTATATACTTTTATTGTCAAGTCTCCAAAATACTAGCCTAATTGCGTGTATTTATTATTTTCAGGGTTATTGGAGTGCGCGGTTAAATCCGGGGCGAAAAACTACGCAAAATCGAGTATTCATATGCCTGGATCCGTTTTACACCGAAAGTCACGCTAGCACGTATCTCGAGGCAAATTTGGTGGGGCCCACACGTGAGACACTAAAGAGATGATGTGGCGGACAGCTAGGCATACATGTGTCCAGTGGTGCTTGCGTGATTTAAGGATACAAGTTAGGAATGTTTTGGTTTTAATAGGAATATTATATATGTATATATTATAATATTATAATATAATAGATGAGAGGGATATGCATGGGAGAAGAAAAAGAGACGGAAGAAATAGAAACAGAGGAAAAAAGGCAAGAACGGACGAAAAAGGGGTTGATATATATTTTTCCTCACGGCGTCTTCTACGACGGGGGGAATTCGGCTATTCTTCCCTCTCTTGGCCGACGTCCGCTGGCCAGGTTCGGTCATCGCCTCAGTCGAGTCGCGCGGGTGGCGGTGGGAGCTCTCTCTCCCAAATTATTTTCTATTTTTTGTGTTCTTTTTCATGAGGCATTAAACTTATGGCCTAGTGGGGGGGGCAAACTGGGGCAAAAAATGTGTTAGTTGGGAATAAGTTTTGAGGTTGATAAATTTTTTTATAGGTTCGACTCTTCTCTCCCAAATTATTTTCTATTTTTTGTGTTCTTTTTCATGAGGCATTAAACTTATATCAATGGATTCAATGGATTTGTGAAATTTATATATTTTAATTTCAATCTTTTCATTAATATTTTATTTTCTTTGATATTGTTTCAATAATCGAGGTTAAACACTTGTTTAAACCTTGATTTATTTGTCAGTGAGTCGTAAGCACCCGTCCTTGTGTAATAAGACCACACTAGTGGCAATTGATCATACCAATTGATTAATCTCTTTTGGGACCGGTTGAATACCTTAGAAATTTAGGCTAAATCGGACACACGAGTGATCCGGTTGTCTAAGTGTAGTGCCTTCACAAAGCCCATTGCGGTCAACACATTAAACCTAATTCACTAGAATATATGGTTGTGTGTTTGATTAGAGAAATAGTCACCGTCGTACCTTGGCTATCGAGATTAGGAAGTGCGAGGAACCGCGTACGTTACCGGTTCTATAGCTACACTAGGATATTTTGATTTGCATATTTTACATAAATCGAAGACCAAATCCAATCTTTTATCGAACCGAACTTGTATGTCTTGACCTAGGTGTTTTTTATTAATTGTTTTCAAATTTATTTCCATTGCTTTAGTTATTTTGTGATTAGTTAATTAATTCATTAATTCTCTCTTAAACCCCGATTTTCCTTTTTGTTATTTTTGACCTTAGAAAGATTACCAGTCCCTGTGGGATCGACCCTTTGCCACTATTCTACGAAATAGTTGGTTTATGTATTTTTAATTTTATTGACGCGTTCGGCGCGCGTCAATTTTTGGCGTCGTTGCCGGGGATTGGTTTTTTTTCTTTCTTTGGTTTTTATTTTTTTATTTTTTTATTTTTCTTTGGTTTTTTTATTTATTATTTTGTATCTAGTTCCTTGTTTCTAACATTTTTGCAGGTAATTCCATAATGGCCTCCTACGCCCATAATTATGGTCGAATCGAAGACTCATACTATCTTGCTGTTAATGGGGTAGGTATGTCACATAATGGACATCAATTTTCTAACTCGCAATCTTTTGTGCAACAGGTCAGGGTTTGTGGAAATTGTTGGGAGTACTTTCATCCCACGTATGCTTGTCCTTATTCGAAGTATAAGAATCATCATGGTTCCACTTATGCATCACCACAACCCAACTTCTATATGTCTAAGCGAAGTCCACAGATTTCTCAACATGAAAAAAGGTCTATACGAGACATGATGAATGACTTGATCTTCATAGAACCAACTTTTCAACAAAGTCATCAACATGAACGGAGAACCATTGCAGACATTGAGAGAAATATGATCTCCGATTGGCTTTCTCAAAGCACCACTCAGCAGCCCTTGCAGGAGGATATGCAGCATATGAAATCAAAGTTGCAAAATTCAGAAACTCAAGTTACCGCTATACTTGAGCATTTGATGGACGAGGAAGAGTTGCCTCGGCAACCAATTTTTGACTCAGATGAGACTGTGAATGTTGATACATCTAAAAGTGTTGAGTTTGATGAGTTCTCAATTGTGGACGAGCATTTGAGCGAACCAGAGGAAACACTAGACGTTTCTTCACATAAGCCAGACATTACTATTGCACAATATGACGATGATGAAGCGAGAAAGAAATTGAAGTCATTTCAGAAAGGTCGGAGGAGCCCCAGAAAGAGAACGAGGAAGACCAATCTCTGGTGTTGGTGAAACCACCCACCCTCCCATTCATATTTGTTAAACCTTATACGGGGGTGGAAGTAAAGGAGCGTTCGCAGATTTTCTACACTGCTGACACCTTTGTGTTGGACGACCATGATATGACATATTCGTTTGTGTTAGAGGTCCCGAATGAGCTCCCAATTCTAAAGGAGGGCGTGCATGCTGCATTGCCCAAATATGTTGATGCGCCATTTGTTGTTGACATTTCCAAAGGAGAGGGCATCACGTGATGAATCACAATAAGTCTAGCCAAAGACTTAAAAGAAAGGCGCTCGTTGGGAGGCAGCTCAGCTTTGTTTTTATTTTTATTTCATTTATTTCAGTTTTAATTTAGTTTTAGTTTTTTATGTTTAATAAAGCCCTAACTTGGTCTCTTGGATTTTTACAGGTGTAATGAATGTTTGATGAGCGCCGAAGGCACTAGGCCACCCCCTGAGTTTTGCTAGGTTTGACTATGGATTACATTATTTTTGGAGTAATTTGAGCATATTCTTTTTTTTAGGAATTAACATATTATTAGAGTTTTAGGTGTTTTGAGACTTGGTTGGGACATATCCAACTTAAGTCGCCACATTAGTGGCGGGTCTTTAAGTAGACCCAAAACCCAAAACTTCATTCCATCATCTTGTTGACTTCACCCGCAGTTGAAAGACTCGTGCTCGCAAGATTTGATAGGAATCATTTGAATTAACTCACATGCTTATTAGTTCTTGCTCTTATTATGATAATTTTATTTCATAGTTTCCTTAGTCACCTGGACATGCGAGATTTGAGCATTCACTAGTTTTTGGAGACTTTTATTATGCGTGCACTTGTATCATCTTCTTATTTTATCCATGTTCTTTTTCACCATTATTTTTTGTATTTTTGTTGCATGGATTCATTGACTTGTTTTGAACATTGAGGACAAGGTTCGGAATAAGTTTGGGGGTACTTTATGATTTGTCGATTAAGTAGGATGGATTGCTTTGCGAAAGACCGCAGGTAAGATCGTTTAAATTTTTTCAATTATATGCGGTTAGATGTGGTTATGCGATGGTATTGGTGGTGTTTGATATCTCTTATTCATTTCTTCCATTTCTTTTCCCTCCATACTCATCTATCTCACTTCATTAGGAGTTGATATACTTTCATGCATGTGTTTAGCATAGTTTTCATTATTATATTATACTTTCATGCATGTGTTTAGCATAATTTTCATTATTATATTGTTTAAAGTCACCCGAAACTTTGTTTCATGCCTTTGGTTGTGGATGAGTACATTATGGTTGCCTTTTTGACTTGAAACTTATGAAAAATTAGGAGAAATACTCACTCGAGTCCGTAGCTCAACATTTTTATGATTTCATGATTAGGGACTTAGTATGATGGTTAAGCCTTGTGCTAGATACCAAAATGGGTAGACGGTTGAAATTGTGCAAGTGATGAGACTTTAACCCACATTGGGGAATTTGCTTAATCATAGTGAAAGTGAGAAGGGCTAACATGAGTTTTCAAAATATAGAGAGTCCCACAAGTTTCCACAGGAAATGGAGCAGGGAAACTTGTGGTGGGAAAAAGCGAGAAAATCGGTCCATAGGAAACGGAGCAGGGACCGTATCATTTGAAGAAAATAGAGAGTATACATATAAAATGGATAAAGGCGGAAGAGTATGAAAACTCCTCAAATAAAAAGATTTAACTCGAGTGCTTATAGCTAGATTAAGTAAAATTGTAAACTTGCATGCTTGAATGTGTAGACCAAGAAAACCCGCGAGTAGTCGATGACTTTTGTCTTGATCGAGTCTTTGTCTTTAAAGTGTGATCTTAATTGTGTTTGGGTTGCGGTTCTTGACATATCTTAACTCCGAAATTTCATGAGTGGCTTGTTAACTTGGCAACTATGTAAACCAAAGGAACTTCATGAATTCTGAATCGGGTATAGGATTAATTGAGTCTGTACATATCTATATTATGAGTCTAGTTTATTTACGTGTTTGTCATTTACACATTTGCTCGGGACGTGCAAAGTTTTAAGTTTGGGGGTATTTGTTGAGTCGTTAATTATGTAATATTATATATAGGTTATCTATATACTTTTATTGTCAAGTCTCTAAAATACTAGCCTAATTGCGTGTATTTATTATTTTCAGGGTTATTGGAGTGCGCGGTTAAATTCGGGGTGAAAAACTACGCAAAATCGAGTATTCATATGCCTGGATCCGTTTTACACCGAAAGTCACGCTAGCACGTATCTCGAGGCAAATTTGGTGGGGCCCACACGTGAGACACTAAAGAGATGATGTGGCGGACAGCTAGGCATACATGTGTCCAGTGGTGCTTGCGTGATTTAAGGATATAAGTTAGGAATGTTTTGGTTTTAATAGGAATATTATATATGTATATATTATAATATTATAATATAATAGATGAGAGGGATATGCATGGGAGAAAAAAAAAGAGACGGAAGAAATAGAAACAGAGGAAAAAAGGCAAGAACGGACGAAAAAGGGGTTGATATATATTTTTCCTCACGGCGTCTTCTACGACGGGGGGAATTCGGCTATTCTTCCCTCTCTTGGCCGACTCTTCTCTCCCAAATTCTTTTTTATTTTTTTGTGTTCTTTTTCATGAGGCATTAAATTTATGGCCTAGGCAAGACTGCGATGGAGGTTCGACTGTGCATATCAATGGATTTGTGAGATTTATATATTTTAATTTCAATCTTTTCATTAATATTTTATTTTCTTTGATATTGTTTCAATAATCGAGGTTAAACACTTGTTTAAACCTTGATTTATTTGTCAATGAGTCGTAAGCACCCGTCCTTGTGCAATAAGACCACACTAGTGGCAATTGACCATACCAATTGATTAGTCTCTTTTGGGACCGGTTGAATACTTTAGAAATCTAGGCTAAATCGGACACACGAGTGATCCGGTTATCTAGGTGTAGTGCCTTCACAAAGCCCATTGCGGTCAACACATTAAACCTAATTCACTTGAATATATGGTTGTGTGTTTGATTAGAGAAATAGTCACCGTCGTACCTTGGCTATCGAGATTAGGAAGTGCGAGGAACCGCGTACGTTACCGGTTCTATAGCTACACTATGATATTTTGATTTGCATATTTTACATAAATCGAAGACCAAATCCAATATTTTATCGAACCGAACTTGTATGTCTTGACCTAGGTGTTTTTTATTAATTGTTTTCAAATTTATTTCCATTGCTTTAGTTATTTTGTGATTAGTTAATTAATTCATTAATTCTCTCTTAAACCCCGATTTTCCTTTTTGTTATTTTTGACCTTAGAAAGATTAACAGTCCCTGTGGGATCGACCCTTTGCCACTATTCTACAAAATAGTTGGTTTAGGTATTTTTAATTTTATTGACGCGTTCGGCGCGCGTCAACGCGTGACCGAGATAACATTATAAGTCTCGGTAATGGACAACCGAGAAAACTACTACATTCTCGGTTGTACATCACCGACATGACATCAACTATACACTTCGAATTACTCTCGTGATGTGGTGACCGAGAGCAATCACAGCGTTACGCTACCTAAAACAATAACACAATTAGAATTTCGGTGACGCGTGACCGAGATAACACAATTAGTCTCGGCCATGCTTTGCCGAGACTGTATAAACTATTCTGGCTTGTCTGGCCGAGAACCACGAGTTCCCAAACACTTCCCCTATGTCTCGGCCATGCTTGGCCGAGACTGTACAAATCATTTCTGGCTTGTGTGACCGAGAACCACGAGTTTGCAATGAACGAACCATTGAATGCACTGCTACACAAACGTAACAAATATTCTACCAAAATTCGGTTCAGTAAAACAACCACCCTTGTCTCTTGCTTCTGATCTTCTCTGTCTCATCCCTCATTAGAAGATTCAAAACCCGAGATAACCAAAAGATTCGCAATGTTGGTCTGGATCGCAGAAGCAACCCAAAACCAACCCCACCTCACCCCACACACGTGGGCTTGAGTATGCGGTCACCATACTTATCCAAGCAATCATAACGAGGTTTCATTCGTTATCCTAGGATTGTATTGGCTTACCCATGCACCGAACACACTTTAATATCTATATTTGCTAATTTCAAGGAAGTTAAATGGAGGTGACAGGGGAGCACAAACGTATCATCCATATGGAGTTACTAAAGAGTGTTAGAACCAGAAAAATAAAAATAACATCACTTATCGTATAAAGTGAACCTCTCTAATATAGGTTTACCTTCATTGTGGAACTTGGGTTGTAATTAAGATTAGTTACCATAGAGCATGAGTATCAATCTATCTAATTGAGCTGAAGGCATTAGATAAATAAATTAAGATGCAAGGACATGCAGTTATATTTGAGTTTGAACTTGCAAGATAAAGCAAAAAAACAAACAAACAATCACACAATCAAAACAAAACAACAATGAAAAAGTAATAGAGCAATTTTAGAAAGCTAGGAGAAAGTAGAGATCTTTTTGGACAAACAAGAAAGACAAAACAATATTGACAAAAAAAAAAAAAAAAAAAAAAAAAGAAAGACAAAACGATAAAAATGAGAACTATTAAATTGATAGCAGAAGTGACGATGAGCAAGAGAAGCAAATAAGTGGAGACAAGCCTTAGAAATATAGAAAAAAGTGGCAATCTTGACTAAATACATTGACATGGACATACTTTTAAAGTGACATAATCTCACATTAAGATGAAAATTTCCATGACGCATAAACTTATTATATTGACAACATAAAAGTATAGAACAGAGCGTCATATTTTAGCTTCTAGAATCGCCAAATCACCCAATCGATCACAACTTCAGCAATATAACAAGTTATTCCTCCGACCTCATGAAGATAAAACTCCAAAGAAAGAAAGAGAATAAAAAGAAGATGCAAAAGAAGATGAAAGAAGCTCAACAATCTGGACTCAGGAAACTCACAAATCAATCCATTCCGTGAATACTTCCTGTCCGAATATTTAGTCAACTATGTTCTCTAGAAACCAGAGTCAACTTCAGATATATTGTGTTAAGATTAAGAAAAGTCTCTCCCAGCTATTATATATCTCTTCCTCCCTGAGAAGCAGATTTTCGGTTCCTTACCGAAATAATAATACTGGTTCTCCACAACTCTCAACTCTTCCACACACATACATCTCGCTTATTTTTCCACAAGGATTTAAACCACAGTACTGGCAAGAAATTTCCAAACTCTGTCAGTTTTACAATTATATCAATAACCTTCAATTGTCACCACAACTTAGATTAATTCATCACGAATTCTTGAGCATGAAATATCATTCATATAAGCAAGAACAACATAACCCTCTAGGTTATAATTATTCAGCTTCTACCTGTTGATATATCTCATATTTCTTTATAAAATTGACACCATCAATTTTTTTTTCATTTCAGGTCACCAACTATTCATTTTCATCATAATGAATTTTTCACTTCACCTGCATAAATGTATTAAAGAAATCAATGAGATTCCCACAACATTCTTGCCTCACTTTTTGTTTCATGTTCTAAGAACTTTTCTTACATGCTCACTATTTTGATCTGAGATTATCTTCATCCAACTTCAACAATTAATAGTCATCCTTGACCTACTTGATAATCTCAATCAATCTCCTTCAATAATACATCACTCATTTCAATCGTTATTAGCTCAACTCCAATATGAGCTACAAAGAACAGACTTATAGTTATTTATTTAGCCAACTCAATTGATGATATGCCTAGGCAGGACTTCCACTTAGTCATCAGTAAATATCTCACCTAAGAGATATTACTGAGCAACTTTTATTATAACTATAGCCTCTGCCCCTTTCTTTTCAAAGCATTGTGAACACAATCACCTTGATGAGTGATGTTTCATAGTGAATTCCTAATACTTAGGAAAGTTTTAAGATAACTTTCTTACTTTCTATTTCTATCACTCTAACAATTTTCATTTTTCAAACTTCCACAGTTTGAAATACGTTACTTACTCTTACACCAGTCCACTGGTGTTATATTCTCAGGTTGTCTTTTAATGATTCTTTTAAGATTTTGATTAATCTCAAAGAATGATTAAAAGATCTTCAACAACATTTCTTCTTAATTTAAAAGTGACGTCTTTTCATATTTGATACAACTACCAAATTAGTTATCCTGAGATTATCAGTATCTAATAGTTCTTCTGCCAAATTTGGAACTATTTATATATAGCTGGAAATATGAGTTACAATTTTGTTTTATTATGTCACCCACACATTCTTACCTAGATCAGAAGTCTTAGGACGAACCTCTAACTTCTTCCATAATTTAGGTTTTGTCAAGCAAACATTGTACTCAAACTATACTTTCACCTTCCTCCAAGGCGTCCTTGTATTCAATTTCAACTTATAACCATCACATACATGAGTTAATTGAATAAATCACACAACGATATCCTAGATCCCTGGATCAATCGTTAATAATATCCGATTATTTCAAGCTTACTTTCTCCTTTTTACCATTGTGTTGAATATAGGACAACCTCATATTGTCTCAATCACAGTCAAATCTCATGATTTAGAGTTAATATTCAACATTCTACCATTTTATTAACCTTTGAAACTTAGCACTAGCATTTGCAAAAATCTGGTCTAAACCAACTTAACGTTACCAATTCCATTTTGTACGGTAATTGCTCGTGCATTCTTTAAGTCTTCAAAGATTCCATGTTATTATTGATAACACAATAACAACTTCATTACTATAGGGTTTCCCTTTACTTGACACCCTTAATTTATGAAAATAGCATGAGTTCTAGTAAGTTCTAGTGGTTTCCACCATCCACTTAAAACGATCCAGAGCACCCGCCTGCAATCATCTTATGAAGATATATATATCCTTAGCTCTGATCATTTCACTGTGAAAATCAAATCTCAACTACCTCTTGAGAACCGTTGATTTCACTTATTTTCAGAAAGAGTTGTCCATTCTGAGTAATGCATACTCATTTCAACTACTACACATTAATCCTTGGATTCCCCAAATCCTCATATTCGCTGACCACTCATTTTCCCCAATTTAGACTATACCACTCTAATAAATCATACTATGATATCTTACCAACTCACTGCTATATTCTGGATTTAACTATCTTTTATTAATAAACTACTTGTTATTCCAATATGGATTCACATCATGACTGGAATATCAACTTCATAACAACTTATGAAGTATAACTGCATTAGTGGTTTCTTAACCTCCATTATGCTTTTATCATTTGCCACTAATTTGTTTAGTGAATAACTTTCATTACTTCCATATTAGTCTTAATACTAGTATTAAATCACCTCTCAAAGTGGTCCGCCATATTTGAGTTTCATCGAAAGTCATTCAGTATTTCATTATTATATAATTTTCATTCTCCTAATACACATCTCAAGATCTTGATCCAATCAATACTTCTTCACTGACAATTATTTGTCTAATAATATCAGTAAGAAGAAAAACCACTGAAGATGTTACTTGGAGAAGAGTTTTATTTCATCTTTGTAACTTTTCTTATGTCTTTCTTTTTTGTCTATCCCCGAGGTTAAGACTCTCCAGAGTTCTTATCTCCAACACATTCTCATATCATGAGAAATAGATGGACTTCAACCATCTTATTATTGTTCAGAAAAGACATGATTTTTATATCTACCACGTAGATATAGTATACACAACAAATAACATATTTCAGTCTTTTATCTTTTGGTTAAAAATCACGATAAAAACCATTTATTAAACCCTAAGCTTATTCATAATTCGAGACCACTCTTCGAATCGATAAATTTAGATCCGTTATTATGGTAATCAGAGTACCTTAAACTTTTAAAATAGGCAATCATTCACTTCGAACACTATCCAAAAATGAATGTATGGTTAGAGCTTTTTCCATGATACCCAACTGTATCACTGCTACTAAAAGTGATAAACCATAAACTCTGACACCACACTGTATTAGAGTTACTCAACCTTAAGCTCTGAGGTAGGATCTAACTTTACCTAACCTAAGCTCTGATACCAAACTATATCAGAGCTAATAACCTTTAGCTCTTTATAAACCTTAGGCTCTGATACCAAACTGTAGCATCCCCTAACCTGATTAGGGCAATACCTGGCCCGAAACCCTAATTAAGCCCAAATTATCCTTACCAGACTTAACTAGAGTCATCAGCCTTACCACCTACACCTGATAAACACTACTGTATATCGATTATTGAAATAAAACAAAACATATAGCAACATAAATTTAAAACCATTTTTGATAACCAAAATAAGATATACAGTATTTAAAACAAACCGGAATAAACATCGATTATATAAATCACTCATCCCATGTGATATTACAAAACTGTAATTCAATACAAATATATAAAACCAAAAAAAGTCATTACATCGAAGAGAAGTTCAAGACTCCTATAACTTCTCCATTCTGTACTCGTAGCGCTCGTCGGATCTACCTGTAATGTTAATTGGGGTGAGCGCTTCAACTTGCTCAATAAGTATGGATTTACACTAATCATCAACATTCAATATAATATTCAAGGATATCATGCAATAACAACATGCTAACTGTGATATCTAACAAGAATATGGAAATTATATAAATTCAATGTATAAACAAATGCAAAGCAAATATCTTTGGACTATTACACTGTGACCCTCATTTTTATTTATAAAACTAGGGCCAATTACCCACCGGCGCCATTAATGCGATTGCTAGACCAACACAACGCGCTCATGTGCTCTCTAACTCATCCATTAATGCCCAATGGTTCTATCACAAACCATCTAGTGTAAATGTAAACCACACCACTTATAAACTGAGTAAGATGTTACATATAGGTCGGAAAGCTAACCCATCTCCTATATCACCTCGTCTCAATTCTAGGATCTTACTTTCGTGAATCACAGTAAACACCGTTTTCTGTTCATTAGAAAAACCATCACATTTTACATAATCCCTTATTTCAATCCAACAACTACATGAGCTATATATACTAAATAGCCAAGCAATATTGATAAATAAGCGAATCCGTACTTACCTCGGTCTAAGTCTCCATCTAAATTTCCTAACTTTTTGGTCATCTCACTCTTCCTCGGTGTTCCTCAACCTATCACCAATCATTTGAGATCAATATAGGTTCATTACATTATGTTTAGAACCCCTAGACCAATCCCTAAGTCCCCCGAAAATTATTTATAAAACACAACACAGTTGCTGGTTTCAGGGGTGTAGTGCGCTATCTCCATGTTAGTTCATCATCCCCAGTACGTGTAGTGCGCAATGGCCAAAGCCTAGCGCGCTATGCGCACCAGACCTGCAACATCAGCATCATTCTGCTAATCCAAATCGATCCAAAACACCTCCAAACTCAACAATTACACTTCCAATCAATCCGGGTGGACCTTTAATGAGGTTATAAACCCATTCAAATCAACAACCACAATTCAACAAGTTTTGATCATCACTACGAATTCAAACTTTAACAAACTCAAAAACCAAACTTACGAAAGTGATTATCACTAGCTTCTAATTCGTTTAAGCTCCTCAACTTTGTTGAATTCGGCTTCGTTTAAGCTCCTCAACTTTGTCGAATTCGGCTTCCGGAACTATTTCCCTTCGATCCTAATCGAAACCGACCTCCCGAACCTCTCGAATGATCGAATGATTTAGATAAGAATGAATTTTTTTATATAGGATCTTCCTCGAGATACATATCGTGCTATCTCGAGACCAATCGCGTGGTTGATGCGTTAAAGTGACACTCCTTAAAGTGACACGAAATTTGACACATCAAGCACTTATGCTTCGTTCGAGACGATCCGATAATTCATATATTTTTAATATTCTTTTATTTTCTAACATATATTTATATATTTAAAAACAAATAAATATATATATATATATATATCACGTATTATTCACCAATCAACTTACCGGACGTGCCTACAAGTGTCCTTAAGCATGCACATTCATACAACGACTCCCTCGTCACACTTAGTGTCCCGGTAAACCATTATTTATTGGGTATTTTCCATTTTATAGGCTTGTGTATAACTTCCTTATTATACAACAACTTATATATAAATTGATTTAACAATTCAAACAAACACCATACATCATGCAAACGGACGCACAGGCTAATCGAGGTACGCCGAACTTAATCACGAGCCTAATTCGGATTAATTAGGATTTGAATTAGTACTAATCACTAGCTTAAGGTAACGGGTCGTTACATTTTCTAGTTTGTGTTTTCTAGTTTCGTATACTTTCCATTTTTTTATTTGTTTAGTTTTTTGTACTTATCATCTATAATCTATAATATATATAATGCCAATCCTCCCTACCTTTCTATTAGTTCAAAATTTAACATTATTTCAACATTGCCCTTAAATGTATTTTTCCTATTGGTCTGAAAAAATATAGACAATTGAAACTTGAGGGTATTTATGGAAGCAAAATACAGTTATGGTTAGTTTTGAGAAGGGATCCAATTTTTCAAAAATTTAAAATTAAACTTCTCCTTATTTGTCTCCTTAATTATCTCCTTTAAACTTTCAATGCATTTTCTCTCTCGTGCCTTCAGTTACTAGTATATATAAGGTAAATACAAATAAATTTTAGAAAAAAAGATAAATACAAACAATGCTATGTCTTGAACGTTGCATGATATATAAAAATAGCAATCGATCGAATTTTATAAATATAATATTTGTATAATTAGTTAATGCTTACCAAAAAAATATAATCGTTTAATACTTCCTAAAAAAATTAATCCTTTAATAATTATTGAATTCAAAAAAAGTTGCTACCTCATAGATAGAGGGTGCAATTCACATTACTCATTAGTAGGGGTGGGCAAACCGCGGTTTGGTCGGTTTGGTTTCGCGGTTTTAGGGTTTAGGTATATTTTTTTAAAAAAAAATGGTGGTCGAGAGGTGGCGGTGGGAGGCGCGATTGGTGGGGGAGGCAGCCACTCGTGGCGGGACGCGCGGTAGGAGGAGGCCACTGGGTTTAACAGTGGTTCGCGGTAAGAGGCGACGACGATAGGTGGTGGTCGGAGCGACGGCGAAGGGTGTTGGTCGCCCCCAAACCGCGACGGCGAGTCGCGGCGACAAAGTGGAGGCGGTGGAGGCGGGATCGGTGGGAGGAGGCGGTGGATGCGGTGGGAGGGATGGCGAGTTGGCGACAGTGGAGGCGCGCGGCGGGACCGGTGGGACGATGCGGTGCAAGGCCGCGGTGCGGCGGCGGCGCGAGGCGCGGTGGACGAGCGGCTAGCGGCTCGGGGTGGAAGGCGACGACGATGGCGATGGATTCGACGGCGGCGGTGAGACGGGGAGTGAGGAGGATGAAGAAGGGCGGCGGTGCGGCGACAAGTGAGACGGGCACTCCACGACGGGCCAACGGCGTGAGAGTGCTCAAGAGAAGAGACAGGGAGTGAGAGGAGAGAGGAGACGGGAATGGGGAGGAGAGAGGAGACGGTGAGAGGAGAAAGGAGAGAGAGAGAGGAAACGGTGAGAGAGAGAGAGAAACGGTGAGAGGAGACGGTGAGAGAGAGAGAGGTGAGAGGAGACGGTGAGATGAGAGAGAGAGAGAGAGAGAGGAGAGAGGAGAGAGGAGACGGTGAGATGAGAGAGGAGAGGGGAGTGAGAGGAGAGTTGTTATGTTTTAGGGTTTTTGACTTTTGAAGTTGTATATGGTGGTTATTTACTAAAATACCATCGGTTTGGTGAAACCGCGGTTTTTCCAAATTGAAAACCGCGACCAAACCGCGATTCTGCTGTTTTTACATTTTTCAAACCGCACCCAAACCGCGAGTTTTAAAAACCATACCAAACTATGCGGTTTACACGGTTTGAGTGTTTTGGGCGGTTTTTCAAAAACTGATGCCCACCCCTACTCATTAGATACTATTTTAAACATTGAATGTGTATTTATGTCAATTATGATGGATATCCCCTCTACAGTGATGATGTGTCACGAATCCACATCCAAAATTCACATTTACAATTGGAAATGCTCTAAATGATAAGCTTAAATAGAAAATGAATCTTCGTTATTGAATTTGCTTGCTCTCTCTTTCTTCTCCAAGTTTCTCTCACACCAATATTTTCTCCAACTAATGAACGATCTTCTTTCGTTGAAAAAAAGTCTCCAACCTTATATGTTTCAGGTTCTTTTTTACATTTTAACTATATATCTCTTAATAGTTGGTTTTTTTTTTATTAAGAAATGCAAATTGATCTATTGTATATTTTTTATGGAGATAAAGGGCCGCTCATCTGACAATTACTTCATGAGTATTGGAGGAACTATCTATAGGTAAGAAGATTATCAAGAGTTTGTAGATGATGAGTTTCTTTCAATACATCCAGAGCCGGAGCCAAATGTTTAGTGAGGGGGCCATGGCTCCACCCCAACCCTCATATAGTATATGTACATAAATATGAATGTATGCATCCAACTATACTAATTGACCCCCCTATTTGCTAGAAAGAAAAACAACTAGCTAGCCCCTTGATTAGTTCCCTCACTCTCTTACTATTTTCTATTATTTTATCAAATTTTGTTACATAGGACATGATTAAGATGAATATACAGTAATTAAATTCTTACAATTCAATCGTTTAATGCTAGATAGATAAGATTGAACTTAGTAGTTTAAATATAATATATAAATAGCTCATTTTAATTTCATACTTATAAACAATATATATAGTAACATAACTACATATCAATTCCAAATTAATTAAGGTTAACTTACAACTAGTCCAAAATATGAGCACTAATTAACTCATGTTGCTCATTTAGAAAGCACACAATATACTTCATTGCCTCTCTCGCAAACAAAACAAAAACAAAAACACAAAAAAAAAAAAAAAGGCTCAATCCCAAATTAGTAAGAGTCGGCCACATTGAAGCAAAAATAAAGGTTTGGGGCACAAGTATGTGTCCGAAGTGGATATGACACTAGCATTTTCCTTTGCCAATGGCAAGAGTTCGGGTTGACTCGTGTTGGAGCTAAAGATATTGTAATTAAAATGGTTTCTTAACAAAATAAAAAGTTTAATTTATTAGCTTTATATGTATTTTTTTTTTTATTAACCACGGGTATTCAAATACTTGTCTGACTAGTTCCATAGGCCCAGAGATTATAGAAATAAAAGACCAGCAGTGGCCTGACATTTGAGTATCATAGGAAATCGAACTCGAGACCGTGTGCCTAATAACCCACAGAGTCTCGTCTTTGCCCTTACTACTAACCAACCCGTCTAAGTTATATGTATTTTTATTTTAACAAATAGTGCAAGGCAATGTCGCCTCCCCCCTCCAATTCAAGTCAGGCTCCGCCCCTGAATACATAAAGTTAATTATCTACTAATTCTTTATTGTATATCCACTTTAGGTCATTCAATGTTGAGATTTCTCCATTCAAATATCAATCGCTTTTTTAGATTTGTCGTCGCCCTTTTTTTATTTTATTTATGGTGTTACTTTGGATCATTCATTCGATTTGGGTTTGTTAATAAAAATAGAAAATTGTTAGAGACTTTGCATGGCTTTTTTGATATAATGTAAAATGAGTAACTTCGCTTCACGTGCAGAGCACGTGCCCATTAGACTAGTTATAGCAATTTGAACAATCACGCCAAATTATGTACGAAAAACAAAGCAAATGAAACAAACCAACATTACCAAAAAAAAAAAAAAAAAGCCGCTAAGGGCACCCCACCTTTTCATGAAGGCACCCAAATTATTTGTAAAAATTACAGAAAAACTGGAAAAGACCATTTTGCCCATGTATATATAATGATTCAAACCCCAGAAATCATTTTGACAAAGAAAAAGGGCACCCCACCACCAAGCTTGAACCACAAAGCCACATTGCGTTTGGCGAGCGTTTATCGATTCTTGCGGATTGACATCATCCGACAGCGATGTAACAATGTTTGACAACCATATGATGGTTTCTTAGAACTGTTTAGTTGGGTAAAAGCGTGAAAATGATGATATGTTTGTCAACGTAGGGTTTGATAATTTCCTCAAATCCGAACTTGTTTCCACTATATAATGGAGGATTGTCTTTGCTACGGTGCAAGAGGAGGTTGAACTTGAGGTAATTTTGCGAATTTATTGTGTTTTTTATGAGGTTATCCGAAGTTTCTGTCGATGTGCGCGATTGTTTCGGCCTCGCGGGACCGAGATATATTGAAATGTCTCGGTCATAGAGGACCGAGCCTACTCTAACCCTCTCGCCAGTGTACAACCGAGAGTAGGAGAAAATTCTCGGTTGTACACCACCGACGCCACATTACCTATCACTAATTGTAGCTCTCGTCATGTCTCGCCGAGATAATCGAAGTATTCTCGGCCATGCATAACCGAGACACGTGAACTCTTCCGCCTTCGTGGCCGAGAGGCGAGTTCCCAAAAATTTAGCTTCGTCTCGGCCATGCTTGGCCGAGACAAGCAACACGATCTCGGCTGTGTGTGGCCGAGAACCGCGATTTCCCAATTTTTTTACCATTCTACAAACCGCCACACACACATTACAACTACTCTACCAAATGTAACTTAATTATACTATAAAGTATAAACGTAACTTCAAACGATCGATTTCGCGCAAAATCTGTGTGTTCGACGATCTTCATCCGAGCCCTAATTTGGAGACGAAATCGGCTCACACCCCGACCCTACAAACTGCAAAAAACTCGTACAACGAAGGAGAAACACACGGCGAGGGACGGAAAACACGATTTCGGGATTCCTCTCACTGGTCGGTTCAAAACAAATGGGGCACCCCACAAGGAGTTCGGTGAAGGTGGTGGTGGGGGTGGTGGGGTGCGAGAGGTTTGCACGAGGGGTATTTTGGGTATTTCGGGTCTAATTTTTGGGTGCCCCAGGTAAATTGGTTTGTGCCCACATTAACTGGGTGCCTTCATGAAAAGGTGGGCTGGCCTTAGCGGCCCTCAAAAAAAATTATGAAACAAACCAAACGTAAAAAAAATGAAGCATATAAAAAAAAAATAGGCTAATGCCCGCGGCAGCGGTACATGAAAAAATTGGAAAGAAATTAATGGTATGCCAACCGACAACTCCATTACCTCGGTCTCAAGGACACGACCTGTCTATCTTATTTAAAAACAGACAAGGATATAATCGTGCAATTGTAAATTCTTTACACGATTTCCAGCAATCTTACCCTCTCCCTTCACATCTACCTTCTCTTTCTCTTTCTCTTTCGTGGATAAGATGCGTGGGGGTCTTCTACGCCTCGCCCGCTGTTACCCCTCGACACCTCAACACCAACCTCCTCCCTAGTCACCGGGGTTTTCGAACGAGTCATACCTGATAAGACTACAACATGTAAGCGCATGGAGCAGAAACAAGTACAATTCAAAAAAATAAGAACAATATCTTCCATTTCTATAGTCTCGGTCAAGCAGGTTTGAGAAAACAATTAGAATATCGGTGACGCGTGACCGAGATAACATTATAAGTCTCGGTAATGGACAACCGAGAAAACTACTACATTCTCGGTTGTACATCACCGACATGACATCAACTATACACTTCGAATTACTCTCGTGATGTGGTGACCGAGAGCAATCACAGCGTTACGCTACCTAAAACAATAACACAATTAGAATTTCGGTGACGCGTGACCGAGATAACACAATTAGTCTCGGCCATGCTTTGCCGAGACTGTATAAACTATTCTGGCATGTCTGGCCGAGAACCACGAGTTCTCAAACACTTCCCTTATGTCTCGGCCATGCTTGGCCGAGATTGTACAAATTATTTCTGGCCTGTGTGGCCGAGAACCACGAGTTTGCAATGAACGAACCATTGAATGCACAGCTACACAAACATAACAAATACTCTACCAAATGCAACTTAATTAGACTATCAACGTACCTTCAATCGATCGATTTCACGACTTGAGTGCGAAAACGAAAACCTAAACCCGAGCCTTAATGTGGAGACGAAATCCAACAAATCGGTGAGCCTCCAAACTCGAACGACACAACAACAACCGCCTACGACAGAGGAGAGAGACGGAGAGGAACGAAGACAAATCCGAGGTTCGTAGGTTGCTTGCAATGGATCGAGCAAAAATAGTGGGTTCAAGAGCACGGTGGTGAGGTGGTGGGGTGCCTCTATTTTGAATGGGGGGTATTTTGGGGATTTCGGGCCTCAATTTTGGGTGCCCTTGGTAAATTACTTTGTGCCCTCAACAAGAGGGTGCCTTCATGAATTGGTGGGGTGCCCATAGCGGCCCTCTAAACTTTTAGGAGCTCATCTACAATCAAACAAGAACATTGATGCTCCCATTTCTCTGCAGTGCTAGTGTCAATGTTACTAACTTGCTACACTGCTTGTGTCCCACATATACCAAACTACTGGTACTAAAGATCCCTGGTCTTTGCAGCCCTTTGTTCTATATAACTACCATATCGGCGTAGTCTAACTCGTGCGCTTCCCAATTTCATAACCAAATGGAGATGGAGAGCCAGGTTAGTAGTCAAATTGAAACTAGAAAGGAAAATAAGAAGATCAAAAGTGTTCTGAAGCTGTCCATACTAGTTCTCAATTGTTTGGTGCTAGCCATAGGAAACACTGGAGGTCCACTGCTCTTGCGCCTCTACTTCATCAAAGGAGGCAAAAAGATATGGCTTTCAAGCTGGCTGGAAACGGGTGGGTGGCCGGTCATGTTCCTACCTCTCACAATTTCCTACCTGTACCGTCGTAGAACCAATCCGAATACAGAGACTAAGGTCTGCTTCATAACACCAACTCTATTCATGGCCAGTGCAGCTCTCGGCCTTCTCACTGGCGTGGACGACTACTTTTATTCATATGGGGCATCTCGTCTTCCTGTCTCAACATCTGCTCTTATAATTTCAACTCAGCTGGCCTTCACTGCAGTGTTTGCTTTCCTTCTAGTTCGACAGAAATTTACCTCTTACTCCATCAACGCCGTAGTTCTGTTGACAGTGGGAGCAGTTGTTCTTGGCCTCCATGCTAGTGGGGACCGGCCTGGTAACGAATCAAACAAGCAATACTTCACAGGTTTCTTCATGACATTAGCAGCAGCAGTCCTGTATGGCTACATCTTACCAATGGTGGAACTTACATACAAGAAAGCCAACCAGGTTGTAACTTACTCGTTAGTGATGGAGATGCAGATGGTGATGTCTTTATTTGCAACTGCCTTCTGCACTGTAGGGATGCTCATAAACAAGGATTTCCAGGTAACAAACTTACTGGTTTTTTTTTTTTTTTTTTTTTTTTTTTTTTTTTTTTTAATCTTCTTATATCTGCAGCATCTGAGTTTATAGCTACTGCTATAGAAATACAATCAATCAGTCGGTTTGCATTCTCTGCTGTAATGGTGAAGCAGTTAGTAATTTCCCATTGTGACTGAACGGGACCTACTTACATAACATCTACACCACTGGACAGTGGTCCATCACTCTCTCCACTTATCTCAACTAACCCATATGAGCAAAGATAATATCACAATTATTTAAAAGCCAATTTGGCTGGGGGCACCTATCAAGCTGGGAAAAATCTATCAAAACTTCGATATTAACCTCTTATTCATGTCTGTCACATCTGCCGACACTAAATGGAGCAAGAAAAACGCTGGTGTGCAGAAAAATTTAACAGCTAGCAGTCGAACTTTTAGCAAATTTCACCTTATCCCTCACCAGCTATGCAAGTATCTAATCAGGAGAACATGGGAGCTTACGTTCGAAAACAAGTGGTTGTTGCAGGCACATAATCAAACAGAATACAAGAGTTTCTATTAAAACATCAATTCCAAGTAATACCAACCCATCATAGAGATCTTAATACAAAATCAACAGTTTCACAGTATATGCTTCCAGCCTCCCAGGATACACATCAGAATGCAAAATCTTTGGTCTGACCATCCATCACTTTGCCCGTCCTAAATGCGCCGAGCGATAGTTATAGGAATGAGGCCATTTTACAATCATTTGAGTCATATTTGTCAGGGGACCTAAGTGAGTGATTGTGTCCATCATTAATCTTGATCTTGGCCTATCGCCTTAGGTGAATAAAAGTTGCCATTCAATAAGACTGAGAAATCTAAATCTGAAGGTTCATCTTCAAGCAAGGCCTCATCCCCGACATGGACACATTAAACACTTGTTTTTAAACTTGACGCACTAGAATTTTTTACAAGCCACCACTTGAATCAGGCTGCCATGGCTAAAATTAGAATGACTGGCTAACACTATTTGAGGAAAAGACTTTTTTAGGACTTACCTGCCTAAATAGCGCTCTACTAGGATCAAATCAAAGAAGACCTAATATCACTCGAAAGAAATATCACATCTACTGTAAAAATCATGAAAAATTCTGATAGTTCTCTTTTTATCTCATTTATAACAAACAAGTCAATCTTAAATGCAAATGATAACGACATAATAAATATATATCTTTTCATTCCAAATTGAATATATGTACTTCTAGTTACCTTGACAGATGATAACATAACAAAAGATAGAAAAAGGCTATTGCCAAGACGAGCGAGAAATGACAGTGACGCTATGAATTGGAATGCAGTACAAATCTTCCTCAATAGAAAACAACAGTCAAAACGATTTCCGTCTCCAAGAAGACTTTTTCAGCTAATACAAGCTTACTAAATCATTTTTTGGTTGTTATCTAGACAATTCCAGGAGAAGCAAAGGAGTTTGCATTGGGGGAATCTAACTACTATGTGTTGCTATCATTCAGTGCAATCGTTTGGCAATTTTTCTTCATGGGAGCAATAGGAGTGATCTTCTGTGCCTCCTCGTTGCTTTCTGCTGTTATGATCGCTGTTCTACTTCCTCTGACAGAGATACTAGCTGTTTTAATATTCCATGAAAAATTTAAAGCAGAGAAAGCAGTTTCTCTATTCCTCTCTCTTTGGGGTTTTTTCTCCTACTTGTGTGGTGAAATCAAGGAAACCAACAAGAAAAAAAAGGCTGCTAAATCAGAAGCTATGACCATCACAGAGTCATAAGACATTGGGAGGAATTTGCGCATAAGCAGCAGTTGTGGAATACTTCCAAGTCTGAAACAAGTGGCCATCAATTTAAATTTCTTGAAGGTATGATAGGGATAAATGGTTCCTGTAAATCTTAGTAGGGTAACAATGGTGATTAAATGCACCGTGTTGACATTTGTCAACCTTGTACCGTTGGATATTTGAAGCATAATTGATCCAGATCCCAAGCAGAATCTAGTTCTAAAATGAAATAAAACCTCAACAGACCTAAAGCTAGTTTTAGTTGTATAACCCAACTGAAACATTGTAGAAGAGGCTAAACTTTGCAAACTTCGCATAATAACGCTATCAGAAGCGTTAATGCAGCACCTAAGAGTATGTTCAGTTCATGATGAAGTGAAGCCCATGTAATGGCATTACTTAGTCCTCGCCTTAAGTTATACCAATTATAGTTTTGCTTTTCATGCATCACAAGATCTTGTCTATCAACTGCACATCGACAAACATAGACTGATTTTCATCAAGATCAGAGACTTTATGAGGTCAATCTGACACCACAAGCAAACAACTTTCGCCATTTTCATCAAGATCAGACCCTCCAAAAACTCATTTTCCACAAGCGTCACCGCTCACCATGATTTCCGTTCAGTAAAACAACCACCCTTGTCTCTTGCTTCTGATCTTCTCTGTCTCATCCCTCATTAGAAGATTCAAAACCCGAGATAACCAAAAGATTCGCAATGTTGGTCTGGATCGCAGAAGCAACCCAAAACCAACCCCACCTCACCCCACACACGTGGGCTTGAGTATGCGGTCACCATACTTATCCAAGCAATCATAACGAGGTTTCATTCGTTATCCTAGGATTGTATTGGCTTACCCATGCACCGAACACACTTTAATATCTATATTTGCTAATTTCAAGGAAGTTAAATGGAGGTGACAGGGGAGCACAAATGTATCATCCATATGGAGTTACTAAAGAGTGTTAGAACCAGAAAAATAAAAATAACATCACTTATCGTATAAAGTGAACCTCTCTAATATAGGTTTACCTTCATTGTGGAACTTGGGTTGTAATTAAGATTAGTTACCATAGAGCATGAGTATCAATCTATCTAATTGAGCTGAAGGCATTAGATAAATAAATTAAGATGCAAGGACATGCAGTTATATTTGAGTTTGAACTTGCAAGATAAAGCAAAAAAACAAACAAACAATCACACAATCAAAACAAAACAACAATGAAAAAGTAATAGAGCAATTTTAGAAAGCTAGGAGAAAGTAGAGATCTTTTTGGACAAACAAGAAAGACAAAACAATATTGACAAAAAAAAAAAAAAAAAGAAAGACAAAACGATAAAAATGAGAACTATTAAATTGATAGCAGAAGTGACGATGAGCAAGAGAAGCAAATAAGTGGAGACAAGCCTTAGAAATATAGAAAAAAGTGGCAATCTTGACTAAATACATTGACATGGACATACTTTTAAAGTGACATAATCTCACATTAAGATGAAAATTTCCATGACGCATAAACTTATTATATTGACAACATAAAAGTATAGAACAGAGCCTCATATTTTAGCTTCTAGAATCGCCAAATCACCCAATCGATCACAACTTCAGCAATATAACAAGTTATTCCTACGACCTCATGAAGATAAAACTCCAAAGAAAGAAAGAGAAGAAAAAGAAGATGCAAAAGATGATGAAAGAAGCTCAACAATCTGGACTCAGGAAACTCACAAATCAATCCATTCCGTGAATACTTCCTGTCCGAATATTTAGTTTGTTATAGTTCTTTTTTTTTTTTTTTTTTTTTTTTTGAGGACATCCAAATATTTAGTTAAATCATCTACAACCAGAAATGACTGCAAAGTCCAGACTATCATTTTCGTATTATCTGCTAGTGCTTCTATTTCCAAGATTGACGGCCATTTTCAACTTAAAACATATTTTCTAGAAAAAAAAAAAAGCTACAAATAACAGACTGATTTATCTGCAAAGAAAGGGAATTGAATAATTCAAATGCATTTTTTTCTTTTATTGAAGAAACTGGACTGATTGTATCACCATGCCAACTTGATCAACAAGCCGGCTACAGCCACATAAGAAACCCAACTATATGTACCTAGAGACACGAACTGTTGGCAAAATAAGACAACTGGTTTTACCAGCTATTGCAAATCAGATATCTTCTACAGAAGAATCACATACTAATTTCAGTGAAAAGGAAAGAAGAAAAAAAAAACAATAAAAAAACAATGGAACCATTCAACGCTTCACAATCAATTAAAAAAAATGCAACCACTTATCAAAGGAAAATGAGCCATGGCCCATGGGACTATATTGATCTCAATAGTCTATGACTAAACATACCAAATTACTGAGCCATGTGGTTTAGCAGTCCTTGTGATGAATAGCTATTGTGCTTGTGCATATCATGGTGTAACTATGTGATCCATATCCTTCCTTATTCCTACAATCACATGGAGATGGAGTCAGTAAGCCGTCACCATGAAGTACCAAAGCAAGACAAGAAGATCAACAATTTTCTTAATCTATCCTTGCTGTTTCTTAATATTTTGGTGTTGGGCATAGGAAACACTGGAGGACCACTGCTGCTGCGCCTCTATTTCATTCGTGGAGGCAAAAGAATTTGGTTTTCAAGCTGGCTGGAGACTGCTGGGTGGCCAGTCATGCTTCTCCCGCTCTCAGTTTCCTACTTGTACCGCAGCGGTACCAATTCAAACCAGGTAACCAAGATCATCTACATGACTCCATCACTCTTCATGGCCAGTGCCGCCCTCGGTGTCCTCATTGGCTTAGACGACTACTTTTATGCTTATGGATTATCTAGTCTTCCAGTCTCAACATCTGCACTGATAACTTCAACTCAGTTGAGCTTCACAGCAGAGTTCGCTTTCCTCACGGTCAAGCAGAAATTTACATCTTACTCCATAAACTCAATAGTTATCTTAACAGTTGGAGCAGTTGTTTTGGGAGTTCATGCCAACAGTGATCGCCCTGATAATGAGTCAGACAAGCAATACTGTATCGGTTTCTTCATGACTTTAGCAGCCTCTGGACTGTATGGTTTCATATTACCAATGACAGAATTCACATTGAGGAAAGCCAGACAAATTGTAACCTATTCACTAGTGATGGAGATGCAAATGGTGATGGGCTTCTTTGCTACTGCTTTCTGCACTGTAGGGATGCTCATAAACAAAGATTTCCAGGTACTGAACTTACTTTCCCATTGTATTTACTATTTGAATTGATGGCCAGCATAGCAAGGTAGTGATGTCACAATGGCTCAAACATGAAGCTAATTTATACCCAATGTCCAATGGTAATTAAGTTCTATTAAATTCCATGATAAAGATAGTTTTACTGCTGAAGGCGAATAGCCTCATTTTCTTTAAACTTTAAACATTACAAAACATGGAGATAGAACTTAACTTCTCAAAGTTCTGTCAAACTTCTATAATTTTATACTCATGCAATTATGAATTGAAACTTGAAAGTAAATATAGAGGTTCCCAAAGTTATATCAAACTTCTAGTATCTTAATGCTATTAAATTTACAAATAAAAAGGTTCTCAAAAAAAAAAAAAAAAAAAGTTAAGAAATAAAAATAAAATAAAACAGTAAGGTAAACATTTGGGGGTAGACTCTCTTCTTTATGTTTTCTTCCTAGTTTGAGTCGTAGCATTTCAATTTGCTTATAAGTAATTATTGCATACTTCTTATGATAACTGGTTTTTTAGTTCCCCTATTTCTGTGGAGACTGATAGTAGCTACTTATCAAGGCATTTATTTTGCCACATCATCAACCCTGTTTCCAATGGTTAACACATAAGGTTACCAAGATTTAAATAGCTTTAGTGCCCAACTGTTTTTTAAGAACTTTTTATTTCATCGAAACTTTTTATGGTAGTTCTGTAGCCACTGCCAACTCATCAGTCATCATATCTTATGCTTCACTCATACTGCAACCAAAGCATTCATGACAAAAAAGTCTTCAATGAGAAATATTGTCAAGATCTATCTATATAAAGGACAGTAAGCAACAACTAAAGGAGAATATAAGTCATAGCAATGATAAGTCGAAAAAAGAGAGAAAGTATACTTTTACTTGTGTTTTTCCAGATAATGTTGGAACGTCTACCACACCCCCAAGAATAGCCTGTTCAACGAAGAGAATCTAATCCATGAACACAAAATAGGGTAATATTTACGGCTGTGCGATAAAACACACCTTAAAAAATTACAATAAGAAAAAAAAATAGACGCTAATATAATAGATCATAGATGGCAATTGGACGTAAGTCTTGGCCACTCCATACAAAGATTTTTTTTTTTTTTTTTTGAGAGGAGTTCCAAGCAAATATCAATAAATGAACAATAGCCATACTTATTATTTTAATAAGCTAATGTAACTTTCCCCAGGCATCGACCAAAGGAAACAAAATGAGACCTAGTGATGTTAAAAATAATTGAGAATTAAGAAGTTCTACATGTACAAAGTTGAGTCCAATTAAGATTCTACGTAGTTGAATCTAGATCTCTCTCTATTAGTGAGTTGATTGCGCAGACATAACACAGCCATTTTGATCTTAGTTTGTAATAAATAGAGTTTAATAATGACAAAATCTTTAAAGTTTAAAGTTCAGCAAAGAAACTTAGGGTTGTCGCTGTGTTTTTCTACTGCATTTGTTGAGTGTGTTTAACATATCCACTTGTCGATTGTATTGAGGGAATCAGTGGTAAAGCATCATCTGTTGAGCGCTGTGTTTAACATATCCACTTGTTGAATGCATTGAGGGAATCAGTGGTATAGCATCATCTGTTGAGCGCATGCTCATCACAAAGTCCTAACATCATATATACCAACTTGAAGAAGATTACAAACATTCCTATCGAAAAGAAAAGTACAAACAAGGTTTTCCATGCAAAACGAAATGTTGACATAGAATTTTTTAACTAAACAATACATAGGAATGTTGGTTCATTGACCAATAAATTCAATGGGAGATACAACTGGCTACAGATTGATATTGGTGGAAGTTCTATAAAGTTTTCACATCAAAGGTAAAGTTAAAATACGCCGGATCCAACTGAATTAAATCGTATGCATTTTAAAAAGAAAAAATGATTGTGTGTCAAAGACACCTTAGAAGCAATTAGATGCAATGAAATTCAAGAGGATATAACAAGGTGTATATTATTTGCACATGATATTGTCCTAGTGGAGGAAACAAGAGATGGAGCGAATAGGAAATTAGAACTTTGGAGGAATAGATTAGAATCTAAAGGCTATAAGTTGAGTAGGAGGAAAACTGAATACATGCATTGTGAGTTGTAAACACTAAACATCAAGATGATGGAGTGGTAAATTAGAGAAGTAGAAGTTGCTAAGGCAAACCATTTAGATATCTAGGATCAATCATACAAAATGATGGTAATAGTGAGAATGATATTAAACACATAATTCAAGCTGGATGGAAGAAATGGAGTGCAACAGATGTGATATGTGATAGAAATGTTCCTACCAACTTAATACTTAATAGGAAAGTTTTATAAGACCACGGTTATGCTGGCTATGCTTTATGGAAGTGAAAGTTGGGCGATAAAGAAACAAGAAGTTAATGAAATGAACATAGTATAAATGAAGATACTTGGGTGGATGTGTAGTAAAACACGTAAAGACAGAGTTAGAAATATAAAAATTCAAAGAAAAGTAGGAGTAGCACTAATCGACACAAAGAATAGGTAAGGCTGGTTGTGGTGGTTTCGACACCTCCAAAGATGGCTTCCAAATGCCCCCACTAGAAAACTTGACTCAATAGAAACTGAAGAAATTCAACAATGTAGGGGTAGACCGAAGCTAACTTGGTACGTGTGGGTTAGGAGGGATTTAAAGGATTTGGAAAACACACCATCAATTGCACTAAATCGAGCGCAATGGAAGAGTTTGATCCATATAACCAACCCCAACTAATTTGGGATTGAGGCTTTGTTGTTGTTGTGGATAGAATGAAGACTTAAAAAAAAAAAAAAAAAAAAAAAAAGAAGCTCCACAATCTCATTTAAAAAAAACACAAATTCAAGGTGGCATTTTTGAATAAATAAATAAATTATTTCACCTGTGTAAAGCTAATGTGCGAATCTACATAAATATCTGCACCATCTCTATGAAATATAGGATCTTCTGCCACCTAAAAAAAATCAACTTTAAACAGCATAAGAAAGCAATTGTTCAAGAACTACCAAACACACCACTAAAAGTAATTATTTCACCATAAAGTGAGAAGGCCCAGGAATGCTCAACTATTTAAGTACAAATCTTGAAATAATTAAGTACCCGACAAGTAACGTTTATCAGTTCAATACATTCACATGGAACAATTTTAAAAACAAATATTGCTTAAGCTTTGTTTACAAAAGAGAAAAAGATAAAAAGAATTCAATACAAGAAAGTCTAAGTAAGTGCATCGAAAACTTATCATGTGAATCGCTGATAAGATCTCTGTTCATGCAAAGACAGCAAATTGGGAAATAGGACCACATCAACAGCCCTTCAGGCATGATGTCATTTCCTTGCTTATGTTGGCGACTTTAAATGTACTTGTGAGTTGTATGCATGTTCAGACTTCAGAGAATGAGTATAAGGAGAGTACAAATTGAAATTGGTAGGTAGAGAAAAGCATTTGATTGTCTTGATTGTAAGAAGGTCGACCCATTTGAGGGTTTGGGAAGAGTTATCGAAGGCGAAAGGCGCACATGAGGCAATGGCTGCCTAAAAGGCCTGAGGCGCAAGACAAGCCGCACGCCCGAGTGAAGCCCAATGTGTACAGCAAGGCGCACGCCCGAGTGAAGCCCAATGTGTACAGCAAGGCGCACGCCCGAGTGAAGCCCAATGTGTGCATATAAAAATGTATACGAATGTATGCGTATTCAGACTTCAGAGAATGAGTATAGGAAGAGTACAGATTGAAATTGAAAGGTAGAGAAAAGCATTTGATTGTCTTGATTGTAAGAAGGTCAACCCATTCGAGGGTTTGGGAAGAGTTATCGAAGGCGAAAGGCGCGCATGAGCCAATGGCTGCCTAAAAGGCCTGAGGCGCAAGGCAAGCCGCACGCCCAAGTGAAGCCCAATGTATACATATTTCTGAGTGAAGCCCAACGTGTACAGCAAGGCGCGGGCCTGAGTGAAGCCCAATGTGTGCATATAAAAATGTATATGGATGTAACATGTATGTGAATATATATAAAAATTATAAGTGTTATATATGACATTGTTTCACCTAGTGAAGATTACAATCTTGAACTGAACAACTAAACTAGGCACTTAAATAAAATGTATTAGCAGAGAAAAAACATAAGAAAAAATTTAAATCTTTAATGGTGAGACACATGCCACTATGCGCCTTAATGGAGCATCAAGACACAGATAGGCGTGCCTTGGCTTATTTGAGGCGCATAGACAGCACCTTGCCTCAAGGAGCACCTGAGGCGCACAAAGGCGCACGCCTTTATAGCACTCTTAGGTGTCTCTCTTACTTTTTTTAACGGCCCAAATTAATTATACTAGGATTAGCGTTAATCTCGAGGATTAACGGCCGTAATTCGAGCCTTACGTGGACAACTTGGTTGACTCGGACACGAAAATCAAGGGAATATGTTATTTATGGATGATGGTTGTTTATAATGTGGTGCTTAAAATCATTAATTATTGAATTGCATTGCATGTGTGTGCGTCGCTATCGGGCGAGTTGGTGTAACGTGTAGTTACATTGGGAAGCGTGTCGACACGGGCATCGGGTAAGAGTGACCTAGGGATGCTAGAATAGGCTAACTATAGTAGCAAGGATTGTAAGGCGTTAAGGCGATCACGAGGCGGTTTCCCTGACCTAGGCGAAGCGGTGCCTAGACGGCGCCTAGGCGATGCCTAGGCAAACAAATTAATATTTATTTAAAGGTCCTCGGATAAATATTTGTTTATTTATAGATCCTTAAATAACACTAATTATTTATTAGTCAATGTGATTATTATTTAATATATGCTTCAAAAATACTAATAAGTATTTAGGTCCTTCTGTAACATTAATTGTGTCAAGATTTTGTTATTAGGTATGTATTTTATTATCAAACTTAATTGTAAAAAGCCCCTTCAAATTTCTAAAAATTACTAAGAAGGACACCGCCCGCCTAAGGCACCGCCTAGGCGATTTTGTCCCAAAACGCCTAGGCGATGCCTAGGCGACGCCTTGCAATCACTATATAGTAGGATATGGTATCTAATTAAATCATAGCCTAACTTAGTTGATTAAATAAAGTAAAGTATGGCGCACCTCGAGATGCGTGTCGGGACGCGGGCACCAAGTGCAGGGTAGTCAAGGATTTGGTGGGACCACTAATTTATCAATAAATGTGTATAAGAACACCAATCATAAGTGTTAATGTACCTATGTGAATTAATTTGATCAAATATAAATAAAGTCCTATAGTTTTTATGGATTAATCTAAAACCCTAGATATTCATCTAGATGATCCTAGATTGTAGAAACTGGCAAGATGTGTCACTGATTTGTGTCACTGGAGAGTTGGACAGTTTGAAAGAAGGCCTTATGATTGCCCTCGAGATACGTGTGCACACTAAATTATAGCACATAGTATAAAATGTGGAATTAATGGGTTTTGGTTTCAAAACAACAACAACAACAACAACATAGCCTCAGTCCCAAATTAACTGGGGTCGGCTACATGGATCAAAATTTTCCATTGTGCTCAATTAAGTGCAATTGATGGTGAGCTTTTCAAACCATTCAAATCTCTCCTAATTAATGCATCCCATGTTAACTTTGGTCTGCCCCTACCTCGCCGAATTTCTACAGTTTCTATTAAGTCAAGTTTTCTAGTTGGGGCATTTGTAGGCCGTCTTTGCAGATGACCAAACCACCGCAACCGCCCTTCCGTAATCTTTGTATCAATTGGTTTTGAATTTCTACACATCCACCTAAGCATCCTCATTTCTGCTACGTTCATTTTATGTAATTGTTGTTGTTTTACCGCCCAACATTCACTTCCATAAAGCAGAGCTGGCCTAATTGCGGTCCTATAAAATTTTCCTTTTAACTTAGTAAGAACATTTCGATCACAAATCACCCATGTTGCACTCCGTCATTTCTTCCATCCAGTTTGAATTCTATGTGTGACATCATTCTCAATGTTACCATCATTTTGTATGATTGATCCTAGGTATCTAAAGTGGTTTACCTTAAGAACTTCTACTTCCCCTAATTTTACTACTCCGTCATCTCGATGTCTAGTGTTTCTAAACTCACAGTGTATGTATTCGGTTTTCGTCCTACTCAACTTAAAGCCTTTAGATTCTAATGTATTCCTCCAAAGTTCTAATTTCCTATTCACTCCATCTTTAGTTTCATCCACTAAGACAATATCATCTGCAAATAGCATACACCATGGTATGTCCTCTTGAATATGTCTAGTTAGTTCATCCATAACTAAAGTAAATAGATATGGGCTTAAAGCCGATCCTTGATGTAGTCCTATCGTAATGGGAAATTCTTTTGTAGCTCCTCCAAATGTCTTTATACTCGTTACTACTCCATCGTACATATCCTTAATAGTGTCTATGTATCTAGCATGCACTCTTTTTCTTTCTAGAACCCACCAAAGAACATCTCTAGGGACCCTATCATATGCTTTTTCTAAATCTACGAATACCATGTGAAGATCTTTTTTCTTTTCTCTATATTTTTCTAACAATCGTCTTACAAGGAAAATCGCCTCCATAGTTGACCTCCCAAGCATGAAACCAAATTGGTTCTCTGATATTGTTGTTTCTCTCCTTAGCCTATTGTCAATTATCCTCTCCCAAAATTTCATAGTGTGACTCATAAGTTTAATTCTCCGGTAGTTTGAGCAACTTTGAATGTCTCCTTTGTTTTTGAAGATTGGCACAAGCGTGCTTCTTCTCCAATCCATTGGCATCCATTTTGATTTTAAAATTTTATTGAAAAGTTTTGTTAACCAAGTCAATCTAATTTCTCCTAAGCATTTTCAAACCTCTATGGGTATTTCATCTGGGCCACACGCTTTCCCTATTTTCATTCTTTTCAATGCCTCTTTAACTTCTACAATTCTAATATTGCGTATATAGTTTACATTTCTTTCTTGGTGTCGGTTTTCATCTATTATAGTATCAACTTGGCCATCATTAAATAAACTATCGAAGTAACTTCTCCATCTCCTTAATATCCTCCTCGTGCGTTAAAACATTTTGATTTTCGTCTTTAATACATCTTACATGACTTAGGTCTTGTTTCTTTTTATCTCTTAATTTGGCTAGCCTATATATATATTTTTCGCCATCTCTATTACCTAACCTTGTATATAAATCTTCCATGAAATTTGTTTTAGCTTGACTAACTACTTTTTTAGCTTGTTTTCTAGCTTCTCTATATTGATTGTACACATCTTCATCTTGACACTTAGGTATTTTTCTATACATCTCTCTTTTAGTCTTAATTGCTAGTTGGACATCCTCGTTCCACCACCATGTTTCCTTCTTTGGTGGTCCCAAGCCTTTAGATATACCTAATACGTTTGATCCCACTCTCCTAGGAGATGGAGGAACTGAGAAATCAGAGAAATTAAGGTGCTAGGAGATTCGATTGAGTGATCACAAGCTAAGATAATGATCTCGCCACCACTTTATTCATCAAATTCTTGACAATGATATCACAAACTTGAGTTTTGATCAAAACAAATTTTTAAGCTTGTGATTCTGTTTAGAAGTGATTCTTAGGTGGAATTAAGCCTAAATCCACTGCCAATTAAGCTTATTAAACTGATTTTATGACAAATTGGATATTTGAATGGCTTTGTGAATGCATGAATGTTTGGATAATTGATGATATAAATTGTTCTCTAGTGTTTGTAATGGTGTTTTTGAATTCCGCATGAGTTGAGGATGCGTCTACGGCGATGGCCACTGGGGTGTTGGGGACAGAATTCTCGAGTTGAGAATTCTGTCACCCAACACGGATAGCGCACTACCCAGACTGGCTAGCGAGCTATCCAGTCTGGGTGTGCCACTGTTCTTCGAAATGAAGAACAAGTAGTGCGTTAGGTGCCTCCCTAACGCGTTACACACACCTAGCGCGCTAGGCTAGCCCCCTAGCGCGCTACTGACAAATGAAAACTTAATTTAAGGGTTGTTTTGGGTAATTTTCAACTTAATAAACACTTAAACACTAGTAATCTTAAACACATAAAACTTGACTTCGGGGACTACAGGGGACTTCTGGGACTACATGGGAGCTAGGCAGGGTCAAATTCAGGAGTCCAGGGAAGTCAGAGCGCGTATTGAGGTGCGTAAATTCATGGCGTGGTTTTATCAATATCGAATTACGTGTGTGACTCTTTGTGGGCACACATGGGTTTTCACTCTAAAAAAAATTGCGTATATATTGGTTATGGCTAAATCACTTGCACAAGTAGCTTGTTTTAGTGCTCGTGTCGACGACAATAGAACGTATCTACGACAGTTGGGAAGGATTTAGGGTGTTCCCTTGACTTGAAATAGTGTATAGAGAGGTTCACCCGTTAATTGTAGTTGGAGTTTAGTCAATGTCAGCCTGCAAGTACATACGTGGTTCCTGTCTTGTTTTATCGATGTACCAGCTGGTTTAGGTCGGGGTTTTTTCGTGTTATTCGATTGTTTATTTACTACTGCTTTACTTTCGAGCTTATTAAATTTGTATGTGATGTTACATTTCTCGCTGCAGTTTTTTTAAGTGTCGTATGCCACCTGCATTCAAGTGAGTACGACTTTCTGTTGTCAGATGTATTACTTGCATGTCTTGTAGTTTATCAGTTTTTAGTCATGAATATTGTGAGGATTTCTCTTGGGATTTTACTCACTGGACTCGTCATGATATTTGTTGGGCGACTGAGTGTAGATCCTTCGACGACCAAGGGCAAGAGAGTATTAGGCGACTACCTCTGAGTCTATCTGACGCCAGCTCGTGTGTGACTTAGGGTATGTATATATTATGTTTTTGTTAGGTTTTGGGGACTGTAGAACCCTAATACATGTATATGGATCGCTTGTTGTACTTATTTCGCCTTTGTTATATACATGTTATCCTTTTGCAGGGTTTTCCACGACTTAGGACTGTTAATATGCATAATTTACTTAATCTTAAAGACTTCCGCGGTAAAATTGTACTATAACTTGGTAGATTGACTAACTGCTAATTAAATCACTAATAATTACATGAATAATTAGCTAAGCTAGGGTTTATCGTAAAACGTGTAAGCAACCAGTCAGGTCGGGGGGCGTCATAGATAAGCAAGTCGTGAAATGGCAGGGCTAGGTGGTGTGTGATGCGACATGGCGGTGCTCAAGGTCGCCTCGAGATTTGGAGCCGCCAAACTTTAGGTGTTCTTTGCGTTCTTAGCCGTTGTTTCTTGTCTTCAACAGCAAAACAGAGTAGTTAATTTGGTTAACTTTGCAAGCCTTTTTAATGTTTCTATTGGATTTCATTTCAAGAAGAACAAGGTTCGTATCACATGCTCGCAGAGAACCAAAATTTACCAAATTACCAATTTCATTTTCTTATAAGCAAACATTAAAGCAGAAAACATGCAAAATCGAATATCGGTAATATATGTCGACCAACCAAGGAGACACAGGAAGTTGTGTATCTCATAAGCCCCTTAGATTTTCTTTGCAAAATATCAAAGAAACTGAAATCGATTACAAACATAAGTGCTAAGGCATTTATATACAATGGAGCCCAAATATATACTCATGTCATGGGAACTATGTGTTTGGACCATTGAATCTTAATCCAATAATGAGTGAAGTTGTGCATTTAATGTGTTGTGCATTAAATGCACAATAAAATAAATGCATTCCAATTTGAGTTAAAAATCTGGTTTCCATGACATGGGAACTTTTTTAGGCTCATGGTAGTACTACCCTATATATATAGTACTTGTAGATGTGTGCGCACGTATGTGCATCTAATTACTAATTCTGACCACGTTCATTCATTATTATTTTTCTTCACTCAATAAGCTGTCAAATTTAAATCTTAAACAGTTAAAGACAGTATTTTCCGGACCAACTAATGTCTTCTTTGGATATTTCATCTTTAATTTATGTATTTCTTCTAGCACTGAATCATCTTTACCTATTCAAAAAGCTTTTGCACCTTCATTTATAGCTATTTGATATTGGGAAAATACTAGAATGACACCCCTATGTCACAACAGAACTCAAAATTCCCAAATGACTTTCGTGTTATGAAGATCAAGATGTGTAAGCATGCAGCCCAAGGTGCATTCTGACAGCTGATAATGGGAGTTAAAACTTTCGTAGTGATTTATGGTTGTAATTGTAGCATTCCTCTTGATATTATCCTCAAATTTATAAAAAAAAAAAAAAAAAATTAAAAGCAATGCATGTAAAACCAAGTAAGATGGAAGGAAAACTATGACCAAAAAAAAAGGTAAGATGGACGGAAAATAAAAGAAAAAAAGCAACTGATACCTTCAGTTTTATAAATAAAGTTCCAGGAAGAACCCCTTGTCCTCCACTATTACCACCTTCACGTACACTGATTGCATCTCCAGATTCAATTCCTAGAATATGTTTAAGATGACCATCAAGTGTCTAAACAACAACAAGAACAAAGCCTCAATCCTAAATTAGTTGGGGTTGGTTGCATTGATCAAATGCTTCCGCTCAGCTCAACTTAACGCAATATGTGTCTAAACAAAATCTAGAATTTAGAAAACAATCCTCACTTGTCTAGGGATAACCAATCATTGAATCAATAACAGCATTTAAATGAAATATTGCTCATTTGTGCTTTCAGTTGAAAGGATGATTTTGAAGTGTTCTTTTGGTTTGAGTTAAACCTTTTAAGTCAATACTTATCGCATTCCAAATTAAGAATGATAAACGAACTAACCAGCTGGTATTGCAACAGTAACTTCTTTGACACCTTCAACCACTCCAGATCCTTTACACGCCGTGCAACTTTCCTAAATGACCGGAAAATATTTAAACAAACAACCAAGGAACAAATTACAAATACGTCATTACTTCATGTTACCTTGATAATTCGGCCGACTCCTTTACAGATTGTGCATGTGGATGTGAATGGAGGAACAGTAACCTGAAATAATTAAATTAAAAAAATAAAAATATATAATTTTACAAAAAAAAAAAGCTAATCTTTTGGTGAGAATAGACTTAAATATATCACCACATTGAAGATATCTAAAGCACTCACTGTTCCAACACCTTTACAAGTCGGACACATCATTGGCTTTGCACTAGTTGGATAGCCACGTCCATCTAAGAAACAAATTTTTTTTTATAAGAATCAAAGAAACAAAATGAAACACAAAAAGTCACCACTTTGGAGACAAAATAATATAAATAATAAAAATGCATTCCACCATAAATACTAATATATATACATATGTGTGTGTTGTTAAGATCAGAGATGCTGCAGGACCTTACTGTTAGGTTTGGGATTATACCGTAGCATTCTTCAAAAACAATTCTTCTAGAAATCAGAATCAGAAAGGGGTATCAGGTTTTACGAAATTTCATGATTCAAAAGTAGGATTCAAACAATAACGAGGTTTCTTCAACATAAAGATTATCAATCACAAGAAGAGAAATGATTGTCGTAGAGTCAATGATCATGAGCAAATCAAATAAAGAAAGTTTACAAAGCTATCCTGATGGATTTCATATATGACAGTACACCAAAATGAATGTACTGAGAAAATTTATCGAAATACCCACAAGTAAAATTCAGCAAATATCAAAACAAAATCTCAACGATGTTCATTCATAACTCACTGCATGAATTGCAAGGCACATGTGCATCAAAACTCAGATGCTTTTTGCAGCCTTTAGCAGCTTTACCAAACGAAAGTAACAGATCCACCTACAAAATTCATGCAAAAGAGGATAGGAATATCAAGAAATTTCACATATAAGTTGAAAAACAAAAAGAGAATACTTCTTGTAAACCAAATAAACAAATCTGACCTGTACATCCCCGGCAATCTCTTCTGCCTCATTTTCAAAGATCTGACAAAGCAAACATATTAACTTATATAGAGCATAATTCATAAGGAATTCGTTTCATGAAAAGAAAAAGTCTGAAATGAGATAAAGAAAAATATACCTCGGAGAAAATTTTACGAAATGAGTCAGAGAATTGTTCTTCATGCGCGTCAGTAAACACCACTGTTTCTTCGGTAGCATATTCTCTTCTCGTAGCACCTCTAGATTCCTTTGATGAACAGACACATGAAAATGAACATTACAGGGAAGCGACTAGTGAGACATTAAATTTCTTATGGAAAAAGGTTCCAAATTCTGAGACACAAATTGGAATATAAACATTAACATGCATAAAGAGCTACCCGCAAGAAAATTTGAAAAATCAACTCAAGATCCATAAAACACGCTTCATAAATGATAATTGTAAATAAGGAACAAAGTTAATTAGTACCTCATCATATTTGGCTCTCTTTGCAAAATCTCTTAGTGTCTGGAGATTACCTTCGACAACAAAGGCATGCATCAATATCAAACAAATTGAGCTGCAGGTCGAAACTTCCATATAATTCAAGAGGCTTTAAATCTCGATTAGAAATAATGTCAATTGAGCATTTAAAACTTGTCACCCTAAGCACACACCTCGTATGCATCTCTTATCTCTTGGAACTTCCTCTTAACTGCGGGATTATTCTTATTGGTGTCTGGATGATATTTCTTGGCCAGCTGCAATTAAAATAAAAATAATTAAACATGTCATATTAAGCATTAAAATAATAATGACTGATAACTGATATGAAAACATGAAAGCAGAAAGTACATTTCTACACAAGGACACAAATACAGCCTACGTCAATGAGAATAATCAGAAATTTGTCCAATATTGTGATTTACGATTCATTAGAACATGAAAAAAGAGTGCTCTTGACAAACACACAATTTAAAGAACCTTCAAACGGCAAGTTACAAACAATAGCTCCTTTTTTATATTAAATAAATAATAAGAACAAATGTAACGCAGTCAAGAGACACTTAGACTAACTTCTACTGAGCGAATTGGAAAGAAGCACAAGCAGGGTGTAACAAACTGGGGTGCACATCCACTTATTCTTTTCTTAAGAGCATATTTTTGCACAGGTAGAGATGCCTTGAATTCCCAAGTTCAAAGGTCAAAATATATTCCTATGCACAAATAGTTTATACAGATATATGGAAAAAAGCCTAAGGCTTGTCAAGAAAGTTTTCTACCATGTGATTTTTGACAATGTTCAAATTTTCAAAATATTGAACTGATTAATGGTTGTCTCATCATTCAATCATAGGGTTCACTAATTGGAAATGAAACTTACCAATGTAAGGTGATAGTCAATTCAGTAGAAACTATGCGGAATAATTGTTTCATATATCTCAACTGATTATATACAAGATACAAGCACCTTTATATGGTAACTAGATCAATCATACAGCTGTAGATCTTGTCCTAAATTAGGGGAAACTATTCGGGAAACATTACAAATTAAGAAAGTATAATACAGCTAGGGAAGTATAATACAGCTCATTCTTTCTAACTAGGAAGTATTATATAGCTTATTCTTTCTAACTCTCCTCCTCAAGTGGGGCCATAGATATCACACAAGCCCAACTTGGAAAGCATTGCATGGAATGACCCACTATTGACACCATGAGTCATTATATCAGCCAATTGATCTGAACTTCTAGTGTAAGGAATCTGTATTGCACCAGAATCAAGGTTGTCTTTAATATAATTCCTATCTAGTTCTACATGTTTAGTCCGACCGTGTTGCACTGGATTATTAGCAATCTCAATGGCAGCCTTGTTATCACAAAACCATTCCATAGGTTTTTCTGGACCAAAACCAAGTTTAGTTAAGAGAATTTTCAGCCAAGAAAGTTCGGTGATTGCGTGATGCATCGCACAATATTCAGCCTCTGCACTAGATAATGAGAGCACATTCTGTTTTTTACTTCTCCAAGTCACTAACTTTCCTCCAACGAATGACAAATATCCAGAAGTGTATTTTCGATCTAGTTTGCATCCAGCAAAATCTGAATCTGTATAGCCCACAACATTAAGATGTTCATGTTTGGTGAACAAAACACCTTTACCAGGAGCTGATTTTAAATATGCCAGAATTCTATGAACAGCATGCATGTGTTGATCACTTGGGTTGTGATAAATTGACTCACTACACTGACTGCATATGCTATATCTGGCCTAGTGTGAGTCAAATAAATCAACTTCCCAACTATTCTTTGATATCTGTCCTTGTTTGTTAGTACTTGATTAGGAGAAATAGATAAACCATGATTCACCTCAATTGGAGTGATTATGGGTTCACAAGCAGAGTTCCCTGTTTCAGCAAGAAGGTCCAAGGTATACTTCCTTTGAGAGAGAAACAGTCCTTGGTTAGACCGAGAAACTTCGATTCCGAGGAAATATTTGGCTAGATAACTTCGAAGATTTTCAATTTCTTCTTGGTTATTACCTGTTACGATCATATCATCAACATAGACAAGAAGCAAGGTAATATTGTAATGATCACATTTATAAAACAAGGTGTGATCTGCCAAAGCTTGCTTGAATCCATATTCTTTCATTGCATGACTCAATCTCCCAAACCATGCCCTTGGTGATTGCTTTAGACCATGCAATGCCTTTCTTAATTTACATACTTTTCCTTCTTCCAATGCAAAGCCGGGGGGAGGATCCATAAACACTTTCTCCATTAGATCACCATGAAGAAAAGCATTCTTCACATCAAATTGTCGTAAAGGCCAGTCTAGATTAACTGCAAGTGACAATATGACTCGAACAGTATTCATCTTGGCCGGGGCAAAAGTCTCTTGATAGTCAATACCATGCGTTTGGATATATCCTTTAGCGACAAGCCTAGCCTTGTATCTTTCAACTGTCCCATCTGACTTGTATTTGATATTGAATACCCATTTACACCCCACAATCTTCTTTCCCATTAGTAACTCGACCATTTCCCAAGTGAGATTCTTTTGGAGAGCCAACATTTCATCTACCATAGCATCTGTCCACTTAGGATCTTGAAGGGCTTCCCAAAAATGACTAGGAATTGAAGCAGAAGACAACTGAAGAGCAAATGTCAAGTTAGCTTTAGACAAACGATGATGGGAGATACCCTCTTCGGGACAGAAAAGAACTTGATTCTCACGGCCGCGCCGCACATGCGTGCGCGAGCCTGTGGATCTCCTCTGCTAGCACCGATATTGTCCCCAACTTAACCACCTTCAACTCTTATAGGTGTAGGGTTTTATCTCAAAAGGTCTCGGTGCGTTGGGAGGAGTAAATCAATTATATACTTCATTTCGAAGTTTCATTTAATAGATGTGGGACTAACTTTCGGTCCACACATCTTCAACACTCCTCCATGGACCGAAAGTCACATGATCCAGGGGGCTTTTTTTCTCAGGTCCCATCTGAACCTTGGTCTCTGATACCAAGTAGAAACTAGGCGGAATAATTGTTTCATATATCTCAACTGATTATATACACGATACAAGCACCTTTATATGGTAACTAGATCAATCATACAGCTGTAGATCTTGTCCTAAATTAAGGGAAACTATTCAGGAAACATTACAAACTAAGAAAGTATAATACAGCTAGGGAAGTATAATACAGCTCATTCTTTCTAATTAGGAAAGTATTAATAGCTTATTCTTTCTAACTAATTCACCAAATCATTTTTTTTATCTATCATCCATTTCTTAGGGGTCTAGAAGTAGTGAGACTGTGTATAGTTCAGAAAGGCAATATCATATTCAATCAATTATACGAATTATTTGTATTTCCATATTTCACCTCGTATCTACAGGAATTGCTTACGCATTTTCAGAGTTTGATTACAAAATACTAGATTTTATAGTTATCAAACAGAAAAATTCCACGAACATTCAATTTTTAATATGGTTTCAGCAACTAGCCGCAAACATTTGCATCTCGATGTTAGTTGAAAGGTCTAAATCATTTTAATAGCAAAAAATAATTACCTTTATTGAGATAAAAGAATATTCTGTTATGAACCTTGGAATAGGTTCTTCAAATAAGACTAGTCCGGGACTAAGTCTTGTATAGAAGAGTATGTGACTACTTCTCCTTAGACTAATTTTTTCACAAAGTAATAGCTTGTTTTAATATTTCATAATGATGCTCTTTTATAGACCTTTCATACAATAGGAATGACTTGCAAAAATAGAAACTACTAACATTGAGTCCGACTAGGAAGGTAAACATTCTAATAAACGAATAAGAAAATCAATCTAATTAGTAACGTTCTAATAACTAACTTTCTAATAAGTAAACCTTCCAATAAACTAATAGCTTTAATAAGGAAACTTCTAATTATGCTATGTTGTCATTCTTTTGGTAGTTGGGCCCACACAAATATTATATGATCATATCATTACTCCCCTCATGGGCTTTGAGCTTGTCCTCAAGCTCAATTTCAAAATAAGCACAACTAGGTCAAGGATCATCAGGAACATTATCATCGCCGCCGTCTTCGACTACCGAAATTTGTATCCAAAATAGACATTTACGTTTGTGTCTCTTAGAGTAGGATTCATCGTATTTGTTGCACAAGCCTTTAGATCTCCTCTTAACCATTTTTGCTTGGATGAGGCGCTTTACAAAACAGGTTGAGGAGCTTCTTTTGTCATTACCCGCAACGTGGTTGGATGGTTGTGCACTACCTTTAGATAGAGAAACCAAGTTGAAGGAAAAGGATGTACCACCATAAGTTGTTTTAAGAGTCGATGCACTGCCTACAGCAAACGACACATGGGTGCCTTTTGAAATCTTTTGCTTGTGTTCTAGTGCTCGAGCCATGCTTATTGCAACTCCTAGATTTCCTGGTTGTTGCATCTTGATGTTTATCCGGAGGTCATCAGTTAAGCCCGTAGTAAAAAGATTCACTTGTTATCGAGGCTTCGAATCGATTGTTCGAGCCAACAATGACTGGAACTGACATTGATAATCTTCGACTGATTTGATATGCTTCAGGTTTGTTAAATCCTCCGGTCTCTTGTTGTCTCCTCCACAACCACTATGGTATCCCTCGATATCGCCATTGGTGGGTTTCTTTGATATCCCTCGAACTGCGGTGGAGAGATCAACCATATGTTTCTCCAATGCATGTTGTCGGCTTGTCATGTGCTCCATGAAAGCCTCAAGCTTCTTTGTTAAAGCCTCCATGTCACCCAAGAAGATCGTTAGCACCGATACCAGATGTTATGAACCTTGGAATAGGTTCTTCGAATAACTAGTCCGTGACTAAGTCTCGTATAGAAGAGTCCGTGACTACTTCTCCCTAGACTAATTTTTTCACAAAGTAATAGCTTGTTTTATTATTTCATAATGATGGTCTTTTATAGACCTTTCATGCAATAGGAATGACTTGCAAAATTAGAAACTACTAACATTGAGTCCAACTAGGAAGGTATACATTCTAATAAACGAATAAGAAAATTTATCTAATTAGTAACGTTCTAATAAGTAAACCTTCTAATAAACTAATATTTTTAATAAGGAAACTTCTAATTATGCTATGTTGTCATTCTCTTGGTAGTTGGGCCCACACAAATATTATATGATCATATCATATTGTTCATTGGGGTTCAAACATTAGAAAGTTCAACTTTCGCACCGACAAAAGGGGCATAGGGTTTTTCAACAATTACCATCCATACCCTAAATAGCTCTTCTTCTCTAACATGGTTGAAAGAATTTGTGCCTTCACTGGAATTGCTCTATAGACTTAGAACACAAAAAGTAACAAAAGGAGCACATACTAGGTAATTATGATCTTTTTTTTCTAAAATACATTATCACATGAATTACGATTCCCAACAGCTTTAAAATTTCAATGACTTTACCTCAACAACTCAACGTCTACTATAGCTAGTGTTCAATTGGTCCACCAACTATTCCTACTTCCATAAAAACCTAGAACTTCTCTATGCTATAAAATTCCCAAATGCATCTTTACTTCGGAAGATGTGAAAAGATATAGAATACAAACTTCACATACCAAAAAAGTTATTTCTAATGAAAGAGTAGAAATACAAGTTCAATATCTTAATTTGTGAACCTTCAATTACAACATGACTACTACACATTTCTTTCTTTCCAATACGACAATAATCCCTAAACTCACTTCAGTATCAGTTTGCATAACATAGTATACCATGGGATTATCATTTAGCCTTTGCATGACGACAGGGTGTCGTTAGTGTTGAGACATAAATTCCCTAGAAGTTGTCATTGTGTCACACCTTAAGCATCGATTTTTAATGGAACATATTGTGTCACTAATGGTCCATTTAGTTATTTCCTTGTATAGCTTTGCTCAGGACATCGCCACGTAGGCCCGGAGAATATATGTACAACTCACTGGATCTATGAAGATCACGAAAATATTCTTGCAGTATCCCGTGTATCTACCAAAGATTGACAAGTATTTACAAGACAAGGAAAGAGTGTCCACGATCTGATTCCTTATTTCAAACGAGATGCAGAAAAAAGGAAATTGAAAATTTGACATTCAATTCTTTCCTAAAGCCATGAAATCTCGATTAACAACAACAACAACAACATAGCCTCAGTCCCAAATTAACTGGGGTCGGCTACATGGATCAAACTTTTTCATTGTGCTCGATTAAGTGCAATTGATGGTGAGCTTTTCAAACCATTCAAATCCCTCCTAATTAATGCATCCCATGTTAACTTTGGTCTGCCCCTATCTCGTCGAATTTCTACAGTTTCGATTAAGTCAAGTTTTCTAGTTGGGGCATTTGTAGACCGTCTTTGCAGGTGACCAAACCACCGCAACCGTCCTTCCCTAATCTTTGTATCAATTGGTGCTACTCCTACTTGTCTTTAAATTTCTATATTTCTTATTCTATCTTTACGAGTTTTACCACACATCCACCTAAGCATCCTCATTTCTGCTACGTTCATTTTATGTAATTGTTGTTGCTTTACCGAACATTCACTTCCATAGAGCATAGCTAGCCTAATTGCGGTCCTATAAAATTTTCCTTTTAACTTAGTAGGAAAATTTCGATCACAAATCACCCCTGTTGCACTCCGCCATTTCTTCCATCCAGCTTGAATTCTATGTGTGACATCATTCTCAATGTTACCATCATTTTGTATGATTGATCCTAGGTATCTAAAGTGGTTTACCTTAGGAACTTCTACTTCCCCTAATTTTACCACTCCATCATCTCGATGTCTAGTGTTTCTAAACTCAAAGTGCATGTATTATGTTTTCGTCCTACTCAACTTAAAGCCTTTAGATTCTAATGTATTCCTCCAGAGTTCTAATTTCCTGTTCACTCCATCTTTAGTTTCATCCACTAAGACAATATCATCTGCAAATAGCATACACCATGGTATATCCTCTTGAATATGTCTAGTTAGTTCATCCATAACTAAAGTAAATAGATATGGGCTTAAAGCCGATCCTCGATGTAGTCCTATCGTAATGGGAAATTCTTTTGTAGCTCCTCCAAATGTCTTTATACTCGTTACTACTCCATCAAACATATCCTTAATAGTGTCTATGTATCTAGCATGCACTCTTTTTCTTTCTAGAACCCACCAAAAAACATCTCTAGGGACCCTATCATATGCTTTTTCTAAATCTACGAATACCATATGAAGATCTTTTTTCTTTTCTCTATATTTTTCTAACAATCGTCTTACAAGGAAAATCGCCTCCATAGTTGACCTCCCAAGCATGAAACCAAATTGGTTCTCTGATATTGTTGTTTCTCTCCTTAGCCTATTGTCAATTATCCTCTTCCAAAGTTTCATAGTGTGACTCATAAGTTTAATTACCCGGTAGTTTGAGCAACTTTAAATGTCTCCTTTGTTTTTGAAGATTGGCACAAGCGTGCTTCTTCTCCAATCCATTGGCATCCGTTTTGATTTTAAAATTTTATTGAAAAGTTTTGTTAACCAAGTCAATCCAATTTCTCCTAAGCATTTCCAAACCTCTATGGGTATTTCATCTGGGCCACATGCTTTCCCTATTTTCATTCTTTTCAATGCCTCTTTAACTTCTACAATTCTAATATTGCGTGTATAGTTTACATTTCTTTCTTGGTGTGGGTTTTCATCTATGATATTATCAACTTGACCATCATTAAATAAACTATCGAAGTAACTTCTCCATCTCTCCTTAATATCCTCCTCGTGGGTTGAAACATTTTGATTTTCGCCCTTAATACATCTTACATGACTTAAGTCTTGTAAGATGTATTAAGGACGAAACAAATGTATTTAGAGATCTTAGCCTTTCTTTATAAATAGTAGAGTCGTCACAGATGCAAAACAACTTTTGAGAAATCAATTGTTTTTTTGCATTCAAAGTGAGATAAGAGAAAACATTCTCTTTAGCTATACACACACTAGGCTAAGAGGACTTAGCCGAAACAGCGAGAGAATCTCGGACACCAAGGAGATTTGGGATTTCGTGTAAGTGCAAAATGTAAGGGGGAGTGATTAGTGTAATAGAACTTGGTGAGGGATCACTAGCTAGATGAGGGATCACTAGTTAGGAGTTCTATGTAAATCTGTAATCAACTTTCTTAGTGCATTTACACCTGGGCGTAGCCCAACAAACGTAGGACGGGAGGTCCGAGCTGCGTAAACAATTCTCGTGTGTCATTTATTTACTACGATTTATTTTTCTCGCTGTTTTTTTCATTTACGCCAAGACAGACAGGCCGTATCTGTGCCCACGACACCTATATATACAGGGCTACTGTCTGTGGCCACAGAGGAATCTATTGGACAGATTGTTTCTACTTTTACGCCAAGCAGCCCGTATTTGTGCCCACAGCACCTATATATAAAGGGCTACTGTCTGTGGCCACAGCGGAATCTATTGGACATAGATATTGCGTTTTTACAACTAGTAATACAGATATGAATCTTCTTCAAATAGCCAATTATGCAATGGGAAAGAAAAAAAAATATAAAAACATATGGCGCCTTATATCTCATTGAACCGGACAAGTTTATGGATCGTAACCCAAAAAAAAAGAAGATGATTCCGAATGATAACTTACTGCTAGAAATGCCTTTTTTATGTCATTTGCACTTGCGTCCTTATGAACACCTAGAATTTCATAAAGATCTCGTTTTGCTAAATTACATGAAGCTAGTAACAAAAGACATTAGGAGCAAAGAAAAGCTTTAGAAATCACAAGTTCATAACAACACCATAATACCACGAATATAGCGAAGAGTTTGGAAGAAATACTTGTAGCATGAAAGAATCGTTTCGTCGATGAAGCTCATATGGCTTTAAAGTCAGAAGCATTTTGAGCAACATGATAGCCACAATCATACAAAGCTGAACAAAGCAATAAATATTAAAGAATAACATGTTAATTCACGTAATTAGCATAAACTTGGTTAAAGACCAATAAAAAAATCAGCCACAACTTGTGAACTTCTTTAAATATGGTTACAATCGCAATAAATCAAGCAGTACCATCATAAATTGAGCTATAAGAGACCAAAAATGTCAAATTATGTTTGACTAATGGCGCCGTGAAAAATAAAGCTAGCTTGAGACACCTAGTAAACAAGTTTGTCGCTCACGCTAGATCTAGCAACTAGTCTTGGAAGCAACCAAGGCAGAAAGACAATGTATATAAATCACGGCAACTCAAGCTTGGAAACTGTCAAATTATGTTGCATCCCAATGAGCTGGCCCAATTCGATAACGGGATGAATCGACAAATTAGCCAAAGATAAAACCAAAGACCCAAACACGCATCCTAATATAAGATTCAATCTAATTTTTTGCATTTTATGCGCCGTTCTCATGGGATTACATTGTACTTGATCAAGCACTAAAAAAGAAAACAAACTAAACCGCTACAACTCCAATTATGTAATTACTAATTGTTAACAGGACAGTACTTCACCACCCAGCAGGGGTGGCGGAGTGGTAAGAACTGGTATGTGGGTTTCTTTAAGAGGAGGAGGTCGAGTGTTCGAGTTCTTGCATCAACAATGAAACCATTTCTTGGTGGACTCTCCCAGTCAATCGGTTTGGTGGGACCGACTTGGCCCTATGGGATTAGTCGTAACCAAATGATGCGGACACCCATGATTGTCAAAAAAAGGACAGTACTTCAAGTATACAAAAGTTAATAGTCAATGATCTTGCCAAAAGAAAATCATAGACCCAAGGGACGCACGCACATTAGTAATTCATAGCAAAAAGTAGTTCTTGTAAATTCGAGGTAGTCGCTTCTGTCTTTGCCTTAATGAATACATCAAGGAAACAAAGTTTAAAACATAAATGATATTCATACGCTCCGAAAGCTAATCTCACAGTGTTGTTCAAAACCACATCAAGAAATGTAGATATACCTATCATGAAGAACCCAAAGAAGATACATTTGTTACCAAGTTTTCGGCACAAAACATGGATTAACAATTTCACTTACAGGATGAAAGAAACAACGTTTGCCGCAAATGCGGACGCCTGTGCGCATCTCCAAGGCTGGAAAAATACTCGGCGAGTCGCAACACAGATGGAAAATCCCTATGAACCTACAAAGGTAAGTAAGAAAAAGAAGCTAAAATTCAACCGATTCAGAGTTCATTTCAAGTATGATCAGATGATTTAGGTCTGATCACTCAATACAGATCAATACCCTTCGAAAATGGCGTAGTGACTTCGAAGCAAGACCTAGAAATCCCAATCCTCCCATCTGAAACCAAATGAACTGATCAGCAAATTACAAACTTCGCCTGGATTGGCTTCTTGGCTGGGATGAAAACCAGTGGGAATTCGAAGTGAAGATCTCTGGTCAGATTGAAAACCGTGTATGCGCCATTAACGAAAAATGACGTTGAAGAAGTTGTAAAATCCCCGCCCGCTCTCGCTCTTCCAGGGGTCTAGGGTTTTAGTTGGAGATGCGTTTTTCGGATCTCGAGACATCCACGTGGCTATTTAGCTCGACTTGGCTCGAATCACTTCTTAATTACGCTGTGTGGCGACTGGCGAGGGTGGGGTGTGTTCAAATCACTGCTAACCATTCTACGACCAGATACATGCATATACTTCAAACAGCAAAAGATATGTCTTCGGAAGATTATGAGGTTCAAACTTGAGACCTTATAAAGACTCAAGTGAATAATTGATAGGTTGCAATCACTACACTAAAGTAATGGTCCAACCTACTTTTTCAAATTTTGTCTTTTGGCAAGTGTTGTCTATACCATCTCACTCAGGGACGAAGCCAGCCTCAAGGTTTAGAGGGGGTCAGCCTTTATGTATTGTCAAAATTAAAAATCAATGCAAATAATATTAAAAATGAGGAAAATGCGAAAGTAACTTGATTTTAACATGCACTTAATTTTATATTAATATTAAATAATAATTAAAATTGTAGATTCATCTAATTAGGTTCACTCGATGAACTAATTGGAATTGATATCTTTGTTAGTTTTTTTTTTTTTAGGGTAAGATTGAAATGCAAATTTATTTTTGTTTAGGGTAAGATTGGAATGCGATTTGGATTATTGGTTAACTTTAAATTTGTAACTATGATGTCAAACTGTGTTGGAAGAAAACTTTAATCATACATGTGTAAGTGTAAACAATGATTAATTACATATGGATGTTATAGTCAACTTATTTAGGGAGCGGCTAAAAGGACCTCAGTTTTTGCTAAACGTACCCCACCTAAGTGAAAAGATCAAACGCCCCTCTATATAAAAGGGTTTTTACTAACCATACCCCACTCGTCCCACTTACCATGTACCCTACCCGCCCCAGTCACTCATCGCATCTCACCACCAACTCGAATCCCACGAAATCCAAGCAAAACCACGTCGATTCGACGCCGTGGGTGCATTCGTCATTTATTTTAATGTCGATTTTAAAGTTTTTTGGGTTTTTTTTTATTTTTTTAAGTTGGTATTTTAGAAGATTGTTGTTGGGTTTAGGGCTTCGATTTGAGAGTTGAATCTTGCATTTTGAGTGCAAAGTTTCGATGGAATCGAAGATATTAAACGATTCTAAGAAAAAACCCACAATTTTTTGGTCATTTTCATGTGATTTTTGAGAGTTTTGAAATTTTGTGTTCGTTCTTGTTGTCTTGTGGGTGTTGGAGACACAAAGCCGACACCTCTTCAGAAGTGTCGAACACACATGACCGATACCTCTAAAGAGGTATCGGTCGACTTCGACCGAAATTGCAAAAAATAATTAAGTTTCAGTGGGTGGCGGAGGAATCCAATCGAGACTTCTTCAGACGTGTCGGCTCTTTGTGTCCGAAACATCTTCAGAAGGGGTGTTAGGGTAAGGGTGATGGTAATTATAACGACCCATTTTATTAATATCGTTAATTATCTCGAAATTGCAGATATGGACGCCAGTTCAGATCTACGTGGACGCCGCGGGTAGACTAGGACACACGTCGACCTAGGTACACTGGTTTAATTGTATGTTGGATGGTTTAATTGCGGTGCAATTTATTCAATTATTGGTTAAATACATCGCATGTGTGTATATTGAATCGCGAGAGCGTGCGAGGTTGTGTGACGGGTAGCTGCCTCGAAGTACGTGCTAACGCGAGTATCAAGAGGCGAGATACGGATACATTAGAGAAAACTCAATAAACTTACATAAATATGTCTAGGTTATCAAATTGACATAATTAATGTAACAATAGGCTAATTAAATAAACTTGAACAATAGGCTGTGGCACGCCTCGAAATGTGTGTTGAGATGCGCGCACCGGGTACGGGTAGCCAAGGGTTGGTGTGACCATGAGTTGGTTAAATTTGATAAATAAAACACTAACTATATGGATGGATAAGACTTAATGTAATGTGACATTAAATTGAATAATGGAAGCCTATAGTTTACATTAAATTAAAGAGGCCATGTGATGGACATCTAGATTTGCATAGTGTGTATTACTAGATGATGAGTGTGTTATTGGAGTCATCCGGAGGTATAGGAAAACATGCTTGTAAACCACAAGATATGCCTCGGGATACGTACACACAATTGATTCCATAAACATCTATATAGTAGAGTTAGTGAAGTGTTGATCAAAAAACACTCACCCATTTCATGCAGAACCAGGAAATTTGAGGAGGGAGAAGGAATTTCAGCTGAGAATTCAACAACCTAGGCATCAAACCAAATGATCTAACCTAGGTAATCATTTTCTCCACCTTCTAAGCTTGCAAATGAATCCATTTTTTGGTGTGTTTAATGAAATTCGAGTTGATGGTTTAGCCTCTGGTTTGCTGTGTGAATATGATGCAATTTCATGTTTATAGATCGTATTATTAGAGGATTGATCACTTGTCTAGCTAGAATTTCTAGTTTTGATTGAAATTGGAAAGTGTGATGAATGCATGAATTAGAGGAAATTTATGTACATTGAGGTTTCTGGAGTGTCCTGATTGATGTATTGAAGTCATTTTGATGAGGAGAGGGTAATAGATCAGTTATAATAGCTAATTGAGAGGACCAGGAAAGAATTCTCGAATTGAGAATTATGTCCCAAAAGGCAATTAGCGCGCTAATTGGAAATATTGGCGCGCTAACAGTCATGAGTGTGTCGTTGTTCTTTGCAACAAAAAACAATAGCGCGTTAATTAAAATTCCTAGCGCGCTAACTCAAAACTAGCGCACTAAGTCGACAAATTAGCGCGCTAATGACAGATGAAAATGAGAATTTAGGACTGTTTTAGAGATTTACCACCTAATACATATCTACACCTTTGTAAACAAACTAAACTGGTAAAAATGGACTCCAGAGACTTAGTGGATCGAAGCTCAGTGTCGGGGAGCTTGACGGGTCAGGTACGAGAGTCCGGGGAGGTCGGAGAGCGGTGTGAGGTTTGTAAAACCCAACTGAAAAACTCTGAGTATTTATTCGGTTTACATGTTATTTATATTATTCCTTGTTGTTCATCTTTTATCTCGGATATTTGGACGTGGGTTGAGGTTACTCCCCCGGATTTCCTTGTTGTGTGTTCATGAGGCACTGGACTATAGCACGTGTGACCCGACCCTCAATGAATGGCGACCTGGGCTTGCCTTGGTGCACGTGTCTGTAACTCTGCGGATTTGGCCAGTGCCGCGAGGGACCAAGTGTTGGGCTAGTTGGACGCGACCACTGGTGGGAACTTGGTGACCCGAAGTACAGTCTAGTCCCTCTGGAGCGAGCACACACATTTGTTAGCTTGTCTGTTGTTTATTCATGCGATGAGCCATTTACAGTTGCCTGTTTTACATTCCGCATGTTTACTTGACATCATTCCTTATATTTCCTTTATTTTATTAGATGAATGCTCAGATGAATTCCTTAGGATTTTACTTATTGTACTCGTCATCTGTCTTTTTGTGATGATTGAGTGCAGATCCTAGTACCAATAGGGGCAAAGGGATCCTAGGCGACTACATCTGATTGCCCACTGTCGAGGACCTACTTGTACGTGTTTATTTTTGATATTTTGTATATTTTGGGTATTGGGAGACTTGGGATAACACAGTACATGTATATATACCAGTTTTGGTGATGTTGCTTATATACAGAGTACTTTCCAGTAGGGGTGGGCAAACCGCGGTTTGGTGGTGAAAACCACCAAACCGCGACCAAACCGAGGGGGTCTACGGTTTGGTGATTTTCCAAACCACCACCAAACCGCGAACCACCAAAACCGCAACCAAACGAACCGCGGTTTTGCGCGGTTTGATCGGTTTGGTTTCGCGATTTTGGTGCGAGGCGGCGCGATGAGGCGGTGAGACGGGCGGAGGAGCGAGCGGCGCGAAGGGGCTCGCGGCGGAGCTCCAGAGCGAGCGGACGAACGGCGCGACACAGCGGCGAAGGCCGCGGGACGCACAAGCAAAGCAGCGGTGGCGACGTCTCAAGCATCGGCGACGCTGCGCGAATGGCGGACGCGAGCATTGCGCAGCGATGGCGATGACCGCGACGCATGCGCGCGTGCAGATGTGAGGCGGCCGGCGACGCGAGAGGCTGCGTGGGGTGGTGCGGTTGTGGACTGGTTGGCGCGGGAACAACACCGGCGACTCCGGCGGCGGCGGCGAGAGGAGAGAGAGGAGCCGGCGGGGGAGAGAGGAGACGGCGTGGAGAGAGAGAGAGGAGTCGGGAGTGACGGGAGTGAGGAGCGGGAGTGAGAGGAGGAGTGACGGGAGGAGGAGAGAGGAGGGAGTGAGGAGCGGGAGTGAGAGGAGATGAGAGAGGTGAGGGAGTGGATTTTTTTTTTTTGTTAGCTTTTTAGGGTTTTTGGTTTATATTTACCAAAATGCCATCGGTTTGGTTAAACCGCGGTTTTTTCAAAATGAAAACCGCGACCAAACCGCGATTCCGCGGTTTTTACGTTTTTCAAACAGCGACCAAACCGCGAGTTTTAAAAACCAAACCAAACCGTGCGGTTTGGTCGGTTTGGGCGGTTTGGGCGGTTTTTCGAAAACCGCTGCCCACCCCTACTTTCCAGGGTTTTCCACAATAGGTTTTGCCTTTAAACAATGTTTATCATGCTAGATTATCTTGTTTAAATGGTATTAAGTAAGACTTCTGCTGAATATGTTAACCTTAAAATACAACCCATTAGTATGGTTAGGATCTCAATCAATGGTCAACTAGGTAACAGTTGAAACAGATAGAACGCCACAGTTGATATGATAGAAAGAATATAATGATGATTTACTAGTTTATCTAATATTACACTTGTGGACACAAGTTACGAGACATAAAGAGGACGGGCAGGTTTCGGACATGTGTAGTTGGGCCAGCTGGCAAGGAGTACACGGAGACATGTCACCCTGGGGCCACCACAGTAATGGGGTACAACAAGGATATTTTTCAAATTTTGGAAAAAAAAGTGGGGTACGGTAAGTAAAAAGTGGGGTACGACGAAGTAAAAATTCAAAAAATGGGGTATGTTTAGCAAAAACCTGGGTGCTTTTAGCCGCTCCCCTTATTTATTTTATCAATACACTTGACAACAATATTACATAAGAAGCTTAATGTTATCGTGTATTCACTTGACAACCATACCAGATCTCCAGACAACAATACTCTTAAATTTACAACACTTGATAACGATAATACATGGAAAGCTCGATGTTAACATGTTTTCATGTATTCACTTGAAAATAAACGCGGGGATTGTAAGACTATTACGTGTCTCATAAACTTGTGTTTAATTTACGTAACTTATGAATTACCTAAAGTCTTTTGAGCTTCCTTTAGGTTACTAATTTGATGGAAATTGGTCTTAATGTGGGAATTGTAGAACTTTTAGAGGGCCGCTATGGGCACCCCACCAATTCATGAAGGCACCCTGTTGTTGAGGGCACAAAGTCATTTACCAAGGGCATCCAAAATTTAGGCTCGGAATCCCCAAAATACCCCTCGTTCAAAACAGAGGCACCCCACCACCCCACCACCGTCCTCTTCAACGAGCAAGCACTACTTCTCGTCAACGAACCAGCTAGCAATCCTGAAACCCATTGTCTTCGTTCATCTCCGTCTCTCTCCTCTGTTGTAGGCGGAATATCGAGTTTGAAGGCTTTCGGTTTTGTTCCATTTCGTCTCCACATTAGGGCTCAGTTCTAGTTTTTCGTTCACACACTTAAGTCGAGAAATCGATCGTTTGAAGGTACGTTGATAGTCTAATTAAGTTGCATTTGGTAGAGTAGTTGTTATGTTTGTGTGGCGGTGCACTCAATGGTTCATTTATTGGAAAGTCGTGGTTCTCGGCCACACAGGCCAGAGATTTTGTTTACAGTCTCGGCCAAGCATGGCCGAGAGGCGAGGGAAATTTTTGGGAACTCGTGGTTCTCGGCCGGACAAGCCAGAATAGTTTACACAGTCTCGGCAACGAATGGCCGAGAGTAATTATGTTATCTCGGTCCCTACTTCACGAGAGTAACCATTAGTGTATAGTTTATGTCATGTCAATGATGTACAACCTCGAATGTAGAATATCTCTCGGTTGTCCATTACCGAGACTTTTATTGTCGTCTCGGTCACCACATCACGAGAGTAAGTCGAAATGTATAGTTTATGTCCTGTTGGTGATGTACAACCGAGAACGTAGCATTTCTCTCAGTTGTCCATTACCGAGACTTTTATTCCTTTCTCGGTGGATGTTGACCGAGACGTTTGCATAACTCTCGGTCCTGCGAGGCCGAATCAATCGCGCTCGTGAAAAAACGTCTGAAAATTTGAGAAACCCTACGTTGACAAACCAAATCATCAATTTCACAGTTTTTGATCCAAAAAACAGTTCCTTCAAAGCTTCATATAGTTATCAAACATTGTTACCTCGATGTCGGATGATGTCAAGACGCAAGAATCGATACACGCTCGGCAAACACAATTGTGGCTTTAGGTTTCACTTGTGATCCAAGGTGGTGGGGTGCCCCAGTTTTGCTTTGAAAATGGTTTGTGGGGTTTGAGTGAATATATATGAAGGGGCAAAATAGTCATTTACATTTTAGATGGGAAAATGAGAAAAAATATGGGTGCCTTCATGAATTGGTAGGATGCCCATAGCGAGCCTTAACTTTTATAAAGCAAAACATTAATTCAAGATCTTCTGCAAATATGATTTCACATCAAAATTACAAATTAAAGTAGAATACTCACAAGGAGATGTCATTGCTATATCTTTAGACTACAACAATCTTTTCACTCTCTTTGACCTTAAGCTTTTCAGGATACACTACAATGGAGTAGCTTCCTCTTTTATAGGCTGGAGAGAGAATGAGGGGTTACACAATTAATTGAGAGCAATTGATGGTAGATGTTATTGCTATAGTGGTTATGCATCCATCCATATACCTTTCTTTCCCATCAAAAGATGAGTCTTTATTTGTAACAATTTGAATCACATAATGGTCATGTGGGTGTGTGGCACATAATTTTTAAAAATGTTAACATTCTCTCACTTAGACCACATGATTATAATTTCTATCATGTGGGACACTAACATGATGCATTATTTCTCACTTGTCCCACATAACCACCAATCATGATTTTGACAAAGATTAACATAAATGTGCACATATCAGTGTCAAATACTTAAATAGTGGCCATTATTTATGATCATCATAAAATTATGATTAAATAATTCACTAATGAGAGTCATAGCGGTTATATATCTATATAAGACATATTCCCTTCTATGTGCTACAACATCAGTTACATATTTAATTATAATACAAAATCTTAAACATTATGTCTGTGTCAAAGACATTCCCAATCATGATCATTCAAATCATAATATGTACATAACTTAATTATAATATCAGGAATAATATATAAGCATACTTTAATTTAATGAGATACATCATACAATAAATGTACGAAAACAGATCTAACATTTCTCGGAAAACATTATTGATTACAATTAAGACTCATTCTATGAACATGTTCCTTAAATGACTTTGGAGACATTCCTTTTGTTAAGGGGTTTGTCTGCAATCATAAGATCTATGGTTATAAGCTTTAAAGACACTTTCCCCTTCTGAACTTCTTCTTTCACTGCAAAATATTTTTATTTCCAAATGTTTTGCACCAGTAGAGTATCTATCATTCTTGGAGAAAATTACTGCAGCAGTGTTGTCACAATAAATCTTCAAAGGCTTGAAAATTGTGTTATCAATACCAAGTCCTGAAATGAAGTTGTTTAACCATAAACCATGATTTGTGGCATTAAAACAAGCCACGAATTCAGCTTCCATAATGGATGTAGCAGTAATAGTCTGTTTTGAACATTTTCAGGAAATTGCTCCCTCAGCTAAAAAAAACACATATCCAAAAGTAGACTTGCTGCTATCAAAACATCCAGTAAAGTCTGAATCCGAATACTCGAGAACTTTTAAATGGTCAGACTTTCTATATGTGAGCATGTAGTTTTTTGTTCCTTGTAAGTACCGCAACACTGTCTTCGCAACTTTCCAGTGATCCATGTCAGGATTACTTTGGTATCTCCCAAGCATACCCGCTGCATAGCTGATATCTGGTCTGGTACAAGTTTATGCATACATTATGCTTCCTACAACAGAAACATAAGGAATTGTTTCCATTTGCCGACGTTCCCATTCAGTTTTTGGACATTGCATAAGACTGAACTTGTCTCCTTTTTGAATGGGAGCTACGCTGGTTGAGTATTTATCCATATTGGGTCTCTCAAGAACTTTTTCTTTGTAGGTTTTTTGAGACAATCCTAATAATCCACGTGATCGATCTCGAGTGATCTCGATACCTATTACGTAGTGCGCCTCACCCATATCTTTCATTTCAAAGTTCTTTGAAAAAAAATTCTTGGTGTCAAATAAAAGACCAAGATCATTAGTGGCAAGCAAAATATCATCAACATATAATACAAAAAAATATGAACTTACTCCCACTAACCTTAAGATATATATTTATCAACGATGTTTTCCTTAAAACCAAAAGAGGTTATGGTATCATTAAACTTGAGATACCACTGTCAGGAAGCTTGCATAAGTCTATATATTGATTTCTTAAGTTTGCATACCATATGTTCAGTACCAACAATCTTAAATCTTTCAGGCTGATCCATATAAACTTCTTCATCTAAACTCTCATTTAGAAAAGTTGTCTTTACATCCATTTGGTGTAACTCTAAGCCAAAATGAGCCACCAATGTCATAATTATTCCGAAAGAGTCTTTCTTAGAAACTAGAGAAAATGTTTCTATATAATCAATATCATATTTTTGAGTAAAACCTTCGGCTACAAGTCTAGCTTTATATTTCTCGATGTTGCCATTGGAGTCGCGTTTGGTCTTAAAGACTCATTTACACCCGACTTTCTTACAACCAATCGGCAATTCGATGAGATCTCAGACTTCATTCTGAGTCATAGAATTCAACTCATCTTTCATAGCATCGATCCATTTATCAGAATCAACATTATTTCATAGCTTTTGATTAAGAAACAAGATCATTAGTAGTTACTATATCATAATCAGTTTCTTGCAAATATACCATAAAATCATTTGGAATAGCTGATTTTTTTGGTCTTTCAGACCTTCTTAATGCTATTTCTTGTGGTTTGTCTACAACTGTCTTATTGATGTCGGTAATATCAGAGGAATGACCATCGTTCTTAGAAGTAATGGGCACAGGGACTTGATCCCTTACTTATTGAATATCCACATTTTGTTGCATATCACTACCACTAATTGCATTGTTCTCAATAAATCTTGCATTTCCAGTTTCTACAATTCTCGTACTATAGTTAGGACCAAGGTTTAAAAAATTGACAAACTTCGGTGAAGTTTGTTGATTTTGAGGTGAGCGAAGCGAAGTTCATAGGCAGTAGAAAAATTGCAAAACTTCGACTCAATTTCGGCTAATTTCGATCGAACTTCGAAAACATCGATGGAAGTTAATAAAACATGAAGTAAAATTGTCATATTTCGTGGAAGTTGAGCAAACTTCGATTGAAACTTTGACCGAAACTTCGACTATGCTAGAAATATACTTAAACTTCGGCTAAATTCAAATAAAACATAGTTCTAACATCTCTACGTAGAAAAATTGAGTTTTTAGCATTTAAAGTGAAATTCCAAAAACTTCAGTACACCGACAAATTTTTGTCAAACTTCCATTGTCGAAGTTAACTTCCTTGAATTAATTCTGAATTTTAAGTGAGCGAAGTCACTGACAAAGTCGAAGTTTGAAACCTTGGTTAGGACAGTAAATTCTATAGCCTTTGGATTTTGCAAGGTAACCTATAAAGAAACCACTGATCGTTCTAAAATCCAATTTACTTTCTTGTGGATTGTAAATTATAGCCTCTATTGGACATCCCCAAACATGAAGATGTCTTAAGCTAGGTTTTTTCCAGTCCATAACTCAAAAGGAGTTTTAGGAACTGACTTACTAAGAACCCTATTCAATAAGTATGTAGCAGTCTTTAAGGCTTCCATCCATAATGACTTAGGCAATGTAGAATCACTTAGCATGCTTCTAACCATTTCCATCAGGGTACGTTCATCTACACCATTTTGTTGAGGTGTTCTTGGCATTATGTATTGAGCACAAATATCATGGTTTTCCAGAAGTTTAGCAAATGGACCTGGACATTGTCCTAAACCATCATATTTACCATAATACTCACCACCTCTATCAGATCTTACAATTTTCACTTTTATGTCTAATTGTCTTTCAACCTCAGTGATGAATACTTCAAGAGCATTCACCGCTTGCGATTTTTCATGCAATAAGTAGTCATATCCATAACGTGAAAATCATCGATAAAGGTGATAAAATACTTATCTCTAGTAATTAATGGAATATTAAAAGGTCCACAAATATCGATATGAATAATTTGAAGGAGCTTATTACTTCTTGTTGCACCTTTCTTAGTGTGTTTAGTTTGTTTCCCCTTAATATAATTTAAACACACATTGAGATCAGTAAAGTCTAAATGCAGAAGTATATCATCCTTTACCAATCTCTCTAATTGATAATTTGCTAATTATGTAATTATATATAGTTTATTTATATATATTATGTTTAAGTCTCCAAAATACTAGTCTAATTGCATTTATTTTTTATTTTCAGGGTCAGCGGAGTGCGCGGTTGAATCCGTAGCGAAAAACTTTATGGAATGGAGTATTTACATGTAGTGGAACAATTGCCCTCAGATTTGCCTCGAGACACACACCGCAGAGTTGATGAAACAATGAGGAGAACCCGAGTAAAGCACAACCGCGTATCAGCCTCGAGATCAGCAGCTTGTTGATAGAAATCAAATGAGAAGGGAAAACTTTACCTTTCCTCGCGATACGCGGCAGTGCTTTCTCCCAGATTGACGCACAAAGTGGTGCGATTTTTTTTCCACTCCCTATGCAGTGCCACGTGGCACTCTACCAATCACCTTCAATGCCAACACTTCTTCACAACTCTTTCCTCCACCAATTGGCGACCGCCACATCAGTCACTCCAGCGAGCTCGTCCAATCATCAGCTGCCACGTGTCCGAGACCCACACAAGCTCAAAACAGCCGTTGGATATGCCTCGATGCACGTACCATTAATGATACACCCAATTTTGATTTCTCTCACATCCGGGGACCAATTTTTAGTAGTTTTTTTATATTAGGTCTTTAGGGATTAATTAGCAAGGCCGACTTCTAATTTCTACGATTCTCGACTTCTATCATTCGAAAACCCTCTTCACTCTCGGCGATTCTATTCCTCTCTCCCTCAACTTCTATTATTTTGTTTTTGTAATCTTCTATGAGACACTAATCTCATGGCCTATGTAAGACTGCGAGAGAGGTTCTACTGCACTTATTCATGGATTTATGAGATTTATATATTTTATTTTCATTGATTTTCATTATTATTTTATTTTCTTTGGTATTGTTTAAATAATTATGGTTAAATTCATGTTTAAACCTTGATTTATTTGCCAGTGAGTCGTAAGCACTCGTACTTGTGCAATAAGACCACACTAGTGGCAGTTGACCCTACCAATTGATTGGCCTCTTTTGCGATCGGTTGAATACCTTAGGAATCTAGGCTAAATTGGATGCACTAGTGATCCTATTGTCTAGGTGTAGTGCCTTCACGAAACCCATTGCGGTCATCGTGTTAAATCCAATGCGCTTGAGTATGTGGTTATACAATTGACTAGGGAAATGGTCATCGTCATACCTTGGCTATCGAGATTAAGAAGTGCAAGGAACCGCGTAAGTTATCGGGTCTATATCTACACTAGGATATTTTTTATTTGCATATTTTACATAAATCGAATCCAAATCCAATCTTTTCTCGAACCGAACTTGTATGTCTTAACCTAGGTATTTTTTATTAATTGTTTTCGAAGATATTTTCATTATTTATTTATTTTCCTAGTATTTAGATTAGTTAATTAATTCATTCTCTCAAAAAAAAACTGAATTTCCTTTTTTGTTGTTTTTGTCCTTAGAAAGAATACCAATCACTGTGGGATTGACCCTTTACCACTATTCTACAAAATAGTTGGTTTAGGTAATTTATTTTATTGACACCTTCTGCGCGCATCAATTTTTGGCGCCGTTGCCGAGGATCGTTTTTTTTCTTTCTTTGGTATTCTTTTATTTTTTATTTTATTTTTTTATATTTATATTTTTTATATTTGTCTATCTAGTCCTTTGTTCTTAACATGTATGTAGGCAACTCTGCGATGGCCCCCTACTCCCACGAATACGGTCGATTCGAAGACTCACATTATTATAATGTAAATGGGGTATGTATGTCACATAATGGACATCAATTTTCTAACATGCATTCTTTTGTGAAACAGGTCGAGGTTTACAAAATTTGTGAAGATTATTCTCATTCCACATACGATTGTTCGTATTATCCAAAGTATGAGAATTATCACTATTCTAGCTATGTATCGCCACAACCCGACTTTTTTGAGCTTACGCCAAGTCCACATATTCCTCAACATGAAAATAGATCTATACAAGACATGATGAATGACTTGATCTTTAGAGAACTACATTTTCAACAAAGTCATCGACAGTGTCATGAAGAGAATCAACAGTTTCACCAAAGTACCTCCTTGGAAGATATGATGAAACAATTGTTAGATGATCAACAACGATTTCATGAAGAGCTTAAACAATTTTTATGTGAGTTTCCAAGCTTGCAGAACTTGGAAACTCAACTTATTCAATTGAATGTCACGCTTTAGAATATGACTGATAAGAAAGAGTTGTGTAGTACACAACCAATTCCTTACCCAAAAGAGAATGTGAGTGTTGATACATTGAAAAATGTTAAGGTAAATGAGGTTACACATATGGAGGACTATTGGAGCGAAACAGTAGAAGGACTTGAAATCTTTCAAATTGAGCCAAAAATTATCATTGCATAAGATGAAGAGGAGGAAAATGAGATGAAAATTGAAGTCGTTTCAGAAAAGGCTGGAGGAGCCGCAGATAGAGAACATGGAATACCAACCTCTGGTGTTGGTGAAACCACTCACCCTCCTATACATATTTGTTAAACCTTACAAGGGGGTGGAAGTAAAGGAGCATTCGCAGATCTTCTACACTGCTGACACCTTTGTGTTGGATGATCATGATGCGATAGATTCTTTTGTGTTAGAGGTCCCAAATGAGCTCCCAAATCTGAAGGAAGGCGGGCGTGCATGATTCATTGCCCAAAGCTATATATGCACCATTCGTTGTTGATACATCAAAAGGAGAGGGAATCACGTAATAAATCACGTTAAGTCTAGCCAAAGACTTAAAAGAAAGGCGCTCGTTGGAAGAGAGGCTTTGTTTTTATTACTTTTGTTTCTTGCATTTATTTCAGTTTTAGTTTAGTTCTTATTTTTTATGTTCAATAAAGTCCTAACTTGGTTTCTTGGATTTTTGCAGGTGGTATGAATGTTTGACGAGCACTAGAGGCACTAGAGCACCCCCGAGTATTGCTAGGTTTGGCTTTGGATTACATTTTATAGCGTAATTTGAACATTTTTTGGGAATTAACATATTACTAGAGTTTTAGGCATTTTGAGACTTGCTTGTGACATATCCAACTTAAGTCGCCGCATTTGTGGCGGGTCTTTAAGTGGACCCAAAACCCTAGACTTCATTCCACCATCTTGTTGATTTCACCTTTAGTTGAAAGACTTCGGGCTCGCAAGATTCGGTATGAATTATTTCGGTTAAACTCATATGCTTACTAGTTTTTGCTCTGGTTATGATTGTTTTTCCATAGTTTCCTTAGTCACCTAGACATGAGAGATTTTGTGCATTCACTAGTTTTTTTTTGAGACTTTTGTTATGCATGCATTTGTATTATCTTCTTATTTATCTATCCATGTTCTTTTTCACCACTATTCTTTTTTCTTTTTGTTGCATGGATTCTTTGACTTGTTTTGAACCTTGAGGACAAGGTTCAGAATAAGTTTGGGGGTACATTAAGATTTGTGGATTGAGTTGGATGAATTTTTATGCAAAAGACCGCAGGTGAGATCGTATAATTTTTTTCAATTATGTATGGTTATATGCAGTTGTCGGATGGTAATGGTGGTGTTTAGTATCATTTTGTTCTTTCATTTCTTCCATTTATTTTCCCTCCATACTTCTTTTTCTCATTTCATTAGGACTTGATACACTTTCATGCATGTATCTAGTATAGTTTTCATTTTTATTATTAGTTAGAGTCACATGAAATGTTGTTTCATGCTTTTGGTTCTGGATGAGTACATTATGGTTGCCTTTTTTACTAGAAACTTAGGAAAAATTAGGAGAAACACTCACTCGAGTTCGTAGTCCGACATTTTTATGATTTCATGATTAGGGACTTAGTATGATGGTTAAGCCTTGTGTTAGATACCAAAGGGGGCAGACGGTCAAAATTGTGCAAGTGATAATATTTTACCTACATTGAAGAATTTGCTTAATCATAGTGAAAGTGAGGGGCTAGCATGAGTTTTCTTAAAATAAAACATAGAGAGTCCCACATGTTCCACATGGAATGGAGCAGGGAACCTTGTGGTGAAAACAAGTGAGAAAAGCGGTTTCCACTGGAAATAGAGCAGGCACCGTATTACTTGAAAAAAATATGGAGAAAAAAAGAGTAAATATATAATGAATAAAGACGGAAGTCTATGAAAACTCCTCAAATAAAAATATTTAGCTTGAATGCTTATAACTAAATTAAGTGAGATTGTAAACTTGCGTGTTTGAATGTATAGACCAATAAAACTCGTGAGCAGTTGATGGCCTTTGTCTTGACTGAGTCTATGTCTTTAAAGTGAGATCTTAATTGTGTTTGGGTTACGGTTCTTGACATATCATAACTCAAGAATTTCTTGAGTGGTGTAACGACCCTTAAATTTAAACGTGCCACGTGTCACGTTTTAGGACCATTGACTGGACCGTCGTGACTCGACGTACTTGTCAAAACTTCTAGAGTCGACACCGAGGTAAATTTTATTTTTCTGTGGTGTGTGTATATTTATTTATACCAAAATGTGACTTTCTAATGCCCAAGTGTATGTTTATTTGTCGTGTCAAATTTGCGAGTAAGGTATACACGGGGCATTCAGTAAATCGAGACATGAGCGACGACGTACCTCGAGTTGTGTGTTGGCGTGAGACTGAGGTAGTGGCTTATGGGGTAAGTGTAATTTGAACTAACTATAGTTGTATATATGCTTTAATGTGGGCATGTTGAATATTCAATTAATAAGCCTAAGTTAGTGAAATAAATCAATGGCCATATGATGTGCATCGAGCCACGTATTATCAATCTAGAGACCAAATGAGTACATAAGTGGAGTCACTTAAGCATGACTTGGGTGATAAGTGGGTGAAAGTGATCCACTAGTTGAGTCTCGAGATACGTGTGCATAAAAGATCAAGGCTCATGGTCCAACCTTATCAATTTATCCATAAAACCACATAAGTCAACCGTTTGATCACACTTTTCATTCTCATTGATTCGGAGAAGAAAGAGAGACTGCTGGAGTGATCAAGGAGAATAAGAAGATTAGTGGGTGGGTGAAACAGAAGAACAAGTTCATCAAGCTAGGAAACTCCATTAACATAGCTTGGTCAATTCAATGAATTCACGAATTTGATGTTCCGGGGTGCTGTTTTGTGTTGTGGTTGATGTTAGGGACCTCTAGTAGTGTGTATGAGGGTCCCCAAGGCATCAACATGGCCAATTTGTAGAGAAAACTCAAAATTCGAAATGCAGAATTCTGGGTTCTGCTGTATATAGCGCGCTAGGTGGGAAATCTAGCGCGCTAATATTGATTAGTGCCCTAGATATTCGAGGTAGCTCGCCAATGTTGAAATTAGCGCGCTAATATTGAATAGCACGCTAGATATTCGAGGTAGCGCGCTAATGTCAGAATTAGCGTGCTAATTGCCCAGGCAGCACAAAAATATGAAAATTTCCAAAATCTCCAAAACACTATAATTCCATCTAAAACATGTTATATGTCCTCACGAACCAAAGGGGAGGTCTTGGGAGTTCGGGTGTTTACTTTGGGGAGCGTGTCCGAGCTGCGAGGGCTGGATAACGTGGGTCTGAAGTAAGTAAGTAAGTAAACCAGTTAAGGGAATGTATAGTAATTCATATTTTGTACTTATTGTCTTTATTGATAAATGTCTTTTCTTGGAATTCTATTCTTCATGCTTTGGTTGAGTGCTTATGGCCTAAGTGTGTCGAGAATATACTCCTGGGATTATAGCTAGTTGGGCAAACATGAACACTATCTGCGGGGGTGTAGCTGCCCAACCAAACGTGAATTATCCTCGAGTACTTGGTTATTGTGGATTGTTATAGAATGTAGACCACTTAGTATGCCTCTTTTGATTCCTAGGTACACATTTTCGTCGTGAATATCTATCGGTCTATTTATCATGCACTTTCTTTCTTTTTTATCTATTTGTAAATACTCGCATGATATTTGGACTGTTTTTAAATGATTCATGAATTATTGTTTATATCCTTCTGGTTATTACTTTCTACTTTAATGCTCTCACCGTCTAGTTTGTCACGGTGGGTGTAGATCGGACATAGACGAGCAAGGGGAAATGACCGATGATTGGTGACTTCCTTTGAGGACTTTTGGACCGGTTCCTTCCTTTGCACGATAATATGTTTTGTCATTTTTGTTGCAGTATTTGTATATTACTATTTTTTATTATACCGGGACATATTGGGATAGAGCGATATAGGATATCATGTACTATCGTTTTATATACTGTTGGTCGCCAAATATGCATGTTTATCCGTTGGATTCAGGGTTCCACACCGTAGGTTGTTCCACCTTTATTTAATATGAGTTATTTAACTTTGGTTTAAGTTTATTTATGCTGAAAGCTATTCTGTAAAAGACATAACTTAATAACTCAACATTAAAATACAAATTTAATGAGAATGCAATTATTTGAGGCTGACTAGGCCTGCGTCGACTTTGCGAGGAACAACTCGGGGGTCCACATGGGTTTAAGCCGGGTGGGGCACAGTTTTATGGGGAACTAGGGCCGTCACAGTTGGTATTAGAGCCCCCTTCCAAATATATCCAGCAAAAGACTCAAATAAAATTTAAAGGTAGGAAATGATTGGAACCTAGAGTTGAATCCTATAATCCTGACTTAAAATCTTCGTTGGGAAGTGAGGAGAGTAGGGGAAAAGTAAAACTGGGAAAAGAAAAACTTGATATTATATGTTATATTTGTTGTGTTGTAATATACTATATCGGTAACTATCCATTGATTCGGGGATTTGCTTCCATTGCAGCTTGCGATGACGGATAAGATCAGACCAAGTGATGATAGTGGGGTCTCGGGTCCTCGATTCGCGAGTGCCGATGAGTTTCATACTCTGTTAGAGAGAGTCGCGTCCCAGGATTTGCGATTGGAGGAGATTCTGTAGAAACTTAGGGCACCGACTACGGCTACACCATCACCGCTAAATTCATCTTCATTGTCCGCTACTCAGGAGACGAATACACGGATTGTAGCGACTATTTCTGCGGCCGTACCGGATACTACTGTTTTACCTCATGTACAGACTGAGATAATGCCTGCTACACTAGTAGAGAAGGGCACTAAGTCGACTGCGGAGGCTAGGCAGTTGTGAGAGTTTAAGAGGCATAATCCTACTGAGTTTAATGGAGGTATAGATTTGAAGGCTGCAAAGAAGTTCTTGAAGAGCAATGTGAAGGTGCACATTATCATTACTACTGAGGAACACATGAGAGCCTCTATTTTTTCATCGATGCTGCTGGGAGAGGCAAATGACTAGTGGACTACGATGGTTGCTACCAGAGAAGTACCCAAGGATTGGGCAGACTTCAAAAGGCAGTTCAATTTGAAATATTTTCCTCCTACTGTACTGAAGGAGAAGAGGAATGAGTTCACCGCATTAAGACAGTATGTTGATGAGTCCGTCATGGGTTACATGGGACGGTATCTATAGCTACTTACATATGCCGAAGGTGTGGCAGATTTCGACGCCGATCAGGTGTATTACTTCACTAAGGGATTGCTACTCGAGATTGGAGGTGTCATTGTCTCCACTGAGCCAGATACATTGCAGAGGGCTTATGAGAGGAGTTTCGCTATGAGGTTTATTTACGTACATATCCTGAGGAGGCTAGACCTAATCGATCGGAGACACAGTCGGACCGTCGATCTGATAAGGACAGGAAAAAGAATAGGAACATACAAGGCTTCAGAGATAGTAGAGCCAGAGTGTTAGGTCCTTTACAGTATCAGCACGACCTGCTCAGACCACTCATGTTCCACCGGTACCAGCGCCGAGTTTTGCTAGCCAACCATCACATGCTACCTGATCCGTACAACAGCCACACAAGCAGCATTCTAAGAGTAAGGATGTGGGTAGAGGCAATGGATAGACACAGAGCTCTAGACAAGCACAAACACAGAGTTAGAGACATGCACAGGGACGCAGACAGGGTCAGACACATGGGATGTCTTCTGGACCAAAGGAGCAACGTACATGCTTCAAATGCGGTTAGATAGGTCATCTTCAGAGTCAATTTCCACAACTAGGTCGAGTGCAGACGCAACATCATCAGCAGCAGAGGGAGAGAGTCCATAATGCCATTGAGCCAGATCAGGGAGTTTCCCGTAATCTCACTGAGGGTATGATTTTGATTTATGGTACTTTGATGCATACCATGTTTGATTTTGGTTCAACTGTTTCATTTATTTCTGGATGCATGGTAGATGCATTAGGGTTGAGACCCACTAGGCTTAGTAGACCTGTGATCCTTAGTACAACTGATGGGGACAAGATGTGTATTAATCCTAAAAATCTACCTCGTGTCGCGTGTCCTTTTGAGGGTAGTACGTGGGACCCACTTGTCGTGATACACATGTCCAAATCTCGGGAGTCGACACCGAGGTATACTATTTTTGTTTGATGCTTGTATTATTTATTAGACCAAAGATTGAACAAGTGAAATTAATTAAAATTGGTAATGTGCGAGTAAAGTACATGCGGGGCATATCGATGTCGAGACGAGCGGAGGGCGTACCTTGAATTGCGTGACAACGTGAGACCAAGGTATCGGCGTATGGGGTAAATCTAATGTGAGTTAAATGTGAATTTATGTTGGTTTAATAAGTGGCTAATGTGGTCACCTTAAATATAAACATTAATGTCACTATAGTTAGTAAGAAAAATAAAAATGACCACATGATGTGTCTCGAGACGCACATTGACAAATCAAGAGGTCAATGGAGTCAACTTGAGAGTCATTTGTGCATGACTTGGGTTAATAATTAAGGGAAGGTGGTCCCTTAGACATGCCTCGAGATACTTGTGCACAAATGGATGGGTGGCCATAGTTCAATTGTTATCCAATACATATAACTCAAACCTCTCACTCACCACATCGTTTTAGCAAGGAAGGAGTAGAGAAAGAAGAGAGATTGTCGGGGTGTTAGAGCAAAGAGAAGAGCAACCAGTGAGGGTTGAGAGTAGTAGTGGTAATCACACTTGCAAGAACACCAAGGTAGGTACCTCTCCATCTTCATTAACATCATTTGAACAATTTGTTCATTTCAAGAATTCTTGAATTTGATGTTATTGTTGTTGATTTTGGGTGAGTAAATGTTGGGTTTAGAGTTTGAATGTACATCTCATTTGTGCATTGAAGTTGAAGAAGAATAAAAGAAAAAAGAAGAAGAAGGAAACACAGAGGCGTTAAACGCCTCTGTGAGTTCCTCTCTTTCGGACGAAATAGAGGAAGATTGAGGGGCAGGCCCTGGGCCGGGCCAGGTTCAGGGAAAAATGAAGGGGCTCAAATGGCCCCAAACTTAAAAAAATAGAAAAAAATAGAAAAAAATTAAGTAAAAACACAGGAAATTTCAAAAACAATTCAGGAAAAATTGGAAAAAAAGGAAAGGTTGAGGAAATTATGAAAATTTGGTTTTGACGTTGTCGAAAGTTTTTGCACCGAAAAATTTCATCAAAAAGTATGCCACCACTAAGATTTTCCTAATTTGAACAATTTTGGGAATTAAAAATCTAAAATTTCTCAAATAGGCTCGAACACAATATATATTTGCCCATATGATTATCAGGGGCATAATTTACTAGTGTCGGGTATTGGGTACGAATTTAGAGGCGTGTCAGAGCTGATTTGAGTGCGTATTAGCTTGGATACAGGTAAGTAAACCAGAGAGGAATTTTACAGTTATTTCATGAGCTTTAATGTTGTTATTGTTTTGTTCATCATTTCTTTTGAACTTTCCATTGGTTGAGTGGTCCATTGGCAAGTGAGTCATGGTTAGCATTTATCTGTGATATGAGTTCTTATCTGGACACCGTTGATATCTCCCAATTGAGTGTATGTTGGGAGCACTTATCCGGGTCTATAGATATCTCATAGTCGCAAGGGTTAGGGCTGGTAGGCTGTGTCTCGTCCTAAACCCGAGTATGCTGGGCTTTTGCCGCGACTCGACGAACTCTTGGTCGGGACTCCTTGCAATTCAGTTTTCGTATTCCAAACCCTCACTTATCGATTGAATTATTCATTTTCTTTTATATTCATGCGTTCCCTGTTCTTTTCTTTCTATTTGCATGAATTAGACTGATTTATTTATTTCGAAATGTTGTATATATGTCCTGCTTGGCGTTACTTACCTGTGGTCGTCATTCTTGTGTTTGACAGAATGCGGATCCCTAGTTCAACAAGGGGAAGGCTCCATAGCTATGAGATATTATTTGAGGATACCGGAGCAGTTCCTACCACTTGTATGACATAGGTGATTCTTTTGTATTATTAGATATACTTATTTTGAAACACTGGGAGTTGGGTTTTGAGAGATTTTTGGCATTTATATCTTGCGTTTACTCTCCTATGAATGTTCATTGATGATGATATACATATTCGGGGTTTCCACACTCTAGGTTGTCTTAACTTATGTCTTTGAGGTTTTTCAGTTAGTTTGAGGTTTAATTGCTTCCGCTATAACTATGATAACTCATTAATTGATTAACTCAACTTTAATTGCTTGATAAATGGTAAAGGAAGGCTGACTAGGCTTGCGTGACTCAGCGAGACACGCTTGGGGGTCCACGTAAGTCTAGGCCGGGCGGGGCCCAGTTTAGGATTGTGGATTTTGGGCCGTCAAGTTTGTATCAGAGACGAAGTATTAAATACTCGACTCTTGATTTAAATTACAATCCATTGAGACACAAACCAGTGGAAGTTAAGAATGGTTGAACTTAGAGTGGAACCTTATGATCCTAACCTAAGTCTTAGTTGGGAAGTGATTAGAGTTGGGGAAATTTAAAACTGGACTACGAGCTATTTGATTTGTTGTACTATTAACTATTGATAGCTATGTTCTGATCGTGAAAATCGCTTTCTTTTCAGTTAGCGATGGCCGATCAGCCCGATACTTGCGATAGTGGTACGGGGGACGTACATAGGAAATTATATGGCATGTCGCAGATGATTACATCTCACGATCAGCAGCTTCAAGAGATTGACTGCTGAGGGCTCAGGCGATAGCATCACCTTCCACGTCAGTAGCTCTGATTACTCAGACTGGGGGTGCTCCTACAATCCATGGCCCACCTACAACACCTTCAGTTCAGGCAGGACCTGTAGTGGCCGAGGAGGCACATGTTCAGGCCAAGATAATACCTCCTACACCTGAGACATCGGCTGAGGATACGTCGAGCACGTCGACTGATAAGGGTGTTAGGGCTACAACTGAGGCGAGGCAAGGTCGTGAGTTTCAGAGGCATCATCCGAAGAAGTTCCACGGGGGTACTAACATCGAGGTTGCAGAGAGGTATATGAGGAGCCACGAGAAGATAAATGATGTACTAGCCATACCTGCTCATATGCAGCCGAGTATATTATCAGCTTCACTCTTTGGCGAGGCCTATGTCTGGTGGCGCACTACGGTGACGTCGAAGGGGAAGCCCAAGGATTGGGCTGAGTTAAAGGAAAGGTTTTACGAGAAGTACATTCTTCCTATAGTCCGTAACCGGAAGAGAACTGAGTTTCAGACCATTCGACATAGGACCGGGGAATCAGTTATGCAATATATGGACCGATATTTACGCTTGATGGAGTATGATGGGAGTGCAGCCGACACTGACGCTGACCAGGCTTACTACTTTGTACATGGTCTACTGGACTCTATTGGTTCTGTTGTAGTGACGACGGCTCCGAGCACATTACAAGAGGCCTATGAGAGGGCTATGGCTAGCGAGAGCTTTGGGAGTACACGCGTTGGAGTATCGGTTGCATCATCGGCACCGTCACAATTAGTGGGAGGTTTTGGAGGTGATCAGAGGAGGAAGAGATTTCACCTATTGAGGCAGAGAGATCTAGTTCAGAAAGTGGGATATGTTGCATCTCCACCTTATGCAGCGCATACTGCGCCAGTGTTAGTGGGTCCAGTGCAGAGCTACGCTAGTACACCACCGCAACCAACACCGTCAGGTCCTCAGCATCAGTATTATCAAAGGACTGATGGGAGAGGCAGTGGCTATAGACAGGGTCTGAGTTCTAGTAAGGTGCTGAGACAGGGATAAAGGCCTAGTCAGGCACAGGGACAACGTGGTTCGTCTGGATCAGGATCTCAGAGGGGTTGTTGGGAATGTGGGCAGTTAGGTCATTTCATCAGTGCGTGTCCACGACAGGGCTGAGGGTAGCCGCAGCAGAGCTGGGAGCAGGTTCACGCAATTGTCGTGCCAAATCTGATGGCCAACCGTAATCTGATTAAGGGTACGGTTTATATTTGCAGTAGATTCATGCATGTTATGATTGATTCAGGTTCTATTGTTTCTTTTATTTCGGGTCATATAGTTGATGAGTTGGGTTTGAAACCTACTAGACTAGAGAGACCCTTGATCCTTAGCACAACAGCTGGGGACAAGATCTACCCAAACTTGTTGTGTATTGATTGTTTGGTTGAGATAGAGGGTCATATCTTGTCAACGGACCTGAGAGTGTTAGAATTCCTCGAGTTTGATGCATTGTTGGGCATGGATTGGTTGGGTGCTTATCATGCACAGATCCATTGCTTTAGTAAGAAAGTCACATTTCATCTTTTAGGGCATCCAAAGTTTAGTTTCCAAGGGACTTCGACTAGTTTTCCTATTACCAGAGGTAGAATCGTCACTAGTGTAGATGTCGAGATGTTCACCAGTGTATTGAGTACGACAGAACGGGTTATGACTAAGTTGGAGGAGGTACCGGTGGTATGCGAGTTTCCTGACATTTTCCCAGCAGAGCTACCAGGATTACCCCCGCTTAGGGAGATTGACTTCATCATTGATCTGGTATGGGTGACCAAACCTATACCTATTCCGCCGTACCGGATGACTCCGAATGAGCTAGAGGAGCTGAGAGGACAGCTTGATGAGTTGTTGGAATTATGATTCATCCACCTGAGCATGTCTCCTTGGGGCGCGCCAGTATTGTTTGTTAAGAAGAAAGATGGCAGCCTAAGATTATGCATTTATTATAGACAGCTCAACAAGGTGACAGTGAAGAACAAGTATCCACTTCCTCGCATTGATGATTTGTTCGACCAGCTGACAGGAGCACAGTGGTTTTCAAAGATTGATTTGAGATATGGGTACCATCAGCTGAGGATTAGAGCATAGGATAGAGAGAAGACCGCATTTCGCACTCGATACGGGCATTACCAGTTCACAGTCATGCCTTTTGGGCTGACTAACACCCCAGCAATGTTCATGGATCTCATGCATCGAGTGTTGAAGGAGTATTTGGATAGGTTCGTCATTGTGTTCATCGACGACATCCTTATATACTCTAAGACCCGTGAAGATCATGGGGATCACCTCAAGATAATTTTGCAGACTTTGAGGGCTCACAGACTGTATGCGAAATTCACTAAGTGTGAGTTTTGGCTTACAAAGGTCGAATTTCTTGGACACATCGTCGGAACCAACGGAGTGTCGGTGGACCCCGCTAAGGTCAGAGCTGTGATAGATTGGTCTACACCGCGGACAGTGACTGTGATCCGCAGTTTCTTGGGGTTGGCAGGCTATTACCGACGTTTTGTTCAAGATTTCTCAAAAATTGCGGCACTAATGACGCAATTGACGAAGAAAGATATAAACTTTCAGTGGAATGATACTTGTGAACAAGCCTTCAGGATTTTGAAGGAAAGATTGACTACCGCACCAGTTCTGGTATTACCTGAGTCAGGAAAGGGTTTTGAGGTGAACAACGATGCTTCTAAGGTTGGTTTAGGCTATGTATTGATGCAGGATGGTAGAGTGATTGCCTACGCGTCCCGAAAGCTGAAGATTCATGAGAAAAACTACCCTACTCATGACTTGGAGCTAGCGGCAGTGGTTTTTGCACTGAAGATTTGGCGTCATTATCTCTATGGAGAGAAGTTTGTGTTGTTCATTGACCACAAGAGTTTGAAGTACCTGTTTACCCACAAAGATCTGAATATGAAACAGAGGCGTTGGCTTGAGTTCCTCAAGGATTATGATTTCTCTTTGGAGTATCATCCGGGGAAGGCCAATGTTGTTGCAAACCCGTTGAGCCGCAGAGGGGAAGACTCGGAGAGTATTACTTGCCACATGACACACAAGTATGTTTTACTCGAGGCGCTCGAGTTGATGTATTCTGTTGATATTCCGACCGGTACCAGAGTGTTGATTTGTGGGCATATGAGGACTCAAACAATATCGATTCAGAGGGTACTTGAGGGTCAGCAGACAGATGAGCAGTACCTGAGATTCTTGGAGTTTGCTTAGAGTCCGGATCATTCAGATTGGCGTCAGTCGACAGACTCGTGCCTGAGGTTTAGAGGTCGACTGTAGATTTCATCAGTGACTGAGTTACGTAATGAGATACTTGATGAAGCTCACCACTCACGTTTTACAGTTTATCCGGGTCGGACCAAGATGTACGCTGATGTGCGTCGTCTTTTCTGGTGGTCGGGGATGAAGATCGATGTTCTTGATTACGTTAGAGCGTGTGAGGTATGCCAACGAGTTAAGGCGGAGCATCGGAGACCCGGTGGGCTATTACAACCACTTCCTATTCCTCGGTGGAAGTAGGAGCATATTGCCATGGATTTCGTCAGTAGGCTACCTCGATCTCTGCGCGGACATGACAGTATCTGAGTGATAGTAGACAGATGGACGAAGTCTGCGCACTTTTTACCGATCTCTACCAAACATCGAGTGGATAAGTTGGCGAGTTTGTACGAGCGGGAGATCGTACGATTACATGGTGTTCCGTTATCGATTGTGTCTGACAGAGGGCCACAGTCTACATCTCAGATTTGGCAGAGCATGCAGGCTCAGTTTGGTACGCGTTTGGATCTTAGTACAACTTATCATCCACAGACTGACAGACAATCAGAGAGACTGATTCAGATTCTTGGGGATATGCTGAGGATGTGTGTGTTAGAGTACAGTGGATCATGGGAAGAATATCTTCATTTGTGTGAGTTCGCCTACAATAACAGTTATCAAGCCAGTATTTGTATGGCACCGTTTGAGGCACTCTACGGTAAACCGTGCAGATCTCCATCTTGCTGGGCGGAGCCTGAGGATGTGGCAGTGCTTGGGCCTGAGATTGCAATGGATCACACATAGAAGATACGACTGATTAGATTAAGACTGAAAGGTGCGCAGAAGAGGCAAAAAAAGTATAATTATGACATGTATCACATCGAGTTAGCATATGATGTCGGAAACTATGTGTATATGAAAGTTTCTTCGATAAAGGGTCACAAGAGGTTTGGGATTAAAGGAAAGCTTACACCGAGGTTCATTGGTCCATATAGGGTGAATAAGCAAATAGGCAAGGTTGCGTACGAGTAGGAGTTGCCACCTCAGTTGTCTAGGATCGACCTTGTATTTCATGTTTCTATGCTTCGACTGGATAGGTCGAGAGACGGTAGACGACCGACAGTGGATTTGAGCCAGATAGACATGAGGGAGGACATTACTTATGCGAGCAGCCTATTCAGTTTCTGGACCGTAAGGTGAAGATTTTGAGGAACAAAGAGATCTCATCAATCCTCGTCAAATGGCAGCATCACGAAAATGTGGTGCTGACGTGGGAGCTCGAGTCATACATGCGCGAGCACTTTCCATATCTCTTCTGAATTTCAGTAAGTCATTTCTTTATAATTTGTTTCAATTTCGAGGACGAAATTCTAATTAGTTGGGAAGGCTGTAACGATCTTAAAAATCTACCTCGTGCCACGTGTCATTTCAGGGGCATACGTGGGATCCACTTGTCGTGATACACATGTCCAAATCCCGGGAGTCGACACCGATATATGCTATTTTTGTTTGATGCTTATATTATTTATTAGACCAAAGATTGAATAAGTGAAATTAATTAAATTTGGTAATGTGTGGGTAAGGTACACGCGGGGCATATCGATATCGAGACTGTTGGGGCATGTGCCCTAGGTCAATCCATTAATTGTCTTTATGAATACTTTTAGTTAATAAAATAGAGGATTTCATTTGTTGTTTATTATAATTAATTTGCATGTTTACATTATAATAAGATCCATGGGTATTTACAGAAATATCCTAAATGTCCCTAGTCGATCATTATACTGAGAACTATAATGAATTAAGACTAGTGTGAGTCTTGATTGATGATCATATGATGATTATATGTATAGGGATACGAATCAAGATCACGAGTACTTGTTAGGGAACAAAGTACTGGACCGACCCGCTATGAGAACATCACATGGATTAAGTTATAGTTGTTTCTCATGATAGATATATTTTTCAGTCCTCTGACTTGAGATTACCAGAGACTTCAACATTAGGAACACAGTGATTTGACACAATCAAACGTTGTCTTTAACCAGACGATTATAAAGGTTGTGATTGGTTACTGCGTGAGCAATGTGATGAAGTTGTGTAATCGAGATAGAATTTATCTCTCTCATATAAAGAGAGATATCCAGTGGATCCCTCGATGTGTTAGACTGTTAAAAGGCCTAGTCTAAGTGAATTAATATTGATCAATGTCACTTGGATGTTTTCAGTCTACCTAGAGATCAAGACTAGTACGATTGAACATGTTGGATGACAATTCCATGCCTTATGTTTGATCAAAAGGATATCGTGTGACAAAAGATGTTATATACACTATTGATTAGGTTGTATCGATTTGATATTTGTACAACTTGAGTAGTCATAATGTCTTGCTAGAGGCCGCTTATGACTTGTATACCAAAATGTGTTTTGGTACACTGTCAATGTTGTATGAGCCTATTGGGTCGCACACTAAGAATTGTTTTGCGATATTTTAAGATGGTTCAGAAAAACAAATTTTATATGATAAAATTCATGACAGAAACGTTCTTGTGGTGTATTACACTTATACTTCTTTAAGTATGAGTATATGTGTAATTCACTTAACCGTCTATATACAAGGGTTGTATAAATAGACGCTTTAAGTTAGAACACATGGATGAAAGATTAAAGGCTGAAACTCTATTTTCGTTTCATAAATGAATTAGGGCATTCTGGTATGCTCTAGATCGTTTTGGAGAGAAACAAAAAGGTTTGGTATTCTCTCGAAGCTAGCACTTCGAATCTCGACCGCCGTTCGTGTGCGGACTGCTGGTAAAAGGGCGTTCGTCGTTGGCAGCGCCTTAGAGATCAATCAACCTTCAGAAAGGTATATTGCGACCGAGGTATGATTAAGTTTTCATGGTTTAAACGTTTTTAATGGAATTAGATTCGGATCCTGTTGGGGTTTTTGTCAAAATTGTTTTTGTAATTTCCGTTGCGTATGAACCCCAAAACTCAACAGTGCTATCAGAGCCTTCGAGTTCGATTCCATTAAATTCATTGCATGTTTTCTTCTGATATATACATGATATATGATTGAAAGCATGTTAATAGTTGATGTATATGTGATATACATAAGTTTTCTGTGAGATTTATTATCATGTTTTGTGTATATGATACATATATTCGTGATTTAATTGAAATCAATTTCGTACAAGCTAGTAACCATGTTAGGTTAATTCGAATAATTTTAATGAATTGAATTTCGTGTTCTATGATCCATGACACCATTAGGTATAATCTTTATTTTTCGTGTACTGATGCATGGATGAAATCTCTGTAATTCAGTATGCATATTTAGGTTACATTGTTTTATGTTTCTTAAATTGTATAAGTCTTAATATTAATTTGAAACTAATATGATTAGGTTCGATTGTGATAGTAGTTCATGATTATTTGGATGAGGACCGATATTGCAGATAATTATTTTTCGAAATTATTTATTTATCTCGTTATATCTATTCTGTTATGAAATTTCTATTTGATAAGAGATAGATAACAAATTAGATTATCAGATATTAGCAAAATCGGTTTCGTTATCCCTATTGGATAAGAGATAAATATCGAGAATTTTGTTATTGGTGATATGCTATGATTCAAATATCTTAAGTCCTAATTGGATTAGGATAAGATGATTAGTTAGATGTGGGCCTGGGTTAATTAAAATGTTTTAATTGACTTAATTTCGGATAAATTAAGGGGCTAATTTATGATAATAAAATCAGCGAAAAATATGATTTTATATAGCGAATTTTAATTTTCGGAATTGAAATTCGTCTCCAAAAAAATAATAAAAAAATAAAAATAAAAAAACGTGGGCGCGCCTTTGTTCCCGTCATTGAACCAGCGCCATTGACACGGCCAATGGGACCGCCGTCTAACTAATCCTAGCGCACGAAAATTCTTTTATTAGTGAACAGTATAAAAATTTTCAAATTGTTTAGTGATTGAACAAATCAATAAAATATATGATATTTCATTGTTTACATAAAATCACTAAAACCGAATAAAATCCCTCTATTAAATTTTAAGTCTCGAGCCATCCATTTTAAACACTTGTCAAGGCCTCGATCACACTAATATAGTTCCAGCCATAACTGGGTGTATTGTGTTATCTTGGTAAGACAAGTTGGGTAAGAGTTACCTAAATGTTTAAAATGGTCCGACTTAATAAAGCTATCAAAATAGTTTTGAGCTTTAGGCATATGATGAGATTAAAAAAACATGCTAAGACATAAGATGTCCCGCATCTCATAAAAGTATTTAAAATCACATAAGATGTAATTCGTAACTGTTACCTACCTAAATAATCTAGTTATGTGTTTCATGCCATAACTGTCATAGAATTAGGTGAAATATGGATTTTAGTCCCCTAAATAAACAGTATGTTTTAGGAGGGTTGTTAATTTAGTGGGAGTCTATTCCTCTATACTAAAATAAACTTTGCGTAATCTTTATTGTAGATCAATGACATCTTCAAGTAACAATAATCCCTTGTCACTGCAATCCATCCTTGAGAAGGATAAGCTATCTGAGACAAACTTTCTTGACTGGTTCAAAAACTTGAGAATCGTTCTCACGCATGAACGCAAGTTGTATGTCCTGGATGCTCCAATCCCTGAGGACCCACCAGCCAATGCTACGAAAGCTGTGAAGGATGAGCATAATAAGCATGTCAACGATTCTACTGATGTTGCATGTATTATGCTGGCTACTATGGTTCTGAACTTCGAAGGACATGGAACTAATGAAAGCCTACGACATGGCATGTAATTTGAAGGAAATGTTCCAACAAAGCAAGCTAGGCAAGAAAGGCTCGAGACAGTCAAGAACCTACATTCTTGCAAGATGACCGAGGTGCGTCGGTTAGTCCTCATGTTCTGAAGATGAAGGGCTATGTTGACCAGCTTGATAGACTCGGATTTCCCATAAGCCAAGAGTTGGCTACGGATTTGATCCTGAATTCATTACCAGAGATTTACTCACAATTTGTGATGAACTACGATATGAATAATATGGAGAAATCAATTTCAGAGTTGCATTTGATGCTCAAAACTGCTGAACAAAATATCAAGAAACCCTATAGTAATGTATTGATGGTCCAAAAGGGAATGAGAATGAAGAAGAAAGGCAAAGGCAAGGCTATAGTTGCCAAGGCTGCTGCCGCACCTGTCGCAAAGCCTGTGAAACAAGTCAAGCCCCAGCCTGTTCCTGCTTCAAAACACCCAAAAGAAAAGGAATGAAATTGTCATTTCTGCCATGCACCTGGACATTGGTTCAGAAATTGCAAACTCTATCTGGAAGATCTAAAGAAGAAAAAGGGTAGTGCGACTACCACTACAGGGACTCACCAGAAGTAGAAAGTTGAAGAAAGGAGAAGTCGTCCTCCGCGTAGGGAATGGAGCAAGAGTTGCTGCCCTGACTGTTGGATCATAAGACTTAGTCTTACCTAGTGGACTTATCTTAACTTTAAATAATTGTTATTTTGTGCTTGCCTTGAGCAGAAATATCATTTTTGTTTCATGCTTGGATATGGATGGTTTTGATTTTATTATTGCGAATAATAGATGTTCCATTTCTCGCAAAGGCATATTTTATGCAAATGCTGATTTATGTGATGGTCTTTATATTCTAAGCATGAAAAGGTCCACTGATACTCCAGTCTTTAACATAAATACAAAGAGATTCAAGTCAAATGATTTGAATCAAACCTATCTTTGACATTGTCGTCTCGGACACAAATGAGAAACGCATAACGAAGCTCCATAAAGATGGACTTCAAGATTCATTTGATTTAGAAACGTATGAAACGTGCGTATCTTGTTTACTAGGCAAGATGACTAAAAGTCCCTTTATTGGACACAATGAAAGGGCAAGTGATTTATTGGGTCTAATACATACTGATGTATGCGGTCCTATAAACACAATGGCTAGAGGAGGTTATCAGTACTTTATTACATTTACTGATGATTTCAGCAGATATGGTTATGTATATCTTATGAAACATAAAGCTGAATCATTTGAGATGTTTCAAACGTTTCAAAATGAAGTGCATAATCAACTTGGTAAAACTACCAAAACACTTTGGTCAGATTGAGGTGGTGAATATTTGAGCCAATAATTTGATGATCATCTTAGAAATGTTGGGATTGTCTCCCAATTGACTCCACCAGCAACTCCACAATGGAATGGAGTTTCTGAAAGGAGAAATCGAACCTTATCAGATATGGTTCGATCTATGATGAGTCATGCAGATCTTCCATTATCCTTTTGGGGTTATGCATTACAAAGCTGACTTTCACTCTAAATCGAGTTCCTTCTAAAGCGGTTGATAAAACACCATATGAGATATGGCACGGGAAGAGACCTAGTTTATCTTTCCTTAAGATTTGGGGTTATGAGGCTTACGTAAAGCGATAAGTCTCAGAAAAACTAGCACCTAAATCTGACAAGTGTTTATTTGTGGGGTATCCTAAGGAAACAAAAGGATATTACTTTTATAATCCCGCTGAGAACAAAGTGTTTGTTGCTCGGTATGGTGCCTTTATGAAAAAATAGTTTATTTCAAAAGACACTAGTGGGAGAGAAATAAATCTTGAAGAAGTTCAAGAATCACAGATAAACACTGAACCACTACTGGAAGTTCAACAACGTTCTGAACCAGTTAAACCTCCACAAGTGACACAAGGCCCACGTAAACTACGGTAGGGTAAGACATGAGCCAGAGAGATTCAGATTTCACATTACTGATAGTGGTGATGTGTTGCTTATGGATCAAAATGTGCCCACCACTATCAGGAGGCTATGTCTGAACCAGACTCAGATAAATGGCTAAGTGCCATGAACTCTGAGATGCAATCCATGCATGATAACCAAGTTTGGAACTTGGTTGATTTACCTGAAGGTGGTAAGACCATTGGATGTAAATGGGTTTTCAAGAAGAAAATTGACATTGATGGCAAAGTGCATACTTTTAAAGCAAGACTTGTAGGAAAAGGTTTCAGGCAGACTCAAAGTGTTGATTATGATGAAACTTTTTCGCCAATAGCCATTCTTAAATCCATAAGAATTTTAATTGCCATTGCTGCATATTATGACTATGAGATATGGCAAATGGATGTAAAAACAACATTTCTTAATGGAAAGCTGCTTGAGGACGTCTATATGACACAACCTGAAGGTTTTTTACATCCTGAGAATTCTAGGAAGGTATGCAAGCAACAAAGATCCATTTATGGATTAAAGCAAGCTTCTCGGAGTTGGAATCTTCATTTTGATGAAGCAATCAAGTGTGACGGCCCCAATTTCCCATAAAATTGGACCCCGCCCGGCTTAAGCCCACGTGGACCCCCGAGCCAGTATCGCAAGGTCAACGCAGGTCTAGTCAGCCTTCCAATCCATCATTACAAGTAAATTTAAAAGTTTAAGTTGAGTTATTAGTATTTTTCAAGATTTACAAATTAAGCGGAAGCAATTACTACATTTAATAACTTAACAACAATATCAAGGAGTTAGGCAACCTAATTGTGGAACCCAGCATAAATATATCATCATCGGAGGAGAGTAAATAAAAGATATACAAAAATTTCACCTAGCTATAGAGCCTTCTCCTCGTTGTACCGTAGATCTGCACTCAGTCAACCCAAAATGACGAGCCCAAGTTAGTAAAGCCAGTAAGACATATACAACATTTCAAAATACAAATAGAACAGTCGAAATCATGCAATTAGGAAGAAATGAGCAAGTAACGCATGAATATAAAAGATTGTAAACAAATCAATCGATGAGTGATGCCAAATAACAAGGAGTCCCGACCAAAAGGTCGTTGAGTAGCGGCAAAAGCCCAGCAGACTCGGGTTTAGGACGAGACCCCTGCCTCCCAGCCCTAACCCTTGTGACTATGAGATATCACAGACCCGGATCTAGGACGAGACACCTGCCTCCCAGCCCTAACACTCTCATATCGCAGATACAGTAACCATGACTCACTTGCCAAATGGACCACTCCATGCTACAACACTTTCAAGGATAATATCAAAGCAATGAATAACAATATCAAAGCAATGAACAATAATATCAAGGCAATTAAATTACTATACATTTCCTCTCTGGTTTACTTACGTTTTTCGTGAACAATCCCAATCGTTCTCAAAACGTTCGTTCACGCCTCGATATGCGCACCCAACACCCGACTCTTAAGTCCCTGGTGTCATTTATACCATTGGGGTCATATTACTTAAATCATTCAAATCGCAACTAAAATTAGGTGAAGTACACCTCACCTCCATCGCGTCGTCGAAATTCGTCGAATCGCACCCCTCGTCGATGAGCGATCGGTCCGACCACTCACCACAGCGTAGTTGCTCCGCGCCGTTCACCGCGCCGCCGTCGAAACCACGCCACCGCCGTAGTCGCATAATCGTCACGCCGACGCCGCTGCCGCAACCGCGCCGCTGCCACGCCGACCCGCTGGTGCTGCCCCGCCGCGCCGCACCGTTGCCCTGCGCGATCGCCGCCGCTGCATCGCTGCTGGTCCGTCGTCCGCACCTCGCAGCTGCAGTGCAGCGCCGTTGCCTCGCAGGTAGGCCTCCGCGTAGCCGCGTCGCGCTGCTGGCCATCCCACCACCCGATGCTGGGACGTCTTCCGCGTTGCGCTGCCGCTGCTGGTGGTCCGCCATCCCTGAAGTTGATGCTCCTCGCCGGCGTCGTGGGGTCCTCCACCATGGTCGTCTCTCTCTGTCCCTCCTCTCCTCCCCCCTTCCTCTCTGTTTCTCTCTGGTTCTCTCTATCTTTTTCTCTCTCCTATTCTCTATCTTTCTCTTCTTTTCTCTATCTCTTATCCGATTTATATATATATATATATTTATTTTAATTTTTATTTTGATGTGACCACATTAAAATCACTATAGCCACATTACGCCACTACCTCGGTCCACGTCGACACGCGACTCGAGGTGCGTCCCCGTTCGTGTTTCTGCTCCCCGAATTCTCCGCGTATATGTTACTCGTAACACAACTCAATAATTAGTATTCTAATATCAAATTTGATAGTATTAAATAATACACACATCACAGACAAATATCATAGCTCGGTGTCTCCACCCGAGATTCAGACATACGTGTTTGGACGAGTGGATCCCACATACGACCCTGACTTGGCACGTGGCACAAGTCAAATTTTCGGGCCGTTACAGTCTTCCCAACGAATTAAAATTTCGTCCTCGAAATTGACGCAATTATCAAAGGAAGATAATGTGTTATGAATGAAGACCCAAGGTCATACCCGCCCAAGGCCATACCTGCTCAAGGCCATACTCGCCCAAGGCCATACCCCCATCTTACTCTGTAGGGTTGGGCTCCTCCGCGGCAAGTTGGGCTCCTCCGCGACAAGCAGGGCTCCTCCGAGATCTCCTAGCAAAGAACGCACTATCTGTCTTCTCCCATCAATATATGCCAGGGCAACATCCTCGCAACATATATTGAAATATAATGGGACTATTAGTCAAATGATCCATCGTCATTAACATACTCATATCCGCAGTACCTCCGAGAGAATGTAAATCAATTTCTCTGACTGTCGTCAGTCTCCCTGATCGAGTAAGTCTCAACCCAACTCGTACCCTCTATCAGGTTACGATGGATAGTAGTCGGACATGACGTGGCAATATCATGAATATGTTCCTGCCTCTGCTGTACCTGGCTGTCCACACGCCCATACAGGTACGTTGAAATCCCGATCCAAATGGAATATGTCCAAGTCCTTATCCCTGTGCATGACTAGATCGTTGTCCGTCTGTGCACTCGACTGGATCTCTGATCCTGTCACTGGCCACTGCCTCGCCACCAACCTTCTTATGGTACTTATGCTAAGGATCTGACAGTGCTGGCTGCTGTAATGCAACTAGCGTAACTCTGCGCTGGACCATCTAACACTGGCGCCATATACGCCGCATACGGTGGAAACGCAATACGCTCTGAGGTTGATCTCTTTGCCACGACCGTCTAACCCTCGTTTTCCTCTGATCATATTCAGACCCTCGCACTGAATGTGACGATGCCAATGATGCGACCAGTACTCCGATGCGTGTGTTATAGGCCTCCTATAATGTGCTTGATTTGTCGTCACTACCCCAGAACCAATCGAGTCCAGTAGACCGTGCATAACTGACTCTCCGGTCCCTTGTCGAATGGTTTGAGACTCTGTCCTCTTCAGGTTACGGACTGTTCCCCATCGACACCTCCGTAATACGCCACCAGACATCAACCTCGCCGACCAGTGGAGCTGGTGATATACTCGGCTGCATTTGCACTGATATAGCCAATACATCATGTATCCTCTCGTGGCTCCTCATATATCTCTCTGCAGCCTCGAGGTTAGTACCTCCATGGAATTTCTCCGGATGATGCCTCTGAAACTCACGAGCATGCCTCGCCTCAGCTGTAGCCCTAACACCCGTATCAATCGGCGTGCTCGGCGTATCCTCAGCCAGTGTCTCAGGTGTAGGAAGTACTATTTCGGCCTGAACATGTGTCTCCTCGCCCCATCTGCAGTCCCGCTCGCACTGAGGTTTTTCAGGGGGGTTGTGAACTGTAAAACACCCAGCCTGAATAACTAGCGCTGCTGACGTAGACGATGACGGTGTAACATGTGCCCTTAACGATCGAAGAATCTCCTGCAGTTGTTCGTCGTGCGATGCAATTCTGTCTGACAGAGTATGCAGCTCCTCAGCACTTGTAAACCGCAAACCTGCAGCCCCACAATCATTCCTAAACTCGGTCCGTAACGTCGTCGCATTTTCCATAGCCACGAATCCTCGAATCAGTGTAAAATTACCGATATCGTATGTATATTATAACACAACAAACATACCATATCGGATACACATTTTTTTTTACAACATGCACTACTTGCACGAAAATTTTCCTTTCAGTACGTTTTAGCAGGTGAGAATTTTTGAGATGTACAATCTCGTAGGATTTATACTTATGTGGCCCCTAACTTTTAGAACGATTTGCAGACTCTACCCTAACTCGTAACACTTAATTCATTTACAAGTCCTTAAAGGTGGTGGTCGACTTCACCAACCCTGAGACGATAAATGCATAGTGTCACTAAAGTGGAGTTACTTGGGCTTCTGATCCAACACTACTACTCCAAAGCTTTCGTCAAAGCTAAGGAGTCCGTACATGATGTAATCGTTAGCTCTCAAGTCATCTCAACACTCTGCTCCCTTAGAGTCTGCTCTTCGTCTTTTTTTTTCCTTTTTTTTTTCAAACTTTACTTTCCTATGTACACCTATTCAGATTTTCTTGTAGGGACGTATGCATAGGGAAAGTAATCAATTTCTCTGGATTCGATAAATTTATTGTCAAACCTTTTCAATTTACTCATCGTGTCTCACGTGATACACAAGAGTAAATACAGCTATCAAAGTAGTTCTATCGTATCTTTATCGATAGTAGTATAATACAACACATCAAATACTCTCCTTACTTCCCAACGAAGATTTAGGTCAGGATCATAGGGTTCCACTCTAAGTTCAACCATTCCTAATTTCCGCTGGTTTGCGTCTCCATGGCTTGTGATTTAAATCAAGAGTCGAGTATTTAAAACTTCGGCTCTGATACCAACTGTGACGTTGGTATCACAATGTCTTAAGCCAAGAAATTCTCAAAAACTAGGCTCTGATACCAACTGTGTTGGTATCATATTCCCTTAAGTCATATAGTTCTCTAAATTTGGCTTTGATACCATCTGTGTTGGTATCATATTCCCTTAAGTCATATAGTTCTCTAAATTTGGCTCTGATACCAACTATGACGGCCCTAATTTCCCATAAAATTGGACGCCGCCCGGCCTAAGCCCACGTGGACCCCCGAGCCAGTCTCACAAGGTCAACGCAGGCCTACACAGCCTTCCAATCCATCATTACAAGTAAATTCAAAAGTTTAAGTTGAGTTATTAGTATTTTTCAAGATTTACAAATTAAGCGGAAGCAATTACTACATTTAATAACTCAACAATAATATCAAGGAGTTAGGCAACCTAATTGTCGAACCCAGCATAAATATATCATCATTGGAGGATAGTAAATAAAAGATATACAAAAATTTCACCTAGCTATAGAGCCTTCTCCTCGCAGTATCGTAGATCTGCACTCAGTCAACCCAAAATGACGAGCCCAGGTAAGTAAAGCCAGTAGGACATATACAACATTTCAAAATACAAATAGAACAGTCGAATTCATGCAATTAGAAAGAAATGAGCAAGTAACGCATGAATATAAAAGACTGTAAACAAATAAATCGATGAGTGATGCCAAATAACAAGGAGTCCCGACCAAAAGGTCGTTGAGTCGCGGCAAAAGCCCAGCATACTCGGGTTTAGGACGAGACCCCTGCCTCCCAGCCCTAACCCTTGCGACTATGAGATATCACAGACCTGGATCTAGGACGAGACACCTGCCTCCTAGCCCTAGCCCGTATGACTATGAAACATCCACAAACCTCGTGTTTAGGACGAGACCCCTGCCTCCCAGCCCTAACACTCTCATATCGCAGATAACAGTAACCATGACTCACTTGCCAAATGGACCACTCCATGCTATAGCACTTTCAAGGATAATATCAAAGCAATGAATAACAATATCAAAGCAATGAACAACAATATCAAGGCAATGAAATTATTGTACAGTTCCTCTCTGGTTTACTTACGTTTTCCGTGAACAATCCCAATCGTTCTCAAAACGTCCGTTCACGTCTCGATATGCGCACCCAACACCCGACTCTTAAGTCCCTGGTGTCATTTATACCATTGGGGTCATATTACTTAAATCATTCAAATCGCAACTAAAATTAGGTGAAGTACACCTCACCTCCATCGCATCGTCGAAATTCGTCGAATCACACCCCTCGTCGATGAGCGATCGGTCCGACCACGAGCCACCGCGCAGTTGCTCCGCGTCGTTCACCGCGCCGCCGTCGAAACCGCGCCGCCGCTGAAACCGCGCCGCCGCCGCATTCGCATAACGCACGCCAAACGCTGCCGCGCGCACGCGCATCGCTTAGCCGCCGACCATTGCTGGTGCTTGCGCGCCGCACCGGCCGCCTGCGCGATCGCCGCCGCTTTGCGCATCGCTGCTGTCCGTCGTCCGCACTCGCGCTGCCGTGCGGCAGCGCCGCGCCTCGCAGTACCGCGCCGCTCATCCGCGGCCTCCGCGTAGTCGCGTCGCGGCTGGCGGCCATCCCGCCACCCGCCGTCTGGGCGTTCTTCGCGCGCTGCTGCGCGCTGCCGGTGGTCCGCCATCCCTGAAGTTGATGCTCCTCGCCGCGTCGTGGGTTCCTCCACCATGGCCGTCTCTCTCTCCGCTCCTCTCCTCCCCCTTCCTCTCTGTTTCTCTCTGGTTCTCTCTCCATTTTTTTTTGTCTCATATTCTCTATCTCTCTCTTCTTTTCTTTCTCTCTTATCCGATTTATATATATATATATATATATATATATATATTTATTTTAATTTTCATTTTGATGTGACCACATTAAAATCACTATAGCCACATTACGCCGCTACCTCGGTCCACGTCGACACGCGACTCGAGGCGCGTCCCCGTTCGTGTTTCTGTTCCCCGAATTCTTCGCGTATACGTACTCATAACACAACTCAACAATTAGTATTCTAATATCAAATTGGATAGTATTAAATAATACACACATCACAGACAAATATCATACCTCGGTGTCTCCACCAGAGATTCGGACATACGTTTTTCGACGAGTGGATCCCACATACGACCCTGACCTTGCACGTGGTACAAGTCAAATTTTCGGGCCGTTACATCAAGGATTTTGGTTTTATTAAGAACGAAGATGAGCCTTGTGTATACAAGAAGGTGAGTGGGAGTGTAGTTGTTTTTATGGTACTGTATGTTGATGATATATTACTCATTGGAAATGACATCCCAACATTGCAGAATGCCAAGTTTTGGTTAGGGAAGTGTTTCTCAATGAAAGACTTAGGAGACGCAGCCTATATCCTAGGGATAAGGGTCTATAGGGATAGATCTAATAGGCTAATCGGTCTAAGTCAGAGTGCTTACATAGACAAGGTGTTGAATAGGTTCAGTTTGCAAGACTCTAAAAGAGGATTGTTGCCAATGTCTCATGACATAAGTCTCAGCAAGATTCAATGTCCTAAGACAAATGATGAGCGAGACCGTATGAATAAGATTCCATATGCATCAGCTATTGGATATATCATGTATGTCATGCTATGCACTCGACCTGATGTATCATATGCTTTGAGCACTACAAGTAGATATTCGTCAGATCCTGGTGAGAGTCACTGGATAGCAGTAAAGAACATTCTTAAATACTTAAGAAGGACTAAGGAAGTGTTCTTGGTCTATGGAGGTTTTGAAAATGATCTAGTTGTAAATAGTTACACAGATGCAAGTTTTCAAACTGATATAGATGATTTTAGATCGCAGTCAGGATATGTGTTTAATTTGAATGAGGGTGCAATAAGCTGGAAAAGTTCAAAGCAAGAGACTGTGACTGATTCTACAACAGAAGCTGAGTATATTGCAGCGTCCGATGCAGCAAAGGAGGCAATTTGGATCAAAAAGTTCATTTCTGAACTAGGTGTGGTTCCAAGTATTGCTAACCCTATTTGTTTGTATTGCGATAATAACGGGGCAATAGCACAGGCCAAGGAACCTAGATCACACCACATATCCAAACATATACTCAGGCGTTTTCATCTCATCAGAGAAATCATTGAGAGGGGAGACGTGAAGATTTGCAGAGTACCTACTTAAGACAATGTTGCGGATCCATTGACAAAAGCTCTTCCACAAGTAAAACATGATGGTCATGTTAGATCATTAGGCATTAGATGCATGTATGATTGGCCCTAGTGCAAGTGGGAGATGTTGAGGCATGTGCCATAGGTCAATCCATTAATTGTCTTTATGAATACTTTTAGTTAATAAAATAGAGGATTTCATTTGATGTTTATTATAACTAATTTGCATGTTTACATTATAATAAGATCCATGTGTATTTACATAAATATCTTAAATGTCCCTAGTCGATCATTATACTGGGAACTATAATGAATTAAGACTAATGTGAGTCTTGATTGATGATCATATGATGCTTATACGTATAGGGATACGAATCAAGATCACGAGTACTTGCTAGGGAACAAAGTACTGGACTGACCCGCTATGAGAACATCACATGGATTAAGTCATAGTTGTTTCTCATGATATGTATATTTTTCAGTCCTCCGACTTGAGATTACCAGAGACTTCAACATTAGGAACACAGTGATTTGACACAATCAAACGTTGTCTTTAACCGGACGATTATAAAGGTTGTGATTGGTTATTGCGTGAGCAATGTGATGAAGTTGTGTAATCGAGATAGAATTTATCTCTCTCATATAAAGAGAGATATCCAGTGGATCCCTCGATGTGTTTGACTGTTAAAAGGCCTAGTCTAAGTGAATTGATATTGATCAATGTCACTTGGATGTTTTCAGTCTACCTAGAGATCGAGACTAGTATGATTGAACATGTTGGATGACAATTCCATGTTTTATGTTTGATCAAAAGAATATCGTGTGACAAAAGGATGTTATATACACTATTGATTAGGTTGTATCGATTTGATATTCGTACAACTTGGGTAGCCATAATGTCTTGCTAGAGGCCGCTTATGACTTGTATACCAAAATGTGTTTTGGTACACTGCCAACGTCGTATGAGCCTATTGGGTCGCACACGAAGAATGGTTTTGCGAGATTTTAAGATGGTTGAGAAAAACGAATTTTATATGATAAAATTAATGACAGAAACGTCCTTGTGGTGTATTACACTTATACTTTTTTAATTAGGGGTATATGTGTAATTTACTTAACCGTCTATATACAAGGGTTATATAAATAGACGCTTTAAGTTAGAAAACATGGATGAAAGATTAAGGGCCGAAACTCTATTTTCGTTTCAAAAACGAATTAGGGTTTTCTGGTACGTTCTGGATCATTTTGGAGAGAAACAAAAATGTTTGGTATTCTCTCGAAGCTAGCACTTCGAATATCGGCCGCCGTTCGTGTGTGTGGATCTTGGTAGAGGCGTTCGTTCGTTAAGTTGGCAACGCCTTAGAGATCGATCAACCTTCAGAAAGGTATATTGCGACCAAGGTATGATTAAGTTTTCATGGTTTAAACGTTTTTAATGGAATTAGATTCGGATCCTGTTGGGGTTTTTGTCAAAATTGTTTTGTAATTTTCACTGCGTATGAACCTCAAAACTCAACAGAGACGAGCGGAGGCGTACCTCGAATTCCGCGTCGATGTTAGACCGAGGTATCGACTTATGGGGTAAGTCTAATGTAAGTTAAATGTGAATTTATGTTGATTTAATAAGTGGCTAATGTGGTCACCTTAAATATAAACATTAATGTCACTATAGTTAGTAAAAAAATTAAAATGACCACATGATGTGTCTCGAGACGCGCATTGACAAATCAAGAGGTCAATGGAGTCAACTTGAGAGTCATTTGTGCATGACTTGGGTTAATAAGTAAGTGAAGGTGGTCCCTTAGACATGCCTCGAGATACGTGTGCACAAATGGATGGGTGGCCATAATTCAATTGTTATCCGATACATATAACTCAAACCTCTCACTCACTCACATAGTTTTGGCAAGGAAGGAGGAGAGAAAGAAGAGAGATTGGGTGTTGGAGCAAAGAGAAGAGCAACCAGTGATGGTGGAGAAGTAGTCGTGATCACACTTGCAAGAACATCAAGCTAGGTACCTTTCCATCTTCATTAACATCATTTGAACAATTTAGTCATTTCAAGAATTCTTGAATTTGATGTTGTTGTTGTTGATTTTGGGTGAGTATATGTTGGGTTTAGAGTTTGATTGTACATCTCATTTGTGCATTGAAGTTGAAGAAGAAGAAAAAAAAAAAAACACAGAGGCATTAAACGCCTCTATGAATTCCTCTCTTTCGGCCGAAAGAGAGGAAGATTGGGGGGCAGGCCCTGGGTCGGGCCAACTCGGGCCTAGCGGGCTGGGCTGAGCTGGGCCCGTCCTAATAACTGAACCGAGCCGATTTAGCCGGCCCGGTTCAGGGAAAAAGTGGGTTTCAAAGGGCCCCAAACTTTTAAAAAAAAACAGAAAAAAATTAAATAAAAACACAGGAAAATTCAAAAAAATCAGGAAAAATTAAAAAAAAAGGAAGGGTTGAGGAAATTATAGAAAAGTTGGTTTTGACGTTGTCGGAAGTTTTCGCACCGAAACATCTCCTTGAAAAGTGTGCCACCACTAAGATTTTCTTAATTTGAACAATTTTGGGAGTTAAAAATCTAAAATTTCTCAAATAGGCTCTAACACAATATAAATTTACCCATATGATTATCAGGGGCATAATTTACTAGTGTCGGGTATTGGGTACGGATTTGGAGGCGTGTTAGAGCCGATTTAAGTGCGTATTAGCTTGGATACAGGTAAGTAAACCAGTGAGGAATTTTACAGTTATTTCATGAGCTTTATTTTTTTATTGCTTTGTTCATCATTTCTTTTGAACTTTCCATTGGTTGAGTGGTCCATTGGCAAGTGAGCCATGGTTAGTATTTATCTGTGATATGAGCTCTTATCTGGACGCCGTTGATATCTCCCAATTGAGTGTACGTTGGGAACACTTATCCGAGTTTGTGGATATCTCATAGTCACAAGGGTTAGGGCTGGTAGGATGTGTCTCGTCTTGAACCCGAGTCTGCTGGGCTTTTGCTGCGACTCAACAGCCTCTTGGTCGGGACTCCTTGCAATTCAGTTTTCGTATTCCGGACCCTCACTTGTCGATTGAATTATTTACTATCTTTTATATTCATGCGTTCCTTGTTCTTTTCTTTCTATTTGCATGAATTAAAATGATTTATTTATTTTGAAATGTTGTATATATGTCATGCTTGGTGTTACTTACCTGGGCTCGTCATTCTTGTGTTTGACGGAGTGCAGATCCATAGTCCAACAAGGGGAAGGCTCCACAGCTAGCAGATTTTATTTGAGGATACTGGAGCAGTTCCTACCACTTGTATGACATATGTGATTTTTTTGTATTATTAGATATACTTGTTTTGAAACACTAGGAGTGGAGTTTTTGAGAGATTTTGGGCATTTATATCTTGTGTTTACTCTTATCTTAATGTTCATTGATGATGATATACATATTCGGGGTTTCCACACTCTAGGTTGTCTTAACTTGTGTCTTTAATGTTTTTCAGTTAGTTTGAGGTTTAATTGCTTCCGCTATAACTATGATAACTCACTAATTGATTAACTCAACTTTAATTACTTGATAAATGGTAAAGGAAGGCTGACTGGGCTTACGTGCCTCAGTGAGACGGGCTCGAGGGTCCACGTAAGTCTATGTCGGGCGGGGCCCAGTTTAGGATTGTGGAACTGGGGCCGTTACAAGATGTACGCGAACTTGTTGTGTGTCGACTGTTCGGTATAGATAGGGGGTCATGATTTGCCTGCAGATTTGAGAGTATTAGAGTTTCTTGAGTTTGATGTTTTGCTTAGTATTGACAGGTCGGGTGCTTATCATGCTCATATTGATTGGTACGGCAAGTCAATTACGATTCCATTGTCAGATGGTATGGAGATTAATTTTCAGGGGACAGCTGTTTTACTTCCAATCACCAGAGGAATGATAGCCACTAGTAGTGAGACTAAGACGCTTGCGAGTGTCATGAGTACTACTGAGTGATTGGAGATCTATATTCGAGACGTGCCAATAGTGTTCGAGTTCACTGATATATTTTCGGAGGATCTACCAGGATTACCACTGCCGCGAGAGATATACTTCATCATCGACTTGGTCTTAGAGGTTAAACCTATTTCTATACCGCCGTATAGGATGGCTTCTCGAGAGTTGGAGGAACTGAGGACTCAGTTGGACGAGTTGTTGGAGTTAGGGTTCATTCATCCGTGCATGTCAACATGTGGTGCGCCGGTCTTATTTGTGAAGAAGAAAGACGACAGCCTGAGATTGTGCATATACTATAGGCAGCTGAATCGGGTGACTGTGAAGAACTAGTATCCGCTTCCTCGCATAGATGATTTGTTTGATCAGCTGACTCGAGCTCAGTGGCTCTCCAAGATTGATTTGCGATCAGGCTATCATCGGCTCAGAATTAGAGCTGAAGACAGGGAGAAGACTGCGTTTAGTACGGGATACAACCATTATCAATTTACAGTCATGCTGTTTGGTTTGACTAACTCCCTAGCTTTGTTTATGGATCTCATGTATAGAGTACTAAGAACTTATCTGGATAGATTTTTTATTGTATTTATTGATGATATACTCATCTATTCCAAGACTCGTGAGGATCATGAGGAATATCTTCGGGCAGTTCTGCAGACTTTGATCAAACACTGGTTATATTCCAAGTTCAGTAAATGCAAGTTTTGGCTTCAAGAAGTCAGATTTTTGGGACATGTAGTTGGAGCCAGCGGAGTATCTATAGATCCTGCTAAGATTAGAGCAGTGATTGAGTGGCCTACACCGACTACAGTAACCGAGATACGTAGTTTTCTGGGATTGGCTGGTTATTATCGTTGTTTTGTGCACGATTTTTCTCGAATTGCTACACAAATGACTCGATTGACTCAAAATAACGTGAAATTCGACTGGAATGAGAGTTGCGAGTAGGCATATTCTACTTTGAAAGAGAAGCTGACGACTACACCAGTGTTGGCTGCTTAAGTCAGGGAAAGATTTGGTTGTGTATATAGATGCTTCGAAAGTTGGTTTGGGTTGTGTGTTGATACAGGAGGGCAAAGTGATTGCATATGCATCTCGACAGCTCAAAATTCATGATAAGAATTATCCGACACATGATTTAAAGTTGGCCGCTGTGGTGTTTGCATTGAAAATTTGGCGACATTACTTATATGGTGTGAGGTCCGCTTTGTTCACTGATCACAAAAACTTGAAGTACCTATTCTCTCAAAAAAAATTGAATCTGAGATAGAGACGTTGGTTGGAGCTCCTGAAAGATTATGACTTTGCGTTTGAGTATCATCCGGGGAAAGCCAATGTCGTTGCTGACGCTTTGAGCTGGAAATGGTCTAATGCTGACGTAGTAGTATGTCATATGACTCACGAGTATGTGTTACTCGAGGCCGCCGAGGTGATGAGTTTAAATGATATACCGACTACTACTAGGACACATATTTGTGGTCAGATGAGGATGCAGACTGTTTCGATTCAGACTGTACTAGACGGACAGCAGACTGACGAATTTTACCAGCGATTCATTGATATAGCTGATAGTTCAGATCATCCAGATTAGAGTTGATCGACAAATTCATGTTTGAGGTTTCGAGGACGACTGTGGATTCCATTAGTGACTGAGATGCGCACTGAGATACTTCAAGAGGCTCATCGTTCGTAATTTTATGTTCATCCGAGTCGGACCAAGATGTACGCGAACATGCGACGTTTCTTTTGTTGGTCGGGAATGAAAGCCGATGTTTCGGAGTTTATTCGAGCGTGTAAGATATGACAACGTATTAATGCTGAGCATAGGAAACCTGGAGGTCTGCTGCAGCCACTTCCCATTCCGCAGTGGAAATGGGAGCACATTGTTATGGATTTTGTCAGTGGTCTACCTCGATCACCTCACGGACATGACAGTATTTGGGTGATTGTGGACAGGTTGACGAAATACACATATTTTATCTTGGTTCCCACTACATACAGAGTTGATAGATTGAACGGTCTATATGAGCGAGAGATAGTCAGATTGCACGGAGTACCGTTGTCTATAGTGTCAAACAGAGGACCGCAATTTACTTCACTGTAGTGGCAAAGCATGCAGGCACAGTTTGGCGCCAGGCTTGACATGAGTACGACGTACCATCCACAGCCAGACGGGTAGTCCGAGAGGCTGATTCAGGTGTTAGAGGACATGCTCGGATGTATGTATTGGAGTACGGAGGATCTTAGGAAGAGTACCTTCATTTGTGTGAGTTTGCTTATAACAACAGTTCTCAAGCCAGTATCGAAATGGCACCATTCGAGGTGTTATATGGTAGGCCATGTAGATCACCATCGTGTTGGGTAGAGTCCGAGGATGCAGTGACTGTTGGGCCGGAGATTGTTGTGGATCACACTAAGAAGATACGGCAGATTCGTCAGCGGCTGAAGGGTGCACAAGAAATACAGAAGAAGTACTACAACAAGTACCACAACGAGTTGCAGTACGCCGAGGGAGACTATGTATATTTGAAAGTTTCGTCACAAATGGTTCGGAATCAAAGGAAAGCTTGCGCTTAAGTTTATTAGTCTGTTTAGAGTTACAAGGAGAGTCGGTAAGGTTGCTTACGAGTTGGAGTTACCGCCTCAGCTCGCCATAGTTCATCCAGTGTTTCACATCTCTATGCTTCGACTTGACAAGTCGAAGGAAGGACGACAACCAAAGGTAGACTTGAGTCAGATTGAATTGAGATATGATATGACATATGAGGAGCAGCCGATTCAAATTTTGGACCAAAAGGTGAAGGTATTGAGGGGGAAGGAAATACCTTCAGTTCTCGTCAAATGGCAACATCACGGGGATGAGGAACTGACCTAGGAGTTGGAATTGTATATGCGCGAGCACTTTCCCTACCTATTTTGATTTCGGTAAGGTTTAGTATTGGAGTTTCCTCTTAGTTTAAGTTTCGAGGACGAAATTCTAATAAGGTGGGAAGGCTATAACGACCTGCAAATTTAAAAGTGCTACGTGTCACGTTTTAGGACCTTTGACTGGACCGTCGTGACTTGACGTACTTGTCGAAACTTCTAGAGTCGACACCGAGGTATTTTTTTTTTCTGTGGTGTGTATTATTTATTTATACCCAAATGTGACTTTCTAATGTCCAAGTGTATGTTTATTTGTCGTGCCGAATTTGCGAGTAAGGTATACGTAGGGCATTCGGTGAGTCGATACATGAGCAGGGACGTACCTCGAGTTGCGTGTTGACGTGAGACTGAGGTAGCGACTTATGGGGTAAGTGTAATTTGAACTAACTATAGTTGTATATATGCTTTAATGTGGGCATGTTGAATATTCAATTAATAAGCCTGAGTTAATGAAATAAATCAATGGTCATATGATGTGCATCGAGACACGTATTATCAATCTAGAGACCAAATGAGTACATAAGTGGAGTCACTTAAGCATGATTTGGGTGATAAGTGTGTGAAAGTGGTCCACTAGTTGAGTATCGAGATACTTGTGCATAAAAGATCGAGGGCCATGGTTCAACCTTATCAATTCATCCATAAAACCACATAAGTAAACCATTTGATCACACATTTCATTCTCATTGATTTGGATAAGAAAGAGAGACTGCTGGAGTAATGAAGGAGAATAAGAAGATCAGCAAGTATGGCTTGGAGAGATCAGTGAACAAGTTCAGCAAGCTAGGTGACTCCATTAACATAGCTTCGTCAATTCAATGAATTCACGAATGTGATGTTGTGGGGTGTTGTTTTGTGTTGTGGTTGATGTTAGGGACCTCTAGTAGTGTGTATGAAGGTCCTCAAGGCATCAACATGGCCTATGTGCAGAGAAAACTCAGAATTCGAAATGCGGAATTCTGGGTTCTGCTGCACATAGCGCTAGGTGGGAAATCTAGCGCGCTATTATTGATTAGCGCACTAGATATTCGAGGTAGAGCGCTAATTTCAGAATTAGCGCGCTAATTGCCATGACAGCACAAAAATATGAAATTTTTCAAAATCTCCAAAACACTATAATTTAGTTTAAAACATGTTATATGTCCTCACGAACCTAAGGGGAGGTCTCGGGAATTCGAGTGTTCGTTTTGGGGAGCGTGTCCGAGCCGCGAGGGCGGGATAGCGTGGGTCCGAAGTAAGTAAGTAAGTAAATTAGTTAAGGGAATTTATAGTAATTCATATTCCGTACTTATTGTATTTATTGATAAATTACTTTTCTTGGAATTCTATTATTCATGCCTTGGTTGAGTGCTTATGGATTAAGCGTATCGAGAATGTTCTCCTGGGATTATAGCTAGTTGGGCAAACTTGAACACAACCTGTGGGGGTGCAGCTACCCAACTAAACGTGAATTATCCCCCGGTATTGGATTGTTGTGGATTGTGTATGCCTCTTTTGATTCCTAGGCACTCATTTTCATCGTGAATATCTGTCAGTCTGTTTATCATGCATTTTCTTTCTTTTTTATCTGTATGTAAATACCCGCATGTTATTTGGACTGTTTTTAAATGATTCATGAATTACTATTTATATCCTTCTGGTTATTACTTTCTACTTTAATGTAATCACCATCTAGTTTGTGACGGTGGGTGCAAATCGAACAGAGACGAGCAAGGGGAAAGGACCGATGATTGGTGACTTCCTTTGAGGACATTTGGAGCGGTTCCTTCCTTTGCACGATAATATGTTTTGCCATTTTTGTTTTAGTATTTGTATATTACTATTTTTGATTACACTGTGACATATTGGGATCAAGGGATATAGGATATCATGTACTATCGTTTTGTATACTGTTGATCACCAGATATGCATGTTTATCCGTTGGTTTCAACGTTCCACACCATAGGTTGTTCCACCTTTATTTAATATGAGTTATTTAACTTTGTTTTAAGTTTATTTACGCTGCAAGTTATTCTGTAAAAGACATAACTTAATAACTTAATGTTAAAATACAAATTTAATGAGAATGCAATTATTTGAGGCTGACTAGGCCTGCGTCGAGGGGTCCACGTGGGTTTAGGCTGGGCGAGGCTCAGTTTTATGGGGAACTGGGGTCGTCACGAGTGGCTTGTTAACTTGGCGACTATATAAACCAAAGAAACTCCATGAATTTTGAATCGGGTATAAGATTAGTTAGGTCAGTGCATGACTATATTAGGAGTCTAAGTTACTTGTGTTTTGTCATTTACACATTTGCTCGGGACGTGCAAAGTCTAAAATTTGGGGGTATATGACTATCTAATCTTTCTCTGGATATACGACCCCAGACGTTTATGCCATAAAAAATAAGAAATATCATTTATGCGACCACGTTTGGTCCTAACATTATGATGCAGAGTGAGAAAGGATTCAACAAATTGATCATCAAGACACAATTTATGTAAGCCATCATAAAGAATACCAGAACGAATGAAAGATGACTTATTAAATATACTAAAAAATTTATTATCAAAGTGGAAGGAATAACCTTAACAATCAAGTTTGGATAAAAAAATTAAGTTTCTAGATAAAATGAGTACATAGAAAGTTTCAGATAAATCTATAGTAGATCCGGAAGCTAGAAATAGACGAAAGAGAAATAGGCGAAAGGTTCCAACGGCTTCAACGGGAGCTTTGACCCGATTTCCCATGAGAAGGAACTTCTCATTTTCCTTTATGGTTTAGGTCGTAAGAAATCTCTGCATCATATTAGAAATATGGACAATAGCATTCGAGTCAATCCAACAAGTGTTAGAAGGAACTTTAGTAAGATTTGATTCGAAACATATAAAAGCGCTAGGCTTACCTTTCTTTTTGAACCATGCCTTTCGCTTACGACAATCAATTTGATAGTGTTCAGGCTTCTTACAGAAATGACAGTAGTCATTCGATTCCATTTCCTTAGATTGAGATGATTCTTGATGCTTTGGTGGAGCTCGCTTTATGCCCTTTCCATAATCTTCTTTTTAGCTCATTGAGTGACCAAATGAACAAAATGTTGATCTTGCTTCCTTAACCCTTGCTTCTTCTTGAACTAACATACCAACCAATTCATTCACATACCACTTATCCTTAATAGTGTTATAGTGAATTCGAGATGGCCCATATTGAGAAGGCAATGAGTTCATAATGAGTTGAACAAAAAAAAAACTCATCAATATTCATGCCCAATCCTTTAAGCATAGCAACAATATTGGTCATCTCAAGTACATGCTCATACATTCCATATGTACCATCAAATTTACTTGTTGTAAGATCAATCATTAAAGTTCCCACAAGGGACTTATCAGCGGTACGAAAACGTTCTTCCACAATTTTTAAGAATTTCTTAGCTTTATCAGCTTGTGAAAAAGTGTACTTAATGTTACTCGCTATAATCATTTGCATGAACATTATGCTTAATCCATTCGATTTTTCCCATGCTTTATGGAATGCCTTTTCATCCACACTACTTTCTTCAATAATAGCAGTGGGTTTCTCATGTTGGAGTGCGAAGTCGAAATCCAAAACACCTAAATGGAATTGCACTTGCTCACGCCAGTCAAAGAAATTCGTTCCATTCATTAAAGGAACAAATGTAGCATGCGAATGAAGTGAAACAGGAATAGAGACTGCAAATAAAATCATGCTCACTACATAATTATTTTGAGAAAATAAATATGATACTCTTGAAGCACATAAGTATTAGTATTATTGTAACTCCCATTTGAGTAGACATCATAATAAACTAATTTATTTATTTATTAATTTATTTTTTCAAAAATAAATATTATTTATAAATTATATTACTAAAAATGGACCACCTTTGGGTTAAACCGATTTTAGTAAGCGTCTTAAGAATTTACATAATTTGATGTTTAAATTATTGAGTTGGACCACTTTGGTGATTAACACAACTCTATAATAAAAAATAATAAATTGTTATCATAATTTTTATAATGTATTTTGTTAATTCTTATTATTTAACAACACAAAATGCACTACACGTAAGAGTTGGTGGGACAACCTCCAGGTTTGGAGGCGATACAAAGTCTACTTAACAACCAGCCACCTCGAACGGGATAACCCATCTCCCTTTCAATGTTTAGCTTTACCAGGGACAAGGCTTACCCACTATCAATTCAAACTTATAGTATAACATAATAGTGTTGAAAAAATAATAATTTCATAAAAATTCATAAATCTAAATCAAACATTATATTTGATTCTTGTAATAACTTAATTAAATTGATTTTTTTAACCAATTCAAATTTCTCATTAAGGCATAGTCGTTATAAACTATTACAAAATCACCTAAAATATCAAATGGTTATAAAATTAAATGATTTAGTGACTCGTAATGTGAAATGTACAGTTTGATTTTTAAATATTTATTCTTTAATGCAAAATTACACCAAGTCACACATGTGCCATATTTGAAAGTCAAACTAGCTATTTTAATCACTTATAGCAACATCGAAATGAAGATTTAACATTACACTATAATTAATGACATCGTGCAAGATTTATGGCATTGACAATATATAGAAAATTCAAATTCAAGCTTTTATGTTAAAAAAAATAGTAACATTCGATGAACGTGACTAATCATGGCATAATTAAATCAAATTTTATTTTATTTTAAGTTTCTATAAATAGTTACACAAAATATCTTTAAGAAACCATAATTTTATGTTCATTCTTATTGGTTGTAATTAAGTAAATTAAAAGGCCAAAAAAATGTAGTGGTCATAACAATAATTTTTTTTTGAATTTGGTCATAACAATAAATTAATAAATTAAATGACAAAACAATTGAATCTAATTTATGTAGTCAACTATATATGACTTGTAATTGATCCAAATCAACCCATGAATCATGAAGCTATATATGGGATGATTTCAATTTATACTTAAAACGTTACATAGTTTATTATAATTTATATATTTTATTAAAAGAATACACAAATTATATAGATAATCAAGGTTTAATTTCCTATATATATCAAGATGCTTAAAGTGAATTATTATTATTATTTACTTGATTATATCAATATTTATGAGATAATATGTGTCCAATAAATCATCAGAGGGATATATATATATAAACGTATTGGTAAGATTCATATATATAGGTGTAAATCTTATTTAAAAAGGCAACAAAAATCCTATCAACAAATAATGTATATTATGTATGCCTTTATGCAAAGATTACACAAAGAAAACTTTAACGGTTTTACACAATTGAAGTGTGTACATCATCAAATCAAAGAAACGTACATACATTATAAAAATTTCGACAGAAACCATATTAGTTTAAAAACCAAGGCTCTGCTACCAAATGTAATACTTTTATAAAGCAAAACATTAATTCGAGACCTACAAATATGATTTCACATCAAAAATACAAATTAAAGTAGAATACTCACAAGGAAATGTCATTGTTATATCTTTAGACTACAACAATCTTTTGCTCTCCTTAACCTTAAGCTTTTCAGGATACATTACAATGGGGTAGCTTCCCCTTTTATAGGCTGGAGAGAGAGAGAGAAAGAGAGAGAGAGAGAGAGAAAGAGAAAGAGAGAGAGGTTACACAATTAATTAAAAGCAATTGATGGTGGATGTTATTGCCATAGTGGTTATCCATCCATCCATATACCCTTTTTGTAACTCCTCTTTCCCATCAAACGAGGAGCCTTTATTTGTAACTATTTGAGTCACATAATGGTCATGTTGGTGAGTGACACATAATTTTTGAAAACGTTAACATGAATGTCTTGTATCATCAAACAATGTGTCGAATGTTTGAGACTCATGAGAGTGTTAAGATTTTAGTGATTTTAAGAGACTAAAAGCTTCCACAGGTAATTCTCTAACCGATCTATATTTGTTATGTTAAAAAAATGCTTACGTAAATGTCTTGGCAACAACACTACTCAAACACATAAACATATAAGAAACTCAATATGAAAATACATTTATAGTTGTAACCTCATTTGGGCCATTTGGCGTATCGATCATTGATAATTGTCGTAGTACACACCATCACATGCGGATATTGTTAACAAACATTGCTTTGATATATGAGACAACTGAGACGTACTTGTTGCTCATTTATGCCTTCAGGAGATTACATGTTCGAATCATGTATTTTTTGTGACGACCCCTTCTCAAATTAGGGCACTGCCCGACCTAATCCCGTTATTAGGCCATAGTCTCACCATATAGGACCTAACGAAGAATTAGTCAGCCTTTTCAACAACCTTATTACTAACCAATTATTTATTTTTCAACTAGATATAAACATATACCTATCTTATGTAAATTCATAAATCAGAGTTAATTAAAATTTACTAACTTAAAAGTTATGCAGCGGAAGTTTTAATTAATTAACTAGCAAAAGCTTATAAACATGTAGCCTAACCTTTGTGGAAAAACCATGAATTAAAGATCACATGCATATATATATATATATATATATATAATGAAACGACGATATATAACATTATGTGTTTGGTCAAGGTACCTATCACTTAGCCCATAATATATAACCCCAAAAGTATACCATATACATATAAAAATAATACATCAAAAATCAAACCTACAAAATCTGGTGTAGCAGTGCTCCTCTGGCTCAGAGGTAGTCATCGATCTTCTTTTTGCCTGACCTGCTACTCGATGGATTTGCACCAACCGTCACAAACTATATTGTGAGTACTTGAAAATAGAAAGTAATACTGAAATACATTTGTTCACATTCCCAATTATGCAACAAGTATCAAAAAGCATAATAATAATAGCAATTATGCTGAAAGAATATCATGCAAAGAGATACTTTAGTTAAACAAATGAAACTGACACTAGGCTAAGTAGTAATGATCTAAGGCCGGTCGGCTGTGATTTTCATCACATCAACCTTCCACTATATAAGGATAGAGTTGTGCTCTACATCTCTGTGAATGTCGTACTTACACGGTACAATACGCCTTTATAATTATCCTAAATGCTAGTCACTGAGATGTATACTTGCCAACAACCCCGAGTCTTACAACTCATGAAGTCGCCCAAGTTATGCTTGCCAACAACCCCGAGTCCAATACCCCGTGTGCTGCGCAAGATAGTGGAGAAATCCCGATCACCCTGGAAAGTCTAGTGACCCCGTATTTCAGCCGGATTTCTATCATAAAATGACCTTAGATACAAGAACCACTTTTATATTCAAGAACAACACGGTATTGGAATCCAACAAATACAATTGCATAACTAATGCACAAAGGATGTAGATTCACAGCAATATGTAAAAACTACCTAATAGCATGCTATTTCACTTACCACCAGTAATAACAGTCAATAATGACATAACACATGAATTGGAGTCAATGAAATCATTTTATCAACGAACTATGCCATGAAACAACCTCATGTAATGAGAATGAACAACAAGTCATGGCACATGAAGGACAAAGGCAATTCAGTCCAAATGACTAGAAATGAACATATGAATAGGAATGAAATGTAAAGAAATCTCTCAGTTTACTTACATACCACGCAATTTCCTATGCTACTCTGGCCTCCCAATGCCTCGAAACTCGTATTTGAATCTCCGAAATACTTCCCTAAGTTCCTGACATCATATCATTTGTTTTTAAGTGTGTTTGGACTTACTTAGCATATTGGACTCTTGTGTAGTGTTTAAGGACTTCTTGAAACTTGCAGATTTTTATGCTGCCATAGCATGTAGCGCGCTAATGACCTTGTGTAGCGCGCTAATGGCCAACATAGCGTGCTACCTATCTTGCATAGCGCGCTATGTGTTGCAGAACCCAGAATTCTGCAATCGAATTCTGAGTTTTCTCAACACATAGGCTATGATGATGCCTTGGGAACCCTCGTACACACCTCTAGAGTTTCGAGATACCATTTACAACATAAAACAACAACCCATAGCATCAAATACATGAATTCATGGAATTGAGCTATGTTAATGGAGTAGAGAAGTTACCTCATTTGATGATCACTAGCTAACTTGGTCTCTCATTCACCAACTCCACTGTTTTTGTTGATCTTCACCTTCTCTAGCAGCTCCTCCTTCTGCAGCAACCTTTCTTCTCGATGAAGAAATCGAAATGAGAGAGTGTGAAGTACTTGAGTTGATCAAATGCTTTATATACATGAATTGGATACGGTTGAATGATATCCCTTGATCATATAGTGCATGCGTATCTCGAGACTTAACTAGTGGACCTCTTACTCACACATGTCCCACTAGTTCATGCTTAAGTGACACCAAACAATAACTCAATTAATGTTGATGTCAACTCGTGTCTCGAGACATATCAAGTGGCTTATGTTTTAACTTACTAACTTTGGTATTTTAATACCAAATCAACCATAGCCCATTTAATTCACTTATAAAACCAGCATAAAGCTTACACCAACTTACCTTATCACTTTCTACCTCGGTCTCATGCCAACACGCATATCGAGGCGAGTCCCTATTCACATCTCGACACCGATCAACACGTAAGCGTGACTTAGTAGTCTACATATATACAATACACTAGGCACACATCACCACAAATATAACATTTACCTCGACCACCTAACCTCAGTAATGACACATATCTCGTTGCGGGTCCCACATCACGGGTCATTTGATTTTGATTAACAAATTAAACTAAAATTAGCTATTTGGTTCGTGACACTTTTTGTGGCTTATTTCTTGTACAATAGTAGGTATGATGTATATACAAAAGAACAGTAAAAAGTGATTTGACTTGTATGCGTTACATTGTATATTGGTGCAGGGGCAAACGTAGCCTTGAGCTAGAGAGGGGCCAATTACAAAAGGGCTTGAAATAAACTCTATAAGAGACATCTATATTTGAAACAAATCAAAACTAATAAAATTAATAAAATAGTTGTCCAAAAAACCAAATAAGGGGTTGAAATGGGTGTTTGCACTCATTTGTGTTTGAGGAGGAGGAGAATAAGGAAGAAAAGATCTTGGACAAATTTATATTTTTCACTCATGTAACCTTCGACATATATAAAGATAAGAAGGGGCGTGTCTTTCGGTAATGAGTTTAAATGATTTGGTAACACTAAGTGTTAGGTAACACTAAGTGTTAGCTAAGACTCGAACTAAACGCCGGTCTTAAAATTAAGTCAGGACTTAGTTATACTATATAACACTCGTAGCAAACATGCCATTAAATATCTATAGGTTGTAAATGACGCATCATACCTACGACAATTATGCTAGTTCGAAACACTTCTTAAACATATAAACCACAAAATCCTCTACATTACAGTCCCATGTCCCATGTTTTTGGGTGTTGGTCCTGATTAAAATCAATAGATTGAGTGAAAAAGTTAACTAACTAAATATAAAGGAATAATTGGTTTCAAAAAATAATATAAATGAATAATTATAACTTCATTGTAAATACATCTTTGGTAAGGTGGAAGAGACATGAAACAACTTTTATATAATTGCAAATTGTAAGATTTACACAATTATCAATCGCAACATACCATGTGTGATTTGATGGAGATAATAAAAGAGACTTCTTCTTAGACGTCTTCTCTTAAGTTGGATGAAAATAATATTACACATTTACCCTTTCAAACCTTGAGATGCATACACACACAGTTTTCGGTGCATAACACGCGGGGTGTGTATTCTGAGACCCACACGAACGTCTCTCAAAGTTGATGTACATTTGGGGTGTGTGTTCGATGACGTCAAAAAATCATTTCTCTTTGTTTTTTTGAAGTAAAATAGAAATATCATTAATCACGATGGCTCAATACATTCAGTAGACCAGGACGAGACATAAAATCAATTACTTTAACAAAAATACATTGATTTGCAAATCCTAATTATTTTTTATCATTCAACTACCATAAAGTTGATTTTGATAAACTGCGACTATAACAATGGAACAATATGACAATTAGTGACTGTTCTCTTAACAAACGTCTAGAACACACCAGTAGACGAACATACTAAGACCATGACGAAAAATAAACTTCCAACAATGGAAGACAAACAAAAACTTTCGACAAAGGAAGACAAACACGAACTTCCAACAATGGAAGCCAAATACTTTTTGAAAAAATAACATGATAAAAACTATCAAACCAACAACTGTTTGTGCAGATCCATCACGAGCAATATATATGGAGGTGAATTTGAATGATGGTAGACGCACACATGGAAGCGGAGTGAGTGGTGACGCCAACGATGAATCTGACAACGGTTGCAAGATTGAAACTCTTAGATCTGAATAGATCTACGCTTTTATTGAAGAAAATGTAGTAAACACTCTTACTGAAAATAACTGTCGATCAAAAGAGAAGATCGGCGGTGGTTCACGGATAAATCATAAAAATAAATCAAAAGAGAAAAAAATGATATTTAGGGCGACTCCTCATTTAGCAAGGTTAGTTTATTAACAAGTAATTAGTTAGATTGATCTCTTTGTTTGTTAATGATAAATTAGTAATAAAAAAGTTAATAGATTTTTTTCATTTATTTTCTCAAATGACCACATTCGGCGTTGCCATCAGTAATTTTGGAAATCTTATAATTTGATTAGACATAACTTGTCAAAAAACCTAAGTTTTGAGGGGTAAAAATTGCTCAAGTAAATGGGAAGCCAAACCCAAAGGGCGACCTTAGTAGAGCCCGAATAGTGCTTTTGGAGTTGGAGTGATAGCAGTGCGGAGAAAGCCGACAATTCGCTCGGCGGCGGCCATGGCTACGCGATCTCTCTTCTCCAATCTCCGTAGGTAACACCTAAAATAACAAACACAAATCTCTCTTAATTCCTTCCGTCTTCTTTCCGATTCTCACTCTCATGACTCATGACTGACCACGATCGAACGAAATGCAGATTCTACACTCCCAATCACCTCTCGATCGACCGGAGAATCGGCGTGCCGAGATCGCTTTCTTCAACCGTTCTGGAGAGCGATGCGATCGAAGACTCCATCAAAGATGACGATCTGAAGAGCAGGATTTTCAGGCTCAGACTCCCCAAGCGAAGCGCCACGACTGCGCTTCAGAATTGGGTTGCGGAAGGGAACAGAGTCACGATTTCTGAGCTTCGCAACATCGGCAAGGAACTCAGGAAGCGTCAGCGTTACAAGCACGCTCTCGAGGTCAATTCCCCCCCTTTTTGGTTTCGGTTTAGCTTCTCGATTGATTGTAGAACCGCCAAATTTGGCTTCAATTGAAGAATTGCATTTTATTTGGCGATTGATCTGTCAGTTTTTGCTAGCTTCGTTTAGTTTTGTTTTGAAGAGCACTACTGTCTGTAGTTTTAGACAGTTAGGGTTTAGAGCTCGAAGAGTTGGGAAATTCGATACTTAGGACTTATATTTGTGGGATAAATGGGAATTTGAAGAAGTAATAAGTTAATAACCCTAGCTTTTCAACCACAATTTTTTTTTTTTGATAAGAAACCAATTTAATTACAACACATTGACTCCGACATGATTCGATATTTCGAAGATCCGTCTCACTAGATATGCTTCAAAAAGGAGAAAACTATGGGAGTTAAGAGTTAAAACAGTGTTTTGATATTAGGAATTTATATTATCATATGTTAAAGCATCCTTTATGGCAAAGGCTGATATTTTTGATTTCAACATTGTTTGCATAAAATGAACGTCGCATAAATGAGGAAGCTTAGGTGGATGTTTGGTAAAACTCATAAAGATAGAATAAGAAATACAAAAATTCAAGGAAAAGTAGGAATAACACCAATTGACACAAAGATTAAGGAAGAGCGGTTGTGGTGGTTTGGACACCCGTAAAGACCGCTTATAAATGTCCCCACTAGAAAACTTGACTCAATAAAAACTGAAAAAATTCAACGAGGCAGGGGAAAGGTATAGACCGAAGTTAACTTGAGACACATTAATTAGGAGGGGTTTAAATGGTTTGGCAAACACATCATCAATTGCACTAAATTGAGCATAATGAAAGAGTTTGATCCATGTAGCCGACCCCATTTAACTTGGGAGTGAGGTCATGTCGTTGTTGTTAAAGAACTTGACCCTTACGTTGAAAGTTGATCTTGTATTTTTTTATTTCTTCCTTTGTGTTGATGGATGAGTGTTCAATTGATGGGTCACCTTTTTTTTTTTGCTCATATGTATATTAAATTTGCTTATAGCTAGACTGCTAGGGTAATGATTTTAATCAAAATCATAAATGTTGAGATAAATAAATTTTATTTTCAATTTGCATGAGCAAATAACAATCCAAGATTTGGGCGCAGACAAAGATTGCTATATGCAAAAGATACATAAGAAAAGCTATATATTTTAGTATTCTTGTTTTATACTTGAATTTGTAGATAATCAAACATATTTGATGTATAGCTATTGTTTATAGTTTTTATCTTGAAAAGGGTCGGTCCTAAGTGTGGGGGCTTGGGGTGAAAACTTACTTGGAGGTAGGGATGCATGCGGGACAGGGGCAATGCAAGGCGGAAAGTGGAATGAAGTCCCCATCCCCACGAGGAATGGGGCATGTTTTTTTTTTTTTTTATAAATTCTCTACAGGGATCCCCACTACCCGCGGGAATGAGGCTTGGGGTGAAACTCTTTACTTAAGTTTATATATATTATATTTTTTTGTAAACCCGATTATGATATTATACTTTTTTAGAGGTGTACTACATTAAGCGTGTTCGTTAGTTTAAATTATTATATTGCATACTATTATTTGTATTAAATTTAAATGCATTGTATTATTTTTCTTAGAACTGACAAAGATTTCTTAAGGGGGTGGGGATCCCTATGGGGGACGAGGCACAGAATCCCCGTAGGAAGAAAGTAGTCCCCACCCCCACCCATCTCAAGGCGATGGGATTGCCTCTCATTCTTCGCCCCGTGGAGACTAAATTTTGGGGAATCTCACCTAGCCAGGGCGGGTTTTCGTGGAGAATGGTAATTCTCCACCCCACTCGCATCCCTACTTGGAGCCATACCCCTTAATTTTTATATACTATAGTGACACATCATGTGTTTAACGAATTATTATTATTATTTTTTGGCATTAAAGTGAAACAAAGTTGTTTGTTGAAATAAATAAAGCTTCTTAAATATTTTCAAATAACCTTTTCCCACCTCCTTTTTTGGGCTTGAGACTCGGCAATGAAAAATATTTTTCGTGGAGGAAATTAGAAAGGGTTTAAAATATATTTCACATGAAATCAATAAACATAATATTGTCAAAATATCTAAAAAAATGCAATAGAAAAAATGAAAAATGATGAAAAGTTAAAATAATTTCAAATCACTTGAAATCACAATCACCGAATCTCCAAGTCTATCGTGTTAAATAAAGACCTTGAATTATTGATTGAATTTGTAAAATTAAAATATCCAAACCCAATCAAGTTTGGCTGGAGTGGGACATACAACGGAAATGTGAAAACTTTTAGGAAAGTGCATATTTTTAAGAATTATAAATTGTATTTTTTTTGTTTAAAGATAAATCTCAACTTTTGATACGTAGGGCACATACTTATACGAAACGTATGCAACTATACATATCTGAAATGTTTACATATTTTCTAAATTAAAATGGTAATCGAAGATATTTATCAAAAGAAAAAAGGTAATAAAAAAATCAATAAATGTGTAACATTGAGATATACTTCTATAAAATTGTTCCTACTCCTTGATACCTATCTAACTACATATGTATATATTTATATATGCATGTATGCATCAATTGTTTTTCGAAAAAGTGAGGTCCCCTTGAAATGGGGGCTTAGGGCTGTCGCCCTTCTCGCCCCCTATTGGCCCTAATTGGGGGCCCCAATAGGGGCAAGTCGATCGATCGACCTGGGCCCCTTTTTAGGAGCCCCCCACTTTTTCTAATTGTTTTCAATATATATTATAAATTTATACTTGTAGGTAGGTATGTAAGTCGGAAAGGAATGATTTTATAGATGACCACAATGTATCATGATATATCACTGTTGCACGTTTTCTTGACAAAAGTTTCTTATTACCTTTTAAATAGATATGTATAAATTTGGTATGCGTATACATCTGACAAGTTAATTTATTTGTTAACTTGATAAGAGCCATAAGTTGTGATAAAAAAAAGAGAGAAACACATCTATTCACATTCCCTCCGATCATCCCACCCCTTCAACCAAACTTATTTGGGTTCGGATATTCCAATTTACAAATTCAATCTTTAAATTTTGAAACACAACAAATTTAAAGATTTGGTGATTGCAATTTCAAACTCCACCTATGTTGTACATTATGTGAGCTACATAGCCGGTCCCAAGTCCGGATAAAGGAGGAGGACTCTAACGCCCATTTTTCATATCAAAAAATGGGTAAGGGAGGTCCCAAAATCATTTTTCATACCCGAAAAGTGGGAGAGAGAGAGGCCCAAGCTCATTTTCCATTCTTGGAAAATGGAGGAGGGTTGCGATAGGTTGACAGTCAGCGTAAAACTTTTGTCACTTTTCATGAAATGGATCAAACATAAGTAGCCGACCCCAATTAATTTGGGACTGAGGCTATGTTGTTGTTGTTGTTTTTGTTGTTGTTGGTGATTGCAATTTCAATGTCATTTTCAATTTCCACTAATCTCAAGCGATGAAACTAAGATTGATACTAACTAAACTTGAGGGTTCTTGCCCTTCTTTTTATTTTAGTGTTTTTATTTTTATTTTTTCTTTTTTTTGGGGTACAACTTTTTATCTACTTAGATTTGCATTATTTTAGCTTTTTAAAGTTATTCTCTTGGTGGACGGTATTTTTCTTTTGATGTTTTGTTTTGTGTGTTTTAGAAGCTTTATATTTAAAACTTGTTTCACTTCAATGCAAAAAAAGAAAATAATAAAATAATGGAAAAAAACCTTGTTTCATTTCTGTAGCACATGACAGGACTATATAAAAAATTAAGGGGCTCTGCATTAGAGTTTTGCCTCATGCCCTCAAATACTCAAGGTTGGCTCTACTAACAATGCTGATATAGTTTTTTCTGACAAAGTCCGTTGCATAAATTTTTTTATTTCACCATATTTAATTCAAGTAGCCGAGTCAATGATTCCTGAATTGGGAGACTTTGACATAAATAATTGAGTATCTGATATTTAGGTGGGTTTTCCATGCATAAAAGCAAAATGAAGTTGAACTTGTGCAACTCTATAAGCTTGCAGATATCAGAGTGGATGGTCTCACATGAAGAGTTCGAGTTATTGGAGTCTGATTATGCCGTTCGAATAGACCTCATGACCAGAGTTTTTGGCATTGATGCAGCTGAACGTTACTTTCAAGGGCTCCCTCCTATGTCAAGAGGTAGTGAAGTATTTACTGCCCTTCTCCACTCGTATGCTGCAGCTAAATTGATTGAAAGGGCAGAGAATCTCTTCGAGAGAATCAAAGAATCAAACGTCACCTTTAACGCCCTCACATATAATGAGATGATGACACTATACATTTCAGTTGGGCAGTTGGAGAAGGTTCCTTCAGTCATTGAAGATCTGAAAAGAAGAAATGTTTCACCTGATCTCTTCACTTACAATCTTTGGATAAGCGCATGTGCTGGAGTTCTGGATATTGACAGTGTGAGGAAAATTCTTGAGGAAATGAAACATGATTCCAACTCTAAAGACGGTTGGGTAACGTATAGGCATTTGGCTGATATATACATTACCCTTGGCAATCTTGCAAATCCAGCTCACAACTCTTTGGTTGAAGCTGACAAAAAGATCACTCAAAGAGAGTTGATAACTTATGATTTCCTTATCATTTTGTTTACTGGTCTTGGGAACAAGGAGAGGATTGATCAAGCATGGAAGTCCTTGAAATTGAGCTTGCAGAAACTGACAAGCAGAAGCTACATATGTATTCTTTCATCATATTTGATACTTGGGAAGGTGAATGAAGCAGGGGAGATTTTAGATGAATGGATTAAACTAAGCAATTCAGATTTTGATGCTCGTACATGTCACAGGCTGCTTAATGCATTTGGAGTGGTTGGATTAAAGGAGAAAGCTGGTTTGCTTCAGACCCTTATGTCACAAAGGAACTTCAGTTCTGCAGAATTAGTTGCAACAGAAGATTGACTTTGAGTTTCCCCAGAGAAATATTGTGTAGTTACGAAAACCATTTTTTGCAGTTTTCTTGGTGGAAACAGAGGAGCTAGTTTTTTGTTTTGGTTCACTAGTCTAAAATGCTTTTGCAGTTGTCTAGATCTCTTCTTACAAAGGAGTCGTAGCTTTTTACCCATTCGTCAACCGGTTTCGCTATGTGTACTTTGTAGGTGCCTTGAATTCCTATTATATTTTCTTTATATTGATGTGAGCAACATCTGAAATCTCTACTATTAGGTCATGCCAGTCAATAAAAATGATGGTTATTATTTATTGAAGAATAGATAAAACTTGTTTGTATGATTGTGGTGGCATTTTCGCCTATCAATTATTGTATTTTTTTTTTTTGTTGGCGGCACTGGTATTCATCATTCAATGGCTATTTTCGTGGCATCTCTCTTATTATGAAGAAAATAAAATTCTCAGTTGCATCTCCACCAATGACTTTGCTGATTTTTCATTCCACTGCCAGTTGGCTCAGGTCTCTGGTCTTTATTTGGAGTTGATTGTTGGCTAGCCCCCTAACAAGTCTTGACTAAACCTAGACACGGTGTCCTTCATGCAGATGCTAACATGGATGAAAGCGCAAAACAGGCTCCGGATGTCTGCTAGTGATCACGCGGCTATTATGGAGTTGACCATTAAAGTTGGGAGTCTCCAAGAAGCTGAGAGTTATTTTGAGAATATACTCGACTCTGCTACACAGAAAGCTGCATGCCTCCCGCTTCTTCACGCTTACGTACAAGAAAGAGAAACTGAAAAAGCTGAGGTTCTGATGTTGAAGCTGCAGGGCTTGGGTTTGATTGTTGATGCTCATCCGTTCAATGAGATGATGAAGCTGTACATGTCCACTGGCCAGGTCAAGAAGGTTCCATTAATGATCCAGCAGATGAAGCAAAATATGATAACACTAAATGTTTTGTCTTACAACCTTTGGTTGAGAGCATGTGGGGAGTTGGCAGGAGCTGTATCTGCAGAGATGGTGTATGAAGAAATGTTGAATAACAAAAAAATTGAAGTGGGTTGGAGCACCTATGCCACCTTAGCCAACATCTATTCAAGGGCAGGTTTTATTGGTAAGGCTATAGAGGCCCTTAGAACTGCTGAGCTGAAGCTGTCAACTTGTAAGCACCTTGGGTATTTCTTTCTCATGACACTGTATGCCAATCTGAACAATAAAGACGGGGTTTATCGACTTTGGGAGGCTAGTAAAAGAGTGGGAGCGAAAATTACTTGTGCCCATTATATGTGTGTATTGTCATGTTTGGTGAAGATTGGTGATTTTTGTGAAGCGGAGAGGGTCTTCAGGTCATGGGAGGATGCGTGTGGAAGGTATGACATTAGGATCTCAAACGTCCTACTTGGTGCTTATGTGAGGAATGGATGGATTGAGAAAGCTGAATCATTGCATCTACACACATTGGAGAAAGGTGGGCGTCCAAATTATAAGACTTGGGAAATACTGATGGAGGGATGGATCAAAGCCAAGAAGATGGGCAAAGCCATATCCGCTATGAAGAGCGGCTTTTCTATGTTGAAACAGTGTCATTGGCGTCCGTCATCTGAGATCGTCCTTGCCATCGCAGAGTATTTCAATGAAGCCGGGCACTTGAAAGATGCAAAGAAATACATCAAGGTTCTCCATCGTTTGGGCCTCACTAGCCTGGCGTTGTATAAGGCAGTGCTTAAAGTGCACATTCAAGCGAGGAATCCTGCTCTCGACATTCTTAAGATGATGGAGAAGGATCAAGTCCACCTGGACGAAGAGGCATCTGCACTTATTAGATGCTTAAATCAGATCAAGGGCGGTGAAGATTAGCATGCATGGCAGTGTAGTTACAGAATCATTTGTTCATCTCCTTCCAAACGTTACCATTTTTGAAGAACAAAGGTTTCTACTTTGAGAAACAGATCGTGTAGATCATGCTTTGAGGTAGAAAAAATGCGCAGAACGATGAAAAAGCATCCAGAAGCAAAGCAATTGCTTCTTTTTTTAAAAAAAAGCAATTGCTCCTGAAAATATTTGCATGGCCCAGTCTTACATGTGGAAGTAGCAACCCGTTTTTTTCAGCACACGCTTAACATCAGCAACTCACCGAGCAAAAATTTCATGGTTCAGGTTAGCAGCTCCAATCTATTTTTCTAAGTTGAGAATCGACCAAAGAAAATAGCTTCATGGCGTCTTTTCTCAAGCGATCTAGTCTGTTGAGTCCCATTTTGCGTTGTACTTGTATATTTAATGCTGTTTGATAAATTTCTCCTATTACTCCCAGGTCAAGCTAGATCATACAATGCTGGAGACAAAAAAAGGACAGTCGAGCTGAAAGAACTCATATTCCTGCATGGGATGCAGCTCAGGCAACACTGTATTAGGTTTAGCGCATGCGAACTTTGGATCAAAAGCGTCACATGGCCATCTTTTTGGGTAATTTTCTTGACATGCTATCAATCTCCATGTTTTATTCTAATTATTTTATGCCTTCTTTAGAAAGATGATGCAGTTGAATCTGCAATCCCTCTCTTCCCCCCAGTTTGCCCAAAAATTTTTCTTGCTCAAGAAATGGTACCTTATTGCTTAATTAGCTGCATTTGTTTATAGGTCGAATTTGGTCAAACCATCATCTGGGATGGATTCAACTGATGTTTATCCAGCACAAACCTGTATGTGTGAACACTTTTTGCCTTATGACTTGCATTCTACTATTGTAATCTGCAGCATACACGCACCCAATTAGTGAAGTAATAAGAAATAAAATTAGGTTGAATATCCATCGAGCACTATATATTGGATGGTTTGCTTCATTTGAGAAAAGGTACTGCTTTTCTTATCCTTTTTAGAATCCTCAACAGTCTCTCTTAAGAATTAATAAAAGATCCCACTGACCCACTATAAGTATCTTTTTGTGCAGCCATAATGGAAAATTTCAAAAAAAAAAAAAAAAAAAAAAAAAAAAAGAACTTAAGTGGATTTCTGGTTCATTTCCACCAAGAAATGGTGGAGAAGATGCCGCGATAGACCGTCATTTATGTTTAGGCCAAATTCATTAATTGTACCTTTGCTTGCTTTCATGCCTAACTGACTAGTAAAACTGTTTTCATTTGTATATCCAAAGTTTGGCAATATGTGAACCATTCCCTTTGATTCCGGTTTTTATTAGTTTGTTTGTCACATAAGTTGTTGTTGTTGTTGTTGTTGTTGTTGTTTGTCACATAAGTTGGAGTAATAATCTTACTTATTTGGTATCATTGATTTCCTTCATTGGTGCTTAATAATTAGTGTTGTAGAGGGGCAGTTACTTTAGTTTCTTCTTCTTTAAATTAGCTAGCCCTTCATGTGGCTCGCGTGCATTTCTAGCAACGTTTCACTTTCCTTCTGTTATTTCTGATTTTTTTTTCTTGTTTGTATACATCATGCTTGATCTCAATTCAAAGGCAGCACCTTTCATCAAAGATCAAAAACCTCCATTTGAGATCACAATTTCAAATCATCATCTCAACACCCCCCACCAATCTTCTCCTGTTCTAAGCCTTTCCGTCACCATATCTCGCCACCGACATGAACAACGACATGGCTGTAGAGGTTGGTGATGATCATCTAAAAAGCCCTTATAGCAAGATTATCAAACACTTGAACCGAAGCAGCAGCAGTAATAGTAGCAGTAGTAGTAATATTACTACTAGTAGTGCCTTATCACCTTTGTCACCAAAGATATACACATACATCACAGTCACCTGTGCCATAGTCATCCTTCTCTTCCAAATCCAAGCTCTCAGCAACTCTGATGATCATTCTTCATCATCTTCACCATTCTCTCTCTTTCACCAATGGAGCAACATCATGTCCACCACCTGCTCCCACGATGAAGAACGCCACCACCTCATGACCAACACAATCAACTCCATGACCGCGAAACTCCGCGAAGGAGTCACTTTTCTCCCTCTCAAGGACCTTCGGTACTCCAACACTGCTCTCCAAGGCCACACATGGTTCATGAGCTCCACCTACGACAAACAAGACGATGACGGCTCAGTCCAGTACCAACACTTCCCTTCAAAGGCCTCAAACGGCCGACTCCTCTGCCTCAAAGGCCAAGACACCCACGATGGCGTGTGGAACTCCTACGCATTAGCCTGGCCGGACACTCTCCCCCATAATGCAACTCTCCTAAAAGGCCTCACCTTCGTCTCCTACAACCACTACAACTACGAGAACATATGGCACGGTCTATCCGCAGTGATGCCCTTCGTGGCGTGGCACGTGAAGGGCGCATGCCGAGCAGTACCGGCTAGGTGGGTGTTGTACCACTGGGGAGAGGTGAGGAGAGGAATGGGAGTTTGGCTTGGGGAGCTGATGAGAGCAACGTTTGGGGAGGGAGGGGTGGGGATAGAGAATTTTGGGGGGGTGGAAGGGGATGGTGGGGTGTGTTTAGAGGAAGCAGTGGTGATGAGGCATAATGAAGGGGGAATGAGTAGGGTGAGAAGAGAGGAGGTTTATGATGTGTTGAGGTGTAGAGCAAGAGAGTACTGTGGGGTGGGGGTGAGAGGTGGGGATAGAGGAAATGGGGGTGTAAATATAGGAATGAGCTTGTTGATGAGGAATGGAGCTAGGTCGTTTAGTAATGGGACAGCTGTGGCTGGGGTGTTTCAGAGGGAGTGCTTGAAGGTGGCTGGTTGCAGATTCAGGGTTGCTCATTCAAATAATCTCAGCTTCTGTGAGCAGGTTAGTGTTCTATGTTTTCTTATTATATGTTGTGAACAAAAATTGTTCAAGAGAAGAAGAAACTCCATGTTGTGAACAAAAATTGGTAAGTTAGAGCATCTCTAATGGGATATGGATTGGATGTCAATGTGTTGTCTATTTCGAATGTCTACTTCTAGACGATGCAATTAATAACTATGCCATGAATTCTCTTCAAAATCTATAAAAAAAAAAAAAAAAAAAAAAATTTAAAATAAAAAGCGCAATTTATATTCACCATTGGAGAGCATTTTTGAACTTCAATGTATATTTAATTATTCAAGCCACTTAAGATGGACATCATCTCCACGTTGCTGATGTGGCATCAACATATAATCCATATTTACCATCGGAGATGCTTTTAGCTTTGGCATAAAACACGCGATTGCTCGTGCATAACACAACTGCATGCAAAGTTTTGTCTTCTTCCTAAATGTTAATTAACTTTGAAATGGATTATATCACTTAGCTGAAGAACTTGACGGACTCTACTGGAGATGTGTGGATCGAAATTAACACCTCATTAGTTAAAGTATGACTTTGTAATGAAGGATACAATTTTGAGTCTTTCCCTAGATAGTAACAAGGTTTTTTTGGAGTGAAACTCTACACGTGTGCGTAGGAGGTGATTAAGTTGAGACGATATGAGACTTCGAAAATTCTAATCATTAAATTCCAAATACAAATAATATAGTTATTTTGATAGGATAAATAATATAGTCATAGATACGGAAGAGATGCTACAATGACACCTCAAAGTCACCTTAAGTTACACTGAAGTGACGTGGCGTGACTAGAACCTTTGTCATAAGCATTGATCTTGTTCTTTACCCCTAAACCCAATATTTGTTGGTGGGTTTTATTTCATTTTCGATTGCTTAATATGAAAATTATACTTATAAATGCTCAGCAAAGAATTGGGCCTAATCTTGGAGATATTTATCTTGGACCCCAAATCTAGTTCCCAACTTACCATGTTTAAGGGCCTTGATTAATCCATGTACTTTCTGATTGCTACTCATCTAACTCACGTGCATGTATTTGTTACTGATCAGGTGAGACTGATGAGTGAAACAGACATCCTAATATCCCCCCACGGAGCACAACTCACAAACATGTTCTTCATGGACAAGAACAGCAGTGTAATGGAGTTCTTCCCAAAGGGTTGGCTGAAGCTGGCCGGCGTCGGACAGTACGTGTTCCAGTGGATCGCGAGCTGGTCGGGGATGAGGCACCAGGGGGCCTGGAGAGACCCCAATGGGGACCCTTGCCCCTACCCGGAAGACGACCGTCGCTGCTTCAACATTTACAAGGGTGGCTTGATTGGCCACAATGAGACCCAGTTTGCTGAATGGGCTCAAAGGGTCCTCAATGAAGTGAAAATCAACAAAATCAATTTACAAAAAGATATGGAGAAGCAACAGCAGCCTATAGAGACAAAAGGGTGCACTTGCAAGTTGTAAACGTTTGGTTGACAAGATTTTATTTTTCTTTCATTACATTCTTTCCACATAATTTCTTTTAGGTTTTAGACTTTTGGTATGATATGACATGACACTTTTAAGGACTTGCTTGGTACCCCGACTTCACTTTACTTATGCTTTGTTTATCTGGATTAGTAGTTAAAGAAAAATAAAGCAAATAGCAAGTTGAGAAATGATTGTGAAAATCACGATTTTTCTTTTTTAGTTTCTGAGTAGTTGTGTATTTTTTGGTGTTACGTCAATGCTACATCAATCAATTGCAAAAAATATTAAATGATTGATATGTAAATCGTAATTTTTTTTTAGTAGTTCTACATTTACCATAAGCATAAGTAATCGTTGTATCAAATAGGCAGTTAGGTAGATCTTGATATCCATGACATGCGTGGTCTTTTTAGGTGGGGGATGACTTGAAGAGGGACTGACTTCAAGTGTTGTTAATGATATTTGTATTATGGAATTTGACTTTGTTGCTGCAATGTCGAAGTCACAAACTTGATGGGCAATTTTTAATGACAACCATTTATTGTGAATCTAAGTTCACATGATTTTCTTTTAGGGTGGTAAATGATAGTTCATTGAATAGAGTGGACTGCAGAATTTCTTCAACCAGAATAACCCAATCTCATCTTTTACTTCATAATGCATATCTAACCATCACTTTGATTTCACAAGATCAATAGCACAACTCTATTAGTCAGTCTATTGCATTGGTTGATTTCATGGAATCAGAGAAACCCCCCAAAGATTTCTCCTATTCTAATGCATCTTCAATCCTGTATTGCTCATTAAAGCTAACTGCAATTTTCTTGTTCACAATTGTTCCTCTTATTTTCATCCTTTCATCTCCCACTTCAACTGCCACTACCCTTACTCTTTCCTATCTACACCAATGGAGAAAAGCCCTACACCGAAACGCCACGAAAGAGCTCGATGACATGAACGCTAAGCTCCAATCTGAGGTTCGCGAACAAGCCAATGGAGGGGCACACATGGTTCATGAGCTCTCTCAACGACACATATGAAGAAGGCGAGACTCAACACATGTACTTCCCATCGGAGACATCTAAAGGAAGACTACTTTGCATAAACGGCCGGAACCAGCACGACGGATCAATGAATTCCTATGGCTTCGCATGGCCGGGTAGCCTCCCTAGCACAGCAACTCTTCTACCTGGCCTGACCTTTGTCTCAGATACATATTATGACCATGAGAATCTATGGCATGGCTTATGTGCAGTGACACCCTTTGTGGGATGGCACATGAAGAACCAATGTCGCAAAAAACCGACAAGGTGGGTGTTGTTCCATCAAGGAGAGGTTAGGACAAGGACTGGGTCATGGGTTCAGAACATCATGAGAGCAACATTTGAAGAGGAAATGAAGGTAGAGTACTTTAATCAAGAAGAGAGTGGTAGTAGTAGTAGTTACAAGGGACCCTATTGCTTTGAGAAGGCTGTGGCGATGAGGCACAACGAAGGGAAGATGGGACAAGAGAGAAGACTAAAAGTTTATAATATGTTGAGGTGCAAGACTAGGCAGTTCTGCAATGGGGACTTCAAGGATGATAGTACTAGCAGTAAAGAAAAACCTGTTGTAAGACTAACTTTGTTGATGAGAAAGGGAGTGTGAGAGAGTAGAGAACTGCGAGCTCACCGTTGCTCAGTCGGAAAATCTCGACTTCTGCGACCAGGTAGGTTAATTACTCAGCAGTCAACACCCTCTTTTCCTCCAACCATACTAGTTTGAAATTACTTGATCACAAGAAGATTGTGATTGCTGTGGATGTGTAGGTGAAGCTGTTGAGCTCAACCGACTTTGTGGCGACTCCTCATGGAGCACAGTTGACGAACATGGTGTTCATGGATAGGAACAGCAGTGTCATGGAGTTCTTCCCCAAAGGATGGCTGAAGCATGCAGGTGTAGGGCAGTATGTATTCCAGTGGCTAGCTAGCTGGGCAGGTATAAGACATGAGGGTGCTTGGTGGGATCCAAATGGAGAATCATGTCCTTACCCAGAAAATGATTTTCGATGCTTCACTGAGATATACAAGAATGGAAGGGTTGGATACAATGAAACCTACTTCGCCGATTGGGCTAGGCGAGTTATCGATGGAACAAAGGCGAACAAGCGGGCTCAAGCCTCCAATCTGCAACATGAAGGATCGAGTAACTGCGAGTGCAGTTAATCCATGTACTTCTGGGGGTCTTCCCCAATATACTCACAATCAATGCAAGTCACTGGGTGTAACTCAACAATGCAACAATATGGTCATTGCAGGGAATACTCATCCAGTTCTGTCTGATTTCTGTGTTCAAGATAAGTTAGTTATAGCCCTAGCACAAAGTAAGGAACATCTGTTAAGGCTCACTTGACCAAGAGAGGATTCAATCATCGAGGAACTGAAGAAAGTGAGGCAGGCAAGCATACCAGTGCACCACTTTAAATTAAGAAGTACCTTCAAGGCTTCAACATATTTAGTCTCTATGTAATGTAATTGTAACGTAATGCCGAGCAACTTGCATAACAAGACCAAGTAAGACAAAACATAAACAACGAAAAGCTTGAATTTAAGGTGAGTATTCATTCTCTATTTCACATCCATGATTCACAGGTTAATTTCTCTGTCAAAAGAACAGTGAGGGTAATTTTATTTAGGAAACTTTGTGCTGAAGAGGCATTTCACAGTAATTACATTATCGGGGCAGTTTCTAATTGATGTTTAGGAAAAATATGCACATTTCAACTTTAGGGAAGAAACGAACTCAATACTAAAAGTTATCTGTAGCAGGCTTAACAACATATACGACGGATAACTACGAAATGTAACGGTCACAAAGATCCTTTTGTCAAGTAATCATATCAACTTCTCTAACCTTTTCTCTTTGGAGCATTTAAGAAAACCAGCCGGTGTACTCCAGCCAGCTATTTTCTGGAAAACTTGGACCACAGGTAGACCATGAAGAAACAAAAGAGTGCAAACAGGATCACATGCAAGATGTGGTTTGAACCCTGCTGGACAATGCTTTTGTTCAACCGCCTCACGTTGTTCTTCACGCCTGCTTGAGCTTTGATCAGAGTCATTTGCTGTTTTCAGAAACATAAGGATCCAATTGTCAGGGTTCTAACTTTCACTAATTGCATTGATGAAGGCACTTAAAAATTTAGCATCAACATAGAAGATAAGACAAGAACTGAATAAACCACATTTCTATATTATTACCATTCATCAAAATACATCACAACCTCCCCAAAATAAAACCGAGAAATAAAGGCGTGATGTTTCCATTCGTCAAAATACCAAAGCAAGTCCCCCAGTAAAACTGAGTGAACACCATTAAGCCACAACGTTGGCTAAGACAACAATTGACTTGCCCTCATTTTTTTTTTTTTTCTAAATAAGAGAAAGGTTTCCATGAAGAGGTAACAAATAGATGACTAAGAAACTGGGAAACAGCTAAAAGTAAAGCAATTTCACTTCTGAAACTATAATAGAAATTAAAAGTTGAACTAAAGCATCATCTTGAAAGTAAGATTCGCATTCCTCTTGGGGAGTGAGCATTCCTCATAGACGACTGTACCGTACACAACTTGACAGTCGGTAAGCCAATATTAGATATGGTCATGAGGAGGGTCTTAGGTCTTCTCTTATAAACAAAAATATCAATTCTCCAACAAAACCCTCCTTGACACAATGGAAGGACGGTCCATAAAATTATGCTCATATCCTCCAATATTCCAATATATACTAAATATTTTTTTATTAGACAATATATACCAATTATGCTAAGTAAATACCTGCAAAATTGTTTGCTAACTGCTTAATCCTAGTTGGAGTATCCTCTTTACATAACTAGTTTAATTTGCTAGCACTAATACTTAGAAGCCAAAACACCAACAAACAAATATTTACACAGCAATCCCTCCATCAACTTGAGTAATTTATATCGAATTCCATGCACATGCAAAATACAATGTATTCTTTGTACTTTGATCATTTGATGGTAGCTCCCTTTAGACTCTTCACATTGAAAAAGGCAAACCCGATCAATCTCATATTTCACAACCATTAGTTAGAACCACCCAATCAGCCAGATCGGAGTGGTGATTGAGAGTCATCCTAGTCACGAGTCCTAATTAACATTTTTGCATCGGCAACAAGAACAAGGTTCCCTCATTTATTTTGTCCTTGAAAGAAAAAAAAATACTAAACATTATTTGTTCCCAGAATTAATTGCATTTTGAGCTGTATACTCAACAATCATATTGAAACATTAGACAAAATTCTTTCAATAGTCCAAAACCTATATAGAACTCAAAAGCATCATATAAAGTATAAACAGAGAATAGAACAACCGAATTATAAATTTCAAGTATACCAGCTGATTTATAAAGTCATTCTGATATTTTGCTTCAGATTCTATCTCTTGAGCTACCTGCAGCACCACAATTTAAAAAGGGCTTAATGACGAAACAGAGAAGGAGACATTAAACACTTAACAAGTGCAAGAAAACATGATCGGGGACATTTATAAAATTGATCTTTTCTCGCAACTGAGCAACTAGGACGAGCAAGAAAATTCCAAACACGTAAATCATAATCATCCTTCAAAATCAAACATTCAAAGTAAGGAGTTTGAAATGATTAAAAAAAGAAAGCATACACCATGCCATTAATTAGAATTGTCTATGTTCAAATTCATAAACTCATAAAAATTAATTAAGAGCTTATTGGTGACAAGTCATTAGCTTAGGGATAAATTTAAGGGTCAGCTAATAATGTACAACGATGCTCTTACAAAAAAGATCAATTTATCCAAAAATGTTTTACATAATCAAAGAAAAAATTAAATTATTATTATTGTTAAAAGTTTATGATATGTAATTGTTTCTCTTTAACTAGGATGTAACAAAGCAATATCAATTTCTCAACGCAATATTCCCTTTAATGAATTTCATTTAACAAATTACGAAGGCATTGATATATTAGCGTGACAAAATGTTACAATCAATGGTCACATAAATCTCAAAAATATAAACACGCAATCGAACACAGTCAAATTATTGTTGCAAGTAGAGAGAACAAGGTCGATCCCACAAAGATTAGTTATGCTAAAATCTATAACAATGTCTGGACAAATGAATATGATAAGAATAATTAAATAAACAACTAAATTATAAACGAAAAAAGAGATCACAAAGAAAAGTCAATGAGATGGGAGTCAAAAGCGTTGTAATTTCAACTAGAGTTCAATTTTAGATTGATTTATTTTCTAGCAAAAGTTGAGGCTTCTAATCTATCTAAAAACTTTTCCCAAGGGCATTCAGAAATATATATAAATGCAAATTTCGCTATATTCCTATGCCAACTATAACATGCAAGATTCATAAAGTTACGTGAATCTCTTAAGAACTACACTAATCACCTAGATATATCCCTATATCCTAGTCCCAATCAGTGCAATTACACCTCGTGCCTAAATTACAATTCTTTTCCCGAGTGCGTTGCAAGTGCAAAACACAATGAACTAGTTCATTAGTCAAGTTAAAAGCATCAAGTACAAGATATAAAACAACAACAACAACATAGCCTCAGTCCCAAATTAACTGGGGTCGGCTACATGGATCAAACTTTTCCATTGTGCTCGATTAAGTGCAATTGATGGTGAGCTTTGCAAACTATTCAAATCCCTCCTAATTAATGCATCCCATGTTAACTTTGGTCTGCCCCTACCTCGTCGAATTTCTACAGTTTCTATTGAGTCAAGTTTTCTAGTTGGGGCATTTGTAGGCCGTCTTTGCAGGTGACCAAACCATCGCAACCGCCCTTCCCTAATCTTTGTATCAATTGGTGCTACTCCTACTTGATATAAAACGTAACTAGAAATTAAACCAATATTAATTCATGAAGTGTACCACAAATAATAGTAAAACATCCCTCTAAAATCCATTACTAATCCTAGAAAGGGAATTTGAACATATTAAGAGCATAATAAATAAAATAACTATGTTACAATCCATAGTAATAAACAAGAAGTTTGAATACCATGAGAAACAAGAAAAAGAGTAGAAGAAAAACTTCTATAAAGCCTACAATGGTGTCTTCTCTTTCGTCTCCAAAATCTCTGTCGAACTCCAAAACTTGGTCTCCAAGTCTTTGTCTCAAAAACTCTATCTCTCTCTGACGAAGACACAAAAAGGGAGTTGAATTTTGGAGTTTTGAAAGAACGAATTGGAGAACACACAAGGAAGAAGACAAGACACCATTAGAGACTTTGACAGGAGTTCTCTTTATTTCTTTTTCTTGTTTCCTTTAGGTTGTTGAACTTCTATTTATTTTTATGGATTTGGACATGACACCCTAATAGACACCCCTGTGACGTGGCGCGCGGACCCCACGAAAAAATGAATGTGCGCAAAATAGTTTTTGATGCATAACACGCGTGGTGTGTATCTCGAGATGCACTCGGACGGCTCCCATGGATTCTGGAGGGATGTTTAGTACTATTTGTGATTCACTTCTTGAATTGAAATTTATTTAATTTCGAGCTATGTTTCACACATGTACTTGATTTTTTTTTCTTTTTGAGGGTTTAAGAGATAACAAGAAATGTAACGTAACTACAAAAAACTGAACCCAAGACCTCTGCCTTAATAAGACTTTTGGTGCTCCTTTCCACCGCACCACACCCCTTGTACTTAATACTTTCAACTTGAATGATTAACTTGTTGATTGTTTTTGCACTAACTACGCAATCGAGAGAGGAATTGTACGTTAGGCTAAGGTGTAATTTCACTGATTAGAACAAGGATATATGGATATACTGGGGACATGTGTAGTTCTTAAGGGATTCACAAAACTTAATTAATCTTGCATGTTTAAATTAAAACTTAAATTAAAATAATAATATTTATTAAATTTAACACCGCAATTAGGTCAGCTATGCTCTATGGAAGTGAATGTTGGGCGGTAAAGCAACAACAATTACATAAAATGAACGTAGCAAAAATGAGGATGCTTAGGTGGATGTGTGGTAAAACTCGTAAAGATAGAATAAGAAATATAGAAATTCAAAGACAAGTAGGAGTAGCACCAATTGACACAAAGATTAGGGAAGTGCGGTTGCTGTAGTTTGGTCACCTGCAAAGACGGCCTACAAATGCCCCCACTAAAAACTTGACTCAATAGAAACTGTAGAAAGTCGACGAGGTAGGGGTAGACCAAAGTTAACACGGGATGCATTAATTAGGAGGGATTTGAATGGTTTGGAAAGCTCACCTTCAATAACAATTAATCAAGCACAATGGAAGAGTTTGATCCATGTAGCCGACCCCTTTGGGACTAAGGCTATGTTGTTGTTGTTGTTGTTGTTGTTGTTGTTGTTGTTGTTGTTGTATTTATTAAATTGAACAAATTTTATAAATATAAGACTAATATAAATATATTATAAATGTAAAAATATAATACTAAATAAATTAGAGGTGACAATGAACATATTAAATATCGAATGTTAAAATAATACTATATAATAAATTAAAGAATTATTTATCTTATATCAGAAATATCATATTTACTAATCTATTCATGAAATGGTGTCCCTATCCCCTCAATGTTGTTGCTGCAAAAGAAAAAAATAAAGTACAAATGTTGAACATTGCAAGGTCTAACTACTACATTTGGTGCTTGAATGGCAAGAGAGAAGCATGGGCTACTAATTATGAGTTAACAATGAATATGAATCAAGAGAGACAAATAGGGAAAAAATTGCTTGTTCTGTATTAATACTGAGATATCAGGATCAATTTTATGATTTTAATTTTACACATAATATTAGATTATTAAATCTATAAAATTGTCATTGATTAAAGATAGAAGAGAGACTGATATTTTCTAGTTCGTGAAAAGCTTCCAGCAAATTTTTTTACTCTAGGCTTTTCATTTTGTCACCAAAAAATAAAAAAAGTGGCTATTGCAGTTGAAGTTCAATTTTTTTGAGGAAACGAGACTTTATTTATTATAGCGCAATATATACAATACTATAATTATTTACAAAAGCTGAAGTTGAAGTTCAATTTTGAGCAACACTTGCTTAGCATTATTTTCATAAAATATAAACAAAGATACTATACTAAAGGACGATTGATGAACAAGAATATGTTTGAATTCCATCAGCAAATGTTAATCTTCAAACATAATCTTGTTCACCTAGACAAATATCATCTTTTAGTATCATCTTTTTGTACGTGCACCGCTAACTAAAAGAATTTGTTTCGCCTTTCTTCAAGTTTAATGAATATTATAAAAAGATAATTTAAGTCAATATCTAATTATCGGCATTAGTATTATGTCATCTACTTGAGTTATAAAAAGAAAAGAAAGCTGTCCAACAAGATTAGACGATTGAGCCTATTCAACCGTACTTAATGTAAAATCCTTGTGTCATGCAAGTGATCTGAACTTTTGTTTATCCTCTTCATGGTTGCAAAGGCAAGGGAAGGCATGTTCGCTAATGTTGCTTAAGATCTTCATTGAAACATAATGTAAAAGTAAGAAAACACCACCGCAAGTTTCAATGAATTTTTTTTTTTTTTTATTTTTTTTATTTCCCACGCTTGGACATTAAAGGATCAAATAAACATGTCACGCCATCAGAAATTCAGAATATGTTGTAAGTTCTTTGAACCTCTTGATTGTTTGTCAATTTGGTACAGATGAGATCGTTAGACCTTATATGCCTTCAAAACTATGTTTTAGGTCTGAAATAGCCATTCATCTGGAATACCTTCAAGATGCAATGTCTCTAAAGATAGTTCAAAGTAAGATTCAAGAATTCCTATGCAATTACTACAAACCAATATGGAAGACTCATTCCTCGGGAGGAAATGCAAGGATCCTTGTAGGTCATGGCCTTGATTCTTTAGGATTAGAGTACCCCCACACATTATAAGGTATATATCATAGCATTCAAGTAACAAACCCTTTTAGATACCAGCCAAGTTAAATTGTTTCCTAGTCCTCTTATACACACATGATATATTGAATATGGTTAAGGATACAGCCATAAAACCAAATATTGTCCCTTGATGAAAACTGAAAACCAACAAGCTAAGCAACTCACTCGAGTATCTAACACAAGGTTATCTTGAAACAAGTACCTCGCTCACAATTTTGTGAAAAACTACCTCCCTATAGCACAAGTATCTAACACAAGGTTATCTGGACACAACTAAGTAGCAACTACGGTCTAATTTTATAGGTATGACATTAAAACAAACACCCAAGAACGAGGTAAGATCTTCATGGGCTGGGACAAAGAATAAAGTCCTTTTTTCAAAGTATAATTAGACTCCAGCGTATCATGACGGATCCTCTGGATGGATTGTAATGGTAGGTTGTGTTGAACATTGAAGTTCAAGTTTTGTATTGGAAAAGAACAAAACCTTTAGTCCCACATAGGAGAGAAAGGTTTGGTTTTCTCACTTAATATATGTTCCAACTCACTTCACTATTGTTTAAGTGAGAAGTGAGTTAGAATGAGTGGACCATGGGGTTCACTAGGAAATCACCCAAATTAAATAATCTTTGACAATGGCCTTGGGCCTTGGGGCTTTGGTTTGTTCAAGACTTAGCCATTCATAAACATAGTTTTTATTTTTCGTTTTTTATTTTTATTTTCGTTTTTGAAATAATACAAAAGAGCACCAACAGTTGCTAAGTTCGAATTAGGAGTTAAATAACTATCAATTAGTGGCACACTAATTAAGACCACTAATTAGATAGTTATGGAAAAACTGTCCACTAATTGGACAGTTAGATGTTTATCTATAATAGAGGAGTCTTTTGATAGAGAAAATAAGCTTTTTCGGAAATCAAAATTCATGTGTTTTGTGTTTTAATAGAGAGAGACGATTTGCAGTTTGAAGGTTCTTTGATTGGTGCTTTAATCAAAGAATAGGCCGATTGTATCCTGGGGACGAGAACTCCTAGTTGAATTACGCACCGAGTTGGAGGAAATTATTTTGTCTTAGGACATTGCTCTTTGCAAGCCTCTGGTCACTTTGTTTATTAATCTTCTTTATTGTTTAATCAGCATGTTTAGTTGCTTGTGATAACAGTGCCATGTTCAGATTTATGTTTATTATAGATTGCGTGGTCTAACAATCTAAGACAAAATAAGTATATAACTTCGAGATTTTCATATCTTATTTTATACTTGCTTGTTATTATTGTTTTTCGATTCGAATATACTTGGTGTTTTGTATATCTTAGAATCGAATACGAAATGGCATCATCTCATATTGTTAATGATAAGGCGCATCCAATTCTAAGGATGAGAGGCACGAAAAGTTTAAGGGACTTGATTTCAAGAGATGGCAACGAGAAAACAATTTTACGGTTGACCACTATGAATTTAGCCAATGTCATCGAGAGAGGAGGTTCCTAAGACGGATGAGAATCGATCACCAAGGAAACCATGATGACAATCGAGGCATGGAAAAATTCGACTTCCTTTGCAGAACTATATTCGAACGAGACTTGATGACACTCTATATGATGTTTATTCGAGTGTGAGGCGCAAAAGATGTTTGGGACATCTTTGGAAAAGAAATATCGGCGAAGATGCGGGAGCAAAAAGTTCGTGGTTGGCAAATTCTTGAAATATAACATGGTCGACTCAAAGTCGTAGTGAAGCAAGTTGAAGAAGCGCAAGTGTTGATTCATGAGTTACATCTTTGAGGGATGTATCGTGAATGAGCATTTTCAAAGCTGGTTCTATCATTGAGAAATTACCTCCATCTTGGAATGACTTCAAGGTGTATCTGAAGCATAAGCGTAGAGATATGTCGATTGAAGACTTGATCTTGAGGCTGCGGGTTGAAGAAGATCATAGGAAAGGAGACAAGATGGAAGGAAGTGACATTGATGCAAAGGCAAACATGGTGGAAGGAAGCAATTCCAAAGTTCAGAAATTCCAGAAGAAGAATTTCAAAAGAGGTGCACCCACCAAACAGTTTGCACCGAAGGGGAAGAATTTTAAGAAAATCCAAGGAAGCTGCTGGGTATGTGGAAAACAGGGTCATAGGGCCCAAGATTGTCGTCATAAGAAAGATCAGAATCATGGCAATTCTGGTTTGAACAACCAAGCGAATATTGCTGATGTCCAAATTGATGAAATGGACATTGATCTCACTGCTGTTGTGTCTGAAACTAACATGGTCTCTGACACTCGGGGGTCAGTGGATTGACACGTGGTGCGACTCGACATATTTGCAGCGACAAAAGCTTGTTTTCAGAGTTTCTTCCTGTTGATAGTGAAGAAAAGCTTTATATGGGAAATTCATCCTCTTCAATGGTTGAAGGCAAGGGCACTGTTAAGATGAAGTTCACTAGCGGGAAAATAGTCACTTTACTCAATGTGTTGTATGTTCCTGAGATCAGGAAGAACCTTGTATCCGGCCCTTTACTTAACAAAAAGGGTTCAAGTTGGTGTTTGAGTCGACAAGTTTGTTCTCACCAAGGGTGGGATGTATGTAGGAAAGGGATACCTGAGAGGGTCTCTTTAAGCTCAATGTTGTAATTGTTAACTCTACTGGTAATAGAATGATCGTTTCTGCGTATATGGTTGATTCATTTAATTTATGGCATGCTAGATTAGGACATGTGAATAAAAGATCTATTTACAGAATGGTTAAGTTAAATCTATTGCCTAAGTTTAACATTGATTTAAATAAAAAATGTGAAATATGCACTGAATCAAAATTTGCTAGGCAAACTTTCAAATCTGTCCAAGAGAGATCAAATGAATTATTAGGATTGATTTATAGTGATCTTTGTGATTTTAAATCCATCCCTACTAGAGGGGGAAAAAATTATTACATCACCTTTATTGATGATTGTAGTAAATATTGCCAAGTCTATTTGATTAGAAATAAAAACGAGGCCTTAGATATGTTTAAAATATATAAGGCAGAGGTAGAAAATCAATTAGACAAGAAAATTAAGGCATTAAGAACAGAGATAGAGGTGGAGAATATGAATCTTGAATTTGCGAGAATTATGTAGCAAATATGGAATTATACATCAAACGATCGCACCCTATACACCTCAACGAATGGTGTAGCGAGAGAGGAAAAATAGAACTCTAAAAAATATGATTAATTCCATGTTGAATGATTCTGGACTTTCTCAGAATTTGTGGGGTGAAGCGTTACTCACTGCAAATCACATTTTGAATAGAGTGCCTTTCAAGAAATTAGATAAATCTCCGTTTGAGATATGGAGAGGCAGAAAACCCACTTACAAAACTTTGAAAGTGTGGGGTTGCTTGGCAAAGGTCCAAATTCCCTTACCAAAGAGAACTAAGTTAGGACCTAAAACTGTAGATTGTGTGTTCATTGGTTTTGCTAAGAACAGTGCAGCATATAGATTCTTAGTAGTTAAATCACATATTTCAGATATAAGTGAAAATTCTATTATTGAATCTATTGATGCTGAATTTTTTGAACACATTTTTCCTTTTAAGGAAAAGTGGTTCGTCACTTAAAAGAACTGCTGAAGAGAGTTTAGATGAACCATCTAATTCTAAGGTTCAAGAACAAGAGTTAGAACCTAGAAGAGGAAAAAGAGTTAAGGTCACAAAAGACTTTGGACCTGATTTTGTTAACATGTTAAGCGAAAATGAGCCACAAACTTATAAAGAAGCTATGTCCTCACCGGACGCTCCATTTTGGATGGAAGCTATCAATAGTGAGATTGAATCCATTTTACAAAATAATACGTGGGAATTGGTTGATCTACCATCGGGAATCAAACCAATTGGATATAAATGGATCTTCAAAAGGAAGCTAAAGGCTGATGGCACTATTGAGAAATACAAGGCACGTTTGGTTGCTAAAGGATATAGACAAAAAGAAGGTTTGGATTACTTTGACACTTATTCTCTGTTTCAAGAATAACTTCCATTAGGATGTTAATTTCCATACCGCTTTGTACGACATGGAAATACATCAAATGGATGTTAAAACAAACATTTTTAAATGGAGAATTAGACGAAGAGATTTATATGGATCAACTTTGAAGGGTTCGTGGCAAATGGCCAAGAAAATAAAGTTTGTAGACTTGTTAAGTCTTTGTATGGACTTAAACAAGCTCCAAAACAATGGCATGAGAAATTTGATCATACTATGATGGCAAATGGTTTTAAAATAAATGAATGTGACAAATGTGTGTACATTAAAGAAATGAAGAACTCATTTGTCATAGTATGTCTCTATGTTGATGACATGTTAATTATGAGCTCAAGCAAGGATGCCATAATGTCAACAAAGAAGATGTTGAACATGAAAGACTTAGGTCTAGCTGATGTAATACTAGGAATTCAAATCAAAAGGAATAACGAAGGTTATATCCTAACACAATCTCATTATGTTGAGAAAATCTTAAAAAGATTCAGTCAATTCGATTGCAAACCTGCACCAACTCCTTTTGATGCAAATTGTCATCTAAAGAAGAACTCTAAAGAGTCGGTTTGTCAATTAGAATATTCTCAAGTTATTGGGAGTTTAATGTACCTGATGAACTCTACTAGACCCGATATTGCTTATGCGAAGAAGCGGAGTTAGCAGATACACAAGTAGTCCAAATGATGATCATTGGACAAAGCATTGATAAGAGTTCTAAGGTATCTCAAGTATACCTTGAATTATGGATTAGTTTATACAAAGTATCCACCGGTGCTTGAAGCTATAGTGATGCAAATTGGATTTATGATAATACGAAACCAAGTCAACTAGTGGATATGTATTTACATTGGGTGGAGCAAAGCAATTTCTTGGAAATCAACAAAACAAACGTGTATAGCACGATCCACCATGGAATCGAATTCATTGCTCTTGACAAGGCGGTGAAGAATTTGAATGGCTAAGAAATTTCTTAGAAGATATTCCTTCTTGGCCAAAACCGATCACAAACAATATGCATACATTGTGATAGTATGGCAAAGACAAGCAAGAGCTAAAAACAACATATATAATGGTAAGTCGAGACATATAAGGCGCCGGCATAATACTATAAGACAATTACTGACAAGTGGAGTAATTAGTATTGATTATGTTAAGTCTAAGGAAAACATTGCAGATCCTTTGACTAAGGGCTTACCAAGAGATCAAGTGAAGATATTATCGAGGGGAATGGGCTTAAAGCCTATAGAATAATTCAAGTATGGCGGAAACCTAACCTAGCTGATTGGAGATCCCATGGTCTAGGTTCAATAGGCAAGCTGGTTAGACTTGAATTAACAAACGGGACACACAATTACTGTTCCTATGATGTAGTAAGTGTGTTGATAAGATGTTTAGGGTATGCAATATGCATTTAATGACATAGTAATGTCACCTATATGGTAGTAAATGTGGGGTCGCATTTATGAGAATGAAATTAGGCTAAGTTCTCTAAAGCTATCATGAAACCAGGATCTGTTCAGGACCAAAATGAACAAAAACGTATGAACTGCATTTGGATTCAAGTCATGAGTAAGACATATTGTCTTGGTTTACTATAAAAGTGAACAGTTCAAGATAAAGAAAGACATCAACTGCGTCACAAAGTAATCCCGATATGCTTTACTAAGGTTGGTTCAAGTCTTTACGACACACTTCCTTATAAGCATGACTTGATCATGTCTCTCTCTCTCGTGTATAGTTATTGTTTTTGTTTATGATTTGGCAAAGTTAAGACATATGGGGTGTTCCAATTTCCAATACAAAAGTGGGGTATTGTTGAACATTGAAGTTCAAGTTTTGTATTGGAAAAGAACAAAACCTTTAGTCCCACATAGGAGAGAAAGGTTTGGTTTTCTCACTTAATATATGTTCCAACTCACTTCACTATTGTTTAAGTGAGAAGGGAGTTAGAATGAGTGGACCATGGGGTTCACTAGGAAATCACCCAAATTAAATAATCTTTGACAATGGCCTTGGGCCTTGGGGCCTTTGGGGCTTTGGTTTGTTCAAGACTTAGCCATTCATAAACATAGTTTTTATTTTTCGTTTTTTATTTTTATTTTCGTTTTTGAAATAATACAAAAGAGCACCAACGAGTTGCTAAGTTCGAATTAGGAGTTAAATAACTATCAATTAGTGGCACACTAATTAAGACCACTAATTAGATAGTTATGGAAAAACTGTCCACTAATTGGACAGTTAGATGTTTATCTATAATAGAGGAGTCTTTTGATAGAGAAAATAAGCTTTTTCGCAAATCAAAATTCATGTGTTTTGTGTTTTAATAGAGAGAGACGATTTGCAGTTTGAAGGTTCTTTGATTGGTGCTTTAATCAAAGAATAGGCCAATTGTATCCTGGGGACAGAACTCCTAGTTGAATTCTGCACCGAGTTGGAGGAAATTATTTTGTCTTAGGACATTGCTCTTTGCAAGCCTCTGGTACACTTTGTTTATTAATCTTCTTTATTGTTTAATCAGCATGTTTAGTTGCTTGTGATAACAGTGCCATGTTCAGATTTATGTTTATTATAGATTGCGTGGTCTAACAGGTTGTATTTAGCTCTCATAGAAATAGCTTTCGTGATTCTGATAGCAAGACTTGCCTGATCAAAGGACTTCTCATCAAGGTCGAATGACAATGAAACAAATGCTGGAGACTTTAATGCCCGATTACGACTATTGGTGCTTGCATGCCAAGAGAGAAGTATGCATGAGTAGAACCTTGAAAAGCATTTAAGTTTCTTATTACTCATTAAATAATTAACCAGTAGGGATGGTTTCCACTTGAGATAATGAAAATGTTACGTAATATAAGCCAATTAAATAATAAAAGGGGCATTGTTTTGATTTGAGCACTGATGATAAGTTAACAATGAATTTGAAGCAAGAGATATGAGTAGCTAAACACACGCACGCGCGCACACACACGCACATGCACGCATAGTCATTGAAGTTGAGAAGTTGTTGTAGGCATTTCATCAATCATCAGATAGGTTTCACGCTCAATGGAATACAAGACCAGTTACAAAAGAAACATCAAAATAATCAAATATACCGATCGATCGAAGGCTTTACACTTTTGAGTTGCGTAATCTTCTTATGCAAACCAGTTATATGATCATCCAACTCGCCGTGCATAGGATCAATCCGCAACTGGATCTCATCAGAATTTCCTACAACTCTCGTGCTCAGACCTTCTCTGCAATGAATTATCAACAAATCTAATCAAAATCTTGATCACAATCAACAAATGATACTCCAAAAACCAGAGTTCCAGTACCTGGATCTGTACGGCGCGGCGCCATAGGGAACACCTCTGTTGGAGCTCTCCATTTGAGGATCTCTAACACCACAAACCCTAGATCTCGATTTTTTTCCAGAAAAAATTGTGACCGAATCCTCTCTTGGCTATTGATTCTTCTTCTTCTTCTTCTTTTGATTGGGATCGAGCGACTCTTCAATTCGTACAACGATCGACCAAGAGACCGATTTTACTTCTAGAGGGAAAAACAAACTAAAATACGGAAAATCATTTGGTAACCGACAAAGTACACTCACCTATTTGTGCGCAGTGCATCTCCGTGTTCACCCTTCCCGAGGTCCATCGTATGGCTCGCATACAAATGCGTGTAATTTGTTTAGAGGGCCGCTAAGGGCACCCCACCATTTAATGAGGGCACTCAGCTTATTTGTAAAAATTCCAGCAAAAATGGAAAAGACCATTTTGCCCCTGTATATATATAATGGTTCAAACCCCACAAACCATTTCGACAAGGAGTTAGGGCACCCCGCAGCAAGCGTCAACCACAAAGCAGCGGCCACATTGCGTTTGGCGAAGAGCGATCGATTCTTGCTCGTCAAACAATGACGAGGTAACAATGTTTGACAACCATTTTCGGGTTTTTTGAATTTGTTTAGTTGCGTATAACGGTGTAAATGATGATTTGTTTGTCAACGTAGGGTTTGATAATTTCTTCAAATCAGAAGTTGTTTCAATTTGTATAATGGAGGATCGTAATGCTTCGGTGCGAGAGGAGGTCGTCCTTGAGGTAATGTTGCAAATGTTTTTGTGTTTTTTTTGCGGTTATCAGAAGTATCTGTCGGGTGCGCGATTGTTTCGGCCTCGCAGGCCGAGATGTATGGTAATGTCTCGGTCGCGAGAGGACCGAGAGGTTTCACGTAGGTCGCGGTGCGGAACGACCGAGGGTAATGGTAACTCTCGGTCTCACGTAAACGAACTATGAAGAAAGTTTGAAGCTGTACACCGAGAACCTATTTTTTGGGTTTTTTTGTGATTGTCTTTGTACATTTTGGTTGATTATAATGTTACCTTGTTTGTATTGCGGGTAATGCCGTTATCTTGTAATTTTCCGGACTACAAGGACACTTTTACACCTTCTAAGCCATTCCCCTCTCGAGAAGCGGCAATTTCATGGCTTGGCGATTGGTGGCGAGAACAAGTTTGTGTTAGTAACGAAGCGCTCGGATGCCGGGGGCATTAAGCGAAGGGGAAGGGTGAAAATTGCATGTGACAGGTCTGGGACATATAGGGGACTGGCTCAGAGAGTTGGGAAGGGGAAAGCGGCAAAAATTTTAAAGAAATCAAGGAATGATGAAAAGGCGAGGACTCACACTAGTACGAAGAAATGTGGATGCCCTTTCCAAATTAACGTCAAGGAGAATGCGACTCCTTTATGGTATGTCACTTGTGATTTGTGGGAGGCACAATCACGACACCGCGGGAAGATTGGATAAGGGGAGGAGGAAGTTGAGGATGCGGGGGAGGGGGCGAAAGTGAGCGGCTCGGGGAGATTAGTCCACCCGTCTTTTGTGGAGTGCGAGCGGGAAGTTGAGGATGCGGGTGTGAGGACAGGGGTCTCCAAGCCGGAGGCACCCCGGTGTCGGAGGCACCCCGATCTCCAATCGGATTTGAGTCCTCCCGGCTCCACAAAAGCTTCTAGGCGGAAGAAATGCAAGGTTCCACAAATGCGTCGTGCCGGTCGACGCACGCAAAGTGGATCTAACATGGCTTATAGTCATTGCTTAGAACCAGGATTGGTTGCCACATGTTGATGCCATTATCGATGTGGTTTAGATGGGAATTGTGGATATAGGTGTATAGCCTACGGGCTTGGACTTAGACGTAGACGGGTGGAGGATTGTGCGTAGACGGATGTACGATGAGATTATCGGGTATGAATACCTATGGCGGGAAGTGCTTGGCTCGAGTTTCGAGCACTGTCGAAATGCGGTGCATTGCCCGGAGAAGCAAGATGGGGCATCTTTCAAAGAATGGTTGACACTTCCGGACATGGGATTGTTAGTATCCACCGCATTCAATGTCATTCTCGTCAACCTCTCGCATGGGAGTGCCTCCACATTCCTACCTCTACGTAGTACTCCAACGTCGTCATTGCCTGACAGACTTATCATTGCAATGGCGAATGAAAGGAATATCCATTGGGTTAGGGTAAGTTCTATGATTTTTTTGTGAATTGGTTTGTTTCCCCCTTAATCGGGTTTGTGACAATATCTTCTATGTTCTCTTGTTCACTTTGTGAGTGCGGTTGCGTGTGAATGCACCGCATTTGCCATCCTTATATCCATCGTGGGATCGGTACGTTGAGGCTGCGCAAAGGTTGGCGAGATGGATTCGTTTTTCGAGACATCGCGCCCATTGCAAGCTGCGATCATGAAGCCACCATACTGTTGTAGATTTAGATACACCGTAGGTTAAAGCTTTGTACAGACGGCTAAACATTTAGAAATTTTGCCAATTCGTCAGAATGTTCTATGTATATGCAAATGTTGTGTTGTGTTTTAATTGTTGTTTACTTATGGATGGACCCTTTTTAGAGTCGGTTTGAATGTTACGGAGATTTATAATTAATTAAGGTTCGGTGCAAATTGTCGTCTTTGGATTTTCAATCTTGCATTGTTAGTTTGACGACTACGGAGATTTTTTGAAAGCTGTAATGTTCAAATTCATCCATTCGATATCGCGGTCAAGCGAGGTTCGTGAAACAACCCATATTTTCGGTCACCAATGACCAAACAAGTATTCCAATATATCGTTTTGTATAATAGCGAGTCCTATTTCAATTTCTCGATTGTACACCACCGAGATGGATTGACCATTTCAATTCGCGACTCTCGTCCTATGACGGCCAGAGCCTACGAGACCCTATCGGAAGTGGACAACCGATACGTGATTAACTCTTAGGTCTTCGTGGCGAGGCTGCGACTTCCCAAAAATATTAGCTTATGTCTCGGCCGAGGCGAGACGGTTATTCTGATCTCGGCTGTGTGGCGAGAACCACGATTTCCCAATTTTTTACATTTTAAAAAACCGCCACACACACATTACATCTACTCTACCAAATGTAACTTAATTCGTCGATCTTCAACCGAGCCCTAATTTGGAGACGAAATCGGCTCACACACTGGGACCCTACAAAATGCGAGAAACCTAGAACAACGAAGGAGAAACACACGGCGAGGGACGGAGAACACGATTTCGGGGATTCTCTCTCTTTGGTCGGTTCAAAACAAATGAATTCTTCCACCGGGAATTCGGTGAACGAGGGTGGTGGTGGTGGTGGGGGTGGTGGGGTGCCCGGGGGTTTGCACGAGGGTGGGTGAGAGGGTTTTTTGCACGAGGGGCATTTTCGGTATTTTGGGTTTAATTTTTCGGTGCCCCAGGTAAACCGATTTGTGCCCACATTAACTGGGTGCCCTCATTAAATGGTGGGGTGCCCTTAGCGGCCCTCTTTGTTTATTACCCTTCAAATAAACTTTAATTTTGGCAAAACCCATCTTTTGTTCCCTGAACTTTCAATCTTTTACACTTTTGGTTCCTCAACTTTCAAAACTACGTATTTCGTCCCTCAACTTTTCAAGCAGTGCACATTTAGTCCTTCAGTTAGTTGGACCGTTAAAATCGATGATGTGGCAAACTCAAATCGTCATGTGGCACTACGTGGCCACTTTTTACCGAATCGATGGTTCAAGTGAACCAAAGCGATTAATAAAAAAAAAAAAAAAAAAAAAACTAAAATCCCAAATCAAAACCTAAGCCCTAAAACTTTATGTCAATGAGGCACATAGATGAGAGGAGGGGCAAGAGGTTCAATTAGTTTAACCCAAATAAGTTTTAGGGCTTATGTTTTGATTTGAGATTTTCATTTGGTTTTTTAAAGAACCGATTTGGTTCACTTGAACCACCGGTTCAGATAAAAATCGGCCACGTAGCGATTCGAGTTTGCCACATCATCAATTGTAATGGTCCAACTAACGGAAGGACTAAATGTGCACTATTTGAAAAGTTGAGGGAGCAAATGTGTAGTTTTGAAAGTTGAGGGACCAAAAGTGTACGAGGTTGAAAGTTCAGGGACCAAAAGATGAGTTTTGCCTTTAATTTTTTTTTTTAAAGTATCATAATCAATCACAATAATTTCAAAAAAAAATATTACATGGTCTCATGTGTTTTGCTCTTTTAGGGTTTTTGAGTCGCCCCGACGAAGCTACGGTGCTAGGGGCATACTTGAAGGGCCATGGCTCCCCAACCCTTGCCTTGCACCTTATACATACCAATGACAAAAGCATTATATTACTTTATGTCCATTTTGAGCCCTTCTATTTTTTTTTGGAGATACATATATGTGTACCTCTCCCCCTGCGTCCAAATGATGGCTTCGTCCGTGCTTCCAGCTACCTACTAAAATTGTGTTCGTTGTTGGTCCCTTCACCGTGACCTCATCCCTTATTCTTCTCTTATTCTTTGTCACCATTTATCATAAAAAAAAAGGCTCGGGTAACCCACTTTTGACACGGATCGGTTGCCATGTGTTAGGGAAGCTCATTAGTTACGTAAGAGCTGATTGCGCATGAGTGAATGTGTAATGTGTGATGAGTCGTTCATGTGTAATGTGTGATAGCTAGAGGTTAGATCTAGGGACACGTTGATGGCTTACACTAAAAGCCCTTTGTATTTAAGACCCATTGTATCATGTACTGTTCATTGACTGATCTTCTGAGCTAATAAAGCTCGTCTTCTCTGATCTTGATTCTCCATCTATTTTTGTAGATGTTATAAGTTTTGTTATGGTATCAAAGCATTGAAGTCGTTGTTCATGGTGTTTATGTCCGTGGTAGCGATGGCGTTGTCGAGTCAGTCTGGTAGATCGACTCCTTCGTCTTCGTTAGGAGTCTCAAACCCTCTCTTCGCTTGGGCACTCCATGAGCCATTACAGAATTTTCAAGCTCGATTCGGGCAACTTCATCTCGTGGCGATCTTTGATTCTTCCAGTCATAAGAGGAAACAACTCGACGACATACTTATTAAGACCGAAGTCTATCTAAATCTGGTAGTTCTGGTCACTGGAGAGCCAGATCCAAAGTATGAAGATTGAATATTAAGAGATCAATCACTTCTTGGATGGATCTTGGGTTCTCTGACGGCTCTAGTCGTCGGAGCTCTCATCGACATCAATATGCCAAATCTCACAGCATATGCAGCTTGGACGACCATTGAAGTCTTGTGTGGAGCTCAAAACAAAGCCAAGATCCAAGTTTGTAGATATGCCATTCAAAATGCACGAAAAGGTACTCAGTCCATTTCGCAGTATCTCCAAAAAAATTAAAGAAAATGCAGATTCTCTTTCCATTGATGGTTCGCCAATGACACATTTAGATCTAGTTTCTAGTGTCTTGAATGACCTTAATGCATAATATCTGTCGATTACAACTATGTTAGTGAAGCAAGAAATGACATAGTAGGAACTGCATGCTGATTTGCTTCGTTTTGAGGCTCGTCTAAAATAGATTCAAGATTTGACGAATGCCATGTCTGCAATGGTTGTGCCTCCTACAGCTAATGCAACGTTCATCAAGAATCAAAGTGGTACCAAGAGAAACTTTGATAATCAAGGTCGTAGTAACTCTAATGATCGTGGTGGTTTTAATGGCAACCGAGGATGACGTCGATGTGGTCGTGGCAGAGGCAACAATCGTCTGGTGTGCCAAATCTGCGGACACACTGGTCATGTTGCAGCTATATGCTATCATCGTTATGATTACAGTTATATGGGTTCGATGCCTTCATTAAGTCAAAGGCCTCCTCAAATGAACAAAACTATGCAGTCCCCCATCAGTACCTATGAATGCTCAGAATGCATTCTTTGTTGCTCCAAGCTCTTACTGTGCATCTCTGGAGTCAGTTTCTGATCAGGCTTGGTATGCCGATAGCGATGCTTCCTCACATGTCACCAATGATCCTAATCAGTTGTTCAACCGATCTTACTTCGCAGGGAATGATCGTCTTACTATTGGAAATGGATTTGCATTACACGTTTCACATATAGGTTCCATTAAATCTAATAGGTTACATCATAAGTTACTTTTTCCTGATGCACTTTGTGTTCCTCATACTACCAAAAATTTGCTCTGCATTTCTAAATTAACGAATGATAATCCTATTTTTGTGGAATTCTATTCCAATTTGTGCTTTATAAAGGATCTTTGAACCAGAGCGACTTTGCTCAAAGGGATTCTTAAAGATGGTCTATATGTCTTTCATTCTCCTTCTTCTGAGTCGAGTGTTTTTGTCAATAAAACAGTACCTGAAGCTATGCTTGCTACTACTTATTCCTCATCTTCAACAATATGGCATGCTCAGCTTGGTCACCCCTCTTCGTCGGTCTTATCTCAAGTATTGAAGTCTTGTAATGTTGTGTATTCTAAAAATATTGTGTATGATTTTTGTGATGCATGTAAGCTAGGCAAGATTCATTCCTTGCCTCATTCATTGTCCGCTTATCATGCATCTCAGCCTTTATAACTCATTCATACAGATACATGGGGACCTTCTCCTATTAAATCAAGGGAAGGTTTCCCATATTACATTCGTTTTATAGATGATTTTTCTAGATTTACATGGATATATCCTATGAAACTAAAAAGTGAGGCATTACAAATTTTTAAACAATTTAAGTTGTTAGTTGAAAAATAATTTTCTACTACAATTAAATGAGTTCAATTAGACTGAGGTGGTGAATATCGACCTTTTCCTGTCTTTCTTAAACCAATTTGGCATTCATTTTCAACACCCTTGCCTTTATGATCATCGACAAAATGGTAAAGCCGAACGCAAACACAGACATATAATTGAAACAACCTTAACCTTGTTTGCGAAAGCTAACCTACTGTCACAGCCCAAATTCTTAATCATAGTTTAATCCCTTAATCAAGATCATTGACCCGTGCCATGAGATCCGCATCGACATACATGCACTGACTGAGGTAATTTGGCTTAGACTATTAAGTAATGTATAGATGTCGAGACGTGAGCAAAAATGCGCATCGAGATACGTGCTAGCGTGGGATCGAGGTAGAGAGTGATGTGGTAATCTAAATTTAAGTTAATGTGGCTTGAATAGTTAAATTTGATGTGCCTATAGTTTGATTTACATAAATGCAACATAAGTTAGTATAATAAAACATTAGTCATAGATGATCCTCGGGATACGTGTGAATACATTACAAGACAAATTAAGTTATAAATGTGTGTTATCAAGGGTGAGTTAGTGGAGGGTTAATGAAATATAAATCTTGATGTGAGTCATTAGATTGATCTAGATATATGAGGTTCAAACAAGATTAAGGGCTAAAAATCCAACTTACCTAATATACATAAGATAAGATGAGATCAACACGCAAATATATTTCATTTGATCTAAACAAGAGAGAAGGAGATCTAGAGAAGGAAAATCAAAGATTATGAGGAGATTTTGGTGAATTTGAGAGGGATTGATCAAGTTGGTGATGTTAAAAAAATTAGAGTTTTATTTCAGTTCTTGTTTTTGCATAATTTCAAAGGTTAAATGAAATTATTTTCGAAATTGTTCTATAGATTTGGGTTCCTTGTGAAAAATTAATAAATTTGCTATCAAGAAAATTCAGATTTCGATTTGAATGGGCAAAGTTATAACATTTTGAAGTTGTAGGTGCTTTTGGTGGATTTTTTAGCAAAAGCTATGAGTTTGGAGTTTTTCTAATTGATTTAATTCAGCTTAAATAGTTTGTATAAGTCCTAAAACACTCTAATTAACTTTAGGAATCTAGGGAAGAGTCTTAAGTGGTTGTTAGTGAGATTCGGGGAGTCGGGAGGCCGAATTAGCCTAGGAACTTTGCGTGGATTGTAAGTAAACTGATTGAGATATTTATTTCTCATTTTTTCCTATTATGCTTTTCATTGACAGTCATTTGGACTGATTTACCTATTGTACTCTACTTGCCATGACTTCATTGTTCTACCTTACTTTGTGAGTTTGTTATCATGACATTGTTTGTTGTTTAAGTGGTTTCATTGATTCCAAATCATGTTCTATGTCTTTCTTAGTTGTTGAGGAATTTAGTCAAATGAAATAGCATGCTATTAGGCGGGTGACTTATGGTATTGTAAATCTATTTTTATTTTTGCATTGTTGGATTCCTAATAATATCATTTCTTGAATTATGAAAGTAGTTCCTGTATCAAGGGTCATGATATGATTGAGATGAGTGTCACGCGGAGTCACTAGATTTTCGGGGTTGTCGGGATCTCACCACTAGCTTGTGCAACATACGGGGTATGGGAGCTGGGGTTGTCGACAAGTATACTACACATGTGAGGGACACTTGTGTGTATTTATATATATATGTGATGTGCATTTGTAAGGATGTGAAGACATTCATGAGATTGATTACGCCCTTAATAGTAGAATAAGTGTAACGACCCATTGCCTTTAGTAGGTAATTAGAGTTAATTCGATTTCTAATAACCTGAGTTAGGCTCATGGTTAAGTCCGGCTTGTCTCGATTAGCGTGTGCGTGAATTTGTGTGTCGTTTGGTGTTTGTATGGATTGTTTTATTAATAATGGAAATAATTGGATTTTGAGACCGAGGTTGGAGAGGAAAGGTGATGGCGATGAAGAGGTAAGACAATGTTGTTGTTGTTGTCTTGTTAAGTTGTTGTGGCTGCTGTTGTTTTCATTGTATCTAATGGAGATGGAAAGGAGGCTCGGACGAATTGCATTTACAGTTCGTCCGAGGAAGATGACGGCAGGGGAGTTGTCTCCCTTGCCCAGAGGTAATTTGGGGTTGGGCTTGACCCAACCCCCATTCGAAAAAAAATTTGAGATCGGTTATGAGTTGTAGGGAGACAGAGGAAGAAGAAAGGGGTTAGGCCCTTGAATCGGGCCGAAGCCGAACCCGATTAGGTCCGGCTCAGGCCCAAACCCTTTTCCAAATTAAAAAAAGGGAAATTGCTAGAAAATAAATAAAATTTCTAAAAAATAAGGAAAAATCCAAAAAAAATATTTTGACCAAATAAATAGAAATTGATGAATTTTTATGAAAATGAAGAATTCGGGATTCGTGCGAGACTTTATATCGGGGTTTTTACCTCGAAAAATATGAAATGGTTGGATCGACCTAAAAAGTAGCAAATTGATTTCGGATTCGATTAGGACCAATTTAAGGGTTTTAATTAATGAGTATTGAACCCAAATTGATGACAATTGGTTTAATTTATATTTTTGGTCGACGGGGAAAGGTGTATGGATCTCAGGAATCGTGTAAGTTGATATAAAATTAGGAAAGCTCGACATAGGTAAGTGGGACTTGTATTCTTACCAACTATTCAACGTAATTAGTATATTTAGTTCATATAGCATTATAGACTGGGAATGAGGTAATGTACTGTGACTTGAACTTGTTTTTAGGTTAAATTACCAAAAAAAGGTATGACGGGCGAATCAGACTGAAGTGACGATGGAAATGTTGGATCATTACTATCACTTTCCCTTCATAAAACTTGAGGTACCCGATCGTTGCTTTCTTATTTGAGTTGGTAGTTATGCTATGCCTGGATACACCATATAAATCACACATCGGCCAACGTGTGAGTTTCTGTGGACAGTAATTTAGGGTAACAAAAGTTTATAGCTCAGTTTTGAAATGAAAATACGAGTCACGAGTATAGTTGCAATTGGCCTGTAAACTTGCATTCCATTATCTATTGTTATATCATTTTAATGCCTGAATAGATATGTTTTGGATTTATATTTATATTTATTAATTCATTGATATGACTTGATAATTGATATATTTACGAGCATCACTTACTGAGCAAGTTGGAGCACTCATTCCCTAATTATCATTTAAAGTTGTCGACGTGCACTTCGACTTAAGAACAAAGAAGATTAGGAATTTATAGTATTATCTACAGTGAATTGATTTCCCTACTATTTATATATTGTATTGAATTACTATTTTGTAATGAACAGGGTCGGGATATGGTTTTACGATTGAGGTTTATGTCTGTTTTAGTATATCGTTTGTATTATCGAAAAAGTTATAATTCTGCCGCGTTTTCAATTATTTGTTCGATATTAGATATATTGTATTATGTTTATCAGGTATAGAAACGAATGTACTGCTACCTTAATTAAGTCTGGCTGGTGTACCGATGCTTAATTATGATTTCAGGCCAGGTATTGCCCTAATCAGGATAGGGGATGTCACAATAAGACTGACGTGATATAGCTCACGGCCGACCGACCAACCCTATATCATTACTGCTTAGCCGAGTGTCAGTTTCATATTGTTTAACTAAAATATCTTATAGCATGATTCCATTTCAACATAGTTGCTATTATTATGCTTTTAGATACTGGATAAATGTCTCTCAATGTTACTTCCTACTTTCTTGTACTCACCGTCATTTTTTGAAGGTGGGTGCAGATCCATCGAGTAGAAAATCGAGAAAGGAGAAGATTGACGAACCTCTGAGCCACTAGAGTGTTGCTTCCTCTAATTTTGTAGGTTTCGATTTTGTTGTATGACTTATACATGTCTTTCAATACTTTTGGGGTTGTATTTATGGGTTGAGAGATAGTTACCCGACTACACACATGTTGATAGATCATAATCGATGTTTTGTTGTATATATACGCATGTGAGCTTTGTTTCATGGTTTTCTACACATACTTATAAGTTTTTATTGATTGCTTCTGCTAATTTATTAAAACTTCCGCTGAATAAGGTTAAGTTATAAAATCTTAATTAACTCTGAAATATTAATTGACTAGAGAACAATAAATTGCATATTCTAAAGTTAGCTAGTTAGGAGAAAAGCTTGAAAAGACTAACTAATATGTTGTTAAGTCTTATGTGGCTGATATTAAGGCTTAATGATGGGATTAGGTCGGGCGGTGCCCTAATTTGAGAAGCGGTCGTCATAATTGGTATTAGAGCCAACTTTCCGTATAAGCAACAAATAAATTTGAATAAAACACAAATTCTAGAAGTGGAAACGATATGATCCTTGCCTAGAAATCATTAGTTAGGAAGCGAGTGAAAGTGAGTTAGGTATTTTTTTATATGTACATGTTAGTTTTTATATGTATATAATATGTGATGTCTACGTATTAGCTGATTCGCGTTCGCAATCAACTTGTAGACACCGATGGCTGATTCACGCAACAGTGGGGATGTAGTTGCTAGTGGCAGCTAGCCTCCTATTCCATCTGTTGATGATTATCAAAGGCCATCTGATTGAGTTGCAGTTTAGGGATATCAATTAGCTGACTTTATCACATTGATGACAGCTCGTTTCGCACTACCAGCGCAGACACCGGCCCCACCACTACTAATATTATTCCCATATTATCGAAACTAGAGCTTCCTACTGCAACACCAGTAGCTCCGGTGTAGACTATACTGATAGTGATAGTACCAGTCACAGAGACAACTAATACGCCGTCTCCCACTCCTATATCTTTTAATACTTTAGAAAAGGTTTAGTTGGTGAAGGATTTCATTAGACCGAAGCCAGTTTATTTTGACGGACAACAAGATTTTGAGAAGGTAGAGAAGTAGATATTTTCTCAAGAGAAGCTTCATAAGGTTTTAAGGATCGAGGATAGACTTTATGCTGAGATTTCGTTGTATACACTAGAAAGATATGCTGATGTTTGATGGCGTTTGACGATAGATTCTGATGGAGATTTTTAGTATTGGGATGCATTTAAGAAGAAGTTTTATCAGCAGTACTCCCACCTGTAGTGATGAATAGGTTGAGGAAGGAGTTCATGAACTTGAGACTAAGAGCAGATGAGTCTGTGATGAGCTACAGAGACAGATACGACTATTTGAGGCGATTTATTAGAGATTTAGTGAGAGATGATTCCGAGGATGTATATCACTTTGGAGATGGACTAAGGCCAGACATATGGTTTTATTTGATCAGTTTAGGTGCCATGACACTTGGGAGATATATGAGTGGGCACTTTCTCACGAGACCTACTTTTTCGGCAGAGTCGCCAATGGGACATTGTTGGGATCGACATTTACATCTGATTTGGTCGCGAAGTTTGAGAGGAGGAGACAAAGGGGCAAGGGACAGAAGAGATGAGATAGAGGTTCTCAGGAATTGGGGGTAGCCGCATTGGCGGTGCCCTATGTATCATATCCTACTCCTCTGCAGAGTATAGTTGGTAGACCCCTTTTGCCATCGCTAGTCAGGCCTACGTTACCAACTCTGACTTTACCAGCACTTCCAGCACCACATGTGCCATGTCAGCAACAGCAGAGTGGTAGAGGCCGAGGCAGAGGCAGAGGTAGAGGTAGCGGTAGAGGTCGAGATGGTTCCCAACAGGAGCAAAAAGAGGCACAGACTCAGGATCAGGCACAAGGTCAGCACATGCTGATTACTTGCTATAGATGCGGGCATGTTTGGCACATGTTGAGAGATTGTCTACAGTCGACAACAATATTTCCACCATAAAGTCAAGAGGGAGTACACATGATGGCACAACCAGATGTCGATGCCACACAAGGACTTATTGATGATACGATTTCTATTTGTGTTAGCGATTTATATGTCTTGTTTAATTCGAGCTCTATAGTATTCTGGTCGCATGATAGACATCCTAGGGTTGACACCTGTTAGAGTTAGTGTACATTTGATTTTGAGTACTGCTGCGGGGGATAAGGTTTACCCTAATTGTCTTGTTGATGGATGTCTAGTAGAGATAGGCGGGGTAGAGTTACCTGCAGACTTCGAAGTGCTCGAGTTTTTAGATTTTGACGCATTATTAGGGATGGATTGGTTACCAGCGTATCACGATCATATCGACTGTTTCAGCAAGAAAATAATATTTGAGATCCCAAGGTGTTCGATGTTCACATAAAGTGGTAGTATATCGAGAGCCAAGGGTACGAGAGGTCAACTTGCGACTAGTGGAGAGATGGAGACTCTGGTATCATTATATACAGTAGCAAAGAGTCAGGGACCTAGACTTGAGGAGATTTCGGTAGTATGAAATTCCTAAACGTGTTTCCAGAGGACTTACCTGGTTTACTAACGCCGAGAGAGATAGACTTCACCATTGAGTTGGTACCATGCACCAGGCCTATTTTCATACCGTCGTACCGCATGGCTCCAAGAGAGTTAGAGAAGTTGAGGAGTCAGCTCCAGGATTTAGAATAAAAGAGGTTCATCACACCTTCAATGTCGCAATGGGGAGCACCCATCATTCGTGAAGAAGAAGGGTGACACTTTGAGACTGTGTATCAACTACAGACAATTGAATAAGGTCACGGTTAGAAACAAGTATCCACTGTCGCGTATTGATTTTTGATCAGCTAAAAGGACCATATTTTTCTCTAAGATAGACCTGCAATCAGGGTGTCATCAGCTTAGGATCAAGTATGATGATAGGTCCAAGAAAGCATTTAGCACGATATATGAACACTATCAGTTCACGGTTATGCCATTCGGGTTGACCAACGCCCCCCGCCATGTTTATAGATTTGATGCATAGGGTGTGATAAGATCGTTTCTTGATTGCTTCATGATAGTTTTCATCGATGATATATTGATATATTCGAGGACTCGATATGATCACAAACAACACCTCAAGGAGATGTTATAGAGTTTGAGGGAGCACAAACTCTACACCAAGTTCCGCAAGTGTAAATTTTGGCTGTCAGAGGTCAAGTCTTTGGGGCGTCAAGCAACAGGGATTATAGTGGATTGTACTAAGGTTCATGCTATTATGGATTGGCCGACACCAACGTTGGTTACTGAGATTAGGAGTCTTCTGGGGTTAGCAAGGTATCACCACAGATTCGTGAATGATTTCTCGAAGATCGCTTCAACGATTATCAGATTGACTCAGAAGGACGTGTTTGATTGGTAGCAAGCATTTGCTCAACTAAATAGGTTGTTGACTATCGCACCAGTGTTGGTATTGCTAGAGGTTGGACATGGATTCTTAGTGTATATAGATGTTTCTCATACGAATCTAGGTTGTGTGTTGAGGTAAGACAGAGGTACATTAGCTTATGCCTCTAGAGAACTGAAAATACATGATAAGAATTATCCCACACATGATTTAGAGTTAGCAGTGGTGGTGTTTACTATGAAGATACAAATACAACATTCTTATGGTGAAATATTCATACTCTATACTGATAACATGAGTTTGAAATATCTCTTCACACAGAAAGAGCTGAACATGAGACCGCGCAAATGGTCGGAGTTTCTGAAAGACTACGATTTTTCTCTAGAGTATCACCTAGGAAAAGCTAACATAGTTGCAGATGCGCTGAGTAGGATACCGACTGGAGATGCCGAGGTTGTTAGATGCCATATGATGCATGAGTATAGATTACCGAAGGCACCTACAATGATGAATCAGTCATATATTCCTACCATTACTTGGGTGATAGATTTGTAAATAGATGAGGCTATAAACAGTGTCTACACAGAGAGTGTCAGAGGTTCAGAGAGCCAACATCTTGTACCCAAGATTCAATGAGTTAGCCTAGAGCGATGATTGTACTGATTAGACAGAGACGACGAATCAATGTCCGAGATCCAGTGGCAGATTGTGGATACAGTCAATGACAGACCTAAGAGATGAGATTTTTCAGGATTCACACCGTTCCTGATTCATTGTTCATCCAGGCAGGAAGAAGATGTACCATGACATGAGGAGACATTCCTGGTGGTCTGGGATATGACGGGCTTAGCAGAGTTTATTAAGAACTATGAGATTTGCCAGCAGGTGAAGATTGAACATCTTAGACCTGGAGGGTTACTACAACCACTTCCCATTCCACGATGAAAGTGGGAAGACATTGCCATGGACTTTGTTAGAAGATTGCCGAGGACTGGCAGACAACATGATTCTATCTGGGTAATTGTGGATAAATTGACGAAATTTGCCCATTTCTTACTGGTCGCAGCTCATTACACATTTGGCCAGTTGAGTGTATTAGAGAGAAAGAGAGAGAGAGAGAGAGAGAGAGAGAGAGAGAGAGAGAGAGAGAGAGAGAGAGAGAGATTATCAAGCTGCACGGGTACCATTGACCATCACATCACACAAAAATGCTATTTGTACGTCCCAGATATGGCAGAGTATGTAGGAGTAGTATGGTATGCGCCTATAGTTCAACACAACTTTTCACCCTCAGACTGATGGGCAAACTGAAAGGTTGATTTAGGTTCTCGAGGATATGCTCAGGGCTTAGGTACTTTAGTTTGGCGGATCTTGGAAGGAGTACCTACCGTTGTATGAGTTTGCATACAATAACAATTATCAGACTAACATTGAGATGACGCCATTTGAGGCTTTATATGGTAGATCGTGTCACTCGCCATCATGTTGGGCTGAGCTAGAGGACCAGAAGTTACTGGGGCCTGAAATTGTTGTTGATCACATGGAGAAGGTACGCAAACTCGTCAGAGGCTTAAAGGGGCCAAAGAGAGGTATAAGAAGTATGCATACACGTATCGCAGCTATCCCACGTATACCGAAAGAACCTTTATATATTTGAAGTTTCTCATCGGAAAGGGTGTTCACAGATTTGATTAGAAAGTCAAGTTAGCACCGAAATTCATCAGGCTCTTCAAGATCAAGAGATGGGTCGGGAAAGGTGCTTATCAGCTTAAGTTACCTTCACAGATATCAAGGATTTATCTAGTCTTCCATATTTCTATTCTTTGACTGACTAAGTCGAAGGCAGGCGTTCGACCGACGGTTGACTTGAGCCCGATTGACCTGAGCGAGGATGTATCTTATGAGGAGTAGCTAGTACAGGTTTTAGACCGAAAGGTACAACAGTTGAGAGGCAAGTATACTCCAAAGGTGTTAGTTGAGTGGCAGTTCCATGATAACTCGGAACTCACTTGGGAGCGGGAAAACTATATGCGAGATAGGCTTCCGTACATTTTCGAGTCAGATATAACTTTAACTTGAATTTTAATTTCGAGGACGAAATTTTCATTAGTTAGGAAGATTTGTCACGACCCAAACTCCTAATCCTTATTTAATCCCTTTATCAGGATCATTGACCCGTGACATGAGACTCACGTCGAGATACGTACACTGACCAATACAATGTGACTGAGGTATATGTTAGATTTGTTGTTATGTTTGTCTAATGTATTGTATATGTGTAGACTACTAAGTAACTCTTACTTGTGTATAGATGTCGAGAGGTGAGTAGGGACGCGGCTAGAGATGCATGCCAACATGGAATTGGTGTAGAGAGTGATGTGATAAGCTAAATTTAAGTTAATGTGGCTTGAATAGTTAAATTTAATGTTCATATAGTTTGATTTGCATAAATGTAACCTAAGTTAGTATAATAAAACATTACTCATAGATGATCCTCATGACACGTGTGAACACATTACAAGACAAATTAAGTTATAAATATGTGTTATCAAGGGGGAGTTAGTGGAATGTACATCTTGATGTGAGCCATTAGATTGATCTAAAGATATGAGGTTCAAACAAGATCAAGGGCTAAAAATCTAACTTATCTAATATATAAGATAAGATGAGATCAACATACAAACACATTTCATTTGACCAAAACAAGAGAGAAGGAGATCTTGAGAAGGAAAATCAAAGATTGTGAGGAGATTTTGGTGAATTTGAGAGGGATTGATCAAGTTGGTGATGTTTACAACTAGGTAAGCTAGTGTAAACTATCATTTTGTAAAAGTTTGTTAAAAAAATTAGAGTTTTATTTCAATTCTAGTTTTTGCATAATTTCAGAGGCTAAATGAAATCATTTTTAAAATTGGTTTATAGATTTGGATTCCTCGCAAAAAACCAAAAAAATTTTCTATCTAGAAAATCTAGATTTCAATTTGAATTGACAAAGTTATGACATTTAGAAGTTGTAGGTGTTCTTGGTGGATTTATTTAGCAAAAGCTATGAGTTTGCGGTTTTTATAATTGATTTAATCCAACTTTGATAGTTTGTATAAGTCCTAAAATACCCTAATTAACCTCTGGAACATAGGAAAAAGTCTCAAGAGGTTGTTAGCGAGATGCGGGGTGTCGCGAGGCTGCATTAGCCAATAAACTTTATGTGGATTGTAAGTAAACTGATTGATATATTTATTTCCATTTCTTTCCTATTATGATTTCATTTATAGTCATTTGGACTGATTTACCAATTGTACTATACTTACCATGAATTTGTTGTTCTACCTCACTTTGTGAGTTTGTTATCATGACATTGTTTGTTGTTTAAGTGGTTTCATTGATTCCAAATCGTATGATATGTTTTTCTTGGTTATTGAGGAATTTAGTCAAATGAAATAACATGCTATTAGGTGGGTGACTTATGGTATTGTAAATCCATTTTTATTTGTGCATTATTTATGCGATTACAATGTTGGATTCCTAAACTGTGTCATTCCTTGAATTATGAAAGTAGTTATAGTATCAAGGACTATAATATGATTGAGATGAGCGCGACACTGAGGTCACTCGATTGTTGGGGTTGTCGAAATATTACCACTAGCTTGTACAATACACGATGTATGGGACTCGGGGTTGTTGATAAGTATACTATACATGTGAGGGGCACTTGTGAGTATTTACACATATGTGATAGGCATTTGTAAGGATGTGGAGGCATTCATGAGATTGATTACGCCCTAAGTAGTGGAATAAGACTGGCATGATGTAACTCATAGCCGACCGGCCTTAGATCATTATTGCTTAGCCGAGTGTCAGTTTCATATTTGTTTAACTAAAGTATCTTATAGCATGATTTTTTTAGCCTAGTTGCTCTTGTTATGCTTTCAAATACTTGTTGTATCTTTAGAAATGTGGATAAATGTCTCTCAGTGTTACTTTCTACTTTCCTATACTCACCGCCCATTTATGACGGTGGATGCAAATCCATTGAGTAGCAAACCGAGCAAGGAGAAGATTGGTGACTACCTCTGAGCCACTAGAATGTTGCTACCTCTGATTTTGTAGGTTTTGATTTTGTTATATGAATTATATATGTCTTTCATATACTTTAGGGGTTGTATTTATGGGTCGAGAGATAGTTACCCAACTACACACATTTTAATATATCATCGCTATTTTGTTGTATATACACGCACATGTGCTTTGTTTCTTGGTTTTCCAAACATACTTAGAATTTACATTAATTGCTTTCGCTAATTTATTAAGACTTTCGCTGAATAAGATTAAGTTATAAAAGTTTTAATTAACTCTGAAATATTAATTGACAAGAGAACAATATATTGCATATTCTAAAGTTAGCTAGTTTTGTGAAAAGTCTGAAAAGGCTGAGTAATATGTTGTTAAGTCTTATATGGCCGAGATTAGGGCTTAATGACGAGATTAGGCCGGGCGATGCCTTAATTTGAGAAGGGGTCTTCAAACCTACCTTATTCTTTATGGTGGGATGCATTTCATACTGCAGTATTTCTTATTAATCGATTACCTACTGTTGTTTTGCAAGGTTCTACCCCAGATGAGGTTATTTGGAAAACCCCGCCTAATTACAATTTACTAAAAGTCTTTGACAGAACTTATTTTCCCAATTTCAAACCTTACATCAAGCATTAATTCAACGTTAAATCTGAAAATGTCTTTTCATATGATATAGTCCAATACATAAAAGGATATAGATGTTTAAATCCTCCTGGAAAAATTTGCATTAGTCGGAATGTTTTATTTAATGAGTCTAAATTTCCCTTTTCTATGTTTTTTCCTAATACTTCAAAGCCTTTCACACATGATTTTGATATTCCTTACAACCTTTTTCCTGTGTTATCACATCCCTCTTTATGTTCTATTCAAGCTGGTACTACCGTTTCTACTTCATTACGTACTAGTTCTAGTCCTTTAACTCCCTCTTTACCTTTTCTTTGATCATTCTGGCCAGTTTGTCACAACCGTCCCTGTGTCAACTACTTCTGAGGTTACACAGATTGAGTCCCCTATCTTAGCCCCTCTATCAACTTTACTAACTTATCCCATGGTGACATGAGCAAAGAATGATATTTTTAAACACAAAGAGTTATTAGTATCGATTAATGCACATTCTCAAACTTAAACCAAAAAATGTGAAAGAAGCTTTCAAATTTCAGTGCTGGAATGATGCAATGAAAACAAAGTTTGAAGCATTACAGGCTAATAAGACCTGAACTTTGGTACCACCTAGTCAAAATCAGACTCTAGTGGGAAATCGATGGATGTATAAGATTAAAAGAAACACTGATGGTTCAGTTAATAGATACAAAGCTCGCCTAGTTCTTCAAAGATTTACTCAGATTTCTAATATTCATTTCAACACTACTTATAACCCTGTTATCAAGGCTTCCACCATCAGAGTTGTACTAACTCTTACAGCTCCTTATGACTGGTCTGTGCGGCAACATGACATAAATAATGCCTTCTTGCATGGGCATTTGTCTGAAACTATTTTTATGCCTCAGCCTAAGGGTTTTGAGAATACAACTCATCCTGAATATGTTTGTACGTTCAATAAAGCCATCTGTGTCAACCTCCTTAAGCATAGTTCAATAGATTGAAGAATACTTTGCTTGCTTGGAGGTTTTATAACTCCAAAGCTGATTCATCTCTATTCAGATATAAGGATGGATCTTTTTTGCTCTATATTGGTTTACGTTGATGATGTCATCATAACTGGTAATTCAACTGAGTTAGTTTAGAAATTCATCAGACTCAATTTAGTGTTTGCTTGAAAGGATCTAGAGGAGCTTAGTCTCTTCTTGGGCATTGAAGTATCAAGGGATAAGTATGGTTTTTACTTAAATCAGGCCTCTTACTTACATAAGTTTAGTTATAAAGTTGGTTTTTATACTCTCTAACATGCTTCCACTCCTGCAGTTGTGAACAAACAACTTTGTCAACATGATGATACTTGTTCTCTGATGTAACACTTTATCGAAGTGTTTTAGGCAGTCTTCAATTTATCACGTATACTAGGTCTGATGTGGAATATATCATTAATAAGTTGATTCAATCCAAACAAGCTCATCCATGGCTTACTTGAAGGCATTAAAACAAATAGTTCGCTATTTTAAGGGAACTTCACTTGAGTCTTTACATTTTAAGGCTTCTCTACAACTGCTACTCATAGGCTTTGTTGACACAAATTGGGCCACATTATGGATGATCACAAATCTATTACTGGATACCGTATTTACTTTGGTGGGTCTCTCATTTCGTGGTAATCTAAAAAATAAAGTGTGGTTGCCTGGTCTAGCACCGAGGCTGAGTATCGGGCATTGGCTCATACTGCTGCCGAGTTAGCTTAGATTCAATGATTGCTTAAAGAATTGTAGTTTGTTTTTCTAGCAGCTCCTATTATATGGTTTGATAATATAGATGCAGGGTCTCTTACGTCGAATTCAGTATTCTTGAACAAATGCGAGATCAATAATGAGATCAATGATCAACAAAGATCATTGATCAATGTAACAATACACTTTGTACACGATGAAACTATGTAATCTGATTTTATTTCATCAAAAATTAATCTGTGTATTACATTGTGCGCTTATATATAAAATTTACATGGTGTACATTGTACCCCCTTTTATTGCGCCTAGAACAAACTAACATGAACTGTAGTACATTACTTTGAATATATGATTCAATACATAGTTATCAACTAACATAAACAACACCACCTTTATGTAACATAGCAACAACTCTGTCACACCAACTCTGTCCACACCAGACAGCTGTGACATCAACTACGTACATAATTCTACATCCCCCCTCAAGATGGAAGTCTATGCCAATCACATAGACCCATCTTGGACAATCATCGAGAAAACAAAGAAGGTGATAAAGATTTTGTAAATAAATCGACCAATTGTAGCAGAGTAGAAATGTCTTGAGGAAGAACAAATCCACACTTAAAGCGATGTCTAACCAAGTGGCAATCAATTTCTAAATGCTTAGTACGTTCATGAAAAGCTGGATTAGCGAGATAGATGTATTGCGACTTGGTTATCACACCAAAGTGGAATTGGAAGTGAAGTAGGAACATGTAAATCCTTAAGAATATATGAAATCCTGACAACTCACAAAGCTGTGGAAGACAAACTACGATATTCGAAGCAATGAGAGGACTTGGACAGTAGCTTGCTTCTTAGCTTTCAAGAAACCAAAGAAGATCCCATGAACACACGATAGCCGGTGATAGATTTCCTTGAAATAGGACAAGCGACCCGAGTCCGAATCACGATAGGCAACCATAGAAAGATCTTCTTGGACGGGGAAGAAACAGAGACCCTTGGAAGGAGTACCACTTAAGATATCTTAAAACATGAAAGGGCGCGCGGACCAATGTTGCTCTGTAGGGGCTTGAACATCGACTTAATTGTTGTGTGGCAAAGGTAATATCGGGACAGTGAATCTAGATAAAGAAGACGACCAATAAGTCTTCTATATCTCATCAACTTCAAGTAACAAAGGTGAATCGGGATCTGTAAATTTGCGATCACGAGGGAGTGGAGTGGCATTTGGTTTAGCCATGAGAAGACCGAGCATCGATAAGTAGATCAAGAACATACTTGCGTTGATGAACATAGAGACTGAAGAAGATCTAACCAATTCCAAACCCGAGAAATAACGAGCTTGACCAAGATCCTTAATGGTAAACAATGTATGTAAAAAGGTCTTGACTTGATCAATTAAGTCAAGTGAAGTACCGATAAGAAGAACATCATCAACATACACCAATGACACCAAAAAATGACAGCATTGTTGTAAGTAAACAAGCGGGGATCATGAAGCGAGATTGAGTAAAACCAAAAGTTTGAAGCTTGGTTGTAAGCTCATGATTCCATTGACGAAGCTTTGCTTCAAACCATATAGAGATCTATGAAGTTTGCGAGACTTGATTAGGTGAAACCACATTATAACCATCGGTGGCTTCATGTACACATCTTCATCTATGTATCCATGTAAAAAGGCATTGTTAACATCCAATTGATGTAAGGGCCAATCTCGGCATTCTGCTAAAGATAATACAATTCTAGAGTGACATTCTTGGCAATTTGGAGAAAAGGAATCAATATAATCAACACCTTGATTTGATTAAAACCTTTTGCAACCAAGCGAGCCTTACACCTATCCAATGAACCATCGGGATGAAGTTTAACCTTGTAGATCCACTTAGAACCAATGGCTTTCTTACCAGGTGGTAGAGTAGTAAGACTCAAGTTCCATTAGTTTCAAAAACTGTAACTCTTTGTCCATTGCTTCAATCAAACAGGATCATGTTGAGCTTGAATATAAGCTGGTAGGTTCCTTTATATTTGAAAGCAATGACTAGGAAGCATTTGTAGCTAGCGGTAATGTTTGGAGAATGTATAAAAGGAAATGTAGGAGGGTTACCGGTAGATAGAGAAATTGGTGTATAAGGCGAGAAGATGTCTCTACATTGTTGAGAACAAAATCATTCGACCAAAGAGGCTTATGAGCTGCAGTACTTTTCCTAGTAACAACGACATCGGGAGGCGGGACGATCTTCATGTAAATCATCATTAGTATGAGGTACTAATGCATCGATAGGAGGTATATAGGAGACGACTTGGGGATATCAAAAGCTGCTTCATTAATAGGTAAATTTGGAGAAGAAGGTACATTAGGCGATGTAGGAGCATTAACATCGAAATGTCTCTCAAATAATCGAATTATCTTAGAAGGAATAGGCGAGAGGACACTTTGAACTTTCGAGAATCTTTATGAAAAGGAAGCGATTTTCAAAGAAAATCACATCTCTTGAAACAAAACATGTATGTGTGGCCATGTTATACGATCTATATGCCTTTTGTCTGGAGAATAACCAATGAATATACTTTTAACGACTCTTGAATCCAACTTAGATTTGCTTGGTGAAACATTTGTAGCAAAGCACAAACAACCAAAAGTCTTTAAAGAAGAATAATTTGGTGTTCTTCCAAATAAAAGACAATAAGGAGATTTCCACTTGATGGCGAGTAGGTAATCTGTTGATGATGTATGTGGCGGTGTGAACGACATCTCCCGAATTTTGTGGACAAATTAGGTGAAAAATCAAGGCTCTTGTAACTTGCGGTAAATGTCTATGCTTCCTTTCAACAACACCATTTTCTTTGAGGTGTATATGGTGTTGATCTTTGATGAACAATTCCAAAATCGAGAGAATAAAGCATGACAATCTTTATTACAAAACTCAGTTCCATTATCGGTCTAATGGTTTGAGCCGAGACCTTGAAATGAGTTTGAATGAAAGCTAAAAGCTGTTTGATGATGTTGCTGTCAAGGACTTATGTTTCATCAAAAATGTCCATGTGAACCGACTAAAATCATCCATGATAGTCAAAAAAAAATAATGAGCTCCTTGAATGGAAGGCTGCTTATATGGTCCCCATATATCCATATGTAACAATGAAAAGTACTAGATGTTTGAATAGAACTCATTTGGAAAAACCAATCTGCATTGTTTTGACATCGACAAACATCACAAGGTTGATATGTTTTACACTTGATCATTTGTTAAGTAACATATCAAGTTGTCTTGTTACATGAATAGAAGGATGCCCCGATCGACAATGCCATGAAAACTTATCGGTAGCATTATTACGGTGAGCTAATGACAATTAGAAGGTGATACAAAAGAAGCAATGACATCCTTATGGAAGGAACTTGAATCCGAGTATGTATAGTCCTCCAACCATCCTTCCCATGGCTAGAACTTGAGAACTCTCGATGTTGCATGCAAGTATAAAATGATGGATAAAATTCAATTGTCGAGTTTAGTAGATGAGAGTAACTTACTAAGCGACAAAAGATTATACTTGAATGATTTTATATGTAAACAAGAAGAAAGCACTAAGTCTGAACTCAATTGCACATCTCGATGCAATTTACTTCTTTAGTATGTCCATCGGGTAAGCAAACCATAACGAGGCTTAGGTAAAACATTGACATTAGCAAGCAAATCATAGCTAGTACACATATGATTTGTTGCTCCACTATCCACAATCCAAGCATCTGAATTAAAAGAGGAACAAGAAGCTGGAAAATCTTTTGTATGAGCTACTGTAAAATCGAGATCTTGAATTCACATGATTAGAAGCTCTGCCTAAAACAGACTTTCCTTTCATAAAATTCTCAATCCTATTTGTATCATTCATTTTGCTATATTCGTGAAAATCTTCAATGAGATGATTACGCACCTTGTATGTCGAGAGGTGATTCCATCAAATTCACAAAGGATTTGAATTATTTGATATCTGCTTCTTATCATAGTCTTTCTTGTACCAATCTGGAAATCCATGAAGTTTGAAACAAGTATCTTTTGTATGTCTTTTTGCCTTACAATGATCACAAAAGCAGATCATCTTTACTCATGATTTCTTTTGATTTCCTTTTCAGCAAACCTATGACCATTAGTTGAAGTACTGAATTCATCTTGGTAACTTTCATCATCATGTTTGTATCCATCATAGGCGAATAGCTAACATGTACTTCCTTTTGCTTTTCAACTCTAAGAACCATAGAGTAAGCTTTGTTTATACTTGGCAATGGATCCATCACCAATATTTGATTGCGAATATGATCATACATATCATTCAACCCCATCAAAAATTGCATCGACCTATCATTAGACTACAGAACGACCATTTGTGAGATGCTCCATGATCACACACGGGTAAAGGATTTAAACAACTCAGTTCATCCCAAAGTTTCTTAAGTTTGGTATAGTCTTGTGAAAGTGACAGATCTCCTTGATTTATAGAAGCAATGTCACGTTTCAAGCTGGTATAGAAGAGGACCATTACATTCTCCAAACCTTTCTTTTAATTCATTCCATAGATCAAAAGAAGAGGTTGTATAGAGAAAAGCTTCAACAATCTCCTTTGAAATAGAATTCAAGATCAAGAAGTAACCATATAATCCACCTTGATCCATCGATCAAGATTATGATCGATAGATTCGGTTTTACACATCTACCATCAATAAAACCAATCTTTGTTTTTGCTCCCGATGCAATCATCATAGCTCTACTCAAGGCAGGTAATTTGAACCGATAAGAGAATTAGAGACAAGTATCATACCAGGATGATCAGATCCTTGAAGAAGTAAAGGATTCTCGCTCAAGATCACCTGTTTGGGGAGCTCTGCTGCTCCATTTCGAATTGAAGAACTCACGAGAACCATGAGCAGATGCCATGTTGGTCAGTCAATTCAATCAAAAAACAACACAAATCAAGAATAGTAGAACCTGCTTTCGATACCATGAACAAATGCGAGATCAATAACAATGAGATCAATGATCAACAAAAGATCATTGATCAATGTAACGATACACTTTGTACACGATGAAACTATGTAATCTCGATTTTATTTCATCAAAAATTAATCTGTGTATTACATTATCTTGCTTATATATAAAATTTACATGGTGTACATTGTACCCCCTTGTTACAAGCGCCTAGAACAAACTAACATGAACTGTAGTACATTACACTTGAATATATGATTCAATACATAGTTATCAACTAACATAAACAACACCACCTTTATGTAACATAGCAACATGACTCTGTCCACACCACTCTGTCCACTGTACACATGAGTGAATCTGTAATGCGTGGTGAGTTGTTTATGTGTAATGTGTGATAGCTAGAAGTTAGATCTAGGGATACGTGTACAGCTTACACTAAAAGCCCTTTTGTATTTAAGACCCATGATATAAGGTACCGTTCATTGACTGAAAGTGATATCTCCTGAGCTAAGAAAACTCGTCTTCTCCAATCTCGGTTTTCATCTATCTTTGTGGATGTTGTGTGACGACCTTAAACCTAAACACCTGCCAAAGGCAATTTGATAATTATGCAAACCCTACATTAATTTGTGTAGTATATAAATCTTATTATAAACCATAGCATCCTTTTTGTTCAAAATCAAAGACACTTTGGAGAGAAAGCGAGATTGAAGCTTGTTAGGGTGTTAACTCAAAGGAAACCCACTTAAAGGTACCGTCATCTTCTATATCTCCTATTCTAATGTTGAAATCAATTGGAAGCTTGAGATTTGTGCAAAAATGGTGCGAAACCCTTATTTTGGGTTTAATTTGATGAATTGATTGAGGAACCCCAAAAACAAAGGCGGTGCCACCGCGATGTCGTCGAAGAGGACGGGGGCAGACCACCACCGTCGTTAGAAAGGGGCAATGGATCACCACCGTTGCCTCCAAAGGAGGAGGGGCCTCCACAAGGAAATATATCATACCTTCAAATGAGCCGCGCTACAGTGTTCCCAGGGAAAGAGTTGGGCGGGTCCCACCTATCTACCCTCACACCGAGCGACGGGGGACCCGCGGGACCCACTTTAGTGGGATCCCAAAGTAAATTTAACGGTAAATTAGAATTTAAGATGCGACTTTTCGTTGATGTGATATGTCTTAAATTGTTTAGATTCGCGAAAATGTTCATAAAGAAGCTCGTGTGCACAAAGGCCGGGAGTGGATATCTCGGCGAGTCGAGGTAAGTGAGGAGCTTGCTCCATTATCAAGTACGACATGTTCTTAGCTAAATTGGGATTCATGATTTGAATTAAAGACTTAGGATTAAGGGTTGCATCTCGATATTGGCATGAACTTACTTATCTATGAGAATGTATGTGATATGAACACCTATGTTACTAGATCAAAAGTGGTGATGTGGCAGTATACTCATCAAAAGAGAGTGGTCCGCACCACGAATAGTGATGTGTGGCAATATGCCTGAAGAGTCAATAATTATGCATATTTTATAGTGTAATTTAAGTTGATTTCGGATATAAATGATGATAGTACACTAGGTATTCTCTTGTTTTTGTGATTTCAAAATTTAAATAGGAAAATGAAGAAATGGAAGAAAAAGGAAGAAAAGTAAAACAGTCGACTAGAGAAGAAGTTCAGTGATTAGCTAACGATTTGAATTTACAATGAAAATTGCCACATAAATCGGTAGCAGAGAGGTGCCAGCGAATCTACAACGAATTGATAAATGTACTAGAAATCGTCTGTTGAATCGGTGGAGCATAAAGAGCCAAATCCAGTAATTGACCAACAATTTGTATTCTACTCAGGAATCATTGACAAATCACTGAGATTGATGACGAATATTTTAGATAAGAAAAAGGAATTTGAGTTTATTTATGATATATATACTTTAGAAACTATAAATAGGACCTTAGTGTGGCGACCCCGTGCCTCGAGGCCGCCGAACGAACTGCTACGCGAGTCTCGCAACCCTACTAATGTCAACGCCACGTTTGCACTCCTCGATGTGCGTGCTGGTCGTTGTATTCTCTATATTATTATTTGTTAAAACTTACAATCTTTTATTTCGAATTAACAATTTACATGTGTGATTTGTGTTTAAAGAGTCGCAAGTAGATAATTAGTAACTTACAACGGAAGTAGTAAACATATACATGGATTTTCATTAACTTTCAAGTCATATAGAGTAACAGTCCTAATGTGGAAAACCCGGAATAAAGTACACCGTATATCAGGTTCCGGAAGTAAATATATACAAGTATAGGTGTCTCATAAGTCTCCCATAAACTCAAAATATATAACAAAATATGTAAATAAACACCTATGAGTAGTGTATCGAACAGTGGGCAAGCTCATAGATAGTTGCCAAGAATCCCCTTACCCTTACTCGTAGAAGTTCTGCACTCAGCCATTGCAACAAAACAGATGACGAGTCCAGTAAGTAAAATCCCAAAGAAATTCACTGAGCATTCATATGGTAAAGTAAAGGAATTCCAATAAATACTATTAAATAAACATGCGAAATGTAAACATGCAACTGTAAATGGATCATCGCATGCATAAATAATAATAAAACGCAAATGTGTTTACCCATCCCGGTTAGACCAGACCATACTTCGGATTCCCTCCATAGGATCTCACCAGTGGGCGCACCCAACTGGCCCATCACCTAGTCTTCTCGGTGGTCGACGTAGACCCACGACGCACCGACACATGTACCGACAAAGTAGCTTGGGTCGTTATTCTCTGAGGACTCATGATACACATGCTATGGTCTAGCGTGCCATAGACACACAACGAAATACCCGACAGGAGTAAACTCAACCAACCGTTCAAACAGTGACAAATACATATATAACTAAAGTAAATAAGGAATTGAATCAAAAATTCACTGAACAAGATATAGTAAAACAGAAATGAAAGTAAGTAAATACTCAAGTGGCGTTCCATTGGATTTTACAAACCTTAAACGCGCGCTCCGACTTCCCCGGACTCCCGAATCCGACCCCGCCTAGCTCCCGCTACCCGAGCTACGGCCCCCTTAGTCCCCTGAAGTCCAAACGCATCATTTTAATTGATTTATAACCATATTAAGTTAAATTATTAATATTATACTAAAAATTATCAAAATCTGATGTTATACATTTTCCCAATTCCAAATGCATCATTTTTTCAGTTACACCGAGGTCCCAAACGCCTAAAAAAATTCTCGAAATCCAATGTTTTACCTTTTCCTAGTTCCTTATATTTTCTCTTATTTTTTGGGTTTTTATATAATTTTTATCTATTTTTTGATGTATTTATTTATTTATTATATATTTTTAATAATTATTTAGTGGGGGGGAAGGGGTTGGGCCTACTTGAACCAGGCCCGATTCGACTGGGCCCAGCTCGTCCTAATTGGGTGGGGCCAGCGCAGGCTGTGGGTGCGTGCGCTGGGCCTGCTTATTCACCTATTTCAAATTCTTCTTTTTTTCTATATTCTTTCTCTTTATTTTCTTCATTATCAAACAACCCAACGACGACAACAACAACAACAACAACAACAACAACAACAACAAATCACCATTAAAAACCCCTAATCTTAAAATCTTATTTTCATGGAAATACAAGTTGGAGAAGATGAAATTGATAGAGAGGGAGTGAATTACCTTGATTGTTGGCACTCAAATCTACTCCATATCTCCTTGAAACCTTTTTGAATTGGTAACTCCAGTCCCTCCCATGTCTCTCCCTCTCAAATAAATCTCCTGAACTTATATTTACTTGCATGTTCAAATACCTCACTAATGCACTTATTTATATTCTTGTGAGATTTAATTTTGGCCCTTGATCTAGATGTGTACACTCATCTCTAGGAAAATCAAGGGATCCTCATTAGCTAAGTCACACACTCCAGTGACACACGCTTGTACACATCTGCATATGAATCATCATTTAGGATCATCTCCATGAAATCTAAGGTTCTACATTAAATAGATCAAACTACTGTCCCATTTTTATTTAATAAATTAAATTCCATAGCATAGGCACATTAATTCATATGTAGGCTATTTAAGGTCTTAAATTTGGTGTACTACCACTTCCTATAGTACCCAATTACTTAGCACACAGTGCCCTGCGTCACGACAAGCATCCCGAGGTGCACCAATCCTTGATGTACTCGATAATTGTGTCTTAGCATAAAGTTTGATTATCTACTTTATGTAATATTCACCATTGTTCAAGTCATTTTATTTAAGTTAGCATTATAAGACGTAGTGTACCCGTACAACGCTTACTTTGTACCCACGTCGACACGCTTTACGTTATCTGTCACACAGTCTCACACGGTATGACAATATAAATACACACATGCGATGAATTATGAAATAAATAATAATTAACATCGCACTTATGCAACCAACATACACAAATAACGATTTAATCCCAGTCAAATATGTTTTAGCCTATTCGAGGCGTCCACGTAGGCCTGACCAGGCGTCCGAGTCTGAAAATAACCTAAATAACGGCGTCAATAAATATTGGTCCATTACACTTAGGGCTTCACAATTACACTCCATTACTCTTTTTTTTCAATCTTTTGCCTTTATAAGTTTAGTTTTATCAAGTTTAAGTGTGAAGCTAAATTAGAGCTTTGATTTATTTAAGATGCATTTTTTATTTAATTATGTCTTTTAATCATATATTTGCATTATTTATTTTCAGTATGAGTAAGTATTCTATTAATCTAAACAAATCCTAGACACGTGTATACTTTGGATTGCTGCGTAGTTACAATTATGGAATAACATACTTAATGCTTTAGATCTATTTATATACATCAATCACAGATTAAAAAGAGTTGTTTGTGCGTATTATAACTAGTGATTCTTTGTATTGAGTGCATAAGGCCAATATGTTCCTTAACATAGGGTATATAATTCTATGTCTATAATTATTGACAACAATTATAGAAGTAGTGTAACGACCCAGGATTTACTAATAGTAAATTAGTCTCTAATTAGGGTTACTGACTCGTGACGTGGCCAAAAGCAGGTACACAGTCCGAACACTCAGTGTGAGGACTGAGTAATGTAATATTTTTTAAGTGACGGATGCCTAGTGTGATGTATAAATGTAGACGACTAAGTGACTCTTACTAATATATAGATGTCGAGATTTGAGTAGGGATGCACTTCGAGATGCGTGCCAGTGTGGGACCGGGGTAGAGAGTGATGTGGTAAGCTAACTTAAGTTAATATAGCTTTTTTAGTTAGATCAATGTGGCAATAGTTTGATTTACATTAATGTAACTTAAGTTAGCAAATTAAAATATTAGTCATTCATATTTCTCGAGATACGTGTTGACACATCAAAAGACTAATTAAGTTTGCAATTGGTGCTAGTAAGATGAAGTTAGTGGAGAGTTAGTGAAATTATGTCAAAATGTATGCCATTAGATTAGTCTCGAGATACGCAACACATTAAGATTAATGATTATGATTCAACCATATATATATGGAAATGATAAGCATGCAAATCATTTTACATACCTTAGAAGTTAAGTAATTTTGAGAAGAAATTCTATAGAAGAAGATCAGCAAGGTTGATGGTGAATTTATAAGAATTGAAGGTGTGAGATCAAGCTATGAGTGTTCTACAACTTGGTAAGTTTGGTTACACATTTAGTTTAGTATAAATTAATAAATTTAAATGTATAATTGATGTGTGTGTTGTTGTTATCGATATGGAGGATGTGTTGGGTCCTTGGTTGAGGGTAACAAGGGTCCAAGGCGTTGATGAAGGCCATTTGAAGGAGAGAAAACCCAAAATTCAAAATGCAGAATTCTGAGATTTCCTGCGTCAAGTGTGCTAGTCGTACTTGCTAGCGTGCTAATAGGATTAATTAGCGCGCTAATGAGGTCATTAATGCGCCAGTCATGCTATCCAGCGAGCTAAGTGTTATGATAGCACAAAATCTGAAGTTTCCTTACTAGAACTTAAACACCTTAAAGATTCTTAACACCCTAAGTGAGGGTCTAAACACATTATAAAACATGTTAAATGATATCAAGAGCCTTGGGAAGAGTCTCGGAGGTTCGGGTATGAGTCTTAAGGTGTCGAGATATCGGACTAGCATAGGAGCTTGGTGTGGTTTGTAAGTAAACTAATTGAAATATTTATTTATATTTCTTTCCATTATGATTCTTGTTTAGAGTCATTTGGACTGATGTACTATTGTACTCTAGATGCCATGACTTTGTTGTTCTCTCTCATTTCATGAGTTTGTTATCATGACATTGGTTGTTGTTTAAATGGTGTTCATTGACTCTAAATTATGTGCTATGTCAGTTCTTGGTTGTTCAAAGTGTTAATAGAAAAAACATGCTATTAGGTGAATGGTTTGTGGTGTTGTAAATCACATTCCTTTGTGTTCGTTAAAGCTATTCCGTTATGGATTCCTTATTGCGTCACTTCTTGAGTTGTGAAAGTAGTTCTTATATCTAGGACCATTATAGAGATAAGTCGCGGCACATGGGGTCAGTAGATTTTCAGGGATGTTGGGATCTCACCACTAGCTTGTGCGACACACGGTGTATGGGACTCGGGGTTGTTGACAAGTATATATATATATATATCTAAAAGGGCATTGTAATGATGTGAAACCTTCTAAAAAATTGATTACACCTTATATAGTAGAACATAGTTGATGTGTTGTAATTTCATAGTCAACCAACCTTAGATTATTACCACTTAGCCGAATGTCAGTTTTATATTGTTTAACCGAAATATCTTACAACATGATTCTTCTTTAAGCTTTCATTGCTATTATTATGCTTTCAGATACTTGTTGTATATTTAGAAATGTGGATAAATGTTTGTAACAAAATTTATTAATAGTAAATTAGTCCCTGATCAGGGTTACTGATCCGTGACGTGACTGAGAGCGGGTACACGGTCCGTATACTCAGTGTGAGGATTGAGTAATATATTGTTTTTGAGTGGTGGATGCTTAGTGTAATGTATATGTGTAGACTTATTAATTCACTACTATTGGCATATAGATGTCAAGATGCTAGTGGAGATGCTTCTCGAGTTGCGTGTCGGCATGAGACCGGGGTAGAGAGTGATGTGGTAGATAAGTTAATTTAAGTTAGTGTAACTTAAATAGTAAAATCAATGTAACTTTTTTAATTAGATTAATGTGGCTTTAGTTTGATTTACATTAATGTAACCTAAGTTAGAAAGTTTAAACATTAATCATTGATATTTCTCGAGATGTGTGTGGACACATCAAGAGACTAATTGAGTTGCAATTGGTGTTAGGTAGGTGGAGTTAGTGGAGAGTCAGTGGAATTGTGTCAAGATGTAGGCCATTATATAAGTCTTGAAATACGCATACACATGACGATCAATGGCTAGGAATGAATCTTATCAATATATTAAGATTGAATAGGTTAGTTCACGCAAATAATTTACATACATAACTTAGAGAAGAAGTAAAGCTGGAGAAGGGACCTGGAGGAAGAATATCAGTTGCTTTGGAGGAATTTTGATGAGATTGATCCAACCATAGGTGTTTATTAACTAGGTAAGCTTACCTATACCATTAATTTAGTTTAAATTCATGAGTTAATCATGATTATGGAGATGTTGGCTACTGTAATGTTGTTAATAGGTGTTTTGGGTCTCTTGTAGGTTAGAACAAGAGGTCCCATGGTGTTGGAAATGACCATGCGTGGAGAAAACTCAGAATTCAAAGTACATAATTCTAAGTTTTCCTGCACATAGCGCGCTAGGTGTTCTAGCTAGCGCGATACCTGCATGTAGCACGCTAATCAAGTTGACTAGTGTGCTAATGAGGTTATTAGCGCCTAAACATTCCACCCAACGCGCTAGGTGCTCTGACAACACAAAATCAAAAGTTTCGTAACTAGAACTTAACACCTTAAACAAGCTTAACACCCTAATTAAGGGTCTAAACACCTTATAAAACATATCTAATGGTACCAGGAACCTAGGGAGGAGTCTCGAAGGTTTAGGTATGAGATTAAGGTGTTAGGAGGCCAGATTAGCATCAGAGCTTGGCGTGGTTTGTAAGTAAACTGATTGAGATATTTATTTATATTTCTTTCCATTATGCTTCTTGTTTACAGTCATTTGGACTGATGTGCTATTGTACTCTAGATGCCACGACTTTGTTGTCCTCTCTCATTTCATGAGTTCATTATCATGGCATTGGTTGTTGTTTGAATGTTATTCATTGACTTTTAATTAGGTGCTATGTCATTCTTGATTGTTCAAAGTGTTAATAGAAAAACATGCTATTAGATGAATGAATTATGGTGTTGTAAACCATATTCCTTTATGATCGTTTGAGCTATTCTATTTTGGATTCCTTATTATGTTACTTTTTGAGTTGTGAAAGTAGTTCTTATATCTAGGACCGTTATAAAGATGGGTGTGGCACATATGGGTCACTAAATTTTTAGTGATGTCTAGATCTCACCACTAGCTAGTGCGGTACACGGGGTATGAGACTCGGGGTTGTCGGCAAGTAAATATATAAACAAGTAATCGACAACTAAACAATAAATAGCCAGTATACCAAGTGTGATGAGGGTGTCGTGAAATGAATGTGCACACCCGAGAACACTCGTAGGCATGTCCGATGAATTTATTTGCGAAAAATTCATGAAGTATATATAATTATATATTTGATATATATATATTAAAACTATAAGTTTGGTTTGAATTATATGGATCATTTGATCAGCCTCGAGATGAGTGTAAATATTGATGGTGCCAAAATGTGCGTCATTTTAAGGAGTGTCATTTTAACTCATCAATCACTTGATCAACCTCAAGATAGCGTGATATGTATCTTGAGAAATATCCATATATATAAATCCAAAACCTTCATTCTTATCCTCAAATTCATTTGATCAATCGAGAGGGTGAGGAACAAAAACAGCTGATGGTTTTGATCTTGAGGAATCAATCCAAAAGTTTATTCAACGTGAATTGAGGATCTTAAACAACTAAAAATCTAAAGATCATCAAGTTGGTAAATTTGGTTTTTGAGTCTTTGAAGTTCAATTCGATGGTGGGTAATGATTTCTCCGTGAATTGTTGTTATTGATTACTGAAAATGGTTTGTTATATTGATTTATGGATTGGACAGTAGCTGTTGCCCCATTTACCGTCGAGACAGCACAGAGTGGAGCGCGCTCCACCTAGCGGAGGAGCGCGCTCCTGCCTTATAAAACAACAATTATGCTGTAATTTGCTTAGAATTTCCTATGTTCTTAGGGACTGAACTAAGGGTTCTAAATAAAGGGTATTAGACCTATATTGATCACAGATAGCTTGTGATAGGTGTTGGATCCTCGGGAAAACGCGAGTGCCCGGAAAGTTAGGGAATTTGGAACGGAAACCTAAACCGAGGTAACTATGGATTCACTTATTTATCAATGTTGCCTGGCTATCATATTATATATAGTTCATGTAGTTTATGGACTAAATTAGGGGGACTATGTACACTGTGATGGTTTTAATAAATAGAAAATGATGTTTAATGTGATTCAAGAGAGTAAATTCCTCAGACTGAGACCAGGTTATATAGGAGATGGTTACCTTCTCGGCCTATATGTAACTTCCTACTCAGTTTGATAGGTTGCGTGGATTACATACTCACTAGAGGGTTTCAGGTAGAACCTTGGACATTAATGGATTGACTAGACAGCACATCGGCCAATATGTTGGTCTAGCAATCACATTAATGGTGTCGGTAGATAATCAACCCTAGTTTTATAATTAAAATGGGAATAACAGTGTAATAGTCATTAACAGTTTGATTTGCATCCATTATTTATTGAATTATATGATTTCCATATTCTTGTTAGTTAACATTAGTGCATATTATTAGTGCATAATGTTCTTGATTATTATATGGAATGTTGATGGCTTTGGGAATCCCTACTTATTGAATAAGTTGGAGCGCTCACCCCAATTAACATGTCAGGAAAATCAACGAGCACAACGACTACGGGATATAGAAGATTTAAGAGTCTTGATCTTCTCTTCGATGTAATGAATCTTCATTTGTCTTATATATTTGTATTGAATTATAGTTTTGTAATATCACAAGGGATGAGAGATTTTATATAATCGAGGTTTATTTTGGTTTGATTTGGTACTGTATATCGTATTTAATTATAAAAAAAGTTTTAAATTTCCGCTGTGTTCAATATTTGTTTTATATCAATATTCGATATCCAATAGTGTTTATCAGGAGGATGAAAAGAGAGGTTGCTAACTCTAGTTAATTCTAGCGGATTAACGAGGCTTAATTAGGGTTTCAGGTCGAGTATCACCCTAATCGGATTAGGGAAGGAGAGAATCGACGAGTAGTTCTGAGCCGTCGACGGATAGTTCTTGCTAATTTTTTAGGTGATCATTTTGCGTATCTATTGCTTACATCTTTTTGTATAACTTTGGGTCGTATATGGGGTTGAGAAAATAAACTTCCCTACTATTTCATGTATTACTTTTGGATGATATTATATGATCATCTGTTTACTTGATTTCCATAGTAGGTGTCTTATTAATGCTTCCGCTAATTTTATTAAGTCTTTGCTGATAATTAAAGTAATGATAACAATATCCTAATTAACTCTTATGATATTGAAATAGATAGTAACTAGGTTAATAATGAGTAACGGGTGAATAAGGTAAAAAGGCTGACTAATACTTTTGTAAGTCTTACGTGGTATGGGTTATGAATTAATGATGGGATTAGGCCGAGTGATACCTGGTTTGGGGAACTGGGCCGTCACAATGTCTGTCGGTGTTACTTTCTACATTATTGTACTCACTGTCCTTTTTATGACGGTAGGTGTAGATACTTCGAGTTGCAGACCAGGGAAGGAGAGGATCGACGAGTAGTTCTGAGCCATCAAAAGATAGTTCTTGCTACTTTTGTAGGTGATCATTTTGTGTATTCATTACTTATGTCTTTTGTATAGCTTAGGGTTGTATATTGGGTGAGAGACTAGACTTCCCTACTATTTTATGTATTATTTTGGTTGGTTTTATATGATTATTTTTACCTAGTTTCCACAGTAGGTGTTTCATCAAGGCTTCCGCTAATTTTATTAAGTCTTCCTCTGATAATTATGGTAATGATAACAGTTTCTTAATTAACTCTTATGATATTAAAATAAATAGAAACTATGTTGATCGTGTACAATAAGGTTAATAAAATGAAAAGGCTAACTAATACATTGTTAAGTCATAAGTGGCATGGGTTAGGCTTAATGATGGGATTAGGCCGGGTAGTACCCGGTTTGGGAACCGAGCCGACACAAGTGGTACCAGAGCTAAAGTTTGTAGAGTCTAGGTAATGGAGTATGGTTTATTTTATAATGTGATACCAACAACACAGTTTGTCACGGCCCAAAATCTTAATCCAAGTTTAATTCCTTAATCAGGACCAAAGACCCGTGAAGTGGGACCCGCACTAAGATCCGTGCAATGACTAAAACGATATGGCCAAGGTATATGTTATATTTGTAATGGTATTGCCTAGTGTATTGTATGTGTAGACTACTAAGTCACTCCTACTTGTGTTTAGGTGTTGAGACGTGAGTAGGGACCGAGATAGAGAGTGATGTTGTAAGTTTATTAAAGTTTAGTGTAGCTTAAATAGTATTATTAATGTGGCTAAGGTAGATTTTATATTAAATGTTACCTAAGTTATCAAGTTAAAACAATAACCATGTGATGATTCTCGAGATACGTGTTGACACATCATGAAACCAATTGAGTTGATATTGGTGTTATTTGAAGGGAGTTAGTGGAGAGTTAGTGAGAATTGTGGCAATGTGTATGCCATTAGATCAGTCTCGAAATACGTATACACATCAAGATTAATAGTTGATAATCAACCTTATCTATATGTATATAAGATTGAATTGATCAACTCATGCAACCAATTCATTTCATTTCAAAGCTTAGTTGAGAGGAAAACTTGCTGGAGAAGAATAAATCAGTGAAGATCAACAATTTTTGAGGAGATCTTAGGGGTGTAGGAGGTGTAGATCAAGTTTTTGTTGTTCATTAACTATGTAACTTCGCATACACCATTAGTTTAGTTTAATTTGATGAATTTATGATAAAATTGATGTATGGCTGTAGTGAATGGTTTTGGTAGTTGTGTTGGACCTCTGGTAGGTGTAATAAAGGTCATAAGGTGTTGGGTTTGATATATGTATGGAGAGAACTCAAAATTCTAAGTGCAGAATTCTGGATTTTCCTACACATAGCACGTTGGATGTGTTAGCTAGCGCGCTAACTATATATAGCGCGCTAGTAAGAATGGGTAGCGCGCTAATGAGATCACTAGCGTGCTAATCAAGTCACATAGCGTGCTAGGTGCTATGACAACCCAAAAATCTGAATTTACTAACTTAAACTTAAACATTCTAACCAAGTCTAATACCTTAATTAAAGGTTCAAACACACTCAAAGACATGTTAAATGATATCAAGAAACTAGGGAAGAGATTCGGGGGTTCGGATACGAGTTTTGAGGTGTTGGGAGGTCGGAATAGCTAGGAAATTTGTGTAGATTGTAAGTAAATTGATTGAGATATTTATTTACATTTCATTATTGTTTATTGTTCGTTTCCAGCCAGTTGGACTAATTTACTTATTGTATTCTAGATACCATGACTTGTTTCCTCTCTTATTTCAGGAGTTTGCTATCATGGTATTGATTATTGGTTGAATAATTTCATTGACTTTAAATCATGTGCTATTAGTTGGGAAGTAAGTAAATATGAGTTGGGGATTTCTGTGTATATTTGTTATGTTTTATACATATATACGCAATATTTACGTAGTAGCTGATGTCGCGATCGCTATTAACATGCAAACTACGATGGCAGATCTGCGAGAGGGTGAAGATGGTAGTGATAGCGGTAGCCTGTATACCGTATCGGCTGAGGATTTTTGGAGGCTATCTGATAGAGTTGCGGTGTGGGGTCATCTGTTGGCCGACTTCATGTCAGACATGAAGATGCGTATACGTGCACTTGCACAGTACTTTACCACCGCTACCATTTCGATTGATGTACTATCGACATTTGAGGCACACGTTGTTGCCACTGATGATATGCAGCGTTGGACTGACACATTCACTAACCAGGGACATCAGTTGACCAAGCTCCTTAGGATTGTACAAGCACATTTGGTTTCACCGGTTGTTTCTGCAGAGCCTACTACGACAGTGCTTTCAGCTCATGAGATCTCGATTGTATCAGCTACTACCACCACCGTACATCGAGCACTCGAGCTACATGTAGCGCTGACAATACCTATTTTCATCGGAGAAGTATTCTTACCAGCAGAGATTCTGGATGACGCTACGTCTGCATTAACCGAGGACAATATGAAGAAAAAGAGAGGCAAGGGGTAGTGGAAAGTGCCTGATGGATCCAGTTCATCTGGATTAGAGATATCAGTCATCGCGGTAGTACAACACGTACAAGCTTCTCCACTGACACATGCGATGGCGAGTAAAATTCCATTCATGTCTCCGACTGTTATGGTTCCACCTAATTCTGTTCTTGGCTTTATCAGGCGAACACCTTTGATAGTGTAACTACTGCAACAATGTTAACAAGCTCAGGGCAGTAAAGACCAGTTTGCATTAAGGCTAGAGTATAGACTCACTTCGGGGTTGACTGAGTTGACATATTAGATTAGACATATGATGTACTATATATGAGGTAATGAGGGATACATTATGAGTTACGATTCACACTCATCACCGTCGCAGATTCAACAAACATCAGGTGACAGTGATCGATATCTACCGAGGCGGGGATGGACTTTGACTGCAGTTTCAAAGCGAAAGAGATTACCGACATGTTATAGATGTCATCGAGTTAGACACATAGTTTGATAGTTCCCACAATTCATAGGTTTTCTTCAGCCAGAGATAGAAATTGGAGTTAGAGATAGTGGCAGTAGTCCACAGAGACAAAGATTGGTGCACAATAAGGCAATGACGACATCACCGAGAAGACAGCCGACGTGCTACAGATGTTGACATACTGGATACATGCTTAGATGATGTCTATAGTCTCGTGACTATTAACAACCTATCATGTAGCCACAGGTTATACATGAAGCTCACATAGAGACAGAGCCGGACCTAGAGATGGCACACGACCCTAGTAAGGGTATGCATTTTATTGTTATTACATTAATCACGCACTATTTAACTTAGGTATAACAGTAACTGCATTAGTGATTTAGGAGTTAAAATTGATCACTGGACTGGCGAGAATAAATCAAATAAGTCCATATCACGTGAGATAATAAGATAATGACAGTAGTGTTGCCTGATAAGCGCACTAAAAAATTTCATAAGGAAAATTATGCCTAGTGAGATTACTCTTGAGTACTATGAACAAAGTGTCGTATATTGTGATAGTTTGCATATAGTAACTGAAAATAAACTCACCTACAGTAATATTTGAACCTATGATAATCGGACATGAGATCCACCTGCAGTGGTTGAGAAACACGCGCTTTAGAGCTAGTATCATTTGAAATTTTGGCTAGGGTAATTATTGAGAGAAAAAAATGAGAAAAAAGTTATCCTATATGTTTTAAATGATGGAGAAATGAGAGTCGACTAGCGAGCGACTCCAATTTGTTTTTAAGAATCAGACTGAGTTATGAGATTAAGCTTGCGATTAAGTTTAATCTCAAGGACGGAATTTCTATTAGTTAGGAAGACTATCATGACTCAAGATTTACTCATAGTAAATTAGTCCATAATCAGGGTTACTGATCCGTGACGTGGCTATGAGTGGGTATACGATCCAAACACTCAATGTGAGGACTGAGTAATATAATATTTTTTGAGTGATGATGTATATGTGTAGAATATTAAGTCACTCCTATAGATATGTAGATGTTAAGACGTGAGTGGGAACACGCCTTGAGATACATGCCGGCGTGGGACTGGGGTTGAGAGTGATGTGGTAAGCTAACTTAAATTAATATAGCTTATTTAGTTAGATCAATGTGACTATAGTTTGATTTACATTAATGTAACCTAAGTTAGCAAATAAAAATATAAGTCATTGATATTTTTCGAGATATGTGTTGATGCATCAAGAAACCAATTGAGTTGCAATTGGTGTTATTAAGATGGAGTTAGTGGAGAGTTAGTGGAATTATGTCAAGATGTATGCCATTAGATTAGTTTGGAGAAAGAATTCAGGAGAAGAAGATTAACAAAGTTGATGGTGAATTTATGAGAATTAAAGGTGTGAGGTCAAGCTAGGGGTGTTCTACAACTTGGTAAGTTTGGTTACACCTCTAGTTTAATATACATTGATGAATTTTATGGTATAATTGATGTGTGTGCTGTTGTTATTGATATGGAGGATGTGTTGGGTCCTTGGTGGAGGGTAACAAGGGTCCAAGGCATTGGTGAAAGCCATTTGAAGGAGAGAAAACCCATAATTCAAAATACATAATTATGGGGTTTCCTACTTCTAGCATGCTAGGCGTACTTGCTAGTGCGCTACCTGTGTATAGCGCGCTAGTAAGGTTGAGTAGCGCGCTAATGAGGTCATTAGCGCGCTAGTCATGCTATCCAACGCGCTAATTGCTCTGACAACATAAAATTTGAAGTTTCCTAACTAGAACTTAAACACCTTAAACAAGCTTAACACCATAACTAAGGGTCTAAACACATTATAAAACATGTAAAATGATAACAGGAACCTAGGGAAAAGTCTCGAAGGTTCGGGTATGAGTTTTAAGGTGTCGAGAGATCAGACTAGCATAAGAGCTTAGTGTGGTTTTTAATTAAATTGATTCAGGTCTTTATTTATATTTTTTCCATTATGATTCTTATTTACAGTAATTTGGAGTGATGCGCTATTATACTCTAGATGCCATGACTTTGTTGTCTTCTCTTATTTCATGAGTTTGTTATCATGACATTGATTGTTGTTTAAATGGTGTTCATTGACTCTAAATTATGTGCTATGTCAATTCTCGGTTGTTCAAAGTGTTAATAGAAAAGCATACTATTGGGTGAATGATATGTGGTATTTTAAATCACATTCCTTTGTCATGTTTGAGCTATTCTGTTATGGATTCCTTATTGTGTAACTTCTTGAGTTATGAAAGTAGTTCTTTTATCTAGGAACATTATAGAGATAGGCCGTGGCACACGGGGTCAGTGAATTTTAAGGGATGTTGGGATCTCACCACTAGCTTGTGGAACACACGGTGTATGCGACCCGGGGTTGTCGACAAATATTTATATATATATATATATATATCTAAAAGGGCATTGTAATGATGTGAACACATCTAAAAAATTGATTACACCCTACATAGTGGAACAGAGTTGATGTGATGTAATTTCATAGTCAATCGGCCCTAAATCATTACTAGTTAGCCGAGTGTTAGTTTCATATTGTTTAACTGAAGTATCTTATAACATGATTCTTGTGTCAACTTTCTTTACTATTATTATGCTTTCTGATACTTGTTGTATATTTATAAATGTGGATACATGTCTCTCAGTGTTACTTTCTACAGAACTGTACTTATCGTCCTTTTTATGATGATGGGTTCAGATACTTCGAGTAGTAGACCAGGGAAGGAGAGGATCGACGATTTGTTCTGAGCCGTTAATGGATAGTTCTTGCTACTTTTTTATGTGATCATTTGTGTGTCTATTACTTATGTCTTTTGTATGACTTTGAGTTGTATATTGGGTGAAAGACTAGACTTCTTTACTGTCTCGTGTATTACTTTGGTTGGTTTCATATGATAGTCTGTTTACTTTGTTTCCACAGTAGGTGTTTTATCAATGTTTCCGCAAATTTTATTAAGTCTTCCGCTGATAATTATAGTAATGATAACAATATCTTAATTAAATATGATGATATATATTGAAATAAATAGTAACTATGTTGATTGTGTGTCACGAGGTTAATAAAATGAAAATGCTTACTAATACGTTGTTAAGTCCTTCGTGGCATGGGTTATGGCTTAATGGCGGGATTAGGCCGGACGGTACCTGGTTTGGGGAACCGGGCCGTCACAAGTAGTAACTACAATTAATCTATAGGGCTTTTTCCGAGTGAATGTTCTAGGTGATTGTGTTCTAAGTGATTTTTTGATTAGCATATTCTAGTTTTTATTGGCTTAGATTTGGCATGATTTTCATTGAGTGTTAATGTTATCATATTTTTATGGTGTTACATTTTATCCAATGGGTATATTTACAATGATAAGAATGTGGCCTTTTCATTGAACTTATGAAAATCGATAGCTTGCTAAAGGTTGTCAACCTATTATGAATTAGGATTTAATGATTCCATGATTCTATGTGATACGATTATAATTATATTTATGAAGTAATATTATGTTCTAGCGTTTGAATGCAATCCATGTATATTACATTATTTAGTGGGGGAGGATCTTTAAAAGTTTGTTTAAATATTTTATTTATATTGATTCATTGATTTATTTGATTGTTAGTTTGAGTTGCATTATGTTAGTTTATTGAATTTAAATTCTTTATAGTTTAGTTATTTTAATTAATTTTTTATTTTATTTTGAGATTGATAGTGTTTAATTCTCGTTTGATTAAATTAGTTAAATTAAAGCAAGTTAAATCTAGTAAAAATATAGGTTAGCCTTAATTCTTAAGAGATTTGAAAAATCTTCGTGGAGACAATATCTCATTTACCACTGCTATAAATAATAGAAAAATACGAAAAACTATTGTGTACGCTCGATACGTGTCAATTTTTGGCACCGTTGCCTGGGATGTTAAAAAATTATCTTGGAAACCTTCTTGTTGAAAGTCATATAATATGGCTGAAAACGAGGAAGAATTACTTTTTAGGCAATTTGATAGGAAAGTCCCGACTTATGAACCTATGCGTATAACTTTTACAACAAAATTTCCAAAATTTGAATTGAAGTTCGGACTCATAAATAATTTACCATGTTTCTATGGTGAAGATAATGAAGATACTCAAAAACTTATTAGAGATTTTGTACACAAAGTAAGCAGTTAAAACCCAAGGATATAGAAATAGATTATGTTAAATTAATTGGTCAGAGATGCTACAAGTCTTTCTTGATACGTCATAGCAAGACAATTAGTTTATATAGAAAAAATAGTAATGCTAGGATGGAGATTGGAGAAACTTTTGATGAATTTTGGGATAGGTATCAAAGATTGATTTCATTATATCCAATGGATGGATTTACAGAAAAAACTTTAATATAATATTTTTATGAAGGATTAAATCACTTAGAACAATTATTCTTAGACACAATATGTGGAGGGCCTTTGCTAGATAAAGCACCAACTTTAGCAAGAGAAGTTATAAATAAAATGGCTAAGCAATCCAAGCAATATGGTGAGAAGAGTTAATTAATCAAAAAAAAATCAAATAGAAGGACATATAAAACACTACACTATAAGATAGACGAGCTAAAAGCTATGGTTGAATTATTGCTAAAGGATAGATCAAACAAAGTAAAATCTTGTAATTAATTAAGTCAATCTAATGATGAATGCCCTTTGACACAACAAACCAAAATAGAAGAAGTTAATGCTACAATGAACTAATATGATAGGTTTGTTGATCCCACTTATAGCTTTAATAGCTACGCAAATTACTCATAGTCGAATGTAGGTAATCGTATTAACAATCAGGGTTATCAAAAGTATAAAACATCGAATAATTCAAAAAAAGAAAAAATCAAATAATTCTAGCATTACAAAATGATATGACCGAGTTGAGAAATCAATTGAATCAAATGGCATTACAAATTACTGAATTTGTAAATCAATGGAAATTTCCATCTCAACCTTATCCTACTTTATATGAAAAAGCACCAATCATAACATTAAGAAGTGGTAAGCATATGGATGAACCTAAAATGTCAGCTTAATTAGTGTCTATAGAAGAAATAGAAGCAGAACTAGAGAAAAAAAATTGAAGCAACAAGTAATAAGATTCTCATCGAGAGTAGTGCTGAATCTGATAAAGAAATACCAAATAATATAAAACCACCATTCCCTTGTCGTTTGGAAGATAACAAAAATGCTAAGAAATTGTTGGAAGAAAAATAAATATTTGATAAATTAAAGAAAGTGATAGTTCATATACCTCTGTTTGAATTCATTCAAAATGCACTCAAGTATTATAGATTTTTGAAAGATTTATGTACTAATAAAATTAAGGCTAATGAAAGGAGAGTCTAGGAGAACAAGTATCAACATTAATTCAAAAGAAATTACCTTCTAAATGTTCTAATACCGAAATGTTTTTCGTTCCATTTACAATTGAGAAAATATGAAATTCTAAAGCATTGTGCGATCTGGGAGCCTCCATAAATGTTATGCATTTATCTATTTATTTACAAATGACAGATATACATTTAGAAGAAACTGGTATAGTGGTACAATTAGTAGATAGATCCATTGTTAAACCAGTAGGGTTACTAGAAGATGTACTAGTCTGGGTTAATGAATTAGTTTTCCCAGCAGATTTCTATGTTTTAGATATAAAAGAAGATGATTTTTCTAATAGGACTTCTCTAATCGTAGGAAGACCATTTTTGAAAACAACAAAAGCAAAGATTGATGTTTTAAATGGTACATTAACGATGGAAATAGATAATGATACATTAAATTTTAATATATCTGAGCAATGAAATACCCAATGGATGTTTCTTCCATATGCACAGTAGATATGATAAATCCATTAATAGACAAATCTTTTAGAAAAGATGAAATAGATAAATTGGAATTAGTAATAGAAGATGTAGAAGAAGATGATGATAAAGATGGGTAAACAAAAGAGATAATAAGTACTTTAGAATCATACAATGTGTTGTGAAGTATGGATGATCATGCATGCACACCAACATATTGTGTAGTCATGTAACTTGTATTTCTCACTAATGGTACCCTTACTTGTCCATGTATTATCATATTACTAGTAACATTTCCAATATACACCAACTCTTTCATGTATTGTCAAATTACTTGTAATGTGTTGTATGACATACGGTGTATGTGTTAGTTGTACACATTGTCTAAAGTACATTGATCATCATCATCAAAGGGCCTATATAAAGGGTACCAACCTCATTGTTAAAACACACCAAGTTGAATGAAGAATTTCTCATTCCAGCTCTCTCATTTCTTCTCTTCTCCTTTGTAGTAGTAGAAGTTTTAAGTCTCCTACTTTCTTTCACTAGTTTTTAGCAAGTTCCAAATTAATTTACAACACGTTATCAGCACGAGCTTGCTTTTGCACAAAGAGAAGATCTTGAAGTTCAAGAGGGCTTGCTAAGGAAACAAAGCTAGGAAGGTATAAATTTTGTTAATTAAAATAAGTTCAATTTATTTTCATGTTATCATGGTTGCTTTCTTTTTATTACATGCATCACTTATATATGTATAATTTATTCATACACTATGTATTATAACGTCACAAACTATGAAAGTATGCTCTGTAGTTGCGTCTTGTACGATCTTCTACATCAGAAATCAAAAGTCAATATGTGACATAACTAGTTTTCTCGATATACTACAAACGATTAGTTATGCTATATTCTTGATTTTCATATTGCAAATAATGCTATGAGTTTGGGTTGATAGTGGGTAAGCCTTGTCCGCGGTAAAGCTAAACATTAAAAGGGAGACATGTTATCTTGTTCGAGGGGGCATGATTTTAAGTAGACTTCGTCTCGCCACCCAACCTGAGGGTAGTCCCACCAACTCATACAATTAGTACATTTTGTATATTAATAATTAAGTTGTGAACATATATTTAATCATATATTATTTATTTTATATAAAAGAGAAAAACTATTTACCCAAGTTCTTGACACATTTTCATACTATTACAAACCTTCAAAAACTTGAATTTGTTGCCCTCGATATCACTGGCAATAATTATTTGCCATGACAACAGGATGCGGAGATACATCTCCAAGCTAAAGACTTTAAAGAAACTATTATGGAAGGAAATGAAACATCAATGCAAGATCATGCAAAAGCACTAATATTCCTTCGCCATCATCTCCATGAAGGTCTGAAAAGTGAGTATCTCACTATAGAAGATCCTCTCACACTGTGGTTAAGCTTGAAAGATCGATATGATCACCAAAAGACGGTGATATTTCCAAAAGCTCAAAACGACTGGCTGAATCTTAGGTTACAAGATTTTAAAACAGTCAGTGAGTATAACTCCACCATATTTAATATTACCTCTCGTTTCAGGCTATGTGGAGAAAATATATCCGATGAGGCAATGATGGAAAAACATTAAGTACTTTTCATGCCTCGAGTCTGTTGTTGCAACAACAATATCGAGCGCATCAATTTAAAAAAAGTATTCGAAATTAATTTTTTGTGTCATGGTGGCTGAATAAAATAATGAGCTTCTATTGAAGAACCACAATTCCCGTCCAACTGGTTCCACTTCAATTAATGAAGCAAATGTTGCATCCTATAATGACCATAAAAACGGTCAAGGAAAGAAAAACCACGGATGTGAAAAAGGGAAAGGATCAATCAGAAAATATCGTGGCAAGCCCATTTTAAATTTCATGACGATAAGTTCCAAAATAAATGGAATAAAATTGATGCCGCTCAGAATAAGGGAAAAAATGCTGCTGAAAATGGAAATGCTCGTAATCGTGACCAACCTTGTCACAGGCGAGGTATAAAAGGCCATTGGGCTCATGTATGTCATACGCCTAAGCATTTTATTGATCTTTATCAAGCCTCTTTAAAGGAGAACGACAAAAAATTGGAGATGAACTTCACCGTTAGAGATGGCTCGTCAGACATTAATTATATGGATGTCCCAAATTTTCATGATGATCCAAACACTAATCTCGAAGAAACAAAATCAAAACCTCATAACATGCATTCTATAAAATTACGAAGATCTTTGTACAGATTGAAACAATCCAAACTAATGTGGTGCAAACGCCTTAGTGATTATTTACTTAAAGAAGGATATGTAATTAATTCATTTTGCCCATGTGTCTTCATTAAAAGATCATCAATATGATTTGTGATTGTTGTTGTATATGTTAATGATTTAAATATAGTGGGAAACCACGATGACATCGTTAGAACATCCGAATACTTGAAAAAAGAATTCGAGATGAAAGAACTTGGAAAAACAAGAATTGGTTTGCAAATTGAACATTTTCCAAGTCGAGTACTTGTCCATCTATCAAATTATATTGAAAAAATATTAAAAAGATTTTATATGGACAAGGCACATCTATTGAACTCTCTAATGGTTGTCAGATCACTTGAAGTTGATAGATATCCATTTAGACCTCATGAAAGTGATGAACAGTTACTTGATCCGGAGGTACCATATTTAAGTGCAATTGGTACACTTATGTATCTTGCAAATTATACAAGACTCGACATTGCTTTTGTTGTCAACCTACTTGTAAGATAAAACTCTTCACCAACTCGAAGACATTGAAATGGTGTTAAACATGTTTTTCGATATCTTCAAGGAACAAGTGACATGAGTTTGCTTTACTCGAGAGAAGTAAAATTGAATTTCCAAGGTTATGCTGATGCTGGATTTTTATCTGATCCCCACAAGGCCCGTTCTCAAACAGGATATGTATTCACCTGTGGTAATACTGCTGTATCATGGAAGTTAGTAAAGCAAACTATGGTTGCTACTTCTTCCAATCATTCTGAAGTACTTGCAATTCATAAAGCAAGTCGTGAATGTGTATGGTTGAGAAACATGATTGAACATATTCAAGAATCATATGGATTACTTTCAATAAAAGATTCTCCAACCATATTATATGAAGATAATGCAGCATGTATCGCACAATTAAGTGATGGATTCATAAAAGGGGGCAGAACAAAACATATTTTACCAAAATTCTCTTATGCACTTGAGCTTTAGAAGAATGGTGAAATTGATGTCAAGCAAATTTGATCAAATGCTAATCTTGTTGATTTATTCACAAAAGCTTTACTAACTACGACATTTAAGAGGATTACATATGATATTGGCTTGTGTAAGCTTAAGGACATTGCAAATAAAGAAATGGAACAAGTTTCACCCATGTTCATATCAGGGGGAGTTATTGATTAATGTATTGTACTATTTTTCCCTTAGCTATGATTTTATCCCATTGGGTTTTCCTAGCAAGGTTTTTAATGAGGCAATCCTAACAATATTATACTCATCTTAAGATTTATGAGAACGGTCAACTCTTTTTCTTCTGCTATATTTTTTCTTACATGGTTTTTCTTAGTAGAAGTTTTAACGAGGCACAATCTCTAAGCAAGTGTCATCCAAGGGGGAGTGTTGTAAAGTATAGATGACCATGCATGCACACCAACATATTATGTAGTCATGTAATTTGTATTTCTCACTAATGGTACCCTTACTTGTCCATGTATTGTAATGTTACTTGTAACCATTTCCAATGTACACCAACTCTTCCATGTATTGTCGAATTACTTGTAATGTATTGTATGACATGGGGTGTATATGTTACTTATATATATTATCTAAAGTACATTTATCATCATCACCAAAGGGCCCATATAAATGATGCCAACCTCATTGTAAAAACCTACCAAGTAGAATGAAGAAATTCTCATTCCAACTCTCTCATTTCTTCTCTTTTCATTTTTAATAGTTGTTTGTAGTAGTAGAAATTCTAAGTCTCCTACTTTCCTTCTCTATTTTTTAGCTAGTTTCAACTCAATTTACAACACAATGAACTACTAGAACTTACTTATTACCTAGATTTATCTAGATCTTATTCAAAACTTTTACCTTCTATAGTTAAATCCTGAAAATTAGATCTAAAAATTGTTCCAGATCATTTGAAATACGTTTATCTAGGGGACCATGATAAATTACCAATAATAAACTCTAATAATTTAATAAGTTTGGAAGAAAATAAATTAATAAATGTATTGAAAGAATTTAAGGGAGCAATAGGATGGACCATAGTTGATATTAAAGGAATAAGTCAGCTACGTGTATGCATAGGATAAATCTAGAAACTGACACAAAAGTTTCTAGACAACCTCAACGTAGATTAAACCCGCCTATAATGGACATAGTAAAAGCTGAAATATAAAAATTATTAGACGCAGGAATGATATTTCCAAAAGCTGATAGAAATTGGGTAAACCCAGTCCAAGTAGTCCCTAAAAACACAGGAATTATAGTAATAACAAAAGAGCAAGGAAAATTAGTACCAACTAGAACCCAAAACGGTTGGAGGGTATGTATAGATTATAGAAGGTTGAATGCCTCAACTAAGAAAGACAACTATTCACTCTCGTTTATAGATCAGATGTTAGAAAGACTAGCTGAAAAAACCTATTACTATCGTCTAGATGGTTATTCAGGATTTCATCAAATACATGTAGCCCCAGAAGATCAGAAAAAAAACTTTTACTTGCCTTTTGGTACATTTTCTTCTAGACGTATGCCTTTTGGTTTATGTAATGCACCTACAACGTTTCAAAGGTGTATGATTAGTATTTTCTTTGATTATCTGAAAATTTTATTGAAGTTTTCATGGATGATTTTACTGTTTATGGTAATTCTTTCGATGAATGTTTAGTTAATTTAACTAAAGTACTTAAGAGATGCATAGAAAATAATTTAGTATTAAATTATGAAAAATGTCATTTCATGGTAGATTAAGGACTTATATTAGGACATATAGTGTCACGTAAAAGAATAGAGGTAGATCCAATAGAAATTCGAGTAATCAAAATGTTACCTTACCCCACTACGGTGAGAGAAATACGTTCATTTCTTAGCCATGTAGGATTTTGTAGAAGATTTGTAAAAGGTTTTTCTAAAATCACACAACCTTCATGCAAACCTTTACAAAAAAACATTCCTTTTGAGTTTACCAATGATTTGCAAGATAGCGTTTGATAAATTAATGTATTATTTAACAACCACACCTGTGATTAAATCACCAAATTGGTCGTTACCTTTTGAAATAATATGTGATGCAAGTAACTATGCAGTTGGAGCTGTTTTAGGTCAAAGAATAGGAAAAGAATCTCATGTTATATATTATGCTTTTAGGACATTAGATCCAACCTAACAGAATTACACCACTATTGAAAATGAACTTTTAGCAAAAGTCTTTACCTTTGAAAAATTTAGACCGTATTTATTAGGAACAAAAGTAATAGTTTATTCAGATCATGTAGCATTACGATACTTAATGACAAAACAAGATGCTAAACATAGACTAATAAGATGGATACTACTTCTACATGAACTCGACCTTACTATAAAAGATAAGAAAAGAGCCGAAAATCTGGTAGCCGATCATTTAAGTAGGTTAGAAAATGGAGAACCACATATATCAAGATTGAATACTTACCACCAATAGGTTATCACTTTACTTGACGAAAACTCAAAAGAATGAAATTAAAAAGGATTCTAAAAATTATTTATGGGATGATCCCTATTTATGGACGTTTTACACTGACCAAATAATTAGGAGATGCATACCACATTTAGAAGTACAATCAATTATAGCTCATTGTCATATTTATGCATGTGGGAGACATTTTAGTCTATGTAGAACTGCTTGTAAAATTTTAGATTCCCAATTCTTTTGGCCCACTCTATTTCATGATTGTTTTTTTATACAAAATTTTGTCCAAACTGTCAACAAACTAGAAACTTAGGACGTAGAAATCAAATGTCTTTAATTCTTATTCTTTTTATGTAGTGTTTGATGTATGAGTTATAGATTTAATGGGACCATTTCTCACCATCAAATGACTATGTTTATATTTTACTTAGTGTACGGTATGTGAAGCAAAAACTACTAAAACTAATGATTCAAAAATAGTGGTTGATTTCTGTAGATCAAAGATTTTTACAGTTTTTGGAGCTCCTAGAACACTTATAAGTGATAGAGGTACACATTTCTGTAATCAATTAATTGTTAATATACTTGCTAAATACAACGTCACATATAGAACATCTACTGCATATCACCCTCAAACTAGTGGACAAGTTGAAACGTCGAATAGAGAAATTAAGTCAATACTGGAAAAAGTTAGTCCAACACGTAAGGATTGGAGTCTTAGATTAAAAGACGCAATATGGGCATATATAATAACATTTAAGACATATATAGGCATGACACCTTATAGGTTAGTATTTAGAAAAGCATGTCATTTACTAATAGAACTAGAACATAAAGCTTATTGGGCAATAAAAGCATGTAACATGAGTTATAACGAAACATGAAGCTAACGTAGATTAAGTTTTAAAGAATTAGAAGAAATTAGGAATGACACCTACGGAAATGCATCAATTTATAAAAATAAAACCAAAGTATTTCGTGATAAGAAATTAATCCCTAAAATTTTTCAAATAGGAGACAAAGTTCTACTCTTTTGTTCAAAACTTAAATTATTTCTTTGAAAACTCCGTTCAAGATGGATATGACCTTATCTGGTTGTCAATTTACTACCTCATGGCGCAGTAGAAATAGAAAGCTTAGAAACATGAAAAATATTTAAAGTAAAAGGTCATAGGTTAAAACCTTATTATGAGAATTTTGTTGAACATGATATGGAGATCATCGATCTCGAGACTGAGCAACAAAGTCCGCAAAGTAATGAAATGAAGTTCAATGTTTGCATCCACGCGAGTGAAACCGTTAAAAATGACGCCATTACATTATGGATGTATAAGAAGCCACACGATAAGAACAATAGATCAAAGAAGCTACAACCTGAAGAGCCACAATCAGAAGTGCAACATCAAGAAGGGAAGCAATCGACGAAAGAAGAGTTTACTGATGAATAACTAAAGCTTCAGGTTTCAGGAAATATGATTGAAATTTATTAAGATGATCCAGGGAAAATCTTCCTCCCCGTGATGATCAATAACGTCAGTTTTACAAGTGTTTTACTTGACACATGAGCTGATATGAATATTTTACCAAAAGAGTGATGCAGAAAGGCTAAGTTGAGGATTGATTTTATACAACCTTTTGTTGTCAATAAAGTAAATGGTGACAAGCTTTTTCTAGTAGGAATGTTGATGAATGTGCAAGTGCAAGTGAGACAGTTCAAGTATCTCACCAACTTCTATGTAGTACCACATATAAAAAAGATGACGTGATATTGATGAGACGAAATTTCCTCAAAAAGGCAGAGTCGTTCTCGATATAGAACAACGTATGGTTACGCTTAGGATGCGAAATGATTATATGTGCCTTCAGAATGTTTATGAGATGGATGATTATGTCAACGATAATAATTACAACGATGGCTATGAAGGGGAAAACTCCTATCGTGATGATTACCCTGAAGAACGCTATGCAGATGCTGAGAATGATAAGGAAGCTGAAGATGTCAAGAATGATGAAGAGTTAGTTGATGATCAGTTTGACTTGCTCAAGCTGAATGACGAGTGATCTCATCTATCAAGTCAAGCCAATGATTATAAACAACAACGCTCTATGGGAGGCAGCTTATACATTATTTTTACTTTCAATTTTAATATAGGATTAAATAGTTATTTTTATAGTCTCTCAACTTTTGACTCTTATAATGAAAGTATTTTAGGAATATAATTCTAGCATGATTTCATATAAGGGGGGTTGATTGAGCCAATGTCTTTCCGTATTAATAGATTTAGAATAGTTACGACATTTATTTTCTTTCTTCTTTTAACTCTCTTTTGAGATATCTCCAATTGAGAGGGGGATGATCGCGTTGTTTTTTTGTTGAATCATATTTGTCTTTAATTATTTTAAGTAATAAAGTGGTTATTTGGTAGTATAATATTTCCTAATAACAAATCCAAATTAACTTTCATAATATTTCTTGTTGAATACTAATAAATTCTACCTTAATTAAGATTGTTATGTGTGATAATTAATAAAATATTTGATATATTGACAAACCAGAAAAAATTGGTCGGCGATTTTCCAACGATACCAAATAACATTAGGAATCGCTTAGTAAATCGCCAGTAGCTTGCAGGTTTTTAAAGTGAAAATGACTCAGCAGTTTGTTAGTGGTTTTAGTTTTATACTAGGGTTCCTTGAACTAGTCGCTAGGCCACAAAGACCAAATTTTAGTGATTTCACTAGCGATTTGTCAGCGAATTCATTTAAAACCCGAGTCCCTGAGCACGAATCCATGTTTTTAAAATAGAGCCCAAAATCGCCAACAATAAACCCTTTCACACCTAAAACCTTTGCACCCATTCGATTGATTAATTGATTTTTGTTTAGATTCAACCATTCAAAGCATGAATTATAACTTATTTAAGTGTATTCCACCTTGTTTAGGAGTGATATATCCATATAAATTTTGAATCCAAGTTCATACGACCTAGTTGGGGCTTAATGAGTGTTTTCCAAATTAAGGCTTGAAGAGGGAGTCTAAGGAGCTAATAGAGCATATCACTTGAGAGATTCACTCTCAAGAAAGTAATGAATGGATACTCTAGCATCCTTTTGATTTCGATGTCTTGATCAAAATCGATTTTTGACGATATTTTCAACGAATGTAGTTTTCAGGTTTTTATTGCAAATTGTTTTTAAAAATGGATTTATATACAAATTCTCATTTTGAATATGGATTTTCAATTGAGTTTGGTGGTTTCTACGAATTTTACCAATATATACATACTTATGATAGGAATATGTCGATAACTATTTTAGATGTATTCATTTCAACTCTTTCGAGACTCTAATCTACAACCTTTTCACAAACTTATTTTCCTTACCTTTATAGTTTGGATTTTTAACTACATGATTTCAATTTACCTATTTCATCATAGTTGAGTTATTTTATGATGAGATGAGGTAGAGGAAGAGGTAGGAGTAGTAAGCAAGACAAAGGGAAAAGGGTAATGCAAGCAAAATCAAAGCAGAAATATAAGGGCCACCTAATGAATATTACACTATTGGGGTTAGTATTAGAGAACCTAGACCTGGGAGGGCTGAGCTTAGAGAACAATCTCCATTGTCATCTGATGAGGATGAATATTTTGAGAATCCAGACCTAGCAATCTAGTACCTTATGATCATTCTTTGTTTGTGAGACCTAAAGCTTAGAGGAGATACTTTAGTGATAAAAAGGTTCATAAGTCCTGAGAAAGGGTTCAATATCTAGAATGTGAGCAAGTATGAGGATAAGATTTGTGAGCATCATTAGAGATAGAAGATGGGAGAGTCTTTTAATAGACTATGCGAGTAGAGGAGAAAGTGGATGTTCAAAAATTGTATGACAATTTTATGCGAATGGGCATGTTAGTGAGGAATGTGACAAAGTAGTATTAAAAGGGAAGAATATCGATATTTCACCTGCGAGGTTGAATAGATTTTTCGATCTACCACATAACAGACAGAGAATGGAGGAGGATTACCCGAATGTTGTTTATGTCAATAAGGAATCCTACCCCTTTGAGATAATCCAAGATGCATTAGAAATACCTCCGGGGAGGGGATTTGCACTTAATATTGAAGGACACTCGAAATTTATTGCAACTACCTATTTTAAAAAAAATTACGAAAAGTTGGAGTTATATCATAGATGCATATTTTTATCAAACCAAACAACTCTTTGAAGTGAAGAACCCAAGAGCTGTGCTACTTTACCATATAATTATGAAGAAGGGGTATATTGATGTTATAAAAATTATACACGATTCTATGAAGCTTGAAATGCAGATTCTAAAGAATGAACGACTGTCGTTCCCCATTTTGGTCACTCAATTGTGTAGAAAAGTCGGGTAGGTTTCGATACTGAATTTGATGTATTGCTTGATAAGACAATCAATGATGCGGGAGTACAAAGAATGAAGAAGGTGGTAGACTACAATGACTCGGAAGATGAACAATAATCATTCAATGCGATAAATGAAACAACAGCGAAAAGGCGATGCACGAATTAAAATAAGAGGAAGACAAGAGAAGACTCATAGAGAGAGTGATAAGATTAATAGCTAGAGTGAACATACCAAGTGTAGATATGAGTTCGACACCATCAATTTCACAGCCTAGGATAGGATGATTTTTTCATACCATATTCTCGTCACTTATGTGTAGCTAGACGAAAACTCATCACAATGAAGAAATAATTGCAGCAAACGAGAGGACTTTGCAACGCGACCATTATATATCTGAGAGAAGACATGATAGTTGTTTGCAAGACACGAGGAGAAGCGTCGACATTCCGTTTCTGCAGTTGTAATTTCCAACTGGGACTTATAACCCAGCTGATAGTAATGTTTCCCAACCTTCTGCAGGAATGGATGAAGATGATGAAACAAACGATGAATTTACTTCTAAACACTGCCGTATGTAATTTATTTTCTATTGTATACAATTAATGAATGAATGATTCAATGTACTGCTCTTGATAAAAAATTTTATGAATGAAATATGTTCCCTTTTGCATCCCATTCATTTGAATTTGTTGAATTCGATTTTGTATATTAGTTTACGATTTTATTACATTTATCGATTCGTTTATGCTTCATATGGTATATATGTTTTTTTTTTAAATCTAACTTAATTTTAAAACCTTGATGACAGGATTTGGAATGAGTTTGGGGGTATTTTAGGTGAAGTATGACAATGATAGCAAAGAAAGCAAGGAAATAAAAGAAAGGTAGAAGATAAGTTTAAAATTGATATGAAAAGTTCAAACTTTTGATCTGATATTCAAGTGAGTTGATGAAATTTTTCAAATTTTTTCCAAATTCAAATAAGTATGAATTTTATTTTTAGTTAGAAAAAGAATGATAATCTAAATGAATATATAGTAGATATTCGAATAGAAGTGATATTTTTATTACCCAAGTGAATTCTATAATATAAGGAATCAATTTTTATACCCTTTTTGATTAACTTTACTAGTTAATGTATATACCAAATTGAATGTCTTGTGTTAATCACGAGAATGAGTAGAAAATCAAAACAATAGCGTAAGATGAACAAATCAGATTTCTAAGAATCGTGTGATACATATGCTATTGATTAAATATTTTTATAGTGTGTGCGTGTGTATGTGTGTGTGTGTGTGTCTATATATATAAAGCTATTATGCCACAATTGAAAGAAGAAATTGGTTAGAAACTAATGAATTTTCATAAGTTAGAAAGAATACTTTTTTCAACTTTAGTGGAGAGTGAGAAGTGTTAACAAGAGTTTATAAATATATAGAGAGACCTATAGATTCCATTGGAAATACAACAGGGAATTTATTGTGGGAAAAATGTGAGAATGTCCATAAGAAATAGAGCAGGGACCCAAAAGTAAAAGAAAAAATATATATAATGAAGAAATAATTAGGATGAAGTGGAAAATAATGAGAGATGAAAAAGATGGATGTTCTTAAACTCTTTAAAGAAAAGATTTAGCTCGAGTGTTTGAAACTAGAGTAGAGTGAAGTATTTCTTAATCTAACACATTTTAAACGATATATTCATGGGTATCTTGGCAAAATTCCTATTGATTTTGATTGTGGTGCTATTATAAATTATTTTTTAAAATTAAATCAATTTAGTGGTTTTTGTGTTTTGAGATTCTATATTAGTCATCGTAATCTTGATGCTTGTCAGTGGAGATTGAGAAAACCTATATTGTGTACTAGCATTGGTAATGAACTTTAAGTTCTAAATGGTGTTGCATTAGATGGTTAAGTTATCATTATGGGGTCTTTCATTTTGTCTAAATCATTCTATTCTATCGTAAATTTTATTTACTTGTAGGTAATATGTTTCTATTTGAAAAGCACTTCTATTTAAAATTTATATTATTCAAAGTTAAGATGAATTAGACTGAAATCAATTTATAAAATTAAAAAGAAAATATGATTTAGAGTATTCTTTTGCTCGGGACGACAAAGTGTTGAGTTTGGGTGTATTTGAGAAGTCAATAATTATACATATTTTATAGTGTAATTTAGATTGATTTTATATATACATGATGATATTACGCTAGGTATTCTCTTATTTTTGTGATTTCAAGGTTTAAATAGGAAAATGAAGAAATGGAAGAAAAAAAAAGGAAGAAAAGCAAAACAGTCGATTGGAGAAGAAGTTCAACGATTAGCCATCGATTTGAATTTACACTGAAAATCGCCACATAAATCGGTATCAGAGAAGTGCCAGTGAGTTCACAGCGAATTAGTAAATGTACTAGAAATCGCCAGCTGAATCGGTGGAACACGGATAGCCAAATTCAGTGATTGACCCAGCGATTGTGTACAACTTAGGAATCGCTAACAAATCGCTGAGGTCGGTGAAAATTTTTTAGATAATAACAAAGAATTTGAGTTTATCTATACGTATACTTAGGAAACTATAAATATGACCTTAAGGTTTCGAATTTACACTCCACTACTCTTTTTTTCATTCTTTTGCATTTATAAGTTTAGTTTTATCGAGTTCATGTGTGAAGCTACATTGGAGCTTTGATTTATTTAAGAGGTATTTATTTATTTAATTATGTATTTTAATCATATATTTGCATTATTTATTTCCAGTATGAGTGAGTAGTTTGTTAATCTAAACAAACCTAGACATGTATATACTTTAGATTGCTACGTAGTTATAATTATGGAATCACATATTTAATGCTTTATATCTATTCATATACGTCAATCATGGATTAAAAAAAGTTGTTTCTGCGTATTACAACTAGCGATTCTTTGTATTGAATGTATAGTGGCCAATATGTTCCTTAATATAGGATATCTAAATATATGTCTATAATTATTGAGAACAATTATAGAAGTAGTAACTATGATTAATCCATAGGGCTTTTCCCGAGTGGATGTTCTAGGTGATTGTGTTCTAAGTTATTTATTAATTAGCATATTCTAGTTTTTATTAGCTTAGATTAGACATGATTTTCATTAAGTGTTAACGCTATCGTATTTCTATGGTGTTGCATTTTATTCAATGGGTAGATTTACAATGATAAGAATGTGGCTTTTCCATTGAATTTAGAAAAATCGGTGGTTGGCTAAATGCTATCAACCTATTATGAATTAGGATTTAATGATTCCAAGATTCCATATGATATAATTATAACTATATTAAGTAATGTAATGTTCTAGCGTTTGAATGCAATCCAAGTATATTACATTATTTAGTGGGAGTTTGTTTAGATATTTTATTTATATTGATTTATTTGATTTTTAGTTTGAATTGCGTTAGGTTAGTTTATTGAATTTAAATTGTTTATAGTTTAGTTATTTTAATTAATTGTTTATTTTATTTTGCAATTGATATTGTTTAATTTCCGTTTGATTAAATTATTTAAATTAAAGCAAGTTAAATCCAATAAAATTTTAGGGTAGTCTTAATTCTTAAGGGATTTGAAAAATCCATGTGGAGAAGATATCTCATTTACCACTACTACAAATAATAGGAAAATACAGGAAACTATTGTGCACACTCGACGAATGTTAGTGCCCACCAAGAAAGAGTGGTATGCGCCACAAATTGCAGTGGTGTGACTATGATCTCACCAAAAAGAGAGCAGTCTGCACCACGAAATATCAAGTTCACAAGTTGTCACATTCAGTGATGGCTTTAGAATAACTTGCTATTGTTTTGATGAGACTAGTTAGAAGACACAAAGACCATTTTGTCCACTAATTGTTCACATCATTTTGAGAGTGAGGGACTTGGTCATCGAGTTCTTGCCAATAACTAGCATGCATTGAATGGAACAACGACTTGTATTTATTACTATTCCTTTATGGTATATCTCTTGAGAGTCCCTTTGTATGATGAACATGTTTTAATTATGATTTTGCAAGTCTTACAACTATACTATTGTTTAATGACTTATGAACCTTGCTTTAATGCCACACGTTAATGTTTCCTCACTCGTTTATTAAATATGAGACTTGATTCCATGCTTGAACTTAATTCTCATTGATTTGATTTCAACTTCATGCTAGTTATTGCATGTTTATTAAGTAGTACTTGCATACTTGATTGTGGAGCGGGTTTTCCACATTACCGAGCTTTATTGTCCCTTTTAGCTTACCCTATTTACATTTCAGGACTATCCACTTTAGCACTAGATCGAGACAAGGAAAAGGCGATTGTTTGCAGTATTCTCTTGTTGTGGGCCTTGCAATGTTATCGAATTATTTGATTTTGAAATTATCAAATTTAGGTTGTATTTAAATAGGTCTTTTAGGTAGAATGAACCTTACTCGTCTTTAGTTTAAACTACTCAAAAGTATTTGAATGACTTAAATTGTTTTAAGAATTTGAAACCCAACTATAATTTCATAGTATGACATATGGATTTCTTTTTATTTAAATCCCACAATTATTTATCCATATGTACTAGTTTAATATTTCGCATGTTGTTTTAGGCGTGCCAGACTATTTGCTTGGGCCCAATTCAATTATTATCGGGTTTGGGATGCGGTTTGGGCCAGGCGACTTGACCCTAAGTCCGGTAAGGGTCGCCACATGTTGTAGATCGTGTCACCATACGATACGCCTCGTGATGCACGCGCACATATCTCAAAGTGTATCGAATGGCAATTGACTGGGTCGATGCCCACAGAGGATTACCGTAACATCGTCCTTTATCATATACTTCTTTTTATTGAGTTGTGAAAATGTTTCCAATGTTGATATGTCACCGACCTTATTTTTGCCCAAGTTTTTGAAACAAAATTAAGGAAGAGAGATAGTGCGATGATGTTATGGATCATCAAGTCTAGTGATAGTGAACATTGACATTTGATTCCATATAGTGGCGAGCAACGTCCTGAGGAGCGTGTCTCATTATGGTGGCTCGAGTTCCAAAGAGTCTCCTAGTTTTTCTTCCTTTTGAGTTATAGAACTAGGGTTTCTTGTTCCTATTTGTAGGGTGGTTGTTCGCGTCATGTGGGTAAGTGTTCGTCCTTAAGGATTTACATTTTTATTAAATAACTAGTTGTCTCCCTTTGTTGGAAGTTCTACATTTTCTTCCATTGTTGGAAAGTTGATTTTCTTTCATTATTGAAAGTTTTTTTTTGCTTTTAAGCCATGTTTGATTGCAAAGAAAATGTTTCACATGAAAAGAACATTTTCTTAAGAAAGTTTTCCCGAGTAAATGTTCATAAGAAAATTTTCCTAGATTTTACATATAAGAATTTTTTCCCTCAAAACTCACCAACAACAAATTGTGAAATAAAGATGAAAACTTACTATATATATTAATTTTCATAATTAAAATATAAATTTAATATGGATCTTAATATGGAAACTCATTTTCTCTAAATAAAACTCAATTTGCCCATCTTAATAGGTGGAAAAATATAGGGTCTTAATATGAAAAATCCGCAATCGTGAGAAAATATTTCGCGAGAAAATTTTGGCTACCAAATGCAAGAAAATGTAATTTTCCCACGTGATTTACCATTTTTCTTGGAACATTTTCCTTTTTCGTCCAATCAAATAGGGTTTTAGAGTTTGTTGGTAAGCGAATGAGGTTGTTCATGTAATGCCATGGCTTTCTTGTACATATGCTAGCCACATGAATTACTACAAAAATATAGAAGAATAGTGATAAAAATTAGCGATGGAATATAGTCCGGCACTAATTACCAATGTATTAGCGACGAATCTAAAATTTGACCATTTTGACCAAATAGGGACGGATTTGCAACAAAATAGCAACGAGTTAGCGACAAATTAGAGATGGGTACAATTTAAATCTCGTCATTAATTCTAATTAGCGACAAGGTTCTTACTATTTTTATTATTTTTATTTTTTTGCGACAAACCTTCCATCGTAATCCATCGCCAATTGATTTAGCGATGGGAAAAGTGGCTTTAGCGACTAATTTTTTTCGTTGCTAATTTGGTTATTTTTTTTTGTAGTGAATGACATTAACCTCATGATGAGATAACTATATAGGGTTATCGTACATATGCTAGTCAGGTGTGAAATTAACCTCCTGATGATGAGTAGCTATGTGATATCAATGTTAATAAACATATAACATTTTTCGTGAAAAAAAAATATTACTTCATACTTTTTGTCAAATGCATAAATATTAATTTCTCTATAAGTTGTCCAAATCAACCAGACAAGCATTTAAGTGAGAAACAAAAATTAGAGGAAACCCTATCAAAAGGATTTTGGCTTTATTTCCTAATGCTATAATAAAAATGAAAAAAAAAGAAAAGAAAAGTGAGATGTGTCTTTTGGTGCCCAAATTGTCCACAGGACAGTTAAGGGCCGTTGGATTCACCTAATCACCATTCCAATAAATAATTGAAAAAGACTGGTCATACCACCCCCCGCTCAACTATAAATTTAATACGAATTCATCATTTTTTTTTTTGATCAAGAGGATGCTATGCACCTTTTAAATACAAATTCAACATTAGTAGTGCTATTTGCACTCATTAGTCCCAACTCAATTTTTTTTTTAAATTATTTTCAAACAATTAATAAAGCAAACTTAATCACTTGTAAATTTCTTTGATAACCCTTAAATATTTTGTAAAAATTTTAAAAACCCCCTCCGAGTATTGTTCATATTATCTTCGTTTACATAATCTAAAGTCCAATTAATTTCCAACTTCCAAAAATAAATGCGAACTCTTGTACCAAAAAACAAATGCATATAGGTTGGTGGAGCTGTCACCACCGCGTTTTCTCGAGATTCGTTGGATGGGAATCGCTAGGCCGGTGGTCCATATGGAAAATCGAAATCAATATAGGTTGGTGGAGCTGTCGCCACCACGTTTTCTCGAGAGTAGTCAGATGAGAATCGCAAGGCCAGTGGTCCATGTGGAAAATCGAAATCAATGTAAAACGAATCACAGCCTCCCGGACCCAGTGCGTGCGGTGGTCATAGAAGCAAGTCCTCTCCACGTTTCCAAGTTCGAAGGTTTGGTCCGCCGAAACAGACTCTATAAAAACGAGAACAGATCGAAGAGAAGAGAAGAGAAGAGATTCATAGAACCAAATTGAAAAATTACACAATGGGGAGTGAAATAGAGGCGGAGACGAAGAGTAATATCATCAATAAGCCGAGATTCCTTTGCCTTCACGGGTTCAGAACGAGCGCCCACATCCTGAAAACCCAGATGGGGAAATGGCCGGACTCTGTCCTCGATAGACTCGATCTGGTTTTCCTCGACGCCCCCTTTCCCGCCCAAGGAAAGTCCGAAGTCGATGGCATCTTCGATCCTCCCTACTACGAGTGGTTCCAATTCGACCAAGTACTTAATTATAATATATCCTTACAATCACAACCGCTTCTTATTTAGTTTCTTTTGAGATTCATTAATTTCATGATCAACCACATTAACAGGAGTTCATGGAGTACCGAAACTTGGACGAATGCTTCGCTTTCATCCAAGATTACATGATCAAACACGGCCCCTTCGATGGCCTTCTTGGCTTCTCCCAGGTTTTTTTTTTTTTTTTTTTTTTTTTTTTTTTTCAATAATTTTCTCTGGCAAGTGACGCCTGGCTCATCTCATCAAGTTTATTTATTAATAATTTTTAATTGGCGGGTCCTTCTAGGGAGCAATTCTCTCGGCTGCTCTGCCTAGCCTTCAAGCCGCGGTATCCCTTTTTTCCTCTATTTTGATTATTCCAACTATTTTGTGTATACATATATAATATGCTGCATTAAATCTTGGGTAGATATATTAGTTTCTCTCGAGTTATGAAATTGAGGCAAAAAAAAAAAAAAAAAACTCACGCGTATAATTATTCAGTTTTTTTTTATTCATGAACCCAACATATTTATACTTTTATTTATTTTTTGAAATTTATGTATGTTTGTGGTGTTTGATGTTCAGGGGGTGGCCTTAACGAAAGTTCCTAAAATAAAATTTCTGATCATAATAAGTGGAGCGAGTTTCCGGTCTGAAAAGGTTGCCGACAAGGCATATTCTTCTCCCACAAAATGTCCGTCTCTCCACTTTCTAGGTAATTCTCTGCTTCTTCAAAGGGTTGTCTTAAAGTTAGGTTTCATTTGATAGTGTTATTATATGGGCCCCAATGCAATGGCATTAGTAGAGAGAGTTTCAGGTACGGGTCTGAAGTCACACAGTCACACATTAGAGGTGGGGTACGTCCTTAGTTATTTAAGACGCATTTGACAGATACCTACAAGAAAAGTGTCTAAATACTAGTCTTAAAACTATTCTTTTGTTTGATGTATTGTCCTCGTACTCCAATCACTTATTGAAACGCCTAATTGGTTGATTAACTTTTGTAGGATCCATAGATTTTTATAGACTTTTAAGTATAATTATATTATTAAAATCTTTTATGAACTTTTACGGACTTTTTTTTTCTTAAAAAAATAATGGAGTTGTCAACTTGATTTCCATCATAAAATATTGTTAAAAACATCCAAAAAAATATAACTGATGCAAGTGCTATCATAAGCACCATTTCTTATTCTACTCTCAGCAGACTTAAGTTTGTCTAATCATTCATCAAAAAGAAAAAGTTTGTCTCATCAAAGCGCAATGGAAGCGTTTTGATCCATATAGTCCACCCCGACTCATTTAGGATTGTGGCTTTTGTTGTTGTTGTTGTTGTTGTTGTTGCATCAGTAATCAAATTAATCAAATTTAATCCAAAAACTCAAGATATCTGACAATGTAGTAGTGCTACATGGAGGGCTAATTTAACAAGAGCATTTATTCATTATGGCTGTCTTTCTTGTTTTAAGGTGAGACGGATTTCCTGAAGCCTTATGGAACAAAGCTTTTGGAATCATTTGTTGATCCTTTTGTTGTGCATCATCCAAGAGGCCACACAATACCCAGGCTTGGTAATTATTATATTTCTACATTTCCTTTTGGAATTGTCTGCTCATTCAGTACGTTGTGGTGCAATTGGGTTTTGTACTAATTAGTTATTGTTCACTTTGTTTTGTAACTCTTATCAGATGAGAAGGGTATGGTCACTGTGACCAACTTCATTGAGAAGATTTATAAAGAAGTAGATGCTGCTTGCAAAGAAGGAAATACAGAAATTGCTGCAGTGTAGTAGACAAATGTATGGCTAGTTAATTGAACTATTTAAACTTCAACTGTTAAGTGGTGGGCTATTTTTACTCTTTTATCTCCTTGAAATCAATGTATGGAGAAGAGAGGTATATAAAAGAGAGAAATGTATTAGAGAACAACAATTGATTACTTGAATAGAAATGCCATTAGTGATACAAGTTAAAACTTTTGCTCCCAACATATTTTTGAGATTGCTATCACAGTTGATTGTTGTATTGAATTATTTCTGTCATCTAATAGGTGGTTCTTTTTTTTGATACATGTGGATGTTACAAATGCTTTCAACCCCTTACATTTGACTAATCTTGCTAGAGCTAGTCAAACCGCCCAGCCCTATAACTCGTGAGAAACTAAAGAGACATAACGTAGCTACCACGACTTGAACCCACAACATCTACCTCAGTCTATGATGCGTATTATATATCTTGCCACCGCACCACACCTCATTATGGGGGAGGGGAAGCTAATTATTTATTTTTCTGATATTGATGAGGCTGCTTTTCCCACAACAATATCACTGCTTTTTTCTTCAAGTGCTTCTTTAACTCTTGAATCCATGAAGCTTTAACTTTATTTTGAAGATCACTATGCAGCCAATGCTAACTAAGGACTCTAAAGAATGGAGTCTACCAGGAACATGCAGCATGTCAATGAATTACATTCAATGAAACTTTGCTGAACATAATGCAAAATAAAGTATGTTTTCGCCTCTTTATACAAGTACCAGAAAGTTTTTAGTGAGCACAACATATCTTTCACATGAAACAACTGCGTTCACAGAGAGTAGAACCCAACGACTGCAACCAATTCCCTCCGGTGTAAAGATGCAGTTTGTGGCACCATATAGTATGATGTTTAGTTTTTTTATTTTCTCTTGTAAAATAAACTAGCAAGTGAAGCTAGGAAATCAAAAAAGCAAAAGAAATTGAAAAACGGAGAAAACAACAAGAATAAAACCAAGGTCACAAGCTACACATATGCATTACAAGAATACGGAAAATTATGCCAAGTTATTACATCACATGCATGAAGTGGTTTCGTGAATCTTTTGCCATTTTGATGTATTTTGAGCATTCACTTCAATGAAATCGTCATTTGAGATTAAAAAAATAATATTAACACCAAGTGGTTGTACAACAATGTTTAAATACTAAAAGATGCATGGAATACATAATATTGGAATGTGAAGGGTCATCCATAAACGTTTACATTTCTAACATATATAGTATGACATTGATTTGTTTTGTTGAAGCCATGAAACGAATTTAATTTGAGTGGTTTTAATTTGATATATGGGTAAACTGAAGATAATTTGATCGAGACGCATTGATAAGGAAAGATTTAAAAGATTTGAAAACACACCATTTTATTAAATAAAGTGTAATGAAAGAGTGTGATCCATATAGTCGACCACAACTAAAACGGGGTTGAGGCTCTATTGTTGTTTAGTTACCAACGTCCAAGTTTTCATTTTTCATACAAACTGAACTCTGCTTACAAGTATAATTAGATATGGCACTTAAGGAAATTCCATAGCAATTAGATTTTTTTTTTTGACTATGCGATCAATGTATGTTGGTTGGATATCAGATTTAAGACTCCTCCAGGTGAGGGATCAACTTTAAACCTTACCGAGAAAATCACGAGAGCTCTTACGCCTCTTATGAGTCCCGAAGAAGGTCGATTTAACATAATATTTTTAGAACAAGGTTAGATTGAGAAATTCCACAAAAACATATCTATATATTAAGAGAGAATCATTTTCAAGCTATTCCAAATTTCTAATGTGGGATTTTGTAGGGTATTCCGCCACATCCCACTTTTTGTATAGAGAGGAAAAACTAAATCTAATAATTATAGTTGTGAATTTGATTACTTTTTTCAACATTTTTAGCTTTATGGATTTGTGACTACTAATTTTATTGGCCACGCTTTTAGAATACTATAATTGTATAATTGTATTCTAATTGTAATTACTATAAGAAGGTTATGCATTGTTCCTAAAAGGCTCACACCTCATCTTAATCATTTTATTGCAGAAAATCAGTCTGCCTTTGTTCCAGGGAGATCTATTATTGACAATGTTCTACTGGCCTTTGAGTACTTACATGCCATGAAATACAACATAAAAGGCAAATTTGGTAAAGTAGCACCCAAGGTCGATATCAGCAAAGCCTATGATCGAGTGGACTGGGTTTTTTTGGAAGGGATACTTCTAAGATTGGGGATTGAAGCACAGTGGATGAGAATGATTCTGCTGCTAGTGAATTCCATGTTCAATTGGATGGGGAATTGGTGGGACCTATCTTTCCATAAATAGGACTACTACAAGGATGTCCACTTTCTCCTTACCTATTTATTCTATGTGCTGAGGGTTAATCAACTCTATTGATGAAGGCATAACAAGAGAAGAACATCAATGGTTGTAGAGTTATAAGAGGAACTCCTTCAGTTACACACTTGCTATTTGCTGATAACAGCTTCATTTTATTCAGGGCATCTCTAGAAGAAGCTAGATTTATCAAAGACTCTCCTACAAAAGTTTGAAAGGGCTTCGGGACAGGCTGTGAATCTCCAAAAATCATCCATGTTTTTCTCTACAAATGTATCCCCTGAAACTGAGCTCAAATAAGTCACGAATTGGATGTTCACACAAATATTGGTCAAGTGGTCATCAACAGCCTGAAACACAACGCGACAAACGATACTGAGTGGGGTCAGCTAGTGGAAGATTATAGAAATATCTTGGTAGGAAAACCCTTAATGAAAACACAATTTGTTAGTAGACAAGCGAATGAGATTGCTCACTATTTAGCAAAGCTCTCGCGATGTCACGTGAGTCTTAATTATTGGGACGCAATCCCTATGGCTATTCACAGCTTATTGTAACTTTTGAATTAGCTATCAATGAAATCTGTTTTTTCGCAAAAAAGAAGGTTATGCATTTCCTCTAATTAAAGCTTGAATTTGTTACTATAAATTATATTATATTATATTCGACAAAAACAAACACATAAGAGCATTTAAACCATCCTCCACATTTGATTTTGTAACTCTTTTGGTCGTTATTGTTTGGTATTCATGTAAATTTTAATCTCTCTCTCTCTCTCTCTCTATATATATATATATATATATATATATATATATATATATATAAGAAAGCTAATTGACATTGTTGACACATGTCAACTCTACATAGATTTGAAATGTTTTGGTGTATTAATTACTTTGCCTAATTAATAGCCTAAGTACTTTCGTTAGCCCAATTAATATGAGTACCCTAATCAATAGCTTAAGTACATTGTTTTCAATTTTTGGTTTTTCTTTTTTTTTTTTACACAATAACAACTTTTTTTGTTTTATTAAAAATAAAATATAATAGCTATATATAATTTTGTATAGGTATTTTTCATCTTTCATATTTTTAATTGAAGATTACAGTTTTTAGTTATTATGAGAATTACAATTACATCATTCTTCATATATTTTATATATTTTTAAAAATGTAGGTTCATAATATTCCGGGACGATGTCCGGGTTCAAGTTATACTTGTTATTTTTATATATTCACACACTTAGTTACATAGATCTTTTTACAAGACATGCAACTTAGATCTCTTTTCTCTTTTGTTTATCTTCCTTTCCCCCTTCTTTCTTCTTTTCTTCCTTATTTCTATTCTCTCGTTGAAAGTTGGCATCCCCATTAGTGTATAAGATAAGAAATCGACCAACATACACGCAGACACGCCCACCCATTAACTAAGGTACGAATTTTTGGAGGGGCAAAGAATTGGCACCAATAAAATAATGGCGATGATTCGGTGTCTTTAGAACGAAAAGAGTTTGATTCAACCGCAGGTTGATCACAATTACAAATTATGTGTGCAACAACATATGTATAGCATGTAACTGATTAAGGCTCTTAATTAGGTTAGATTGAAATAGAAAACAAAGAGGTGCATTTGAGTTAATGCAAGTAAACCGCAAAAGGTTAAACAATATGCATAATCTGGAGAAGAGGAGTTAGAAGGAATAGTTTGGACTCCAACAAGTTCAGCCCGTATCACTAATAGGGATGCACACTATCATAAAGAACTGATAAACACTTTTGACATGGATTCACTCGTGTTAGTTCTAGCTCTCGGTGCACAACTTAATTAAGAAGATTCGGGTTTAGAAGATTCGGAAAGATTATGTTATGCTCACATGGAAGGGGAGACAAAAAAGTAAACTAAACGAAATTAAAGGCATATATAAACTCTTTTGACATGGATTTAAAGCTCATGTTAGTTCTAGCTTTCAGAGCGCAATTTAATTACGAAGATTCGGAAAGATTATACTTTGCTCACATGGAAGAGGAGACAAAAAAAGTAAACTAAACGAAATTAAAAGGTGTATATAAACTCTTTTGACATGGATTCAAAACACATATTAGTTCTAGTTCTCAATGCGCAATTTAATTAAGAAGATTCAGAAAGATTTGGGTTTAGAAGATTCGAAAAGATTATGTTCTATTCATATAGAAGGGGAGACAAAAAAGTAAACTGAACGAAATTAAAAAGCGCATATAAACTCTTTGACATGGATTCAAAGTTAATGTTAGTTCTAGCTCTCAAAGCACAATTTAATTAAGAAGATTCATAAAGATTCGGATTTAGAAGATTTGGAAAGATTATGTTCTGTTCACATGGAAGGGGAGACAAAAAAAAAAGTAAACTAAACGAAACTGAAAGGCACTACGTACTCTTAGATCACACACAACAAAACAAATATACAATCATTATATATAACCTTTTAAAGGAAGAAACATCTTTCAAGTAGAACTGCAATAAATACTGATAAGACTAAGTTGTTGTACTCTTAGATCACACACAACAAACCAAATATACAATCATTATATATAACATTTTAAAGGAAGAAACATCTTTCAAGTAGAACTGCAATAAATACTGATAAGACTAAGTTGTCGTAAATGCTCGACGACACTAGAGATGGAGTTCGTCAGGAATATATATATACATATAGCATGCCAATTGAACTACATTCAACAAAACTATAATGAACATTATACAAAACAAAGCATGATTTCCAATTACTGTATGTACTATATAACATGCAATTCAATGTATTCGAATCTTTATTATTTAAGGGAATTAGAGCATTGCATGTCTTATTCATATAAAGCTTCTGACCATATTTTTTTGGAAGGAGCTTCTGACTATATTTTTTTGTAAAACTAAGAAGCTAAATGTATAGGTTGATCTTATCTGGGTGTGTATCTTCAAAAGAATTCCCTAGAGAGCTAGAACTTACATGAGCTCTGAATCCATTTCGAAAGGCTTATTGCGTTCTCCATGATCATCTTCATTAGCGGTACTAGCCCAATTTGTTGAAGTCCAATCAGTCCCTTCTTCTAATTCCTCTTCTTCTCCCGGTTTCACATATTGCTTAAGCTTTTGCTTGCAAAAATTCAACTGGTTCTCCAAAATACTCCTCTCCAATTCATGATTTAATATAATCCAATTAAGAGACTCAATCACTTCTTGGTCATGCATACATTGTTGCTCGGCTAGTTTGAAACAGTGATCAGCCTGCATTTGAATTGAACTCTTTTCATTCTGAAGACGCAGAATCATCGCCATTGCTTCATTGGCAGATGATGCAGCAGCATTTCTTTCTTTCTCAAGTTCTAAGTAAGCTGCATTTTTAAGCTTTCGCTCTATGCTTAGCGCTCTCTTCAATGCCAACAAATCCATTTCTTCCTCTCCTTCATCTTCCTCATAATCATCATTTTTCAACTCTTCTTTATCCTCTTCTTGATCATCATCTTTAAAGGACTCAATCGACTTCGGATCATCATCACTAATTCCATTCACAAGTTCACAACTTTTCTCTAAACTCTCTGATTCACTACAAGCTCTGGAATTCTTTAACAGATTAAATATAAAGAAACAAACCTTGCAAGTTCCAATCTTTAGAGAACAAAGATTCGCAACATCGAAACACAAACACCAAATACTCTTCAAGACATCAGATTTCCCTCTAGGCACTTCATAACCAAGAAACCTAACAAACCCTTTGCAAGAACATCCAATAATCACAGCTTTCATCCCCCAAAATATCATCAACAAAAGCACCACCATTTTCACAAACACCACCCAAAACCCACTTCCCAAATCATGGCCTTTGCTTGAAAAATAAACAGATTCCATCAACATGGCCATGATTTTGACTCCAACAAACAATCACACAAAAAAATGACACTGACAGTGACCCAAAATGGGCATCACACATAGATCAACTGTGCTTAGAGGGTCAATAAAATGTCACACTAAAACAATAGGAGATCAAAAAAAAAAAAAAAAAAAAAAAAAAAAAAGGGTTTTATAGAAGAGAGGGAGAGAGAGTTGATAGATCTTACTGTATTTGAAGATGATGTTGGGAAGCGAAAAAGAAGATTAGAATCCGAGGATGAATACGTTGGGGTAAATTTAGATTTACCCAATAAGGATATAATCCACACTCACTTCAATTACCTGAAACGTCTCCCAATTTTACCGTTTTGAGATTTTTAATTACACTTTAATATTATTTTAATGCATAGATATATGCCACGTGTTAATGAGTCAATGACTAGAATATTCTCTGTTTAACACCAACGGGATTCATCACGTGCCAGCGATTGCCTGATGGAATCATACAAGGTGCGATGCACGTGCTATAGATTCCTGATCAATTGTTGAAAAATAGCATTGATAACAATAATTTGATTAAATAGCCGTTTAACATAACACCCCCATTTATTTAACTTAAAAGAAGGCAATTAAAAAACTTTGTACATCGACAAGACCGTTGTGAATTTATTTATTTATTTGGCCTTTATTTTTATAATTTAATTGTTCCCAAAGCACAAAGCAAGAAGTTTCCTTTGCCATTTTTCTTGAGTCCGGCTATACGCACCCTCGTGTTTATTTAGTGCACCTCAATTCTGAGTGCACCCCCAATTTGAAGAACTGAGTAGCAAGGATCGACTATTACGGTGTGTTTCCCTTTAAATTTGATGAAATTGATGTTTATATGGTGGTGATGTTGTATTTCGCTTATATTGCACTTTCGTGGCACTTCCATCGACTTCTGGGTTAGGTTTTGTGTTCGTCGATGTTCGGTGGTTTAGGGCCGATGGTAAACTTTGTTATTATGTGATTAGGTACTGAATTAGAAGGCTGAGTTTGCATACATATTGTTTGGTGCAAGGTTACCGAGTTTGTAGTCTTTCATTCATTTAGTAACCCCCCGAGTTTAAGTGATAGATTCGGTTAAAGCATACCGAACCATTTGTTTGAATTCTTAAACTTATAGTTTGGTTTGAGGTAACCGATTATATGATAACACACTCGGTTAGTAAACACTGACGTGTGTTCATAAAAGTTGGTAAGTAAGTCCGGAAGTGATTGGGCAGGTGGAATGACTTAGTTCGGTAACATGGAATCGAGTACAAGACCATAAACTCATCATCATAGTACCGACGTCAAGTGATTCACCTTGGTATTGTGGTACCGTACATATACTAAAACACAATTTTAATTTGTTTTTCATTTAATTTCCATATATATGATGATAAATTTCACGTGTTTAATCTTCAATGAGGTATGACCTGGAATAAGACCAATGTTACACGGGAGCAAGCCGGTGCTGGTAAGAGTAGACGAGCGGTGAGGGGTGCTTCCCGTAAGGGTGGTGGTAGGACTGCACAAACAACATCTCATAGGAAGAGGAAAGCAATAAAGCAACATGTTGTCAAGCGTGCTCGTAATGTGAGGGCAAAAGAAGTCGAAGAGGATAATTCACGTGTAGGTGAGGCCCTAGAAAAGGAATCTACGTTACCTTGTGTAAAAGATAGATAGTCTAATTCGAAACGAGCAGAGTCTAGTGGAGAGGAAAACCAGGATGTTAATGGAGTTTAGAGTGAGTCTCGCAGTAGTGTTAGTAGGGAAGATGGTGACAATGACAGTGAGGAGGATAGTGATGATGATGGCTATGAGCATGTTGGCGACGATGCCAATGAGGATGGTGACGATGTTGGCGAGTCTGATGGTGAGGGTGATAGTCAGTCTGATGGTGAGGTGATGGCGAGGGTGCTGGTAGGAAAGGTGATAAAACCAATCGTGGCAAGAAAGTCATTGGCAGCACAGTTAGTGCCAAGACAGACAATGCCAACATAGTGAGGGGCAAGACATTTGGTGCTAAAAAAAAAAAAAAGTGGCAAGATAGTTAGTAACAAGAAGCTTGGATGTCTTACAACCAAAGTACACGATACTCTCCCTCGTGTTTGTAGGTGGCTCCCTAAACCACACCAGGGCTTGGGCGATGATTATATTCATACTATTCGCAGAAGCTTGGATGTCTTACGACCAAACGATGTTCAACTTACATTTTAAATTTATCATGTTATGTTGGTATTGTGAACAAATTTTAATATGATATACTCGGTGCGCCTACATCGAATAGGTGACTTTACTCTGAGTTAAGGTCTAATGGCATTCCTGTCTTCGCGTTCTACACTGGTTGCATTAAGTACATGGATGTGATCGAGCCTTATCACCCAGACAGGTTCCTACGACAAATCGGCCACGTGCAAGGGATTCCGGACCTCCTTACAAGCCGATTCGAGCTAATTGAGGACCTTCCGCCCTCAAGTATATTGTCGAGTACAACTTTCAACCCGAGATGTGGGAGATGTGCTATAATCATGTGCTCGCACCCGAAAGCCGAGGAGAGAAAGTTGTGTTAGAGTGAGATTGCAAAGCAGGTTATTTTGACTGGTTCATTAAATGATTACATATTAATGTTGAGAACCCTATATACTGAGGTGACAGCTCCATTGGTGATTCCGTGGTCGATAAAAATATGATGGAGGTAAAATCTATATACTACTTAGAACATTTTGTTACTACATTCAAATACATGGCGTACTAATTCTTTTGTTCAAATGCTTTATTTTTATTTTTTATTTTTTTTGCAGCAAGTTAGATTAACACTAAATACCGCGTTGGCATGGCTCCACTTGCCTGAAAAAAGAGCTTACCATTGAGTCTGCGAAACGAATGGCAAACAATGTCGTGAAGTACTTGTCTGGGAAAGGTCCCGTCACTACTGCCACTACAGCTACAACCACTACATATGCGGGGACAGGAACAATTAGATCATCCCAACACGACACTACATGAACAATCAAAACATCCCTAACATGACAGTACCACTAATGCTCGAGGTTCAATACATGTTCGGCTTGGCAAGAAAGGAAACAAATGATTATGTTCATTGTTGCAAACTTCGTTGAATGATGGCTATTTGATACTGTTTGATTTATGTACTTGTATGATTTGGTATTTGATACTGTGTTGTATTGTTTGGTATTTGATACTTTATTGTTGTATGAAATGGTTTTTGATTCTGTGTTGTCAAGCATAGATGGTTACTTGATATTGTGTTGATTTTGTGGCTTGCTGTTAGTTTGATTCTGGATTGGTATTTGCTTCTGCATGTATGCTCCATAGACTCGGTGTTGTGTTACCAAATGTGAAGTGCCTAGCTTGGTACCCATACACCGAGTTGAGGTGTCAGTGTTTGGTCTCGTACGAACGAACAAAGGTTGCACCCCAATGAAACTCTTAGTGCACCTCAAACCATTATGTTAGACAACCAATTCGGTGCCTAGTAACCGATTGAAACTGTAAACATTCGGTTATCGAACACCGAACCTAAGAAGTTCACTTTTTAAATATTTGCTTCGGTATTATAATACCGAATTGGGGGTGCACCCCACCAAATCTATAAGTGCACCCTCACCCAAAATCTGGACTCAGTTAGTTCCGCCCGAACAAGAGGTGAACCCCGACATATTAATAGGTGCGCCTTCAAGTAATTTTTACAACTAAATGGTTCGGACCCTGAAGTACCACGTTCGATTCCATTCTGTTAGCCCTAGGGCACCGAGTAGGAATGGCATTGTTCGGCCCTGTGGTACCGAACGTGCATCATAACAGTTTACAATATAAAAATATAGACAACCCAAACAAATATCGAAAAATAACAGACATGAAATGAACATTAATTGCAAGTTACCATGGGAACAAGGTTCATACAACATTGTCAGACACAACTACAACCCATACATTGCTCAAGTTTTCATTCAAAAAGCCAAAAACTTGAACCTCGAGTACATAACATTGTTAAACTAAGTAAGTATATGTAATCCAAGTGACAATCACAAACAAAAAAACTTAAAAATATTTTCAACGACTATCATCTGCTAAAAAAAAATCAATAAGTCCTATAGTTCATCCAAGTCAACTACTGATGGTGTCCCTAATTGATTTCCATCCTTCGTTGATGGGGTTTTTAATGTGATGAAGCCTTCTCCCCACTGATGTGAACCTTTATCTACATATGTCCCATGATGCAAATACTAAAGGTAATGGGGAACTCGATTTCAACCTTACTTGTTAAATAATAAGCATACCTAGCAATGACATAATTAAAAGTTAATATAACAAGGAAAATAGCAACAAAAAGTAGAATGGCTAAATGACATAGACAATGATGAGATTATTACCCCAATGAAGTGAATGGCGTCCACAATGGAAATCTCGACTATTACACGACTGCTAAATTCTGGAGGTGGCTTGCTTTTAAGCAGAGTGAATGTCAAACACAACGTATTGGGTATGAGAACAACCATCATATTCAATGAGGTGGATATAATGAGTCCCATATCAGGAAGTGACATCTAATTTTCCATTGATGCCTCATTCTTATTACATTGGATAGCAACAAGTAACTTGGCAAAGTCCTCTTTCCCATAAATATTGACCCACGAATCTCGGTTCGCCGTCAACTCCTCTACCATTCGTTCCCTTACACTCTTTCACCCATCTTTGTCAGGTAAACCTAAACACTTTGCCACTACCCAAAATCCCCGATGCTGTCTCTATCAACATTAAATATCCCATTAACATGGGGCTCCCATATCGACGGATATTAAGATGACCGTCTCCATTAACATTAAATACCCAAAACACTTTGCCACTACCCAAAACACTTTGCCCACATCTTCTTGGTTTTGGTCAAAATATTTTTGTTGACGTGTCAAGTACACAGAAGATGTCTAGTGTCCAGAAAGACCCAACTCCCTATCGGTAACAATGACAGTTGGTGCCCTCCACCCATCTAATAATCCATTGACAATCTGCAATACCCAACTGCAGCTATCATTGCTCTCATTTGATAAGAATCCAAATCCAACCGAGAATGTGATACTCGTGGATGTAACCCCAACAATTTCCAAAAGAGGCATGCAATACCTATTCATCTTGTAGTACAATCCATCAACAGAACATTCGGGAAGCACCGCAACAACATAATGGATTCCGAATGAGCTAAGAACAAGTCACTAACCACATTCTTTGTCTTTTCTATGCCAAGACATATACTTGTGTCTCAATGAAGTGCATCAGCTGCTGCATTTGTGATCTTCCCGCCGACTCCAATCTCTGTTACTTTTGCCTCTCATTATAGATTGTGCGAACGATTGAAGAATTTAGTTTGTCTATTTCCTTCAAAGTAGTTAGAATCTCATGGGGCTTCACATTACCCTTAGTCATTTGTTGCAACACCACTTTCTCATCTAGATTCAATCTACCAACGTATGAGTGACCTTTCAAGTAGATGTCGGTGTCTTGGTTGTACTGGCCACACACAAGATACACATGCCATAATGAATCAAAGAGTTCTTACACATTAATGGCAAAATGACAATTACATTTCTTGTCCCAGTTTTGTATCTTGAATTGTCTTATTCTTCCAACCCCATTTTGGCAAGGAGTTATGACTTTGCTTTCTTTTTCTTTGCATCTCTCTCCACTTGTTGAGCTCTCGCTTTGCTTAATTTTCGGCAAGCCCCCTATATATTCCACCCCTCTCACAACCCAAAGAAGCCCTTCCCCTACAACCACCCCCTCCACCGTCAGATTTTTTTGGTGACCAACACAAACTGAAGATTGAGAGCAACTCTTTTAAGCCAAGTAATGGCTTCTTCCCTCGTTCAGAATGGCCATTCCGGAACAAAATTACTAGAATAGTTAAGATATCCATTAGAAGATAGCAATGACTACAAAATAATATAAGATTTATTCAATTCAACCTTGTAAAACATCTGAAAATATGTAAAAAAAAATATTACTTTGATTGGTAAAGGCCAACTGTCCCATTGATAAATCGGTATGTACATACCGACTTAACCATCAAGTCTTGGTTACCTCACCTCGAAACTGAAGTTAAGCCTCGGTTACCTAACTCCGAAACTGAAGTTGTCCGAATTAAGAAATTTCTGGTTCGGTCGTCAGGTGCAGAGCATAAACTATACTACTCGGTTGGTAAGAGCCGAATCTTACGAATAATATTCGAAAACATTCCTCCGAACTAGATTTTTTCAAAATTCGAACAACTAGTATATTTCGGTGGGACATGACCGAAGGAACATACTTTTGCTCGATACCATTTACACAAACAGAAGGTTTCAACTTCGGTCTTGTACCATCGAACCACTTCGAAAACCAAAAAGACGGTTCTACGCCGAGAAAAAGTAAAGTAAAAGTTAATATTACCTCTCATTGCAATATATCTTCTTCCATACAATGTTCCTCGACCATTTCAACAAACAAACAGATTTCAATTCACGATAATGCAAAAACCCTAGAAAATGAAACAAAAACAAACAGTACAAATCCAAACAAAGACATCTTTGCTGATTCTAACCTAATAAACATGAACAAGTTGACACTTACAACATTCGATTCTATCTTTTGCTCCAAAAAATGAACGTGCTCCCTGAGTTGAACGACGAAGGATTGTGAGTGGGGTGGGGTGCAATCAATCGTGAGAGGGTTAAAGACAAGCAAGGAAATCGGTACTTGTTGGGGGGCAAATCAGTAGTTATTTCCATCAAGGGCATATATGGTATATAAGTAAAAAGGGGGCGCTGAGGTGCATATAGCCGAACTCGAACTCTTTTTTTTTTTAAATTAAATTACAATCTCATGAGGAGCAATATATGCTATGCAAGTGAATGGAATTGGAAAGTGAAGAGGTAAGTGGTTCTAGTGTAAAACCGATTTCAAGTCTAAGAACAATAGTTTAACAAAAATCAAGTTTAAGTGCAAAACTTTTGTTCAAATCAATCTTAGGGTTTGATAAAATAAATTTAAGTGCAAAACCCAAGAAGAAGGTGTTCAAACACACAACAAAATGATTTTCAAATCAAATACACAAAACTATGTAGATTAAGCACAAGCAAGATTTTAGATCTAGGACTTTCTTACAAACAAGAGAATGACAAAAGAGATCAGCTTTGAAGAGATTCTTGTACTCCTTTTAAAGCCTCAAAAGTCTTGGATTAGAGAACTAAAAAACAGCCACAAAGATCTCCTTTTGTTTCTTCACAAAAATCAAAGTTCTTCTCTTTGTAGATTTTGAGTTTTTGAGTGTGTTTCTTCCTTCTCTTGACAAAACCATGTTCTTGGTGGTTTTATAGTGTTAGGTATTCCATCTTGACAGTTTATGACCGTTCTAGGGATCCAAGGGTCCAAAATAGATCAAGAATTCAAATTAAAGTGTGTTTTCCATTTGTAGAAAAAGGCATCGAGATATGCAATTAGCGCGCTAATTCTCGAGACCTAGCGCGCTAAGCTGGGGACCTCAAAACAATTATTTTGTCCCTTTGTGTTAGCGACCCTTAAACTCGTCGGGACCTAACCAACCCTTATATAACATGTTATACACGTTTATTATGAGTCATTAAGCCTAATTGGGTGGTGGGATATTTTTACAAATCCCGAAAAACGGAAATTCACGATTTCATAATGTATTAGGGGATTTTCGCAAATTTACGTTTTCTTTTCGAAGACCTTTCAAAAACGAATTTTTCTTTTTCGAAAACATTTACAATGATCTCGTAATATGCAAATGACCATCCACACAAAGTTTCACATTGTTTAAACTCATAGTCCTAGTTATGTGTTTAAATTCCACTTTGAAACTTGAAGTAAACTTATAACTTTTGAAGAATGGTTTAAGAAACTTGATATGCATGGACTAATGCATTTGGCTTGCGTGAAAGAATTTGTATACCTTACATTGAAATTACAAATTGCGGTTTGAACTTTCATCTTCATTTCTTCATTAATGCCGAGTCTTGAACTTGTATTTCTTGAGTACCCTTGATATGTTGTTTTGCATCCTTTAACAAAAACTGAAATACACTAGATGTTTATTAGTACATTTTCACCTTGTTTGTTTCCATCAAAATCTCGGTCGGAGTGTGAGTGACTAACCACTTAGTCCAACAATCTCCCCCTTTTGATGATAACAAACAATGTGAACTTTAAAGGTGTAAAACGTAATCTAAATGTATATCGCATTCATGATTTTATATTTCATATATGCAAGTTCAAAACACATCAACCTTTTCAAGTTCAACCACATTTTTCTCCCCCGTTTGATACCATCAAAAAGTGGGGCCAAGCATTCCCATAAATAAACACAATAGAAACAATACGAGAGAAATATACTCTCCCCCTCACTTTATGCATATCAATAAACAATAGTCGGTAGCGATACAAATGCATAGACGATAAAACATAGTGAAGCAAGAAATATCCATATAGAAAACTCAGAGATACAAAAAAAAATTCATGATATAGATAGCATAAAGCAATGAGAGCATAGTTGTGGCTTAAACATGAGTTTAAAAAAAAAAAAAAAAAACGAAACATCTAAGACTGACATATTGGAGCCTAATGCTCATCTAGTGGTGGTGTGTCTAAACACTCCTCCTCGAGGATGGTGGTGGACGTGCAGAGCTGGAGGCATGATCATTACGCGCGGTCCGAACTGGGAGCAATTGACCCTCAATGCGACGAAGCCGATCATTTCGATCTTTGGATACTCGTCTCGACGGCATTGAATGACTGAGTCATATAAGTGTGCAGGTAGCCCAGCTGTGCAGATACGTACGCCGATGATGGTAAAAACAAAATTATAGACGCCTGGCCGAACGACATTAGCGCGCTAATGATAAAATTAGCGCGCTAATGGGTCGATTCATATTCTGGGCCAGTACGCTATTAGCGCGCTAATGGGTGTTATTAGCGCGCTAATTTCCCTCTGGAAATTTTTGGTCAGTACATCATTAGCGCGCTAATTTTAACTATTAGCGCGCTAATTCCTCTCTCGGAATTTTTTGACAAAAATTTTGGATTTTTGCAATATAGCTCCGATTCTCCTCAAACTTCATGGACACTTCACTAACACCATATAAAAAGGTTTGGAATAGCTAAAACATATGTAGAAGGTCCGATTCTCGAAACATGCCTAACTCACGCCGAATTTTAGAAAATTGTTCTCTAGGCAAAGGCTTAGTGAATATATCGGCTAGTTAATCCTCGTGTGCACATGGATGAGTTTAACATCGCCCTTTTGGACGTGATCACGAAGAAAATGGTGTCTAATCTACGGTGCCACAACCATGCATCACATTCACTTTGTGCACTCAAACATGAGACATTTTGCATATTCATCTCATCAAAGTTAATGACATAAACATTTTTATCTCTATATGCAATAAATAAGGTTTCATGCTTCCCATTCCTAACAATGCATTTCGATGATTCAAACATAACATGAAATCCTTTGTCACACAATTGACTAATATCTTGAGCAAATTATGTTTCAATCCATCAACAAGATAAACGTTAGAAATAGAAAGTGAATTGTTACCGACGGTTCCGAGACCAATAACTCTTCCTTTGTTGTTGTCTCCAAATGTAACCTTTCCACCATCATGCCGCTTTAGTTTAATAAATTGATGTGCATCTCCGGTCATGTGTCTTGAGCACCCACTATCCAAGTACCATGGGGTGCTCTTCCTCGCATCCTACTCAATGGGAAACACACTAGATTTTGGTACCCAAACACCTTTGGGTCCGAGAATGTTAGTGTAGTAAACATTTTTAACTACCCATGCTAGTCTATCCACTTTGGCCTTTTGTAATGCACATTTCCGACCACATGAGTCTTGTTGCATTTAGAGCATCTATGATCATCATTTAGCAATTTCTTGTAACTTAACAAGTTTGCTCCATAACCTATGCCTCTTTTGTTGAGTGCACGTCGTTGTGCTCCCAACATCATGTCAAACATTTCTTTACCATTTGTAAACTTATGCACCGTGTTAGTCAAGTCCTCTACTTCCTTGACTAAAGCATCTCTCTCCTCTATGACTTCATTTAAGTCACTTTGGAGATCATTAATGGTCTCATTTTGTGACTCTATTTCACTAATTGCAATGGTCAAGCTCTTTTTGAGTTGTTTGGTCTTTTTGACCTCCTTTTCCAACTCTTTCCTAAGCTCATCAAGATTTGGAACATCATCCAAATCATCAACATTATCAAAGTTAAAAGAGTTAGAATTTACCTCGCCTTGTGCCATGAGACAAAGTATTGCCTTCTCACTTTCCGATTCGGATTCGAACTTGATGATGATGAGTCATCCCAAGTTGCTTTGAAACTCTTCTTTCCTTTCTTCTTGTCAAACACCTTCTTGGATTTGCAATCCGCCATGATGTGACCCGGTTTGCCGCAACCGAAGCATATGATTTCATTTGAATTTCCTCCCTTGCTTCCACTTCGAAACTTCTTATACTTGTCTCGCTTGTACATGGCCCTGTTGAGCTTTCTTGAGAGCATAGCTACTTCCTCCTCAAGATCATTGTCATCACATGATTTTTCATTTTCAATGATCTCTACCGATGCACTAGGGGAGCTATTTGCCTTCAAGGCGATATCTTTTCTTGAACTCTTAGTACCTCCACTTAATGCTTCCAATCTTGCTCGGTCTTTAAGTTCAAATTCATGGAATTGTTAGCTCTCCACACAATGCATCAAATGTGTAATCTCCAAGATTTTGTGCCGATTGGATAGCATACTTCTTGGCATCCCATTCCTTAGGCAAGCCTCTAAGGAATTTATACACCGAGGTTTCTTGATCATAATTCTTTCCAAGATTCTTGATCTCATTCAATAGTTTAGTGAATCGAGTGATGGCGGTGGCTATGTCTTCATCGGACCCAACTCGGAAAGTTTCATAGTGCTCCTCAAGAATTCTCAACTTGGTCTTCTTCACTTGCATGGTACCTTCATAGTGTACCCCAAGCTTCTCCCATACTTCCTTAGCCGTTTGACAAGCACTTACTCGGTTAAATTCATTTTCACTTAGCGCACAAAACAAGTGATTCATGGCTTGATCATTTGATAGCTCAATCTTTATCTCCTCGGCGGTGTACTCTTTCAAGGGCTTATCCGGTGGAGTGTAGCCACTTTCAATTGCATCCCATAAGAATCTATTTTGTGCTCTAATGTAGAATTTCATTCTCACTTTCCAATGAGCATAGTTAGTTCCATCAAAATACGGAGGCCTAATCGAAGAGTTGCCTTCCCGAAAGCGAGCCGGATCTAAGGTTTGCATCCTTGCACAAAAAGAACACTCAAAGATACGTTAGTAATACTTTGAGCAATAACCCGCTCTGATACCAATTGAAGGTCACCCAAGAGGGGGGGTGAATTGGGTTACCGAGTAGTTATTGCCCTTTTAAAACTTTATGCGCAAATTGCAACTATAATGCATACACTATCAATGAATATATATATATGCTATGCAAGTGAATGGAATGGAAGAGATGGAAAGTGACACACGATTTATAGTGGTTCGATCCAACGATCTACGTCCACTACCTAACCTCCCCGGTTAGGATTTTTAACCTCCACTTATATTACAAATAAGTGTTACAACCTAAGCATACAAGCCTAGAGTGCCTAATTACAATTAGGACTTCCCACCTAGCCGCAACTAGGATTTGTGTTCTTCCCACCTAGCCGCAACTAGGATTTGTGTTCTTCCCACCTAGCCGCAACTAGGATTTGTGTTCTTCCCACCTAGCCGCAACTAGGATTTGTGCCTAGTCTCAACTAGGTCTTCCCTTTGACTTAGATTCCACTAAGTCTTACAATCAAACAAATACAATAAGTTCTTTGAAAAATAATGAGATACACTTTACAACACAAAGTGGTATCAAATTCAAACACTAGCAAGCCTCCTAGAGCCTAACAACTCTTATGCATGCAAGTATGAGAATAAATGGAATATGCAAATATGTCACTGATTTTGTTGCAAATCCCAAATGTGAAATCGTTTTAAAAACTTAATATATTAGTGTAAAACCGATTTCAAGTCTAAGAACAATAGTTTAACAAAAATCAAGTTTAAGTGCAAAACTTTTGTTCAAATCAATCTTAGGGTTTGATAAAATAAATTTAAGTGCAAAACCCAAGAAGAAGGTGTTCAAACGCACAACAAAATGATTTCAAATCAAATACACAAAACTATGTAGATTAAGCACAAGCAAGATTTTAGATCTAGGACTTTCTTACAAACAAGAGAATGACAAAAGAGATCAACTTTGAAGAGATTCTTGTACTCCTTTTAAAGCCTCAAAAGTCTTTGGATTAGAGAACTAAAGAAACGACCACAAAGATCTCCTTTTGCTTCTTCACAAAAATCAAAGTTCTTCTCTTTGTAGATTTTGAGTTTTTGAGTGTGTTTCTTCCTTCTCTTGACAAAACCATGTTCTTGGTGGTTTTATAGTGTTAGGTATTCCATCTTGACGGTTTATGACCGTTCTAGGGATCCAAGGGTCCAAAATAGATCAAGAATTCAAATTAAAGTGTGTTTTCCATTTGTAGAAAAAGTTGCATCGAGATATGCAATTAGCGCGCTAATTACGAGACCTAGCGCGCTAACTCGCACTTAGCGCGCTAATGAAATCATTAGCGCGCTAACCTGCGGGGACCTCAAAACAATTATTTTGTCCCTTTGTGTTAGCGACCCTTAAACTCGTCGGGACCTAACCAACCCTTATATAACATGTTATACACGTTTATTATGAGTCATTAAGCCTAATTGGGTGGTCAGGATATTTTTACAAATCCCGAAAACGGAAATTCACAATTTCATAATGTATTAGGGGCTTTTCTCGCAAATTTACAGTTTTCTTGAAATTACAAATTCGTCCCAATTACAAGCTCACTAGGAGCAATTTCAAGCTTATTGAAGTTTAGCGAAGAGACTTGTTGGTCATAGTAGACCTATATATCCTTTCTCAAATTTTAATAGAGTATTCGAGTTTATATATGGTTACTTAATTAAGTCTCCACTGAACCAAGCTTCTCTTGGTTTTTATTTAATTTAATTTTTTTTATTAAATATGACAGGCTGAATTGATCTCAGCGAATTAAACACTTATTTGAAGACCAGCTTACAAGAATATATTTTCAAGCAAAGTAAGCTCTGTAACAATTACATGTAAAAGAGGAATGTAGGTAACAAAGGTAAGCAGGAATTTGATGACAACTGCTCAAAAGGATAATATCCATGATATAGAAAAGCATTACTAGTTTTTAGGTGAAGACCTAAGAGTAAGCTAAGCAAGGAATTCAGTGCAATATAAAAGCACAAGCAGATAATTCTTTTGAGGTTAGATCTTAACTCAAGGAAAGCAAAAGATCAAATTGTGACTGCGCCATTACCTAACATATCTGGTCACGCAATCCGAGAGGCACTCGGAAGACCATCTGCGCTTGCAAACTGCCAAAACCTTCCCATTGAAGCAAACTCCATTGAATTTGAGTGACAAATAATATGTTCATAGAAGTAAACTGCATTAAGGTTTGATTCAATTCAACTAAAACCAAGAACTCCTGCAAGAGATATGAGGCCACATTGAACAGCGCATGTTCTCACAATATTTATTTTGTCGAGAGATTAAGTCACAAGTAATACAATGCATACAGCACAAACATTAGCACACGAAACAGCTAAAGATTTACTGAAAAGGCAATCAAAATGGATTAGGACAGATACATCGGGCACTTGAAGAAGTAACCTTAGTGAGGATGAACCAGAAGAACACTATATTTGTGGTCTGGTCTGAACGACATATATTTCTCCATCCTTTACTACCCCTTCTATGTCCTGGGAAGATCGGTACATGTCTTCAATTACTTTGCCTACCTTTGCAATCTTTGAGAGAATTGTACGTTGAAAGGCTTTATCAGCTATCAAACGGTCAGAGGAGTAACCCAATATGATCTCCTCCGCTTTATCCATGATTACACTGCCAAAATTATATGAATTGAGGATATGTGAAACATAAATTTTCATATCAGCACCTAGAAGTATAATGTTAAATATTAATCAAGATGGAGATCGGCAACGTTTAAATCCTTCAAGATGGGAAAGCAAATATTACAAAGCGGACAATCCTCACATAATTCTACAAACTAAATGCATGCTTTTCTATTTCCGTTGCCACATACATTCAGAGTGCATGCCATCGGGTCCATAAGATCAAGCAGAGTGGAACTGTTTGATGATCAATGTAGGCCGGGTTATGGGGTTTGGGGTGTCCGACTAACTCTCATGGGATTATTCGAATCGAAGTAAGGTGGGGCTGAAAAAGGTTCGGACAAAAATGGTTATCAAACAAAAAAGTAGCTGATCACAATTAATTTGAGATTGAGGTATTGTTCTTGAGCAATTTGCTTTTTCTTTCCTAATAAGAAGATAATTAGCATATTCCTTTATTTGCAGCAGCCATATGAAAAATGCGGTATATCTAGTTTGGAAAGCTCACCATCAATTGCACTAAATCGAGCACAATAGAAGAGTTTGATCCATGTAGCCGACCCGAATTAATTTGGGACTGAGGCTATGTTGTTGTTGTTGTTGTTGTTGTTGTTATTAGAAGGCTATGTCCCTTGAGCATAAAATTAGAGAATAAAGGAGTTAGTCTAAAAAGAAGCACATCAGAAACCTGTCATAAAGCCCAGCTCCGGCATATCCTTCCAAGTCTTCACCATTAGAGTCAGATCTAAATATGAGAGTTTTGTTCTTGATAAATAGTCCGATTTGCTTGCTAGGGTAACCAACAATCTGCCGGCAATAACAAGACATGGAAAAACCAGCTTCTTCAGAAAAATTGAGGGCTATTTTCATTTTGCTAGTCATCGTCGTAACAGATTGAAGTATAATGAATTAGACATGCATCTACAAGATTATAAAAAAAAAAGAAGTAAAAACTGCCCTTACAATTGGAGAATCCAGGTAAGATTTTTTTGCAGTGAAGCCCATTGCTCGTCCAGCATATGCTCCAACTAAAGTTTCCCCCAGGCCTTTAACAATCTGTCATTGTGCCAAGGAAAAGATAATATTCGCGTCCTAGGTATGGTAGAAACAATTAAGGAATCTTACCTCTGCATATATCTCAGAGTTATCGCCTGATAATGGATTTCTAGTGTGGATTACAAAAGCATAGTCTGCAGAGATTAATTCTTGAATCAAGATAGCCATGCACACGTGATCATGATTGAGATTTGCTTTCCTACAGCTAATATATGCTCTCTGATTCCATTTTGAAGCCCAAACCTAAGGAAACAAAGAAAGCCTTATTATTCTTATTAGGTACACGTACAATGCAAAAAATAAAAAATAAATAAAAATAAAAATTGTAAAACAAGAACATCCCGAATCATTGAACTAACATCCTCCAAGTTGTTCATAAATGAGCAGCAAGAATCCTATAAAATCCTTGGATCTTGAACAAAAATGGTCCTATTTGATTTCCACATTTTCTTACGTTTCTATCTGACTACGATCACCAGAAAGTCCACTGGCCAGCCACTGCTACTCGATTCCTTCTCATGTAAACCTCTTTCAGATCCAAATAAAATGAACCAACAATATTTTCTCTGATGTTATTCATGCAACTAGAGCTTGGTTAGATGATATATAGTTTCAAACTGTTGATGTTCACTTCAAGTTCTAGAATAGACTACATCCTAGATCCTACAGAATTTGAAAGGTTTTCTTATAACGTTTTGGAGTAATTCAACATATTCTGACTAATGCTTGATTCATTTTGTTATGGTAGATTTTCTGGTTGGCATTATTTGTACACCTTTGATAATGTAAGAAAAGGATATGGTGTAATCACCTATAATCTTGTAGTTAAATTTGCAAAACTGTATTTCAGTTCTGTGCCTTTGAAAGATTAGCAAAACATCTTCCAAAGGATAAAGCGGACAGCTGGATGATTCTAAGAATATTCTCCTTGCTTCCAGCCAGCGAGGATATTCTCTATAGCCCACAAGATATTTTCTCTTGGAAAATCTTTCCTTCGGCAAAAAGATTTGATTGGAGAATAAGGAAGAGTTGTCATCTCACATTGAAAATATACTTGGAATATATGAATAATATTCTTAGAGCATCTCCAATGGTAACATGGATTTAGACCATGGATTGGTGCCACATCATGGGTGTGGAGAGGATGTCTATCCTATGTGACACTAGATAGACATTCACCTCTTAAAATGATCTCCAATGGTAATGTGGATTTAGACCATGGATTGATGAGTTGACACTTTTTTTTTTCAATTTTCATAATATTAATAAAGGCTTGAAAAAAATAAAAACTTTAAAAAAATTAATAATGCTGACGTGGCAGTCTACCACAATGTCTAGAAGTAGACATTGTAGTAGACACCCTCCACTTTGATTCCATGCCACATAGGATGGATATTATGAACCCATGGTTCAATTGGAGAACATTTTTTGGGTTGGATGTGAATTGTATCCTAGGTAGATCCATTTCCACCCCAATCCATGGTTCCATTGGAGATGCTTAAGATACATAATATATGGATGTTTGAATTTAAAATCATTTCCATCCTTGGGAGTCCAACAACCAACAATCAAATATTATGAGGAGCCACAAGATTGGTGAAATCATTTCTTATGTGAAAGAAGATTGAAGATCAAGAAGATTTCGCTAACTCTATGATTGAAGACATACATGGAAAGAATTTCAAAATGTATTGTATGTTTTATTTATATATTCATGAAATAAGATCTGGTTCTTTGTCCCTTCTTTGAAGACCGAAAGCCGATCTTGAGATAGACGAACACTGATTAGATCTTTTTGTTTTTTTTACAAACCTGTCAAGGGGACTTGACTTGTAAACCGAGGGGATCTCGGGTACCAAGTGGATCTTAGGTAATAGTGTAGGATCATTGTAAGGGAAGTGAGGAGTGTGTCAAGGCTTGGTCTTGGTGAGGGATCACTAGTTAGGAGCTTTGTGTAATTCTATAACTCATTCTCTTAGTGGATCTTACACCGGGCGTGGCCCTGCAGATGTAGGACGGGAGGTCCGAACTGCGTAAACAAGATCTTGGTGTTAGTGGTTTGTCATGTTTATTTGCAGTTTTGCATTACTTGTTGAGGCATCGATTTTATCACATTTAGTCAAGAAATACCAAAAGAAACAACATTCATTAATGATTTCAAGTTAACAGAGCCCACCCTGCTAAGATCTAATGCCGTTCAGGTGTTTTGGATACTGTTTTAACAAATGCTACTCAGAAGTCAGCTGTCTTGGCTAATGTCCGTTTATCATCCTCTTCCATGGACCTATATGGGCACACAATGAGAATTGAAGAAATTTAAGAATGCATAGAATGATCAGCAGTTGATGTTTATGACTAAAACAAGCAGATCTGTAATACAAATCTCGTTTGATTCTTTAATTGTTGAGATCAGGTATATATATTATAAATATAAAGATTCCAGTTTCTCCTCAGTACTCTTTCAGATATGATATTTCCTTTCTTGATAAAATTTCACCTTAGGCTCTCTTTGAAACCTATTCACCAACAACTTACAGAATTTTCCTTTCACCAATAAAAAAAAAAACCAGAGTTTAGACCCTCGTATGTTGCGTATGATCTACAGAATATAGAACAATAATATTGTTATTTTAGTGGTCAGGCTCATTGGTTGTGTTGTATTCCAAACTACAACTGAGATGTCAAAAAGAGGCAAAGAAGAGAAAAATAAAGAATGCAGCAATATAGGCAAACAATAGTAGAAACATGTAAAGATCTAACCTTCTTTATAGCTTGCCAACCATTTGTCCACCTATCTTCACTCTCATCACCAGGCCATGGTATCATCGAACTTCTCATTTTGTTCTTCAGTTCATTGATCTATCAAAAAATAATCTTTCAAAATAAATGACGAATTTGAAGCAACAAATAAATTAATTTTACGATACATATTGGGTTCAAAATTGTATAGTACAAAGTAAATGTTACGACGTCTATGTTTCTATATATAAATGATAGCACTTAATTAAGATTTTTGGCGCCTGGAAATAGTGGAGTTAAATGGTTTTATCTCTGGCTAACTAATACATGAAATAAGACAAAGAAAGAGCATAATAAATGCTCCTTAATGATAACACATATTTATAGTAATCGACAATTTGTAAAATACAAAAGAGGAGAAAAGCTTTTACCTAGTCATGGATTTGGACCTGGAAACGATGTACCATACAACAACAACAACAACAACAACAACAACATAGCCTCAGTCCCAAATTAACTGGGGTCGGCTACATGGATCAAACTTTTCCATTGTGCTCGATTAAGTGCAATTGATGGTGAGCTTTTCAAACCATTCAAATCCCTCATAATTAATGCATCCCATGTTAACTTTGGTCTGCCCCTACCTCGTCGAATTTCTACAGTTTCTATTGAGTCAAGTTTTCTAGTTGGGGCATTTGTAGGCCGTCTTTGCAGGTGACCAAACCACCGCAACCACCCTTCCCTAATCTTTGTATCAATTGGTGCTACTCCTACTTGTCTTTGAATTTCTATATTTCTTATTCTATCTTTACGAGTTTTACCACACATCCACCTAAGCATCCTCATTTCTGCTACGTTTATTTTATGTAATTGTTGTTGCTTTACCGCCCAACATTCACTTCCATAGAGCATAGCTGGCCTAATTGCGATCCTATAAAATTTTCCTTTTAACTTAGTAGAAACATTTCGATCACAAATCACCCATGTTGCACTCCGCCATTTCTTCCATCCAGCTTGAATTCTATGTGTGACATCATTCTCAATGTTACCATCATTTTGTATGATTGATCCTAGGTATCTAAAGTGGTTTACCTTAGGAACTTCTACTTCCCCTCTCCGTCATCTCGATGTCTAGTGTTTCTAAACTCACAGTGCATGTATTCGGTTTTCGTCCTACTCAACTTAAAGCCTTTAGATTCTAATGTACTCCTCCAGAGTTCTAATTTCCTATTCACTCCATCTTTAGTTTCATCCACTAAGACAATATCATCTGCAAATAGCATACACCATGGTATATCCTCTTGAATATGTCTAGTTAGTTCATCCATAACTAAAGTAAATAGATATGGACTTAAAGCCGATCCTTGATGTAGTCCTATCGTAATGGGAAATTCTTTTGTAGCTCCTTCAAATGTCTTTATACTCGTTACTACTCCATCAGACATATCCTTAATAGTGTCTATGTATCTAGCATGCACTCTTTTTCTTTCTAGAACCCACCAAAGAACATCTCTAGGGACCCTATCATATGCTTTTTCTAAATCTACGCATACCATATGAATATCTTTTTTCTTTTCTCTATATTTTTCTAACAATCGTCTTACAAGGAAAATCGCCTCCATAGTTGACCTCCCAGGCATGAAACCAAATTGGTTATCTGATATTGTTGTTTCTCTCCTTAGCCTATTGTCAATTATCCTCTCCCAAAGTTTCATAGTGTGACTCATAAGTTTAATTCCCCGGTAGTTTGAGCAACTTTGAATGTCTCCTTTGTTTTTGAAGATTGGCACAAGCGTGCTTCTTCTCCAATCCATTGGCATCCGTTTTGATTTTAAAATTTTATTGAAAAGTTTTGTTAACCAAGTCAATCCAATTTCTCCTAAGCAAACCTCTATGAGTATTTCATCTGGGCCACATGCTTTCCCTATTTTCATTCTTTTCAATGCCTCTTTAACTTCTACAATTCTAATATTGCGTGTATAGTTTACATTTCTTTCTTGGTGTGGGTTTTCATCTATTATAGTATCAACTTGGCCATCATTAAATAAACTATCGAAGTAACTTCTCCATCTCTCCTTAATATCCTCCTCGCACGTTAAAACATTTTGATTTTCGTCCTTAATACATCTTACATGACTTAGGTCTTGTTTCTTTTTATCTCTTAATTTGGCTAAGCCTATATATATATTTTTCGCCATCTCTATTACCTAACCTTGTATATAGATCTTCCGTGAAATTTGTTTTAGCTTGACTAACTACTTTTTAGCTTGTTTTCTAGCTTCTCTATATTGATTGTACACATCTTCATCTTGACACTTAGGTATTTTCCTATACATCTCTCTTTTAGTCTTAATTGCTCGTTGGACATCCTCGTTCCACCACCATGTTTCCTTCTTTGGTGGTCCCAAGCCTTTAGATATACCTAATACGTTTGATCCCACTCTCCTTATGCAACTACTCATTTCTAGCCACATTGTATTAGCATCTAAGTCAAGATTCCAAACATTTTCTTTTAGTAGTTTTTCTCTAAACTCTACTTGTTTACTATGTTTTAGGTTTCACCACTTTATTCTAGGGTCGCTAACTCTTTTATTTATATTATGTCGTCGTGTTAGCTTAATATCAAGTACTACTAACTTATGTTGGGTAGTAAGTGCTTCACCAGGTATTACTTTGCAGTCTCTACATATTTTTCTATCTATTTTTCTTGTTAAAAGAAAATCTATTTGACTCTTGTTATGACCACTACTAAAAGTAATTATATGCGACTCCCTCTTCCTAAAACTAGTATTTGCTAAGACAAGATCGTATGCTAAAGCAAATTCTAAGATTGATTCTCCTTCTTCATTTCTATTACCGTAACCAAAACCTCCATGAACTCTCTCAAACCCATCGTTACTTGCCCCGACATGCCCATTTAATACGACAACATAGCCTTAGTCCAAAATTAATTGGGGTCGGCTACATGGATCAAACTCTTCCATTGTGCTCGATTTAATGCAATTGATGGTGAGCTTTCCAAACCATTTAAATCCCCACTAATTAATGCATCCTAAGTTAACTTCAGTCTACTCCTACCTCGTCAAATTTCTTCAGTTTCTATTGAGCAAAGTTTTCTAGTAGGGGCATTTGGAGGCCTTCTTTGCAGGTGTCCAAACCACTGCAATCGCCCTACCCTAATCTTTGTGTCAATTGGTGCTACTCCTACTTTTCTTTGAATTTTAGTAATTCTTATTCTATCTTTAAGAGTTTTACTGCACATCCACCTAAGCATCCTCATTTATGATATGTTCATTTTATGTAATCGTTGTTGTTTTACCGCCCAACATTCACTTTCATAGAGCACAACTAGCCTAATTGCGGTCCTATAAAATTCTCCTTTTAACTAGGTAGGAATATTTCGATCACAGATCACACTTGTTGCACTCCTCCATTTCTTCCATCCAGCTTGAATTTTATGTGTGAGTCAACATCATTCTCAATGGAAATCATTAATAAATTGCAATAAATTTTAAGTTTCATATAGTAAGCGAAAAGAAAAAAAGCAACAATAACGACATAGCCTCAATCCCAAATTAGTTGGGGTCGGCTACATGGATCAAACTCTTCCTAGCGTAAAGGAAAAAATGCTCTTATATATAGCAATCCTTGTGAATGAGACCCTTTGTCTTTTTTATTAGCCCAAGCGCTCTTGTTGTTATTACACTTAATGCATAAGGACCCGACATTATGTGGGCAAGAACACAAAATACCAAATCTATCTCACTTAAGGACCAAGGTTCCCTATATCAGCCAAATGAGGAAGAGAAAGGAGATTAGCCAAATGAAGAAGAAAAAATGGGAAAATGAAACCAAAGTAGAAAATGGAAAAATAGGCATTATCATTGTCCATGTCTATCCTTAAAATTACAGAATGGACAAATCCGATATCTAAAAACATATTTATGAATGCCACTTGCACTAGGTCAAAATAATGTAAATAATAGTTTATCCGTGCTTAAACTTTTCTGCTATATTGCCACTAATCTAGCAATGTCTAATAATTATTTTTCTATAAGAAACCTACTCACAGCTCCCAAACTCGCTCATTGGATACTTAAACACTTAACCTCAACAATGAGTGACCACATACCACTCCAATGCAGCTACCGATTGGTTGGTACAACTTATTTTATTTTATTTTATTTATTACTATTATTATTATTATTATTATTATTATTATTATTATTATTATTATTATTATTATTATTAACAATCGTAGGTGTCCAAGCCTTTTTAGGCTTGACTATTCCCACTAGAGCCAGTCGGCGCCTCAACCCCATGACTCAGGAGAAACCAATCTATTTGGAGTAGGATTGCATGATTATTGTATTTTATTTTTTTGATAAGAAAGATACCACAACTCGCCCTCATTGGAGCTCGAATTCCCAACCTCTTATACAAGCAACCCCATACAAGACTAGTGAGCTACCCACTTGGTTGGTAGCAATGGTTAATAATTATTATACAAAAATGTATTGCATTTTGTGTTATTGGAAAGTCCATCACCATATAAGCACTTGCGTTTATTATCCTACTAAAATTGATGATAGATTCTATGGTATCCACGTATTTAAGACTGCAGCTTTATCAAGATATAGTCAATTAATGCAGATTCCATAGCAAGTTAATGTGCACAAGACTTTAGGAAAAAAAGAAAGATAGCCGAGATGGCACTCCACCACGTATGTAGAAACCAAATTTGATTAATGAACTAACAGAGTATTGAATATAATAGATTATGGGTACATCATCGAATGTACCATATCGTTTATGCAAGACCGAAATTACCATTTCAGGAGGAGCTTTCAACAGAAGGATAGTTTCTTGTATAGCTTGAAGTTTTGAATTGTCACCACCCTTAACGAGTGGAACCAATGAAGATAATTGTTTCGCTAAATCCTGTAAAAACAAATTGTCATCTGAACCATCAAAAGATTGATATAAACAACAATACCTAAAAAATATATTGATATTCTAATTTATTGAACAAGAGATAGCATTTTTTGTGATAATATCGATTACTTCTCTCACCCATGAACCTTTGAAATGGGTTTAAAAAATTCATAAAGGTGAGGAATTTTTTAAAATTCAGAGGCACTCAAAAGTATTCGAGTCCTATAAAAAAAGTATCCAATTAAGCAACTAAATACTTCAACTTCTTGACACAATCAATAAGATCTTGGGTAGTAAATATCTTCTAATCCAAGTTTCGAGGTTGGATAATGCAACGGTTGCACTGTCATGCGCAGTAAGTGTATTTCAGACCTCTGCGAGAAAAGTTCTAAATGTTCACTAGCAATAACAGTGCACATGAAGTTGTATATGAATTCCAATAAGCTTCGAGTGCAATGATCCCAAAATAGCAATATTTTTTTCACTAGTATCAAAGCTAGAAGGAATTCCTTTGCAATGATGAACAACTGCATGTTCTGTGCAGCCAACATAAGACTACAATGGAAATCAAAGGATTTCACATGAATTTTTATTGAAAATGTCATGATCAGAAGATTCCCAGTTTTGGTTCTCTTACATTGGACCCAACCGCAACATTTTAGAAGACTAATGGGAATCCTCAAGTCCTTCTGCTTGAGGGAGGGCACAAAGAATGATATAACTGCTACATATTTTGCACTATACTGATTTATTTACCACTAACTTAAGAATTGAAACTAAGAAGAAATAACCAGCTATTGAGCTTCCAATTCTGTGAAAGCAAAATGTACAAAAATGATTGAAAAGAACGGCAAAATTATCACAACGTAGAAACAACAAATATAGAAGATGGTTAGAACACTATCTTCAGTGCCTATTGACAAACTGAAAGTACTTTATAGTTGATACCAAGAGATTGGCCTTGTGGTAGCCCTGGAGAAACCTCACCGATTTTAGTTCCCGCGAAAGCCACAAAAATATTTTTCACTACAAGGGTCCAGTGAGGCCAAGCGACAACGTTCATGGGACAAAGGGATTTCACATGGCCCATTAGTTTACACTGTGTTTAACATCAATTGGACATCCAAGGGAAGACCCATTTTTATTTGGTTATTAAAAAGGGTAAAATTACCTTATTTAAGTCTGCTGCAAGAACAGCCTCGAACACTCCAAAGGGTATGGCAACTGACATTGGAATCTTTATCCATGATGGCACCCTACCTCTAAGATATTGAATATTCTGAGATTTTGAGCCAACCTATAAAGAGACAGAAAAACGAGCAAAGCAGATATCACATCCTGTTAAATTACATCTCTACCTGCAACCATCACTTATAAATTCGCAGACATTTTTTATGTAATTATTATTTGAAACAACTACAATTCTCCAACTAGAAATATATCGAAATTCTTTTTACAAACTGAATTAAAAATAAAGAATTTTCGATAGCAAATTGATCAGTTAATTCAATAAGAAATGAGAAATGGAAGTTAGTACCCGATTTCATTGGTACCAACCAACCAAATCCGCATTTGAGTAGATTTTTCAAGTTTATGAATTGTGTCAATCTAATGTCATTTCAGAAAAATATTATGCTCAAAATTTGAATTTCCTTGCAGCCATGTGTTTTTTGCAAACCAGCTAAAAAGCCAAAAATAATAAATGAATCCAGACTAAAGTTAAATGACTAATTTCTCAACAATTGGTACAAGAGTTAAAGAAAATGACAATACAGAAAGAAGTAATATTTAGAAAAGATAATAATGCATAGAACTATACCAGCTCACTTGTAAACTCTTCAAATGAAACAGCATATTTACCACCAAATGTTTTTTTCTTTAAGGCAACTGCCCGGGGAATAGAAAATGGGACAAGGCGACTGCAAGATATCCCTGAATCACTGCTGTCACTGCAAAAAAAGAAAAAAAAAAGAAGAAAAAAAAACCATTAGATAGCATCCAAATCAAAAATAACAATAAAGCATATAGAGCAATGATTTCTTAGATCAGGTACCTGATAACTAGACTGGATGATCTCAACTTGATTGAAATAGCCTTACCTTCCTTTAATTTAAGATTCTTAAAAATGCTCTGATCAAAGCATGTCGCAAAACACACCTACGGCACAATAAGTTGAAGTTAGTAGTGTTGTAAATGTAATGGGAAAGTGGATGACCCTTCCTATCCCAACCTTTTGTAACACCCATTTACTTTTAAGTTAGTATTGTATTATATGTAAGTGTAACTTGCGCCCTTTGGTTTTCATTTCATTATGACCAAAAGGGCTATATAAAGGGGTCCTCTCCATCTAATGTATACACCATGTTGAAATGAAAGTTCTCTCATTTCCCTCCTCTATTCTACTGTATGCTTTCTAGTTCTTTGCTTGTTTACTTTCCTAGCTTTATCTCTAGTAGTTCACAACACGTTATCAACACGAATTCGCTCTACAAGAAGAAAGTCTTGAAGAACAAGAAAGTTCTATGAGGTATCAAAGCTGGGAAAGGTATAATTTTTTCAATTCAAAGTAGTTCAATATATTTTTGAGTATATATCTTTTATTATTGTGCGATTGATACTCTAAGCTTTCATATATGAAGAAAGTCAAATGATAAGATGTCGTTTTAGAGAAAGAAAGACGGAGCAATTTTTTATTAAGGGTTCTGTTTTCTTTATATCTAATTTCTCGTGAGATGAGTAATTACATCATGTGGTTATATATAAGTCCTGACAAATTTCAAACTGTGACCATACTCACATTTTAAATCCTCACCCTCTCACAGTTTATATATTACCATAGTATTAATTAATAGAACACATGTTCTAGCTACACTTCCATTCATTTAGGCACATTCACCTAATATTGTTGTCCTTAATGACTATAACAATCACGCACACAATTTATATTATCAATTAATTCAAATAATAAGTTAATTACCGTGTCCCTTAAACAAATTCTTATTATTGCCAACAATATTGAAGTTGCACTACGGCTTGCAGTTTTTAACATAAAGAGTGTATTTTTTAACTATTCTCACTGCTTGGCTGATGAGAACCATAATTATTTTTTTTTGCCCTTAGTTGGTATAAGAGAGGAAGTATTTGCTTGGAATTAACAACACGTTAAATTTCAAAATGCACCAAGGGTGTGTCAGCCTTTGTTTTCATTCATTGACACATTTTTCTTCAAAATGCACATCATATTTTATAATTCGATTAATGCATTTTTTAAAATGTTGAACCCTTTACTATGCCTAATGTATGCATATGTTTATGTAAATATAAAAATAAAATAAGAAGATAAGCTATCTTATATACATGCATATCAACTTCTAATAAGAACTTATATATAATTAATTAAGCTTAAGATGGAGCATTAATTTACCTTCCCAATATATACGCTGAAATAAATAGTTCTAATGAAAATTTATAAATTTACTGTCACATGTTTGAGTCCTTGATACATATAAATAATTCTAATCAAGTATATAATAACTATGCATGACGCATTATATATACGTGACACATAGTTGTTGTCAAAAAAATTATTAACTATTAATTATATTCTATTCTTGATTTTTTATAATACAAATAATACTAAAGTTTGAGTTGATAGTGGGTAAGCCTTGTCCCCGCTAAAACTAAACATTGAAAGGGAGATGGGTTATCCCGTTCGAGGAGGCATGGTTGTTAAGTAGACTTCGTCTCGCCACTCAACCTAGAGGTTGTCCCACCAACTCATACAAATAGTATATATTTTGTGTATAAAATAATCAAGTCGCGAACATTTATTTAATCGTATACTTCTATATTTTAATTTACATAAAAAAGGAGAAAACTATTTACGCAATCTCTATTTTGAAAAAATATTATACTTGCCATTGACAAAAATTACTTGTCAATTAGGCAACTAGATGCTAAAATTCTATGAATAAAGCATCCATGCAAGGTTGTGCACATAGCACTAATATTTATTTGTCAATATCTCTATAGAGATTTGAAAAGTGAATATTTCACTTTGTAATATCCTTTCACCTCATGGAGCTATAAATATAAAACCAAAATTGGTGATGCTCCAAAAAGCTCTAAATAAGCGGCTTGGTCTCAAGCTACAATACTTATATCAGTCGAATACGAATTATAATTCCGCAATTTTAATTACCTCTCTTGGTTGAGGCTATGTGGAAATGTAACTGATGAGGCAATGGTAGAAAAAAAATCCACGTGGTATGCCTCAACATATTATTGCAACAAAATAACGAGCGTGTATATCAATTCAATATGAATATTATGAATTGATTTCTTGCCTCATAGTAGCTGAGTAAAATAACGAGATATTATACATATAATATCACTCCCTTCCAATTGGCCAAGCTTCATGAAACACATGTTGCATCATAAAATGACTATGGTCCCAATGATAAAATTATGAACGTGGGAAAAGGGAAAGGATCTGGTAAAGGTCGTATTAATAATTTCACCAAAAGTAGAATAAAATTGGTGCACCACATGAAATATAAAGGGAAAAATTATTGACAAATGAGAATGCTCAAAATCGTGACAAGCAATGTCACATATGAAAGGCCATTAAGCCATACTTATTATATATTGTTATACATGCCCAAATATTTTGATGACATTTACCACGCCAATACAACAACAACAACAACAACAACAACAACAACAACAACAACATAGCCTCAATCCCAAAATTATGAATTTTATGGCTCATTAAAATTGACACATTAAGATGTGTTCAAATCATGAGCTAAATAAAGGCGATGAATTTATGTCTTGATATAAAAGAGAATATCTCTCGAACTTGAACTTAGCTGAGGCTAATTTTCAGGCAATATCTGGTACAATAGTTATAATGTTGTTAATGCATTGCACCAGAAGAATTTTACTCAAAATAATAGAGAAATTATCTATATGAATTTGGTGTTATCTGAGAATGAAATTCCCAGCTCTACCATATGGTTATATTTTTCAACATAAGGCATATTGAAATAAATGTCGTCATATGACTCAATAACATTCATAATATGAAATGATCATTTTGATTCTCCAAGATGATCAATGATACGTATTATAATTTGTAACGACATCCTCTAAGGAACCATGAGTTTGATCAGCTGGTGATTACAATTATGCTAATTATCTTAAGGCAAATCAATGAGAAATTTATATCGATTTAACTCTCAATTCATTATCTTATAAGATGCCTTAAGCCCCTAATAGGGGATTTCTTTTATAGCAAAAGAAATGGCGTGAAATTGCATGAAACACATCAAATTTGTTGCATTATGATCCAAGTATAAATTAATATGAACTTGAAAGTTCAAAAGATCATTCATTAGCAACAAGTTATGAATCAATTACTTGATGCAATAACTAATATAAAAGAGTGACAAAATCATATGTTCCAGCATTAAAGGTTCATATAGGTAATGATGTCACTGTGCAACAAAATGTATACATCAACAAAACGCTTAAAGCGTAAAAGACCAAATATTGCATTTTTAATTAACTTATTTGCAAGATGCAACTCTTCACCTACTCAAAGAAATTGAAATGGTGTTATATACACTTTTCGTCATCTTCGAGTTAATCATAAGTGACATAAGTTTGTTTTACTCAAAAGGGTAAAACTAAGTTTTGCAAAGATTTGTAGCAAAACAATATAAAATGTCTCACCAATGTGAACATGAAGGGGAGAGTCAAAAGGAGTTATTGATTAGTGCATTGCACTTTTTTCCCTTAGCTAAGGTATTATCCCACTGGGTTTTCCTAGCAAGATTTTTAATGAGGCAATCATAACAATATTAAAACTCCATATCAAAATTGATTAGTGTATTGCACTCTTTTCCCTTTTGCTATAGTTTTATCCCACTGGATTTTTCTAGCAAAGTTTTTAATAAGGCAACATATCAATATCATACTCCACATCAAGATTGATGAGAACAATGTACTTTTTTCCCTTTGCTAGATTTTTCCTCCATGTTTTTTTAGTAAAGGTTTTAACGAGGCATATTCTCTCAAAAAGTGTCATCCAAGGGGGTGTGTTGTAAATGTAACGGGAAAGTGGATGACCCCTCCTATCCCAACCTTTTGTAACATCCATTTACTTTTAAGTTAATATTGTATTATATGTAAGTGTAACTTGTGCCCTTTGGTCTTCATCTCATTATGACCAAAAGGGATATATAAAGGGGTCCTCTCCATGTAATATATACACCATGTTGAAATGAAAGTTCTCTCATTTCTCTCCTCTATTCTATTGTATGCTTTCTAGTTCTTTGCTTGTTTACTTTCCTAGCTTTATCTCTAGTTAGTTCACAACAAGTAGGTTTTACATATCGATATTCTTTATAAAACTGAACTCTAATACTTTCCACTAGTTTAAAAATGATGAAAAATAGATCTCACTTTACTATTTCTTGCTCTGATGGAAACATGAGATAGCACATCTGGTGTATCAGGTGTAAGCACAGCAACGACTCCACCTGGAATTTCTTCCTCTCCAGTCACTCTATTCACCAAAATAACTGTCGGTTTACTGTAAACCTTGTTCTGAACAGCAATCAAATCATTGACAGTGGTCACGAAACCACAAACTTCCACAGGGCTGATTACTTGCCAACTGCATCAGACATATCATTGTTACTTAAGCGAATATTTGCAATATAAAAATAAAAAGGCCAAATGATCAAAAATATCCTAACCTCTACAAGTTGTATCAATTATATCCTAACCTTTGAAATTTATCAATTATATCCTAACTTTTTCGATTTAGTATCAATTCTATCCTCAACTAATTTGACCCCATTTTTCCTTCATAATATATGCCCACACATAATTCCATTCAACTTTCTTGTAACATATTTTACGAATTTATTCATATATATGTATAAGAGTTCAATATTCATGATAAATATATATGTCTTCATGTATATAATACACATAGTGGTGTGTACATATGTCTACGCAATCACATACACAATTTAGGTACTTAGTTCTTTTTTATCAAATTAAACAACTATGGTTAACCTTCTAAGAAGTTAAGTTATGTCTTTTTCATATGAATGTATACACATAATTTTTAATTTACTATTGGTGATCTATGAATAACTAAATTTGAATTAGAGTATTAATGTATCATATATTGATTTATAAATTATTATTTTTGTGAGTCTTTGTAAACTTAATTTAAACATAGGGCTTAAAAGATTTTGATGTAAATTAATCAATGTGGATGATTATTAAAAGAAAAGTTAGAAGATTTAAGTTGATTTCAAAGAAAAAGTGCCCCTAATTAATTGAGGATATAATTGATACTAAATTGGAAAGGTTAGGATATAATTGATAAATTAAAAGGTTAGGATATAATTGATAAATTAAAAGGTTAGGATATAATTGATACCACTTTAAAAGGTTAGGATATTTTTTATCATTTGGCCAAATAAAAATTCGTATGCTTTCCTCACTGAGAGAAACATAACTACAAATGCAACAGACCATTTGATACTAAGAACGTATGATATGGGACGACCAAAACCTTTACCTGCCAACATCTGCAATTTTGCGAAGAGTAGGAGCAAAATGGTTAACAAGAACAGAAAGACTTGCAGCTGAACCTGACCTTATCAGTTCCTCAGCAAATATGTCAATCTGGCGGACAAGGAAAAGACTAATTGAACTTTAGTTCATAAAATTAAATATGATGAGAGAACCTACATATTTTTAGTGGCTACTTACAGCCCATTTCTCAACCCTGAGCAAAAGTCCAAGACACACTGCAGTGGGTTGAATCATTTCCTGGTAGCACTGGGATTTTTGAGAGAGTATCAACCTTACTCGGTCAACAACAGCCTTTGCTTGTAATGCCCATTGCTGATCATTGGGTTTGTATGTTTCAGAAATACGATACCAGTCCTTACAGAATAAATACCAAATAGATTAGTACAAGGAACCTTCAGTGATTTTTACACTTTTTCAAATTACCAAATGAAATTCAATAAGCTATTGACAACGAAGACAATCCTAATACTACAAACACGCAAAATGGACCATTAACAGGTTGTTGTTGAACTTGAAAGAGTCTTTTCATAGTCATATAACAAAATAACAAAATTCATGAAATTTTCTCAGAAAGTTTTTTTTTTTTTTTTTCACATTTTCTACATGAATGTTAGACTGCCAATGGTAATCTAACGATGAACATCAAGCTCATCTCCCTTCCACTAGCGCAACATCCATTGGTAATCTAACGATATAGAAATGCTCTCACAAGATTATAAGACTTTGTAGCTTGTAACATGCATTATCACCCGAAACATCACTACATTCAACAAGATATTCAACTTATGTGGCTCTCTTGATAAAAATAGTTTAAATTGCTAGCAATTGCTAGTCTTCAGAGGCAAAAGAAGTTAGATGTTATCCACGGATGAGGGATTTAGTGACCTTTTATCTGCTGAAAATGTGATCTAAAGAATCTTAGCATGTTTTGGAGATGGAAGAATAGCACCACATCAGCTAGTTGAGAAGAAAGACAATGGCTTATAAGTATTGAGTGGGAAACTCTACATTACGCAGAACTCACCCACTCTCAAACTAAAGCCTACACATACAACTTGTCTCTCCACACTCGCTAGACTTGGACCGGGCCTACACTCACAAAAACTTTACACGGTATCAGAGCCCACAATTGCCTAACAGCCGAAAAGATTATGGGTCCAAGTAACTGTAGTCCAAACAAAATGGAGGCTCAAATTAAAAAGAAAAAAAAAAGGAATGGGCTAGCAAAACAAATGAAATCTCTAAAACAGTATGTGCAAATGTCCATGCACACTGTTCTAGAGATTTCAGAATATATGTTATAACATGATTGAAACATGCAAACATCCATGCAGAATCATATAAGAAAAAAACCGTCCTCGTAGAAAATCAATTACATGGTTTGGATACATGATAGCCCAAGATCAAGTATGTACTATGCGACAAGAGGAGGTCCAAGAAGTTAGATGGAGCCTGAAGGACCTGTTCCAGAGGTTGCAGTCAATTGTGAGGGATAAATGTGTGGTGGTTTTGTGGTGAGAGCTTTACTTGTGAGGAAAGTGAGTGTCAGTAGGGTGAGTTTGTTAAAAATGTGTTCATGCACGTGTTGCAGGGTTATGCAATCAATAAGTATAAATAATGGGGTGTGGGTCGTAACTTGTAAGTACTCAAGAAAGAAATCAATAGAACAGTAGATGTTTCCCTGTGGGGATTGGGAGAGAGCAGCACTCTCCATATTGCTGGTTCTGTACAGGCAACTCTCTTGCATTCTTCCTCAACATCTCTCACATCATTCCTTATCTGTATGGTTTGTATCAAAATATTGCCCAACTAAGGAGGCAGAAGGGAGAGAGAATCCCTCCCCTGATCGAGCAAAGAAGAGCATCTAATTAGAAATTCCAAATTGTATACTTCGCGTTTCCGTGATATTTAGGTATTTAAACATTAAATGTAGCAAAAACATTAAAAGAAAATGAAGCAGCTGCAAGGCTATTTAATTGAATAGCTTAAAATTGCATCAGATAATCAAGAGAATTCATTCAAACATAATGCACCATGAACCCAATGAGTAAATGGAGAAATAGACAATGTAAATCACATTGGAAATAGAAGGATATGCAAATTGGCCGGATCTAGCGCCACATTACATTTGCTGAACTCCAACAAAAGAAAAGCACCGACCGAGTGACCGGCGTAACAATGAAATGAGTCAACAAAGAAAAGAATAGTATCAACGGAAGAAAAAGCTACCTATAACACCATCTCTTACATTTCCAATCATTAGAACAAAAAACAAAGATCAAAATCTGCAATAAAGATAAGAAATCTCTAACAACTTGGGTAAAGCAAAAGAGAGTCAGCTGTACCTTTGTGCAATAAATGAGATCTTCATTCTCAAAAGTTGAAAGACACAAATTCTCAAGTAGCAATGAAATGAAGAACATTATGTCCTGTTTAACAAAGACGGTCTGCCACAAAATTAAAATAATGTTTTTTCTGTTTCATGAGCAATTAAGAAAAGTAACTACTTTTTCATTGAATAAAGCAATATCAAGAGTGAAAGAAAGGAGACAACTTGCACATTAGTACTATTTAGGTCCTTGAATCGCCTTTCCATGGTTGTTCTAACAGCGGAATCCAAGGCAAGATCCAGAAAAATTAAATCTTTCAGCCTTCCATGCGATGTAAATAGGAGGGGATGAAGTTCGATCCGAGATTCCAACAGTTTCTGAGTAATACAGCTCGAAAAGATTAGAAAATTGAATCACATCCCAAGAAGCTAAATTTTCTTCCAAATTTACCTCCATTAGCAAGCCAATATCACTATCTTCTATGTGCATTTTGACAAATTTTAGAGATTCCTGATGAGTAAAGAAAGTTGAATCATAGTCAATAATTTTGTATACCAAATCTTAATTTGGCTCTATAAAATAGATTTATCATTCAACTACTCAATAACAAAATAAAAATTGAATGTGGCTTTATTTAACACGATAAACTTAAGAGGAAAACTGTTCACCTGCAATCTTAATGGTAGACCAACAGGATTGACTTGGACCCGGTTCATAAAATCATGACCCTATTATTTAGAAGAAAACAAATAGATAGCTAGTTTCAGTTTCTCAAAAGAAAATAGAGAACATGATTAGCTAACTAGGGTCATTTCACATAGCTTCATAATAACGTTACCTTGATACTGTAACCCAAGCAAGAATCAATTGCAGATTCAAGATCAGCACCAGAATGAACAGCCTGCAATAATGTATATGGACTCATCAATCATAAATCTGTAGCAAAATGTTAATCATGTGTGAAAAAGGGGACTGCACATTAGTATCAAATACTTAACCGAATGCCAAAAATAGTAGTAAGTGATGTCTCTATTAAACTTCAATGCTCGTAAGTAGAACCAGTGTTGTTAAGGCCTAGTGTACACAGTGACTAGGCCATCATCTAGACTTACTGTTAGCCCCTCAATAGCATGACCCGAGTAAGCTGGCTAAGCAGCGAGAAAACCTAGCAATATCCGGGTTTTGGTGGACTCGGAAGGTTTCATGGGAGTTAGTTGCTGGATGGTGCACCCACAAATGGTTCGCAGCATAGCGCACGGAGGCTCGCGCATGCGCATGGGTAAATTGTATGCGGCACGGATGATGCAGCGTGTATGGGCGTGGACAAGGTCGCACCTTGGCGCGCGCCTGGGCACGGCGCCTAGGCGCGGACACGGTTGGGCTTTGGCGCGTTCCTTGGCGTGAGCACAGTGGGGCCTTGGCACATACACGGTTGGGCCTTGACACGTTCCTTGGCGCGTTCCTTGGCGGGAGCAGGGCCGCGCCTTGGCACGAGCAAGGTCGCGCCTTGGCAGATTCCTTTGGCACGAACAAGGCCGCGTCTTGGCAGGTTCCTTTAGCACGAGCAGGGCCGCGCCTTGGCAGATTCCTTTGGCACGAGCAAAGCCACGCCTTGGCACGGGCAAGGCATTACCTTGGCAAGGGTTGACAAAACTTGACTTGGGCGTTAACCAAGTCAAAGTACGATTGGTCTCACTTTTGGATGTTTCCTATTGGAGTTTCAGGAACGGCTTAGCATCTACTATAAGGAGGGGTGACTCTCCTAGAGGTGGCACGGGCAGGAAGACCTTAGAGCATGCCTTGGGCAGGCATGCCCAGGCAAGACCCATGGACGGGCCATGGTGCCGGCCACCCCGGGCCGGTGGGACTCGGACTTGACCGAGCCCCGGCTAGCACCGAGGGTGACTTGGCGCGCAGCTAGGCACCACCAATCAGACCCTGTCCCTAGAGCGATGCCTACCATAGGCTTGGATGGACCAAGTTAAGTGCAATTACTGGCGGTTAGGTAACTACCTTGGTCATGGCTCCTAGCATGACCAAGGCACGTCCCAGCAACTCCCAGGCACATGGCACATTGAGCATGTGCCTATTGACCAGGTGGTCAAGACGGTTATGGAACCAGGTGACAGCGAAGGAAGGAAGCAGTTAGGTGGCTGTTTTGAGCACTACATGGGTGTGGTGGTTTACTTAGTCTCGTGTAATGTAAATAGGACAGGTGTCCTCGGTAGTTATGTAACTAACTTGGCTATTTTGCTATAAAGCCAAGGCATGTAAGCTTGGGGAGGAAAGAGGTCATGCATGAGAGGCATGAGATGTATGAGATGCTAGAGTTGTATTCTCATTGAACTAAGTAATAAACTTCCTTTGTGCCATTTTGTTGTTCAATCACGTTTTCGTTGGTGTGCTGAACTAAGGCGGTCCTTAGGCACCACGGGTTGGGTTAAGCGAGAAAAATTTCCTTAGGGTAAACCCCACTTAATAGCCCCGTGACACTTACCTAGGCAAGCAATAGGGCTTGCTAAAACTTTAATACATGCACGATGCATCAGCTCACCTTGTGATGGATTGGCTAGGCAGCACCGTCACACTTTTCCCATATTGATAAGCAGTAACACATATAACCAGTTTTTCAACAGATACTAGGAGGATTATCTAGAACCATATCCTATATCCAGACAACATGATTACTGTCGCATATCTTAGATTTGCAATAGTTAAACTAGTTTTTTAAAGGAATCTATATACTACATCATTTATAAACATAAATAAATGAAAACTGCGAAACAACTTATCTTCCGTTGGTATAATCAATGAGTTAAAATTATAAAATTTCATATTAACTCCATGGTTTTGTTTATTCCCAAAAAATAAACAGGAAATCTGATTAATAGTTGTCAGTATAAGTAAATTCACATTTGAAGAGAAAACAACTATCAATAGCCATCACAGGCAAATTTATAAGCAATCACGTAATTTCTTGCACTGCTTAACACAAACCTTTAAGGTCTTCAAATATGATGTCAGATCTTCGATAAGCCCTCTCTTATGTTCTACCCTGAATTGAGGCTCTGAAACAATTGGACGATCATAACTTTGGAGAATGGCTTTTGCAAGGCCATTTGCATTTAATGTTCTCCAATAAACTCCTATGTTAAAATCACTTCTAACATAGTCCAGAAGTGCCTGCTCCAAAAAAGTACCATCATTGGAATTGGTTAAATACCTCTTTCAAAAGCTGAAATACAGGAGAAGATTTACCTGACATATTATAACATCATCAGGACTGCTGTTATTATGCAGTTTCTGGTGCCATTCCTCCATCATTCCACCCTTACAGTTATTATTTCTCTGATATATTGGACTCACGTGAGCCTTCTTCTGGAGAAGTACAACAAACAAATGTACTGAATGGAAAAAAGTGAAGGAGAAACCTGAATAACAAGTATTTCATCGCGAATTCTCTGCCCTAGATCACCGTGACCACCACGTCCAACAGTTGCCATAATCAATCTAATAATCTCTCTATGATCAGGTTGGTTGAGGTAAATTCTTTGCAGTGAACTCGTGAACTTATCTTTAGCAGCACTAATCTCGCTGCAGAAGCAAAGGATAAAAGCATGAAACATTTATTCACTGAGTACAACATTCTATGAGAAAATTCTTTTTGGTCTTGTACCGTGTTTACAGCATAACCATGGTACTCAAATCTATTAAGATCAGGACATTCGACAGCTTTCAAAAAATTTCAAAAAAGTATTTGCTTTCCTCCATGCCAACCAAAAAACACCATAGAGTATTTATAAGTCACCGTGTTTGGCAAACTCTTCAATTTCCATTAAACGGGTAGCTCACTGATCATAAATCATTAATACTCAAAAATCCATGTGCAACGTCAAGGCTTTTTTTTTTTTTTTTTTTTTTTTTTTTAAATAGGAAACGGCCGTCATGTCCAATTTCAAGGCTTTTGAAAGTAAGCGACATCTTCTTAAACGAACCCCCATCTAAAATTTGACTTCTATATACTTTTCGAGTGTGTGTCCCACTTGATATCGAAGAGCACCAACGGGCTACATCCAATGTGCCAACATGCAAGAGCAACATTCTAGGGCAGGAACCCCGGGACACATATACAGCACTCGATTGACACACACAAACATAATCTCACGTTGATTGTCTCAATCAGCTGTTTATTTTTGGTTACTCAAATACCCGACATTACAAGGTTTTGGTTGCAAAATTTCTCATTACTTTCATGTAACCTTATTTTCTAAAATACCAAATTCCACATTTCTACTTTTTCTTCCCATGGTAGATGTAGTATGTTTTTCAAGCCTCAAACAATTCAAGAATCAAGAGTAAAATGTTAAAGCTACAATTAGGAGAATTTTACCAATCAGTTATTTTCTACAAAATTAAAAACATGGATAACATAAGAGCACTTTTTAAATAGTGTTCAATAGCAGTTTGAGGGTCCGTATCTATTTTCATTTCTTATCATGTATTTCACAAATCAACTGAATGTTAGTCTCCCAAGCTATTATAATATTTTTACTGGAATGGTTTCTTAATCTAATTTGATTGCATTTGCTTCATTATGTCCCTTTAACCACTAAAACTAGACCATTAAGGAATGCAATTCTACTGAAAAAGTCAGATCCTAGTCAAGATATTTTTTTCACTTCACATTTTCTCAAGCCAAAAATCCTAAATATGCTTCTTAGTCACAGGTAGTCAATGTACTTTCTTAGCATGTTTTTGGTGGGATATCTTTAAATAACCTAGAATATTATCATTATCATGCAGTTATAATAAGAAGGAAAACCAAGCAGGTCCTAGTTTCAGTTTCAACTTGTGGACACGCAAAATCGCATTAACTTAGCTTCACAATGGAAATACTTATTGTGACTTATCTACCAAAAAAGTACTTATTATGACTTCATTTTCTATAGGTAAGTGATAAGGTCTGAACTCATATTTTGTAGCTCATAGGAACTTTAATAAGACTAAGACCTTTATGTTTTTTTTTTTTTTTTTTTTAAGGAAACGGCTTTTTTCAGTAGTTAAAAGGTTTCAAATTATTAGTTATATATAAAAAGTGATAGTAAGGGTATCCAACATAAATTGAAAAAGATAAATAGAACAAGCACAAAGAAGGGAAAAGATAACTAAAAACGCAGCCCCTAGAGATTACAATAGGCCTTATTCCACCAAATGAACTGCATCACTGCAATCTTCCTAAATGATTGCAGGGTGCTCCATAAAATGTAAGATAAAGAAACAAGACCAGATAGGAAATGCAAACTTCACCGAGGTTTGACATTGTAGTTTTTGTTCCACTTAAGCTGTCTGCATGCCATGAGTCTTAACCACACTAATACCCCGATAAGAGCAGTCTCTCCTTCATTCTGATAAATTTCAATCAATTCCGTAGCAATGTTGAACCTGGATAAAAGAAAATGTCACTAATTCCCATCCAATATGTTCTTGTTATTTTTATACGGAAGTTGAGTCTAGTAAAAGAAGAAGTAATATCCAAACGTGTGTATTTGCAGAAGATTTTTGTGACTCCTATTAAATTAACAAAAGACGCAAAGACCTTACTTTAATTTGTTCATCAAAACAGACTTTTCTGTTTTTCTTTGAATATAAGTGTAGCAAGAAACACAAACTTCTGCATCATATCCATAAAAGTCGCTGAAAGACAGTCAAAACTGTTCCATTTTTCCTAAAATGCATACTTGTCAACCTAGAGTGAACTATCATCATATTCCCCTGAATTCAAATGCACTTAACTGCCACCAATCTCAATCGTTGAACTCACCTGTGCATTAATGATCTCTCGGCGTCTGTCTCTCTGCGAGCTATCTCATCAAGTAGCCATTTAGCAGTGCCTTCACTCTTCACACACAATTTTGCCACAAAAAAGGATAAATGCTGCCTAGATTAGTGGAGTAGAAAGTAATATTGTATATAAATAACAAAGCTAAAAAGCTATATCACATGAATAAACATGACAGCAGAGGTACGAATACATCTGAAGAAGCATAGAGATCAGGAACTGTCTAGAAACCAACAACTACTAAAACCAAGATTCCTGAAGCAAAGATATTGAAACAAATCCATCAATATGATTCAAAAACAGATCCCTGAAAAATGGTCTTCAGAAAGATGAGGCAGAACTTGCTATTCTGAATAAACTAGTGAAAATGAAAGAGCAAATTTCAATTAACAAAAAGTTTTTATCTGACTTAACAGCCTATTGTCTTATTAAAATTTGAAGACGAAGCCTAAACGGAAACATCTCAGCAAGTAGAGCTTTATTTCTGTATTGCATTTGATATGTTAACTTTTACATGTCACTATGTTACGAACCAAAGTTAAAAATATCTGTCACTAGCAATTCCATTGTCTTCAACAACTTGCCGTTTGACGAGACATTGACCTAACTAAATAATATTTCCTTTAGCTCCAAAGTTGGTCAGAATATTCATACGTTTCTCTCCATATTCATCAATGCGTTTACTGCAAACCAAATAAAATCTAGAAAATGTTAACTACTCAGAAGAGTAAATCTTACTCTTTCCTCATCCATCAAACCCAACAAGAGGATGAGAAACAATACGAGAGTTGCTCAAAGCGTATCAGATGTAAAAAGTGGATGGAAAGCATGTGACTTGCGTGTTAAAACTTTGCCTTTTCCTTGGCAAACCAAGATTGATGTATGCTAACATTATGAATTCATTTGATAGAATGCGATTTAATACCCAACAAAATAAAGTTGTTTACACACGATTTTTTTTTTTTTTTTTTTTTTGATAGTTACTTCCAAGACAAGTAGGAGTAGCACCAATTGATACAAAGATTAGGGAAGGGCGGTTGCGGTGGTTTGATCACCTACAAAGACAGCCTACAAATGCCCCAACTAGAAAACTTGACTCAATAGAAACTATAAAAATTCGACGAGGTAGGGGCAGACCAAAGTTAACATGGGATGCATTAATTAGGAGGGATTTGAATGGTTTGAAAAGCTCACCATCAATTGCACTTAATCGAGCACAATGGAAAAGTTTGATCCATGTAGCCGACCCCAGTTAATTTGGGACTAAGGCTATGTTGTTGTTGTTGTTGTTGTTGTTGTTGTGATAGTTACTTCCACACAATTGAAGACAGTTGAAAAATGCCCAAGCTTTTCCACTTTAAGTAACATATATGAGAAAATTCCGGTAAATGCCACAACTTAAGAATATAGTTACCAACTAAAATGAAAATAAGGAATAAATTAACACAAATAACCATTTGAAAAAGGAAGGAAGAGAACAACAACCTTTCCACACCCTATCTTAATTGGTTTCAGGCCTACAACAAAGTTCGAACCATTGTTTTTCATCCATATACCAGCAGTCCAGAGTACAAACTGGATACCCATAAAATCCTTTCTTTGTAGATTGATATCTACATACTGTACAATGATTAAAAAATTAGTATGTGAAAAGTACTGCATAAACATAGAAAGAAGAAAGGAGAAAAAAAAATGCATAAATGACCTGAAAAAAACTTTGACCAATTGTCATAGACTTGAAATAAGTCTGACATGCTCCATCAACCAGCTTTGATCTTTCAGGTAATATATCTGGTGAGGGGACCTTCATTGATCAAATGTAGAATTGATTATTACAAACTACTTTCACAATTTTTTTTTGAAACAAAAATCAGTCCTTCAATCAAGGATGATAGAAACTCACCAACCATTCTCCTAAAGAGACTTGCGATACACCCCAGTGAAGCACTGTATTACCTTTCATGTTTACAGCAATTAACAAGTGACGGTCACCCCTATAAAGAACCTGCTTGTTGCAAATTGTCAAATAGATGATAGAAAACACGATAAACTCAGATCATTAAAATTTCATGATGCACCAGACAAGATTTTGTTAGTAGGACAAAAGAAAGATACGAGGCCGTAAACCTGTTAGTGTAATAATTACTGAAGCTATATCACTTTTGAGGATGCTAGGAAAATGTGAATACCATCAACCAAAACTACGGTTTCTATTTCCTAAAAGGCAAGTAGGCAAGATGGAAACAGGTTGAAGGCCTTAAGACTAAGGGAGATTTCCAAGTTATAACTTCAACATCTAACGCACTAACAAGAGGTAAGACTGCTCTCTAAATAAATCAGAACTCCCATGTGCCAGAGCAGAGCATGTGGTAATAGCATTATCCACAAATTCTATCATCTTAGCTAGGGGACATCTTAAATCTCGCTGGAAATATAATAGTCTAAGAAGAGAATACGGATATATGTAAAAAAAATAGACAATTTTGCCTTTAAAACTGATGGAAGTCCAGTTCTTATTCTGTAGAGAACATTCTTTTTAATAGGAACTAACCACTATTTCATGATTGTCAATGTGAAACTTCTGTCTTAGGATTATTTTATCTCCTCCAATCGATTTCTCAACAAGATCCATTAAAGATGGAGCAGCAAAAAGTTTTCCTTTGGCTTGCATCCCAGGCCGCTTGTGTAGCCACTGACCAACATCATGTTTTCTTTGATAAGCTGGAGTTGTTGTACTGAATATGGGTATGACTCGTAAGAGTTGTTCGTTGTTATCTGCAACTCTTGTACTATAAGCTTGTTGAGTACTATTCCTTGGCTCATTATAGATCGAAGCGGTTGCACCGTTCTGTGGTGTAAGATGTTTTTTACTATCAGCATTCGTTGTGCTGTTAGATGGTCGAATGCTACTCCATATCTCATCCAAGGAAATTCCCCTCGACAACTGGCTTTGAATCTCTCTCAATGCATCTTCATAATCTTGCTGCACAGGTTCAGTAAAAAAAGAGAGAAAATGCATTTTCATAATCTTGTTGCATAGCGTACTTCAGTCAGAAAAGGGAGAGAAGCATAAAAGACATGGCATAACACAGCAAACCAAATACAAGAAATAATCCATAATTAAGCTCACTCAAATACACTCCTAACCACGTTTTTGATAACCATAGAGCAATGAATGTCACATTGTGTGCCATGGTCCCGGTTAATGTCTAAGCACTATTTATCGGTATAAAAGCGTGATATAACTTTCAAGACATGGCATTTGAAGTTGCTTTCTCTCTCTCTCTCTCTCTCTCTCTCTCTCTCTCTCTCTCTCTCTCTCTCTCTCTCTCTCTCTCGTCTCCCTCTTTGTCTGTCTAACTAACACACACAACTTCTTCTCATTTTAATAAGTTGAGGGAGATTAAGGCGAGGAGTAATTAAGGTGTTTATGCCAGTACTCCCATTCCGGGTATCTCTTACCTATTGGTGGTTTTAAATAAGTAAAGTAGGCAGCATTTGAATATGGTTTTTAGAATCAAAAGGGATCTCCCTTTCTTGTATTGTAAGTTAAGCTGAGGTGCCTCAACAACATCACAAGAAACCCGTCAAAACTCCAAGGTTTCTTGTCCATATGATGGCATAATAAATAGGAACAATACAATATCACTTTCAAAGCCCTAACTTATTAAGTACTTGGATAGCATCACAGATATGTATAGGACTCATCATATCAAAGAGAACCATCATACCTTCTTGCAATTCAAATTCAGATAAATCACAAACTACTTAAATGTAGGGTACCTTTTCTTGTTGTGGTGAGCCTTTTGGCCTGCCCTTACTTTCCCACAGCTTGTATGCCTTAACTTCTACCAAGTCTTTGGGGATAGGTGTAGCAACAATGGCATCTTGAACTATTTCAATCCGAAAATTTTGTTGGTTTCGTTTGAGCCTAAAACACAAGATAAATAGAGAACAAATGCATAGAGGATAAATACAAATCAAATGCAATAAAACTCAACGGCAGCAAAGTGTAGTTTCAGCAAAAGATCAACCATCTGTTACGTCCATCTTCCTTCAACACAAATTCAATAGCTTGAGCCTTTGGGTCTCGCAACTCCAATATGACCATGTAGACGTCTCCGTTCTGCAATTTATACAATAATCATTACACGTACAAAACCCAGATTTCATATGGTTTATGCAAAGATTAGAGTAGAGAGATGAACCTTTGAAAATGGTGTTTGTAGTGCAGTTTGCCCATAGGATTTGGTCCCAGCAGGATGTTCGTTAGGGAGAACCCAGTTCCTGCAAATGTTTACGATTAAGATATCGTGAAACAACACATAGGAACTATTTCAAATAATAGTGAAAGAAATCAAAAGTGGGACTGCACTTCTGTCCATGGTAAATGATGCCCCAATGGAGAATCCACAAATTTGAACAGTTTCTTAGTTGTAGCTCAACCTTGGCATTGCCCCATTTTAAGGATCCAAACACCGTAACCTGATAAATAAATAATGCATTCTCAAGCTTCAGTTTGATCAAAACTGCATCCAAGAGACAAGTACTTAACCTGTAGTTGCATCCCTTCCCCAAGTTCAAAATGATGAACTAAAGGTAGATGTGAGTAACCGGTAGTACATGAGGATGCCATCATGATTTCGTGCCCAACAGAAGTTTCTCCTTGATAAAATGCACTACAGAGGAATGGAACCTTTTGCACCTCACACAATCATTTTAAAAATTGGGAATCAATAAGGTTCTTAAGAAGAGCTATGATATAAATGCATAGCCAAGAAACCTATACAGCTTTCAATTTCGTTTTTATAAATATTCCATGATCTACAAAGATAATACAGTTTATGCAGTGTTCAATTTTCAATTTTCCTTTATAAAACATTAAGCTACTCTTACAATAGTAAAATGTGGAGTTCAAGTTTAAACTGGCGAGACATTATTACATGAAACTAGTAATCCCCATCAATGCCATGCCAATTAATATGCTTTTGTGTAATGCACATTAATCAAGCGGAGCGGAACCATTTGATCAATGTAGGCAACCCCAACTAAATTGTTGTTGGTCCCACCAAAAAATTGGAATGGAGGCTTCGTTTTGTTGTTTGGACGACCCCAACTAATTTGGGACTAAGGCCTTGTTGTTGTTCTCATTCACAATTACACATATTCGATCATAACTACAGTGAATTTTGCAAATCATTGTGCATCCCTGCATCTTATATAAGTTAACCTCATTTAACAATTTTCAGTTTAGCTCAACTCAATTTTTTAGGAAAAAATTGAACCCCAAGTTGTTTTTGTTTGATCCATATACTTGATTCCAACTAATTTGAGTTTGAGGCATTGTTATTGT